>OX467084.1:31477212-32102212 GCA_950106755.1 Climacium dendroides | reverse complement strand
CTTAGACAATTTTTAATTTGATTGCTAACAAGTACACTTAGTCATTTTTAACAGTGTTATCTTCGTTTCATTCCTACTATGAAGAATATTTGAACCTTGATAAAAACAAAATATTAAAGTGAAGTGGTCTATTGTGAGAAGGTAGAGTTGTTGAACTTCTTTGAGATGTTTGAAAAAATTTAACTTCTTTTCAAAGCATAAAAAATATGCCATAGAATTTGAAAAATCATTTTTTCAAAATAAAATGAATTTATAGTGAAATTCTTGAATCTTGATTTTTTGGTAAAAATTCCAATTTTTCAACCTCTGCTAGAAAATTTAAAACTTTTTCTTCTATTTTGAAGTTAGTTGATTTTATACTTTTGAACCTCTCTAATCTAAATCAATGTCTTTGTATAAAATTATTCACTACAATACTATACTCATAGGAGTCTCTTTAATATTTGAAGAGTGCCCAACTACCTAAGAAATTAGATTCTCCAAAAAGAGAAGATGATTAAACATCCTTGAATCACATAGAAGGATATTCTCCTCTACTTTTGGTTCTTCAACAATGTTTTGGATAACAATACTACTTAACAATTACTACAATTAAAAACAAAACAAGAAATTTCAGAATTTCCGTAGTCATACATAGAGATACACATTTTAATCCTACTATCCCTAACCATGGAGGTGTACATTTTGATCCCAAAGTCTTCAGGTGTGGAGGTATATATTTTAATCTTGGAATCTGTAGCTATGGAAGCTCATGACATACAAAGAACAAATTTTCTTGTCACATCAATCCTTAGTAATTTGGTTGGGATTAGTATTATTCTGTAGGAACTCAAAGCCTTCAATTTGCTTGTGAACTTTCCAATCCTAGGATGGATCTTTAGCTATTGAAGCAAGCGATAGACAATGGACAAATTCTCTTGTCACATCAATCCATGATAACTTGCTTGGGATCAAAGTTATTTAGTAAGAAGTCAAAGTTTTGAGCCTATAAACTTTTCAATAGATAATTTTGGGAAAGATGTGCTTCGAGTGGACAAAATCAGAGAATGTTGGTAAAATTTCGCCACCAATTAAAAACAAACAAAGGTTGGAGTTTTTATTTCTTCAAAAGCCCAAATTTTATCATCAGTGGTAAATAATAAGTTACCGGGACAATTACAGTAGTTTTCCCGGGAGCTGTTTCTAGAAGGCCAGATACGATCCACTCATAAAAAAAAAAGTAAGGCCCAACTTTTAGGGTTTCCCCTTTCTTCGTCATCGTCTCCCTACTCCGCTCCAGTTCTCTCTTCGCCATAGCCATCTCCCCCGCGTCGGTGCTTCCGCCATTTGCTTCTCTCCACCTCCTTGCTACTCTTGCTTCGTCTTCATTCTTCTCAAACCTCTCAAACTTCTCTGCCCTCTCGTTTTTTCACAACCACGGAAACAAACACAAGATTTAAGGTTCTGTCATACATTTCTTCGTCTTCGCCGCCTTCTCCATTTGCATTTCGCTTCACTTCTTTTTTCAAGCGAAGACGCTGTTGACTCTTCAGGCCCATGAGGTCGGAGGCACGTGATGGAATTAAGAAAAGGTAACCTTTTTCCTACTCTTCCACCTCCCGTTGTTTTCTGGATGGAGCTTCGAATTTATCTGCCAGATTTTTAGTGTGAGGAAGACATGGATCAAGCGTGTCTTTCTTCGTTTTAAAGTATTAGTACCTCGGTGGGCTGACCTCAGGATCATGAGATTGGCGCAATTTTTTTTCGATTAGGGCAATTCTCGTTCGGTGATGAATTTTATGAATTATTACCGAACTGACTGGAGGTGTAGAGGTAGTATCTCGTTACGTGCACGGTTGGTAGGATTTACACGCAAATTAGAGGAGTGAAGTGTGGAGCGTGGTTCTGGAATTATGACTAATTCGTAAAACGTTCGATTTTTAAAAATACTTATTTTTATTTTTTTAAAAATTTAAATTTCTTTTAGTTTTTAAGGTTCGAGATTACTGCTTCTTACCTGAAGTATGGATATTGTGAATTTTGATTCTTTCGGGTAGTGGGCTGAAGAAAACCGCCCTAATTGAGGATGGTTCCAACGAGCACATCCGTCATACTAATGACTCCCAACCGGGTAATCTAAACACTACTACCTCGCCAGAAGCACGAGCAAGAGAAGCTTAATCCGTGTCTTATGAGATAAAATTTTGTGAATTTTGTACTGAACTTTCTGGAGATAATTATAGTTAGTATCTCTTTGTCTCAGGCCTTTGAGGGTTTCCATGCAAATTGGAGTTAAGTGTGGGACCTGTTATTGTAATTACGAATTACAGGACACTATTTTGCATCACTTTAAGCGTTGTGACCGATACGTAGGAGTGTGCTTTCATTGAGAGATCACTATATAGATCACTTTGGGTTTAGGAGCTAAATGTGTTCAGGAGATCAAAGTTCTGGCACTTCGCGTGTTTTTTCATGCAAATGTCGGAGTGGGAGATTGTAGACTGTTATAAGTGGTAAGCCCATTCCGTTCAAAGAATTGTGGCCATAGGCATGAAACCGAGTCATGATTGTTTACTCCAAGTGTAAATTAGTCTAGCCAAGTGTATGAAAGACGAGTTAAGTATCTGCCAGTTAGCTGAGGGGAGACAGTCTCTCGCAGTTTTTAATGCAGTTTAATGAACAGTGGAAGGTTTCTTGCTTATTACAGTTATTTTCATTGTTCTGTTCTAAATACTTGTAGTTGCATGGAAGCTGTTTAATATATTTCCTTCATCTGGCTATCACTGTGTTTCTTGTTCCCAGAATTTAAGGATTTTTTAGACTGCACAATGGGATTATTTTATGAAGGGTTGGGTTGGAGTCTCTTTTCAATTATGTGCTCGTTATAAAGAATTGTATTGCGTAGCCTTGAGGTGCTCCTGAAATAATACAGACATGTCAAATCTGGGGGTTTAGCACGTGGTACTTCCCAAATTGATATTAATTGATTTTACATCAGTTCATTTTCTTGATATTCGTGATGTTCCTTGGTGTCAGGATTTGGGGAACAAAATTCATCCTCGCTACGGGAGCGCTTTTCCACAAGTAACATGGCTGTAAGGGGCCAGGCTGCTGCAAATGCCGAGGTTTTGGCAAATCTGGAATCCAGCAGTCGTCAAACCGTTCCTCATAATACAGATGGCAAAGGGTTGTTACCAACATCTAGCCTTCCGCCATTATTCGTAAATACTGGAAGAGCGACTGAGGGGTTTGGCATACGATCACGGTCTTGGCACGAAGAGGTTGGTCTTCATCGTTCTCTCCCCTTTATCTGTGCAACAATGTTCTTGTTTTAAAGTACGTGAGATTTAGTTTGACTACAACCAATATATACCGAAACTCACAAGTTGATGAATTGTCAAGGCGAATCAAAGATCAGAAGCAGTGAGCTCGATTTAGATAAAGGGGAGAGTGGAGGAGAAGCGGATGTCAAACCAGCTGCTGAAACTGTGGCACTCGAGGATGGTGACTTTCAGTCCCCTCCAACCACACCAAAATCAACTACTAGTAGTCCTTTCTTGGAGTGTCCAAGTACCCCTATTCTCAAGTAAATTTTCGACTTTTACTCATGTTCTGTTTTATATTGCCTTCTAAAACTTTGAATAAACTGGGAACACTGATTTTAATTTTCTTTTATAGTAATGAGTGTGAAGATGTAAGATTTTCTATGCCATTTCTTGCATATTGCTGGCCACTCAGAATTGCAGGAAGCATAATAAAGGTATTGATTGTTGCCTCTATTGCCGGTGCCTTACTTTATGACTTACAGGAGAAAACAGCTGTCCAGGCAACAAAGTCTGAGGGATACCAAGTTGCTTCTTACTACACATCTCAAGAGGACAGCCAGCATATTTATGTTCGACAAACACTTTGAATACCTTCGAGAAATTGGGCATGGGTCTTTCAGCACGGTTCGTGATTTTTCCTACTTATCCAGTGCGTTTGACGTTTTCGTTGTGCAATTTGAAGTTCAGGAGTGATCGGTCATCAGTGCTTGCTTGTACCCAGTCGATGACACATTTGTCCAGAGAATATCCAACCTCGATTCGGGTATACTTCTGGAGCTGTATCCTTGTTAAATTACTACCGAATGACGAGTTGCGTTAATAACATGCCATGTCTGTTCATTGAATCTTTGCAAGGCATACTCTATGGTAAAAATTGCTGTCTTTGACATGCAGGATATCGTTATTGTTTGACTTCCTGCACATTCTTGGAGGCGATTGACCGTGATTGACATGCTGGGATTTCAGGTTTACGAAGCTCGAGATAGGAAAGGAGGTGCACTATGTGCAGTAAAAATGAGTAAGCGAGAATTCTTTAGTCGTGTAGATCGGGATCGATATATGCGGGAGATTCAAAGTGTTGCGTGCCTCGCTGAACATCCAAACGTAGTGAATTACTTTAGGGGTTGGCAGCAGGATTCTCACTTTTATATTCAAATGGAGCTCTGTGAGGCAGGCAATCTTCGCATGCTCCTTGATTCTCTCAAACAGCCTCTTGATGAACCTCAGGTATTGCTACTCTGAAGTTGACTCCAGTCCGTCCAGAGTTCCTTACTACGTTGTTTGGAATTATGTGCAAGTGCAGTTTTTAGTATAAGAGTAATTTATGTGGTGGTGTTTAGGGTAATTCTAAATGTACCTGTGGTTGGGAGTTTTCTGCCAGGTGTGGAAGTACGTAGATCAAGTGGCTTCAGGATTAAGTCATATACATAAGCATGGAGTACTTCATCTTGATATCAAGCCAGAAAACATTTTCATAGATGGCCAAGGTACGGACCTCCTCTTTGCCACTGCGCATTGCTAGTTTGGTGCATCAGTTTCGGCACTTACGGATTAAGGCAAATATAGTTTAAAATAATAAAAAATTTGCTGCTGTGGTGTCCTTTGACAGTCGAGAGATTCGCTTGACTGGCGTCCTTTCCTTTCTTGTGTATAGGTAATTTGAAGATAGGCGATTTTGGGTTAGCAGTGCCCTGCAAGTTGTGGGAGTGGGAAGAGGGCGATGGGGGATACCTAGCACCGGAGTTGCTTCAAGACGAAGACCCAAGCCCCAAGGCTGACATTTTCAGCTTTGGTGCCATGGTGTACGAGTGGGTTACAGGGCTACAGTTGCCCAGAGCAAGACCTGATTTGGAAGATATCCCTAGAATGCCCTCTTGGCGGAGTGAAGCTCTGTGTGCATTGGTTTCTGCAATGTTAAATCCGGATCCTGGCAAGCGACCAAGCGCGGACCAGATTATTTCATATCGGAAGAGTCGGCTTACATAAGAGCTTCAGTAAACTCATATTCGAAAGCCATTGCATTGATTTTTGGATGTATATATTATTAAGAGAACTGCGTTACTGATTTGAAAATGGTGAATCGGTTAATTGACTCACACTTTTGTACACTGCAAAGAGATTCTGGAGTCAGTTGGAAGACCATCCTTCTGGAAAGAAAACTAGGTGGAGGCTCATGTGGAGCCATAAAAATGATGGAGATTATACTAGAGAGAATGGAGAGTTTATGCCATATCTTTGTGTGCAACAGGGTTCTTTGTAGGGGATGGTAACTATGTATCCCAAGAGTCAGGACCATGGAGCTTTGGGGACCGAGAAACTTTGTACCAAACTCTTGAGACTTGAGAATATTAATATTTCTTGGTCCTGATACCTAGTGCGAAGGTCTTGGGAACAATTTTGAGTTCATTTTGAGTCTCGTTTTCACTCACTGTTTTTTTCCTTAAATTTAAATTTTAAAATTAATTAATTAATTTTTTCATATTTTGAATGGGAATTTGTGTGCATTGTTGTGTTTTGAGACAGTTTCATACTTGAGGTAGACAAGGCCATTACCACCCTGATTTGCAATGTGAATATCTTGGGCTAACTCCAAGAGGGGCACATATTTTCCAGTGGAATGTATTTGTTTCATGAATAAAACCAAGTGTAAGTATAATTTTTGATTAAAACTGTAATTTCTGTAAGTTTTTGAAGTGGTCTGCCTTGAAATTCCAAAACTGACCATAGAGTGGAGTCAAACACCCTATTAATCCTTAATTGATGAGTTAGTCATTGTAGAAATCATTTGTTTGTTTGGATATTGTGTGAATTGTTGGCTTAAAAAAAATGAAAAAGCATTCATTGGAAGACTTGCTATTGTATTATGCATCGTTTATAGGTTAACAACCCATAACTACCTTTTTATGTATTTGTGAACACTTAAGTATTTGTCAAATGAAGCATTGATATGTTACCCATTTTGGCATTAATGTACTAATTTTGTTAGAATCTTGAATGGATTTGTATATATTTTTTTAATCCCTAAAGGTCTATGCTTCCTAGAAGTCAATGCTGCCTTGGTCAACCGTGATTGGAACTTTTTTTAAAAACATTTTAGATATTTGACTTATCTTTAGACATTGAGGCGGATGTTTTGCGTCCAATGAATGACAAAGAATTTCTCCATGCAGGATAGAAGTGCAACTATTCATCCTCCAAATTTTGTGGGAAAAGAGAACGTCTTCTACAATAGCTTGTCTCCCAATGAATGATTTTTCATTTTTTTAAGCCAACAATTCACATTGTATCCAAATAGATAATTTCCATAGTGACTAGCTTGTTGTTTAAGGATTAAACAAAGAAAATGAAGATTGATAGATTTTTTGATAGATCTTCACACCAATCTCCACCAAACAAATGATTTTCATGGTGATTGGCTTGTTGTTTAAGGATTAAACAAAGAAATTGAAGATTGATAGGTTTTTTGATAGATCTTCACACTAATTTCCATTGTATCTATTATAAAAAAAATCAAATTAATTGGGTTGATTTTATTATATTTACTCATTTGTTCACTTTTTGTTCCAAAAAAAATATAACAGTTGGACTTAGTTTTGTAAGAATTGTTGACAAAAAGTAACTTTCATATTTTTTGGAATGTTTCAATCTACTAGACCCACTCTAATAATGAATATGGCTTGGTAAGCATAACATTTAGAAAGCAAAGCACTATTCATTATTCACTTTTGCATGCCTTGATTGCATAAATTTTGGACAAGCAATAAGACACGTACCCTATTTCAAGGAAATTTTTTATTTCCCTTTGGATTGTCCTCTAGGCAAGTGTGTCATTTAAGGATTAATTAATAGCTTCAAAGACCCATTGTTTAATTTGAAAAATTAATTTGAACTTGTATTATAAAAAATTATGAATTATCCAATTCATATATAGTCTGTTTAACCCCTAAAGGAGGACCAAACAATGTTTTGGGGCAACATAAAAATTTTGGGCAAACTACTAAAAACGGAATTTTCATTTTTTTTCTTTGAAATTTTCACACATGTAGCTTTAAGGCACAACAATTTTTCTTTGAAAATCACTTTTTTAAGATATAAAAATTTGAAATTGGTTTTCTAAATTTTTATATGTACGGAAAACTTTGAATCATTCTATTTTGATTAATGAGATGAAAGTTATGAGGAGTTTTAGTTTGTGGGTAGTTATGGAATCTCTACTATAAAATAAACTTTGAAGTCCATTATTTAAGTGAATTTTCAATAGTATTGAAAATAAAATAAAATCATAGGATGTAGATTGTTTATTACAACATTACAACCATTGGATTGGCACTTTTCAATTTCATAACTAAATTTTTAACAATTTAGTATTTTAAATCATTTTCTACTTACTATTTTTTTCAAGTGTGAATATGGAATTTTTTTTGTTGAAATTTTTTATATGTATTTGCAAGCAACTTATTTTTTCAACATAATATGGAGGGTTGCAAGTTGTAGGATCTATACATTTGGGGATAAAATGTTTGAAAGATGAAATCTAACCATTTGGAAAGAATTGAAAATAATTATTTTTTAAACCCAAACATCATGATCTTGCAATCACTAAGGTTTTTAATCTAAAACTTTACAAGGGTGTACTTTCCCGTGTACTATAACAAGTTAATGAAAAGATTCTATAATTGGATTTGTGAAAAAATAAATATAAATACAGATTTAAACCTTGTTTTGGAGACTATAATATTGAAGCACTCTGTGTCTCTTAAACATGAAAGAACTTCAAGGATTACGTACTCAATGAGAGCATTATTTTGTATTGAGTTTGTATTATTTATTATAAATAGCTCTAATATCACCCAAATTTTTGAAAAGTACACAATAGTTTGTATTTTGGTACATTTAAAGTCCAAACTCTATATTGCTCCGTAGCATTTATTGCAAGGAAAGTAGTGATTCCAAATTCTTTACAATCAAGCAATATGATTTGACACAATTAAACTCATATATGACTCATTGTTCCTAAATTATCTAGGGATCTATAAAAAACACAAAATAATCAATCACTATAAATTAGTTAGAGAGAATTGATAAATATACAAGACTCCTTTTAGAAATAGAGTGCTAAAAAAATATACAAATATTGAAGACATATTTCATACCATTTATTTGTACAATAATAACACAAGCATTTTACCACTTCTGTCTAAAAACAAAAAACAATTAAACTATTCAATCTTTAAGTCGGATGTAAACCTTAGGTCTTGAAAATCGAGTTATAGATTTTTCAAGGTCTTCTATTTGAAGCTCCAATTCAACTTTGTTTCGCTTTTGAGATTGTGTTTGTATTACCAATGGCATATTCATAAGCTCTGTCTCCAATTTTTCTTTGCCTTTTGCCAATCATTATTTTTGTTAAGAAAAAGATTCATTATGATAATTTTATTATTATTGTTGTTGTTGTTTATTGTAAAAGAGATTAACTTCAAATTAATAATTTATTTATTAGAGTTAAAAACATTTCTTTTTTATTGCCCAAATTTAGTCTCTATATCTAAATCAAATTTGAATTTGGTTTCAAATTGTGTTTTCATTGAAATAACATGTAATATTTACATGCAATATAATCACATTGAATTGGCTTGTCTCTAAATTTAGATTTGATATAGTAACTAAATGTGAAAATCCATAGAAACAAACCCTTTATTTACATTTACCACTTAAAATTCACATCTCTTTGGATTTTGGTAGCACATGTGAAACTTCAAATCAATAAAAGAGTCAAATTTTTAAGCTCTACATGAGGTGCAAATCCACTTTCAAGAATAAAAATGAAAATCCCAATTTAAAATGAAATAAACTCAATGTAATTAGATTAAATCCAACAATGATTTTTTTATCATAATTGAAAAAAATAAAATTTGAACAATGATTAAATTGAATTCTATTAAAATGAATTCAATAATGAAAGAATATAAGGTCTATAATTTAGAACTTAAAGCAAAAAATCTATCCTCTAAATAATATTCAATTTTTTTAAAATTATTTAATACAACAATGGTTTTCACTACTATATTATCTTTAGTTTTTAGAAATTTTGTTTGAGGCCTTGGACATTTTTTACAAAACAAAAAGTATTATTTTATTTTAATAAATATTAAAAAAATCAAAATTATTTTTAAAACAGGATACTGCTCTTGAGAGTTGATAAGACATCAAGTCTATCATTGTTTTCCATAAGAACTAATCCAGGAGGCAAATTCTTATTTTTGTTTTCAAGCAACCTATCATTGACAATAAAATAATATTGAGATACTACAATAATCATCACTTTATTATCCACTAAAATTTCAATTATGCTAGACAATTTTAGATTAAAATTTTATAAATACTATAAATATTATTTGAAAATATTAGTAATTTGAATTTCTTAAATTTTTATTTTGCTTGATGGCTTATTGTAATTCTTTAAAAAAATATATAATGAGTTGATATTCAGATCTTGCAATATTCAAAGTTTATATTAAAGTGATGAGTAGACCTTTTTTCAATATTTTGTGCAAGTTCCATCTTCCTTTTTACCAAACTGAAATATTTCATTAATACAATACATAAATAAGTTATATTTTAAAATTTAAAAATTTAAAAAAAACATTATATAATGAATAAAATTACAACAATTCAATAATCAACAAGTTTTATATTATTTCTTGATGATAGCAATAATCAATAAATTACTTAAAGAATTTATTTTAAAAATATAAGAATGAAATAACTAAAATGAATAAAAAATTGGGCACCTACTAATCAGGAACTTTGCCGAAAGATTCTTTCTTCAAATAGTCCAAATGTTCTACTTTTGGATTGGACTTTGCTACATTACTTGCATTTTGGACATTTCTTGCAACATAATCAATACCATTTCTACTTTTCACTTGTGGTAGTGGTTGTGGTTGTGATTGTATCCCATGGCCATTTCCTCCTTGAGAAGATCTTATTATACACTCATGATTGTTTTGTTGATTCTAATATTTTAATATTTTATAAAATTTAGGATTATTTAATATATTCTAGAACTAGATCTTGTTATAAATGTATTTTGAAGGTTACAAACTACTTTCATTAGAATTCTAAACACCCATATGGACCTTTAATAATACACTTTTAATTTTTCGTTTAAGAATTTGTACATCAAAAGGTTGATAGTTTGAATAAAAAATGTATACTCTTATTTGAGACAATAAATGCTTATTTTGTATAAGTTTTATTGCAAACCTGCCTAAAAGCATGATTTTTTGCACTTGTTTTAGCAATTAAAGCTCGGTTTTCTCGATGATGGTCCCGGGGAGTAATTCCTCTTCTAATCATTTCATCTCTGACATTTTATATAACAAAAAATATATATCATTGATCTTAAATCTATAAATTATGAAAGAGTTTGAGTTTTTAAAATTATTTTATTTGAATTTAAAATTTTTACTTCACTTCATGTTCATATACCAAGGTCATGACATCAATACCTAACTCAAATTTAATAGAATTGCATCTGCTTGTCTCAAGTGTCAAGATTAAGACCTAATTCCACGTGGAGGATTCAAAAGATTGGATATTTGATAACTATCCAAGTGATTGGGAAGCGACATCCTTCTTGTATTGCATTTTGGGTGTTTATAATCGCCTCCAACCTATTTATGAGTAGTATATCAATCATAGAATTATATCAAGCACTATTAAATTTCTTCATAAAATCATTGTAATACAATATTATTTTTAGATAATTGGATGATTAAGGCTATTTTAAATAGTGCGACACTAATTGGAATATTTGAATAAAATTATTTTTTCTATTATTTTTATGTTTATCTTATATTGACAATTGGAATGTTGCAAATTATAAGGTTATACATAAAATTATAGATTTGAATATGGATAATTTACATATATATGATATTATTCAAGTACCTGATGATTGACACAACTTAAAGGAATACGATTATTGCATATTGTGCCTCCATTTGATGTGCATTTAGGAGATATTCCATTTACAGTACATGAATTTTGTGGAGACACTACATGCTTGCTGCTATTATATAGGATACTACCATTTGATGTGCTTTTTGGTGACATTCCATCAATGATATATGAATTTTGAGGTGATGCAACATGTATATTCTTTTTAATATTGTTGCAATTCATTTTTTTAATATAATTGAAGGTTAAAAAAATTTTGTTTTAAATTTGTGCCATTAATTAATAATAGTTATTAAAAGCATTGGCATTTAAGAGTAGAAAATTGCATAATTTCTATATAAGTTTTCATTTTAATTATTGACATGATTTTTGATTTGATTTCATCGATTGATGTATCAGAGATTTTATAATGTAGCCATGTAATTAGTTGTATACAAATGATACAACTTAGTAGTTGATGTATCATTGAAAAATGATTGAAAGATAATATTTTTGGATTGCAAAAAGTCTACATTAATTAACATCCTCTAGCAGTTGAATATATATACATTTCACATTGGTTTTCAATTGAATTGATTCTTTTTCTCTAATGCTTTTATGAATTTGTTCAATTTCTATACATATACTATTGTATAAACTTGTCCTTTCATTAAAGGCACTAAAGAAGAAAATGTTTATGCTTAGATTAATATAGCAAAATATCTATTTAGCATTATTCACTATCCTTAACTTTGAGCAATTAGAAAAGGTGGTCTATAAGTAGGCTTTAGTGCATAAAATAAATCTCTTAAAAATTTGAAATAATACTTTAAAATTTATTGTAAGATTAGGGTTGAATTCCTAACAAATACCAATGAAAAACATTAGTTTTTTGTAAGTTGTAACTTCTTTCTTATATGTGACCTTTGAAAATTGGCTAGGATTGATAATTATAAATAGTTATATCATATTAATTTTGAATAATAAATATTGACTTTTTGAAGACCAAATACATCCCTACCAAGAAGGTCAAAGTATCATCAAATGAATTTATGTTGCAAAAAGATATAAAGATGAAAAATTGCAAAAAAACAATTTAGAGATGCTTATGTTGAAACATTACAAATTTTAAATTAAATCTTGTATTGTTGAGGAGCAAATAGATTTCTATATGTTCTTAGTACATAGTCAAAATCTACATTGTCATTAAAAAGTTCATTTGTAGGTAGTATTTGTAACAACACAAGGACACACTAGCCAAATTAGAGGTAAAGTTTATCACTTAGACCTTTAAAGTAAGCTATATTTGTTAACTCTTATTTAATTTTATAATTTCAAAGACAAAAAAAATAAATTATTTTCAAACAATTAAATGTGCTAAGTTTTTCTTTGCTTAAATCTACATTATATAAGGTATACCATTAATAAACATACATTCTACAATAGTTTTAATGCATTGGTTTTTAATCAATTATTAGGGCTTGTATAGAGAGTTGTACAAATATTTCATAATGACATTCAAATCCAATTACATCTATTGTATAGTTCTAGTTGCCTATCAAGGCAACATTGTCAACTAGGGGGATCTTGAGAATGTTGTTTTTATATATTCTTGTTTGAATTTTGCTTTTATATTTGATGTAGGTTTAGGTCACCAGATCTAGTATATACTACAATCTTATTTTATATGATAATCGTCTCGTTGATGTCACATTGAGAGCCGCTTGATTGCTTGTATATAGATTCTTAATTTCTTGGGAGTGCTATTTTTATGTATTCTTGTTTGGATTTTGCTTTCATTTTTTATGAAGTTATGTCACTCAATATGGTGTGTATTACAATCTTTATTCACATGACAATGAGGCTTTTATACATCATTCTACAATCTCAAGGATCATTCTTGAATTGCCAAAGGAATTGAGTAGGAAATTCATAGAGCCATATTATCATTTATAAGGCCAATCTAAATAATTCCCTTAGGAAGCTATGTGATTTTTCATTGACCACTTATTATGCATCTTCCCATTTTCAAAAAATAAGTTGAACAAATTTTTTGTGAGATATTCCTTGATTTGCCATTTTTTTCAAAACTAAATTTGTGAATTTAGTAAGTAGAACTAAATGTAGTGAATCTAGTGACCAAATGGTTTTCATTGCTTCCTATCTTATTTCAAATTCGTGACACTTGGTAAAGAAGTAGAGATATCTTAATCCCTACAACCTTTTGTTGATGAAAAAGGGGTTTGCATTTTGGAAAGGTTCTAGTCTCTTAGAACTTTAAATTTTTCATTAATATTTTTAGTATTGCCTCTAATTATCATCTTCCTCATATTGAGCATTGTTTTGAAAGTTTTTAGTATGCATTGCAAAAATTATAAGTTTATTTTTAAAAACTTTGGACAAATTAATTTTTTTTACTTCATTCTATTTTAAAAAAAAATTAGTTATAGGATGTATAGATATATGAAAAGATTTAAATCATTCTATTTTGATTGAAAGTTATAACAAGTCTAATTTTACTTGAAATCATGGGGGCTCTTTATAAAAATAGTAGATAATTCTTTTAAGCTTAATTTTGATTTTGATTTTATATCTTTTGTTGACCTCTAATAAAAAAATGTATACAATAATCAAAATAATATCTTCTACCATTCTAGAATAATTGAACTGTTATGGATTCAAGTTTTTAATAAATTCTATCATTCATTTTGAAGTATAGAATAAGAGATATAGAGGTTGAAGTTGATTGCGAGTTCATCCAACTTTAAAGGTTATATGTAGAAAAAGGCTATACTATAGGAAGCTTTGTCCATGTAGCACGGATGCTTAGGATCTTGAGCCCATAAACCTATGAGTCTAAGTTCCTATATTATAGGTACCTAATTATAGGAATCTTGTATAGTTATAGGATATTTATATTATGTGTACCTATAATATTGGTGTCTATGTTATAGGTACCTATGTTGTATGCACCTTACATGATTATAGGATATTTATATTGTAGGTATTTATGTTACAGGTACCTATATTATAAACCATTATGAAAAAATTTAGGCTTTGAAAGGGCCATTGAGAAAAGGTTCCTTGAGCTATGAACAAGCACAGTGCTAGCCAAATGATTTTATTAATAAATCAATTAATTAAAAATTAAAAATTAAAAATTAAATTTTTTTGAATAAAATATTAAAAAAATATTAAAATAGTCACAATGTAATGTGGCAGTAGTAGTGCCACATTAGGGTTAAAGTTTTTTAATTTTTAATTTAATTTTAAAATTATATATATATATATTTAATGTTTTTAAAAATACTTTTAAAACTTGTCCTATGCTATGCATGCCTTGTTGTTTTCTAGGAATATATGTTATTTTTTACCCAGCGTTCCTTGCTATCGGGAACTGACAACCTTCTTCAAAGCTCAAACTTGTAATGACCTTCCATGGCTATAGGTTATTTATAGTATTGGTGCCTATATTATTAGTGTATACATTATAAGCACCTTCAATAGTTATAGGATACTTATATTATAGGTGTTTATATTATAGGCACCTTCAAGAGTTGTAGAGTAACTACTTACACCTAGGCTCAAAGTTCATAGGCTTACATTTTTAAGCTTACATGCCAGCATCGTTGGTCCATGTAGCTCTGTCTTTGTAATAGTTATGGAATACTAAATGCACCCCAACCTCCTCCTCTGACGTTGACTTCGTCCTGGTGCAGGACGACCTAAACCCATAGGACAACAATGGAAACCTATAGTAGTGTGACATAAACCTATAGGACATGGACGAAAACCGATAGGATAGTGACGCAATCATCTAGCACCATCTAATACAGGGACATAGGGATTTTGATGCCAATTTTGGTTTACCTTGACGTCCTTCAAACTTGAACAACTTCCCAGAGTGTGACGTTGCACACCCATGAGTTTAAAAAAAAAACTTTTGGGCAAACCGAGTTTTTTTGGGGTGCTTCGAACCTAATTCTGAACCAGAAAAAGGTATTTTCAATTGGTGTGAATGAACAAATTGGTTGTACAAGTCTCCAGGCCACTCGATAGGTTATCGTCGCTCTCTTGTAGATTTTAGTTGACATCCTATTGGTTTACGTTGCCCTGAAGGCAGATAACATGGGAGTGGAAGAGGTTGACGTCCACATCATCAAAAATCGGTGGAACTATGGAATTGGCGGTTGTGAAAAAATTGGTGGAACTACTATATGGATCACTCTTGCATCATTCAACAACACACCAATTGGAAACAACTGAATAAAGGAGAGCTAGTGTCATCAATTAAAATTGCGATCTACAAGCTTTGCCAACATTGTTAGCACAAGCTTGGACACCGCTGATACCAATTGGGAGCAATTTGTGGTTTTTGAAATTATTACCAACACAATTGGTGATTTAGAATAAATTGGTGCAATAGCTAGTGTTCGACAAACGGCAACATCAATCTTGACGAGAGTGTAATTGTACATAATTCAAAATGTGAAATGGGACAGGGTCTTCATATCTAAGTTGTACAGATGGTGGACATTTTCACAATTTTTAGAACACTCTTATTTTCCACTTCCATTTTATATTTTCAAATTGGCTCAGTCAATCCATACTCACAATCAGCTGTAGTTAGTTTTTCCAATTGGAAATTCCCATCCACTCATATGTACACACACTTGATGTGGATCAAATCCTCACAATAACAATAATGTCCCAATCGGATCTCAAGCAACAATTGATCTACATACAAATCACACCATTCATTCTTCCAATTTCAATCAGGTTCTCACTCACCATCACACAATAAACTCCGTTTGAACACACAAAGCATGCACACAAACTCATACACAATTACACATAAGTCTCACAAACAATTGCAAATCATCCTTGTATTTGTTGTTACAATGAAATCTATATTGTTGCACTTATCAATAGTCAATTGCAAAAGTCTTTTAAGTACATTTAATGCGCTCCCTATTCTTTTCCAATTGGCTCCTTCAAATCAGCTACACCATTTCCAACTTTATTCTTTACAACTTTCAGCAATTGATAATCTCTAGTTCTCTACACCCATAGCATCACAACTTGATCTCTAATCAATCTCTCACTACATATGCTTCACAACTTTAATCCATATTCACTATACCAAAAGATGGTAAAAAAGAACCACAACAAATTTTGATTGGGGTTCTTTTTTATTACTAACTTTTGGTGTAGTGATTGGCTTAAGATTAGAATGTCACTAAGAATAGTGTCAATATTTGAGACCAATGCCTATTTTCTCAAGTCTATAGCCAAATTTTTAATATTATATCTCATAGTTCTATCAACTTCTAAAAAACTTGTTGGTTGAGTTTTCAACATTTGCCATCAAGTATTGCTAAATAAGTATTGTCATGTATTATTTACAAAGGACATTATAATTGTGCTGTTTGAAGATATGGAATCTTTTTTCTGGGATCCTTCATTGCATATGCTTGAGAAAATATGAGAAGGACATGATTATATCTCATAATCATGTTGTTCTTCTTTGAAGATATGGAGTTTTTTAGATCCTTCATTACATACAATTGAGAACACACAAAAATAAAAATGCAATCTCATTGAAGGAATAATATTTCTATCCTTCCTCTAGTCGTAACCTTGGGATACATATTACTTCTCAAAATGAGAGTCTACTTTGATGTTACCATTAACAAGTAATCTATGAAAGGGTAATTAACGAGATGCACAAATACAAAATTGTATTTGATGTGCCTTAACTGTGAAATGTTGTTGAAGACACAAAACATCCTTTGGATGACTTCACTAAAGTTTGTAAGATGGAAAAAATCCTTTCTCATCCAATTGTTTTTTGAAAGTTGTTTGAGTATATTTTTAGTAAACAATATTGTAAATTTCCTCATTGTGATATTATTGACTTTTTTTTTAAGAAAAAGATGCTTAACCTTAAAGGACAACGGGGTGACTTTGGAAATCATCATTTGGAAATCATCAATTTTTATGACTATATGAAACATTGGCTTAAAAATTTATAAAAGCACTCATTGTAAGACAAACTAATGTAGAAGACCTCCCCTTTTCTTGCAAAATTCCGAAGATGAATAGTTGCACTTTTGTCCTACATAGAGAGATCCTCTATCATCCATCAAACACAAAATGTCGCCTCAACATTTAAAGGTTAATCCACAGACTATCAACAAAAAATGTCACCTCAACATTTAAGAGTTAATCCACATACTATCCTTGATACAATAATGTATTTTGACCATTTCTGCCATTTAAGAGTTAATCCACATACTATCCTTGATACAATAATGTATTTTGACCATTTCTGCCATTTAAGAGTTAATCCACATACTATCCTTGATACAATAATGTATTTTGACCATTTCTGCCATTTAAGAGTTAATCCACATACTATCCTTGATACAATAATGTATTTTGACAATTTCTTGCCATTTACTCTTGATGTGAATTTAGGCCATAAAAATGATATTTTTTGAATTTGAGTTCAACTAATGAAATGAAGCTTATTGAATGTAATTTCAACTTTAATTGAAAATTTTTAAAAATCCATAAATTTCAATATTTAATAGCAATATGAACTTTGGGCACATAACCAAGGTTTGTTGGTTTCCCAATTTTAAAGTGATAGATAACTTTGGTTTCTATCATAACATTATACACTATAATATACATCTATGGTGAAATTTTCATAACATTATATACTGTAATATACATCTATGGTGAAATTTTCATATTTTTCAAGTACATTATGTATTTGATATGAATTTTCTTCATTTTTTTCTTAAGAAATTCATAGGAATTTCAAAATTTCCCCCCAAAATGTAAAAATTAAGATTTGTAGTAAACATATGATTTCATCTCTGAAAAATAAATATAAAAGTTTTCATTCTTATCTAGTCGCAAAATGGCAGTAAAACAAAGTGATCAACTTGAAATTAGTGGTCGGGTTAAGTGGGAGAAATTAACCACAAATTCAGAAAAAATAAATCCAAAGCCAAGTTTGTCCCAAAAACAAGACCCATCAAATGAACTAGCATTGATACTTGTTAATTCAAATGAACATCTAATGCACTAAGAGAGGTCTATACATTTAGAGAGCCCACAAATATTGTAAACAATTAATTTAGCTATCAATCTTGTATCATGCATAGGCCCACCTCGTCTCTGCAAATTCTCAATTTCTCATATTGCATCTTATGCAATAAGAGAACATGCACTAAAAAAGGTTCTCCCTGTATTTAGGTCCACTCCATACAAGAGATAGCAGATTCAAGTGTCCAAACAAAGGTTTTGGAATCAAAACTGAAACGTTATTCTTCTATACAAAGTGTCTTACCCAATTAAGCAGATGGGTGATACATGGTACATTCCTGCAAAAGCCAAGGCTTCTACATCACAAGAGCCATTCAAAAAAGAGCCCTACCCAAAACTCAAATCAAACCCGATGCTCCGCAGAGTCAAATCCATCCGCTTTGGGATCCTCCGTCTCAGAGCTCCCTCTCCTATTCTCTTCCGGAGACGACGACGCTGGCGAAGTTGCAGCATCTACTTTGGACCTTGACACCAAAGGATTCGCCGACGGCTGCGAATTCAGCTCCCTAACCACCCCATTCGAAATCGGCGCCGCCAACACAGGATCATGCTGCTGAAACACCAACACCGACGCCCTCACTTGCGGATCCATCAATGCATCTCCAACAGGACCTAACTCAGCATACACCGCATGTTTCCTCACAATCTTCTCCAGAAACGGAGTCGGTCTTCTCGACCTTCCCACCAATATGATATCATAAGCTCGCCCTCCACTCAACCTCACAATTTCCTCCAAAGGCCCTGAAACGCTCACATCCTCATAGGTCACTCTTCCTGTATCTGCAGAAGCTCTTTTGCGAACATGACCCAAAGCTTCATCATCAAACTCCCGCTGCTTGTTTTCGTCCAAACCCAGCGATGTGAACTGGTAACGGCTGCTACTGGTCTCCTGTTTGGCTATTTCAGAAAGATCCGAGCCCACTGAAGCGGCTCTGACAGGGATGCTCACGTCGTCAACCAAGCCAGTCGAGTTGGTGGTGAGGAAACGGACGACGTGGAGTTTGATACCTGGGTGTTCAGCCATGCGGAAACCATAAGCGAGAGCTTCTCTGTCATCCGGACCGCCGAAGAAGTAAACTACGACGCTGTGGTCTACACTGCTGGAGGGGACTTGGGCGGAGCCGCCAACGCCACGGTCTATTAATATGGCAACAGAGCAAGGGGCGTGCTTGAGGACGCGCTGGTTGACGGTTCGGAAACCGGCAGTGGAGTCGAAGTAGCCGTCTTGCCTAGGGGATTTGTGGAAAGGGAGGATGATTAAAGCTGTGCGTTTGTCAGCGGCAGTGGCGCAGATGTCTTCGTGCATGTCTTCGAAGCCGGAGATGGCAGTCATGGGACGCACAGTCACCTGGAGATTGAAGCCAACTTGAGGATTAAGAACCACACATAGAACGTAGGGATTCAAGAAAAAAGCTTGCCGAATGACAACAAAACTAGCTGCCGTTTAGGTCCATCCCAAACTATATTCGTGAGTATTACGCACATGAAGACGTATGCTTATTAACATGTACTAACCAAATCTCAGTTGTAAGGTAATATGCTCTAAAAGCGACCATTTAAGGGCTGATCCCCCGTTTTCAAAGGTTTCCATGAATAGAAATATTTTTGGATCATTTTTCAAAGAAAGAAAAATGGATGCGGAACGTCACACAAGTGGTTTCATATTTTTTTGAATAATTTTCGAATTACTTATGAATTTTCAAAAAAAAATGTTGTAGGCACCTATTTGTGACCCCAGGTCTTCCAAAATCCGACCACTTGCAACTTCTACAATGATTTGAGTAAATGAAGGCCAACAATCGGCTCTTGCAATAAATAATGCTTTTCTCTCAATTCTCTCAATGGCTTGAGAGGTTCATTTAAGGAATCCTATTGTTTAGATTTTAGCACATTTTGGTTTATATCTTTGGACAAATATATTATTTCCATCAATTTCATCAAATTGGTCATAGAGGAAGGTAATCTTCTAAAGGTTCAAGGATTGCTTTGGATGAATGAGAAGGTATTTGAACGAAACATTAGTTCAAGGCTTCAAGCACTCTGTTCGTCATCCACAATATGGATGTCGGAGCGCTTAGGGGTTAACCTGTGGGGCTCTGGTTGATTGTACTCTGTTTATTGAAATGCAAACTTTCATTTTCAATTCACATGCAGTGAAGCCTATATCAAGTAAAAATGCTGTCATGAAATGTCAGAGGCTTAGTTACCTTGCTGAGCTGCTCGTACGTTTCAAAGGCCGCCACAATCTGATCCTTGCTGTCCGCGTGATTACGTTGATTGAAGAAAGGACGCCCATTGCGACGTGCCCGCTGCACAGTCAGGATGGCCGAAGTGCGTTCGGAGAGTTCCATCAAATGCAAGATGTACAGACGGAGAGTCCGCTTGCGCATTCCCCTGGTCGCCTCCGTCAGATTAATCATCGCAGGAACGTTCTTCATTCCGTGCACACAGGACAACACTCGCAAGTCGTCTTTCGAGTCCTCCATCTCCAGTTTCCTTCGCGTATACGGAACGGGATTCCTGGCGGGTTTGTACAGTAACATCACCAGAGGCGTCGTCATGAAGGTTGTGATGAGAGCCATAAGCACCATGATTGCAAATGTTTCATCGTTCAGGACCTGATCAAAGTGAAAAATAAAATAAAAATAATATAATCAGCACTTTTTCTATACAAATATCAACCATACTGAAACACTGGTTCCCTCCAAATCTGCCTACTTGCTCAAGAGAAATCAGAAAACAATCATTATTGAACTCAAGCAGGAAGCAAATCAAATACCATGTACAAACATTGGTTCCCAAATCTCTCCAAATCCGCCTACTTACTCGAGAAATCACAAACCAAGCACCATTGAAGCAGGAAGGAAATCAAAAACCATGTACAAACATCGGTTCACAAATCCCTCCAAATCTGCCTACTTGCTCAAGAGAAATCAGAAAACAACGATCATTGGGGGAGGAAGAAAATCAAACACCATGTACAAACATTGGTTGCCGAATCCCTCCAAAACTGCCTACTTACTCAAAGAGAAATCAGAAAAAAACCCATCATTGAGAACTTGTCCACTTACCCCACGATCTTTGCCGATATTGAGCACAATAAGCTCCACCAATCCCTTGGTATTCATCAATATCCCCAAAACCAGAGATTTCCGAGTTCCCACTTTGCTCGCCTTAGACGCCGCAAACGTCCCAAAAATTTTCCCCGCACAGGCAACAGTCACCACCAGCACCAACAGGCCAAACGATTGCGCACTGTGAATGGAACCAATGTTGGTCTTCAACCCACTCGAGGCGAAGTAGAGCGGCAGCAGCAGGATGGACACAAAATCTTCCAGTTTCTCAACTAACGCAGAAGCAAACGGACCTTGTTTGGGAATCACAAGCCCGAAAAGAAAAGCACCGAAAATCGAGTGAATCCCAATGGCATCAGTGCAAAACCCTGCAACGAGCACGCCAAGCAACGCCAAGGCGACTACAAACTCCTTCACAGGCTCATTATCAGGAGATCGATGCGCAACCCAGTGCATACACGGCTGAACCACGAAGAACATCACCAGAACAAACCCAATTCCACATAACAAAACCCAGGCCACAATCGCTGGACTCTTCCCATTTCCTGACAACGCAACGGCGAGGGCTAAAAGAACCCAAGCCACCACATCATTTACAGCAGCTGCTGACATCGCCAACTGGCCAACTTCGGTTGTCAGGAGCTTCCGCTCGGCGAGAATACGAGCAAGAACAGGAAAAGCAGTGATGGACATGGCTACTCCCATGAAGACAAGGAATGGACCGAAGTCACCACTGGAAGCGATTGTCTTGTGCAAAACGAAGGAAACGCCAACGCCGGCAACAAATGGGAGACTGATACCAGCGGCAGCAATTGCGAGAGCCTGTTTTCCAGTTCTACGAATCTGAGCCACGTCAAGCTCCAAACCCACCATGAATAGGAAGAAGAGGAGGCCCATGTCGGCGAAAACCTCAAGGATGATGACGCTCTGATGAGGGAAGATCGAGTTCAGGTAACTCTTGCTGCGACCCAGAGCTGAGGGACCGAGAAGGATACCGCCCTGCACCAGAAACATCAATACTCATCAGAAACATCCTCTACCTTAACAATTCAGAGCAACTATAAAAACACGATTCCGAACTGAAAAAACACGAACTACATAACCACCACCTACAAAACATGATTTCGAACTGCATAACCACAAGTGTGCAGAAACGCAATCGAAAACTTGTGCGAATGCAATGCAAAGTGCATGACCATGGCAATATACCCGTGTAGACAATGCCAATATACAGTAATGCCACAAACACAAACACTTTTATTTCAAATGTGAAAAGTAGAAACAAAAGATGCATTTGATGAATAGGTGAGAACTTACGATAATCTCAGCGATGACGCGTGGTTGCCTCAGAGGCTTCAGGAGAAACGCCAAGGCCCGAGTCAAGCAGAGCACAATGACGATTTGAACGATGAGCAAAGGCAGAGCGAAATGAATGGGCACATCACCCTGCCAGACTCCGTTGGAAGTCGCCGCCATCGTCTTGCATGTCGTGGTGTTCGCCATCTTTGCAGTAACCAAAATTCGATCACTGTTTTCCTGGTTATAAAATTGCTTGCAACAAGCACGACTGACTGGCTGAGTTGTTTCAGACCAGCGCGCGAAGTCTAACACGAATTACGTAGGGAGTGACTTCCATTCTGTTCTAATTACATCATCAGCGCTTTTTCCGAGAAGATAGCGTGAAGCACCACACAGAACCCTGACCTTTCGAAATATCAAACACAATTTCGCGGTTCAATTCAAACGTCGATGTGAATTCCGAAGTGTTAACCCTAAGAGAGGCTCTGCGATTACCGCACGCAAAGAAAAGCAACCGCAAATCACCGACCTCGTGTCCCAGACTCTCTCGCACTTTCAAAGGAAAATTTGTCAAGCAAGACTCCAATCCTGCAAGAACAAAGAAAGAAACGTTCACACAATATCATTCCCTGCGCAACCTCACCAAAACAGAATCGTAAACAACAAGTTCGAAGCAACGAAACGCGACGTCGACTGCCCCCGACTTTTTCAGCTACTGTACATTCCAAATTCCTTTCCGCAAGTTTTCTCAAACTTCAAGTGCTTTTCACAATAAGGCATACTTCACGTTAACATCCTCAAAGTAAAGAAAAAAACAAAAAGGAAAAGGACAAAAAGGCCGAGTCAGAGCCGCAACGCAAAAGCTCACCGAAGCGCCAATTCGCAAAATCTCGCCGAACCCACAAAATTCACTAATAAATCTCGCCGCACCAACCAATTCCCAAACGTAGACGTATCCAGCACAAGCGACACGAGAGAAAGCGGAGTAATAGAGGGTGGATCCCGAAATGGAGTTATTGGGAGTAGAAGACGCAATGGAACTGCACTTATAATGGTCTGGAGTGGGCGGATTTGGCGAATACAACCACTGCCGAGATGTGGTAAGGTATTGCGACTGAGCTTAGATCCCAATTTTTTTATGTTGTGTGGGTGAAGGAATTGGTGCGGAAGAATCGGATGCCTGAGTGATCGTGAACCAGACGGATGTATGATCGTGACAAGACGGATGCATGATCCGATTCACAACTTGCTGAAGAGATGAAGTCGTCTCAGTCAGTCGCCCACCTTTCGCCACCCACCAGTGTGGCAGTCGCAGGAACGGACAGAGAGTTGACGATGGCTGCCGTGGCTGACTGGACGCCGAGAGGCGGCGCGGCAGAAGGCGGTATCCGGCGGTTGTAGACCGGTAAGTTAGACGTGGCACGTCGTTATTGATGCTTGGTGCTGATCCGTCTAGCTGGATCTTTCATGGGTTTGGCAGACTATTTTTTTTAAATTTTATTTCATTTTTTATTGGTTCTGGAACTCAAAGGCAAAGCAAAGTCAATTTTTTTTTGGATTTTTGTAGATTTTTGTAGATTGTACCGAAAAGTATTTGAGAGTACCAAAGAGTATTGGAGATCACAACAATGTTAGTGCATGACACAACACGTCAACGAAGGTACATACTTGGAAAAGTTGAAAATGGCACACATTTTAACATATAATTGGGCCTATAGTCAAGTGTACTTCACTACGTACAAGACAAAGGTGCTTGCTTATGCCTTTTTGACCCATGTAAGCCAGAGTTGGCGTCTATGGTACTATCAATGTTTTCAAGAGCTTATAACTGAGTGGAACTAAGCAAAACAAATGAAATACATAGTTTTGAAAACATACATTCCACCAGTAAACAATTGTGCATGTAGGTAGTGCACTTGGCTAGGTGCATGAAAAAAAACACTTGTTTATTGGCTATTTTAATCCCTATGAGAGAGACAACATCCACTACTTGGATTATGAATGTTTTCAAGAGCTCAAAACTAGTAGAGCTACACAAAATGGATGAAATACATAGTTTAGAAAATGGATGAAACACATAGTTTTGAAAATGGATGAAACACATAGTTTTGAAAACACAAACATTTCAGCAAACAACTGTGCATGTGGTTAATGCACTTGGATTATGAATGTTTTCAAGAGCTCAAAACTAGTAGAGCTACAAAAAATGGATGAAACACATAATTTTGAAAACACAAACATTTCAACAAACAATTGTGCATGTGGTTAATGCACTTGGATTAGTACAAGATAAAGTTACTTGTTTATAAAAAGGATGAAAATAAACTTATTGTTTTATTACTTTTTCTTTTTCTATTGTCCTTCTTACACCTAAATTATTTTTAGAAAACTTCCAATTCTTTGATTATATGTTTCTACAAATATATTACTAACTTTCATCAAATTGGTTTTAAAAGAGGGTTGTCCCAATAAGGTTGAATTCATACTTTTGATAAATGCATGGATGAATGAAAAGTTATTTGGACAAAAAATATTGCCTCAAAGCACTTATTCAGCATTCAAAGCATATCAATGGTATCCCTTTTTTGAAGGTAGAAAAAAATGGAAACTGAAGTTGGTGATTTTCATTTTCTACCTTTATGACTATTATTGTGTAATTCCAATGGTTGATTTGACTAAAGATTTGAATTTATAGGAATGTAAGTATTGCATAATCCAAACAAGTTATATTTCGATAAATATTCAAGTGCACAAATCATTTTAATACAAATCTATTTTAACCCCAATAAATTAGAATCAACATTTACTATTTGGATTATGAATGTTTTCAAGAGCTTCATACTAGCAAAGCTACACAAAATAGATGAAGTACATTCAAGTATGTTGAAAAAGCAATTTTTGTTCATTTTTCAACAATGTGACTAGCATGGTCACTTGGTGCTTCATGGTTATTGCACAAGGTTGTGAATATGCGATAGGAAGGACATGAAAAATTGTAAAAAATGGAGATTTGGTGTCTAAATTTTATTCATATTAAAATTTCTTTTTCCAAAACCATTCAATACCTACATCCACCTCCCCTTTAGACTCTTAGGTATCAAGTAAATTTTACTATTTTCATCCATTCAAAATATATATTTTACTACAATAAGAAAAAATAGCAAAACCATGGCCTTGGCTAGAATGGCTTTGGCAAAATGCTTCCCAAAAAACACTCTAGAAGTCCTATACTCATGTCGTGAGCATCTAAACCATGTGAGTGCAAAGATCAGGGTATAATTTATTCAATGATGTGTAAAAGTCAAGTATTAAGAAAGATGAATAGTTTAAAAATAAACTTTCAAAAAAATATTTTGTAAATATCGCAAGTATACTCGTAGGAAATCCTATGAATACTCAAATTTTGTACAATATTTTTGAAACATTTATATTTTTTATATTCCTTCTATAAATACCGTTTGAATGCATTTCGGTCAATTATTTCATGGTAAGAACAATCACTTAACTGTAGATGTTGTACAACTTATGATGTATATATGTAAAAGGTCAATTTTATAAATAGGTTGCAATTGGTTACAATTATTTATTTTGGGTATTGCAAAATGTAGTTTGCATTGGAAAGATGAAGTTCTCTAATTCTATAAGAATGGATGCGTGGATGAAAATTAATACATTCAATCAAAAAGTGTATTGTGGTATGAGAAATTTCAAAGAAACTAGTGTACCTTGTGCCATTGCCATAGTCAAAAGCAAAATTAAATTAATTTTCTAATTTTTTTTTATTCATAAAAACTTTGAAATTCAATATCTTTTATGTTGTAAATCCAAACATTACGAAACAGAGCCAGTGCACCCCTCCTCACCAAAATAAAACAAAGCAAGTGATCTAATTTAATGTATAGATGTAAAGATTTTTTACTATGTTCTCACAAAAAAAAACGCTCCCAAACTACCATTTTTGGTACAAGTACCAAATTTTAGAAAAAAAATTTAGACACATCTAATTGTAGGAACTTTTAGCATGTTGATTTGAAAAGATGTGAATTTTTTTTTACAACTTTCCACTGTGTAGATTGCAAGATATTAGCATTTGAGGTGGCAAAACTCTTTTGGGGGGCCTTGCAAGAAAACTAGACAATTGCACTTTATAAGGTCACTTTTGTATGAAAAAATGTCCAAAATGTTTGTGCTTCTTTGGATCCATTCTTCATGGCAAGTTGGCTACATACTTAAAAAATTTTAGATCGTTTGGAATTGTACAACATACAGGAAAAAAAATACTAAGTAGAGAGAAGTAGAAAATGATTCAAAGTACTAATCCATTAAAAATTTATTTATGGAATTGAAAAATGCCAATCCCAGTGGTTATAATGTTGTAATAAACAATCTACATCTAATGTTTTGTTTTTTTTTCCAAAAATATTGAAAATTAAGTTAAATAGAGGACTTCAAAGTTTATCTTAGAGTAGAAATTCCATAAACTATCGGCAAACTACCTACAAACTACCCGCAAACTAGGACTTCTCTAACTTTCACCTCATTAAATAAAATGGAATGATTCAAAGCTTCCCATGTGTGTATAAATCTAGAAGACCAAGTTCAAATTCCTTTCTTTAAAAAATTATTTTTAAAGAAGTTTTATTTGCTACTAAGGCTACCTACTGAGTAATGAAAACTATATATCATACAATAACTATTTAACCATGTAGTCAAAAGTTATGAAAATTATCGGTCCTTAAACCTACTCCTTAGACACATGTTGTGTGAAAAAAAATAACAATAAAAAACTATATAAAACAATAAAATTAACCCTTGAACGTCTAAAGCCTTCTCTAGGATTGATAATTTGAGGAAACTCATCACAAAGTACTCTTTCGAAGCATATTTTGAAATTGATGAACAAATGAAAGATGTAGACTTTGAGTTTTAAATTCCATTTGTATGGTTAGATTCACCAATGTTGTCATCAATATTTTTCTATAAATTTTGAAAGGAAAATTTCAGAATTCCTTTGAAATTCAATTACAAGCAAAAAAAATTCATTTTTTGAGTAAAATATATTGGAATGGATTTGAAATGAGTTTTTCTTGATATGGTGATTTTTGAATTTTTTTTGTTCTTTAAATTTATGATTTCATTTTTACAAATCCACTTTTGAACTAGAGTCAATGCAATTTTAGCTTGGGCAACCACTTGACAGTTGACACAATTTCATATTTGTAATTTTTTTTTAAATGTACTTTAGTAACACCAAATCCAACTATAAGATAAGACAACAACTTGATAAAGTATCTCCACAAATGAGGATGCCTTTCATCCAAGCAATAATGAGAAAGAAAAGTGATTTGTAATTTGTTTGTTGTTGAGAAATTAAACATTGGAACGCTTTAGGGTTAAAATTATAGAGGACAAGAGCCTTGTCCCACAAAGTGAGACCAACAAGGTGAAATGAAGGATTTTTTCCTTAGGAGAAAATGCAAGAATTTTTTAAAATTTTCACACATGAAAAAAATTACAAATTCTGAATTTACATTTGTAGTCAGGGACCACAAATTAACTAAAAGAGATGTCCCCTAGACATGGTACAAATTAGGGGGCAAGATTTTACTTTTACCCCCGAGAATCTGCATTTTTACCATATTTACCCCATTTTGTGCGGCGGATTTAGCGTCTTGCTAAAATTACTACCAACTTGCAATAGATTATGCATTAAGTAAGCACTAGTGATTTCGTAACTAGTTTATGGAATTTGGTGCTACCTTCAAGACAAACATGGATCAACTTTGGCTACTTTGAAAGTGAGTAGTATTAAAAAAAATATAGAAAAGAAGGGATTTTGCAAGTTGAAAGGGATTATTGGAAGTACTACAACACAAAATGGACTAAATAGATGTTAATTCCAATGTCAAGGAAGGTGCAAATTGGCTATCCAATTCTATTGTTAGTTGCAATCTTGGCTGAAATCTAATTATTTCAAGAATTTTCTCCAATATACTTTTTTAGCTACTAAAATTTTTAATTAACAATGGAGCAAATTTTCGCCAATTTTGAGAACCACCCATTACCAACCACAACTCCATCAACAATCAATAGGGGGCTGAAATTCAAGAAAGGATGGGACTAATTTCCAAACATGAGTTCTTAATTTCCACCCATCAATTCCTCCATTCTTTTTCATGACACATCTACTTGGTTTGGAGTGCTAAAGTAAACAAGAAGTAGTTTCTTAAATGAGTGGATTTTGGAATAGTCTACACATAGGACACGGCTCGAGACCAACTTTTGCCTTCCAAAATCCATAGTAATTTCAGCTCAAGTGATAAAATTATTAAATTTTGGCAATCCCCTCTCATTTCTATCTTTCCACTTATGGAAATATCTCCTTCGTTACTTTACTCCACATCATGTCAACAGTTGCTTATTCAATCAGTTATGGGTGGTTCCACCTTAACCCTTGAATGGTGAGCCGGTCACCATGGAAATCATCTATTTGGGTACCGTGTGAATTGTTGGCTTCAAAAAAAAAAAAAAAAACATTCATTGGGAGACAAAGCTACTATAGAAGAAGACGTTCCCTTTTCTCCGCAAAATTCAGAGGATGAATAGTTGCACTTCTATCTTGCATGGAGAGATCTTTTTTTGTTTGTCATTCATGGGCCGGAAAACGAAAACGTCCTCGACATCATTTAAGGGTTAAGCACCATTGTTTTGCTCACGCAATTTCACAAACTCCGACAATAAGGAAGTAGTGAAGGAACCTCACTACATTCCTCCAAAAATATTCTTCAATGAAGTGAGGACAATGGGATCAAAATTTCTAACTTATTCTCCCCCAAATATGTCAATGGCAAGTCACTGTCGGCTGCTGCGCAGCTGGAGCCGCGGTTTCCCAAAAAAAAAATTCGTACAGTTTTTCGATCACTGCTTTAGTTGTACTTCTCTTTGCAGTGAAATCATTAGCAGCTCTCCTCAAAATGTACAGAAGGCAAACATGTTAAAAAATGAAAAATGAAAAAAAAAAATGAAGCCAAGTACTCGACTACTAGTACCATGTAGTTATGATAGATAGTATGGGTTAACATATACTATGGGTTCCGGGATTCCCGGATCCATTACCGCTTGAACTCTGCCATCGGTATGGAACATGTGCATTGAATTTCGCTAGTCAACTTGGTTCTGACGTGCGCGGACGTTTGGAATGATGTGAATCAATTTCATGAAGAAAAAAATAAATAGATATGAGGGGCGCCTTATATATGTGTCCTAATCAAAAGCACGTGGCCGGAATTGGGGATCCACAATAGAAAACTTGTCTCTTATTTTGTGGTTGCGTGGATCCTCTTGTTTTTCATGGTTGAAAAGACATAGTTTCTTGTAGAAGGTAATGGGTGGCCGTCTTTGAGCATAGTTTCTTGTAGAAGATACACGTTGGGGAAAAAAATGATTTTTTTTTCTCTTCGAAAGGCTGATTTTTTTCTCCTTTGAAAGGCTTTGTAAGTGCAGATTCTCATGAAGCTTTTAAGTTAGTCAAAGGAAATGGATAACTTATTGAGTTGGTTGCAACTGTAATACACACACAAGCAACACATAATACTAAAATTTGATGGTGAGAGAAACTATCATATGAAATCTACCTTGTAATACTTCATTCAAAATCATCTAGAAATGAGCTCTTAGTGGTAAAAGATGCTTGTTCTATTTTTTTTTAAACTAGAATTAAATGAAGTTTCTAAGTTGTTTTTGCTTAGTTTTTTAAAATGTTAAGGAGATAACGGGATTGATAAGTGGAAAATATAGCAAAGATATGTAAAGTATGAAAGACAATCAGAGGAAAAACTTGTAAGACTTGACTAATATTTGCCTATGTATTAATGTAGAACATTAAAGTTTATAGGTTTTCTTTCTAATTAGATTGTTGTTATATAGCATCATTTAGATGGTTCAAAATTTCTATTAGTGATGCAAATATATACCACACTATCATAATCAATGTTCTTTTTTAGATATAGTGCTTTAGATTGGATAGCTACCTATAAGACAATTTTTTCTTTTTTAATAATGTAAGATTGTAGCATTGCAAACAAATCCCTTGTGTATGTAGCATGTGTTTGTTATTTGTTTCAAGTTGGAATTAGGAAAATATAGTTATCCAAAAATAAAAATAAAAATATAATCATTCTTGAAACTCTAGTGAAGGCATTAAGCTTTATAGATTTAATGTGTAAATCTCAAGGAAGATATATTAATATGGTCTCTAAATTGGTTGTTCATATGTACATGTCTAATAAAAATATTTGGTAGAGAAAATCATAGGATTTATACACATTTGACATTTACACCTATATATTGTAATTGTACTTGGGGGTGAGGGTGAATCAAAATATTTTTAGAAATCAATGTTGAATTTTTGAAATATTATTTTTTTCTAAATCTTAGATGGGAGAAATCTTTTTAGTTTTAAGCATTTGTTGAATTGCATTTGCCAACTTTAATTTGGGGGGTTTCACCACCTATTTTCCTTTAATTCCCATATTGAACTATTTTTTCAAGTACCGAGTCCATTTTTCCTATATATTTCCTCTACATAGAAAAAAATTGATTTTTGATTAGAATTTTTCCAATGATTTCAAATTGCAAAACCATTTTTTTCCAATTCCACTGACTACAACCGAACTAATCAATAATTCTCCTCAAACGTAGGTGCCAACCTTGTCCTTTGAGTACAATAATAGAAAGAAGGGTCTTTGAACACCAAGATCTCCTAGTAAACCATCCGGCTTTCCATTCTGGATGAGGGAGCCATATCCAACTGTAACAAGGTTGGAGCAAATTTCCAACCAAAGCTTGGCATGTTTTTTTTTTTTTTTTTTGAAGGTTGGGACTAATAAGGTCACGACACATGTCCCAAATTGCACATGAAGTAGTGAGCAAGAAAGTAGGAAGTAGTAAATGGGAAAGTAGTTCTTGAATGATTGAAATTGGAAAAGTCTAGACATTGGTTATTTGTCCAAACAACTTTTGGACTCCCAAAATTTATTATAATTTTAATTTTGGAAATAAAATTATGGAAAGTTTTTAGTCCCCATATTTCCTATCTTTCTACATGGCAGACATTTGGGCCTCATACTGCCCACAATCTATCCTAGAATTGCTTAAGTGATTGATTATGGGTAATCCAACCTTAGTTTGATGCCCTATAACTTCTTTACTACTACTACTAATGATTCAAACTAAGTATGTTTTCACTTGATGTTAAAGAGCGTTGTTACTTGGGGTTTAAAAACAAATGTAGATCTACTTTTGGACTAGATTCACATTGCAAACATCATCCCTAACACCAAGTGCAAACATACTCCTACGCTATTAGTAAGGGTGTAAAATTAGTGTCTCTATAATTTTTATTTTTATTTTTTTGACACAAGTAAAGATGCCTTTTGTCTCTATAAATTTTGGTTTTATATGATGAAAAGTAATTGATTAGAATGTGCAATATTAGACTAAACCAGTGTACTGTACAGTAGTGACTACAGAATCAAATTAAAAAGAGGGGCAGAATCCCAATGAGAGGGGCTGACCTTTCACTAGTCCTTTTTTCGAATACTAGAATAATGTTTCCTACTGAAATTCAATCCTCGGAATCATAAGAATATCTCACTTTGAGACTTTTGTGAGGTTTTTGAAATCCCACTTGTCTTTGTGGTGGCAACAACACGTGTTTTCAAGTAAGGTCCTATTCAAACTTTCTCATGTATAAGGTTCAGAAGCATGCATCTAAGGGAAGAAAGACTCCTGTGCAAAAATGGGTGGATCTAAAGATTTTTTTTAATTTTTTTGTGGGAAAAAGAGAAATGAGGAATACAATAGTGCACATTTTAATTTCAATTTTAATTTTCTGATTTGAAATGAATAAGATATGATTTTCCAAAGTCAAAAGTGCCTAGGTTCTTATTGATGCTCATAGGTACAACTGTAATGATCCCAAACATGCCTTTGAATGGAGCCAATGAGTCTAAAAATGATCCACTGTACGTTTCCATTCAATTCACTCTCCATTATAAATCAAAATTTCATGCAACTCCTAAACGTCCCAATGTCCTCACATAGTTTCAAGTCCAATTCAAAGTGCTATAACTTTTGCATCCAATGTCCGAATTCAATAAAACTTGTTGGAAAATTTGTACTCTCTCTTCTAGTTTATTTAGTAAGATTTTCAGATCAATCCAAGATGTACTTATTTTTTGGAAGCCAATCAAAGTTCATAGGTTCAATTTGAGTACACCAAACTGCATTTGATGGTTGCAACTTCAGGGGCTTGTATCTCCTTCATCCAATGTTTGTCTTCAATAAAATTTGTTGGGTTATCTTCCTCTTGCACTTTAGTTATTGTGGTAAGATTTTCATGTCAATCCAAGTTGTTTTGAATGTTTGGAAGCGATTCAAAGTTCAAAATCCCGATATTTTTGGATTACAATGAACTTCAACGGCTTGTTTTTTCTTCATATAGTGTCCATTTCTAATAAATTTTATTGGAAAAGTTTCACATACTAGTCTAGTTTGTGTGGCTAAAATTTTATATCAATCTAAGAATTTATCAGTGACTGACAATTGTTTTAGTAGAAGGAGGTTCAGCCTTAGACATGTTTTTTGCAACTTTTTTTGACATTTCAAATCCATTTTGCAAACCTCACCAAATTCAAGACTTTATTATGAGCAAAAATCACACATGATAGTGACCCAAGTTACCTACTCAATAGCGTAAAACCACACATATGGAATGGCAGTTTCTCACCACACAAAGTCACTTCCATTTCTACATCCTTGTGCATTGTTTTAAACACTTATGTAGGGGCAGTTTTTAACCCATTAAGGACCAGGTCGATGAATGGAGTGAAAAAGTGGCTCAAACTAACATGTTTTCATTAGTATCCACTTTGGCTACTAATGAAAACATGTCAGTTTCAGCCAGTTTTTCATTTCCTGTCATCGACCTAGTCCTTAATTAATGACTATAGGAGAGTGTTCAAAAACTGCTTGGACATCAACCTAGTCCTTAATGTCCAAGCAGTTTTTGAACACTCTCCTATGGGTTTTGTCAATGCAAAAATATCTACTCTCGGCTTTTGATTTAGAACAAAAAAAATAAACAAACATGTAAGAATCAAGTGGCACCCATATGCATAGGCCTATTTCATGAAAAGGAAAGGACAGTAATAAGGTAGTATACTCGTAAAACAACCATTTAAGAATTGATTGTCTCTTCAAAGAAGCTTAACTCCTTAAAACAATTTTCAATAAGTTTTCTTACGAAGGATGGAATTGGCATCTATAGTTGTTTCATATTTTTTGGACCTTAATGGAATTAATTACAAATTTTTGAAGTTGAAATGCAGTGATCACTAAAAGTGACCACTCCCTAAAATGTACATTGCTTGTACATTAAAGAAAGCAAAATGTACCTTTGTGTCATGATTAGCTTTAGAGCATAGGCACTTTTAGAGCAAGCTACCCTAGTTGTAGTATTTTGTACTTTGATTATTTGTACAAGGAATGTCCCTTCATTTGCTTACAAATATTAAGCAATTAATAGCAACTATCCCTTTCTATATAAAAAATATACAATTTGAATATGAAATTTTCTATATATTATTATTTTACTTGAAAATATTTAAGATTCCATTTGACAATCTTAGAATGCAATTGTTCCTACAAGTCATACGAAAATGTTAGTTTAAGGTAAAAGGGCATGTTTGTGATAACTTAAGCCTTTCAACCTATAGAATATGAAAAATTTGTTGAAAAATTGAGTTCAATGTGAGCAAGCATAAGGATGAGAAAGAATGCAAAGAAAAAAAATCATTTTTTAAATGTTATATTTAATATTAATGTGGATTTTTTAGTTGGACCCATTTTGGTCTTGTAGACTCACATATTATAGTTAGCTTTGACACTTCTCCCTAAGCAAGGAGGAGAGAGATGAATGGATGAGAAGATACAGGAATGGCATAGAGAATCATTGTTTTTATTATCACTTTTAATACATGTCTCATTTTAATTTGGTTCCCACCACTTTTGACCTTCCAAATTATTGCATGCCATTCCTAAATCCCATCCTAAGGAAAAACAAAATAAAACATAGTAAAATAAAAATTAATAAAGAATTAGAGAGAGTAGATGTTGTACAATTGCTACAATTGCCCAATATTAATTGTTCCATGTCAATAGAATATTTTTTAGAACACACATTGATTTTAGTGATTTAGAATTTAACCCCTTTCAAATTCTATTGATTTCACAATATTTAGATACATTGAACTTGGGACATTTTAAAACCTCAAATCCTTGGTCTTTTAGGGGTTATATGCATCCATACCTTAGATTAGTTTGTTTTGTTTGTTACATTGAGATTCTTGGTACTTTTGGCAAGCCCTCAGCAAAAAGGGGGGCATGGATTTTATTTCTTGGTGTTTTGATTCATTGCAAAAAAATATTGAATTTGGAAGTTTTTATGAGTTAAAAAAATAGAAAATTAATATTCTTTTTATTTTGACTATGGCAATTGTAGGGGGCACACTTGTATATTCTAAAAGATCATAATGCCAAGTCTAGTTTTCAAGGTAGATTTGTCCCCATTCCATTGGATAGTTAGAAAAGTATTACAACTCATAACATAGACCATCTTTCTACATCTTTAGATTTGCAAAAAATACAGATATAAATGTTTGCAATGAACTATTAGATTTGGCATTATGTCCCGTAATGCTCTTGAGTCTCCAAGCTCTCTAGCAACCTTTTTTTACTCCAGCACCATAAGGCCACATTGCACCATTTCAAAATAAATGTCTACTTTTTGCCAAATAAAAATATTCTTATTTTGCTAGATTTTTCCTATTTCTACTACAAATGTGGATGAAGTCACCAAATTTGGATGAAAAGGTGTATAAATATGATTGAAAAGCGTTTTTGGGTCTAAAAGATAGATGAATGTGAAAATACAATACTTCACCAAATTGATCCTTAACCCCTAAAGTTCTTGCACTATGTTTTCACAAAAAACACTCCAAAATTGCCATTTCTAGTACAAATACCAAATTTTTGGAAAAAAAAACTTTTTTTAACACATGTAACTATAGGATCTTGTAGGATACTGACTTGAAAACGCGTGGTAAAATATTCAAAAATTTCCACCGCATGGCTTGCAAGATATATGCATTCAAATTCATTGAAGTCATTTTTTTAGCCCTACAAACAACAGGGCAATTGCACTTCACAAGCTCACTTTCTTGTGAAAAAATGTCTAAAATGGTGGTTACTTTCTGGATTCTTTTTCCTAGATAAGTTGGTTACATGCTTGAAAGTTTTCAGATCATTTGGAATTGTACAACATATAGGAAAAAAATAGTAAGTAGATAGTAGTAGAGAATGATTCAAAATATTAAATTGTTATGGATATAATTATCGAATTGACTAATGCCAATCCCAATGGTTGAAACGTTGTTATAAATAATCTACATTCTATGATTTTATTTTCACATGATTTTTGCCACTTAAATTTGCCTTCAATTTTTACCAATTTCAAATGACAACTCATTTGATCATATTTTTTTCAAAGAATATTGAAAATTGACTAAGATAAAGGACTTCAAAGTTTATTTTAGAGTAGAGATCCATAACTGCCCGCAAACAATAATTGCTCATGACTTTCATCTCATTGATCAAAATAGAATGATTCAAAGGTTTCTACATATATAACTTTAGAAAACCAATTTCAAATTTTTGTTTTAAGAAAAAAGTGACTTTTTTAATCTACCTGTACTGCTTAGCCAATGAAAAAGTAACATATTTGGCCATAGCTTTTGACTCGTATTTCCAAATGCCATGAAATTTGGTGCATATGAAAGATATTCCTCATCCCCACCTTTTATTCACCCCTAAAGTCCTAAGACCTTTTTTCCATCAAAATCTACTCAAAATTGTCATTTCTATTGCAAAGAGCTAAAAAACTTTAAAATTATTATTTTTTATACATCTAGCCATAAGATCTTGTACTGCACTAGTATGAGAATGCGTGGAAATTTTTTCAAGAACTATGACCTTCTAGATTGCAAGATATTTGCATTTAAAGTGACGAATTCAAGATTTTTTAAAGAAGATGCTCAGATTGCCCGAAAACTAAGATTGCCGATAACTTTCTCATCACTAGTCCAAATGGAATGAATCAAAGCTTCAAATGTACAAAAAAATATAATCTTTGAGAAAAATAATTAAAAATTAAAAAAAATTTAACTTTTTGTGATTTTTTGGGGCTACCCCTCAAATTGCTTTTTGGACTCATGGTGGCATAACTTTTGTTTCTGGACATCGATTGAAATAAAAATTATACTCCCAGAAAGCTAATATGATTTCCTATCTTTTGAAAAAGTTTCAAAAAATCATGTCAAAAATTGAGATCACACGAGCCTACCCCAAATCCTAAGAGTCCCCCATAGGGACTTTGGGACTTTAGGGGTTAAAAATTCAGCCTAAAATATGCAAAAATCACATGTACTTGCCCAAAATTTCTATACTGCCAAAAAACACGTGTTGGTCCTGTAGGGGTAAAAGGACGGATTGGTGACTGTGGAAATCATTCCTTTGGTTTCCATGTGAATCATTCTCTTACAAAACTACAAAAGCTCTCTGATTGGAAGTCAAACTACTATAAAAAAAAAACTTTTCCTTTTCACAACAGAATTCTGAGGATGAATAGTTGCACTTTTGTCCTATTGGAAAGAATTCTCTGTCATCCATCAAATGCCAAACGTCCTTATCAACATTTAAGGGTTAAGTAATCACCATCTTGGCACTTTTTCAAAAAGTAAAAAAAAAGGTTGCTCTCGAGCATTATCTAGTCCAGAGTCCATAGTCAGTCATCATGTTGGTTTTCTATCAATATCACCGACATGCAATTTTTCTCCACTCTGATTTTAGTGATAAAAAGTAATTTAACCCATCAATATGAATTCTTTTCTCAAGTGAAATTTGATCATGTTGAAAATAGTGAATCTTTGACTGAAGGGTTAGAATTCCGAAAGGCCATTTACTGTGCTGATTGTATTCACTTGTAATATTCGGACTACTTGATGGAATATCCATTTTTATAGACAAATAGTTTTCACTTGAGGTAGAGTGCACACAAACTGAACTGAGTCACCGAGGCCATACATTTGCTGAAAAAAAATTTAAAGAAAAAAACTTGAAGGTAAAAAAAAAAAAAAAAAAAAAGGGTAAGGCTTTTTGGTTGTTGCACCCTTATTCCCAATTAATATTTTGTTACAAGGGCTTGAATGTGGTCATAGTCCCAACCCCTGCACACAAAACGTGAGTGGCCTCCACCACAAGCAAGTTGTTCAATCATGGAGCAAGTGTTTATATTGTGCAACAAATTTGACCTACTACAAAGTTCGCATGTGTTTTTTGTGGTTTCGAATCTATGCATAGATTTTTGCATGTTTTCCATAAAAAGAGTAATGTTTTTATATGTAGGTGATGATTTTTAGTATTGTGTTTAGTTTGAAAAAAATTGGTAATTGCACTTGATTGCCACACTTTTTTCTAAAATTAAATCCTATGGATTTTTATGCCTTAACCGGTGCAACTTGCATTCAAGATAAACTATATTTAGCACTTTGATTACCATACGTCTTTCTAAAATAAAATCCTATGGATTTTTATGCCTTAAACTGGTACAACTTGCATTCAAGAGAAACTATATTTAGCACTTTGATTGCCATACGTCTTTCTAAAATAAAATCCTATGGATTTTTATGCCTTAAATTGGTACAACTTGCATTCAAGAAAAACTATATTTAGGGTTTGAAAATCCAATCTTGATTCGTACATTGTCTCAAAAATTGCATGATAACAGAATTGGAAGTCCTTATTTTTGTTCAAATGCCCAATTACTTATTTAGACAATTTTAGCGCTTTGTTTAAATTTAGAGGTTTAGGGTAAGGCTAGGATTTCAACAATCACTACTCTCAAAATGCTTGCATACATAGCATTGTTTTGGGTTTATGACAAGAAGTTGATTCTATCTAAACGTTGGGATTTTGAATTAGAAACCCTAAATCACAAAAATTGAATTTATAATCTACACTTGACAATGTCTAAAAATAGAAATTATACATTAAAAGGTTTAAAACCGATTGCACTGAGCAAGAGAAGTTTTTAAACACATACAAGTTAGTTGAGCTTGTGTCTAGAATTTTTGCTCACTAAAAGATTCTTTGTCATCCATCGAGCATTGAACATCTGCCTTGACATTTAAGGGTTAAGGGTTTAAGGGTTCCTATTAATACCTATCAATGATAAAATTGGGATCATGTTCTTCGAATCTTCAATTTTGGTGGTGCTTGACGTAGGGGTTCACATTTTTACCCTCTATGGTACTGTAGAGTGTAGACTCATTCTATTTTTCTATTTTCTATTTTCAATTATTTTTATAAAATTCACACAAATAAAAATAATTTATTTTAGGTAGTAAAATATTCCAACCACTAGCCAATAAATTTAGCATTGAGTCAAGAAATCTCAATTTTGAAGAAACAACTAAAACAAAGTTATTTTTGTTGCCAATCAAAGTAGTGACAATTCATTTAAATAGTAAATTTTGTATTGCATATACATGCAAGAATTGTAAGGGTTCAAAACCTCTAGGATATTGGCCACTTCTTGTAGATTGCCTTGGAGAAGTGTGGGTTTGAAACCCTTCACATATATGGTAAGTGTAACGAGATCATCCTACATGATCCCTTGACAATGCTAGTATGTAAGCATGAAAATGCAAACATGTGAACCTTAAACATATATATAAATAGATATCCTACAATTATTGGAAGTGCTTAAAATGTAAACACCTATAATATAGATATCCATAATATAATTATACTACAATCATGAAAGATTTCTATAATATTGATTCCTATAACATAGGTGAATAGTCTTTTAGGCTCATGGAGTCATGCTATACTTTTAAGCTCACATAATAGCAACCCTCCATGACTCCCTAGAGGCTTGAAAAGTGTGATTCCACACATACAATCACCCAAATTTGACATCATTTTATTGGACCAAAAGAATGATTAGGATTGGTAGTGAACATAAATGCAACCAGGCTTTAAAAAATTGAACTTTGTGCAATTATTTCATGTGACAAACTTGACCAAGCACTCAACCTAGACCTTAAGACCATTGTTTGGTCATTTGTGTGGTCATTTGGTTGGTCTGCAAAGACCAGGTTTGAACTATTGAAAAATGCAGCTCAAGAAAAAATTAGCAAGAAAAAATGTCACCAAACGAGCACCGTCATCCCACTTGGCGGAATTCAAAGATGAGCAAAAGACTCCAAGAGTCAATCATGTTCCCAGCATGTTCCCACCAACCAACGTTTAGTTATAAAGAAGTTATAAAGAAGTTATAAAGGAGAGATTCTCGCAACGTGCTACTAGTTCTCCATTTGCCTCGTGTAAACACTTTTCTAGATACATATCCGACATTCCAAGCGACTCGCTGACTATGACTGAAAGAATCTTAATCACTACGTGCTTGTGATAACGGAAATAACAAACAAACAGTCTGGCAAGAGGATAAGTCAATTAACTTGGTATTGCCAGCTCACTCCAGAGGTTCGGGTTAGCGTACGTTCTACTGTACTACCGTTATACATCATCCTATTCCCAGTAACAAAACCAGTAGATAACTTCATCAGGAAACAAAGTACAACGAACACGAAATGTTAAGTCGGCTCACACAATCAATTGAAAATGATTGAATGGCATCTTCAGTTTCAGGAGATAAGCATAGAGTGAGCCTACCTTGAACCGAAATTTTGGGCTCAGTGATTCGCATATATCATATAGAACTTGATAGCATCTTCATAGAAACTCCCGTCACTGGTTCATTTATTGAGAGCATCTTCCAAGTAACAGAAGACTAAATATACGGAAACAGCAGATCTACTTCTAGCCTGCCTGCACGAATAGGTAAGAAAAGATACCAGAACAAGGCATGAATATATGCATTCGTATTCAACGCCTGCACTAATAATGTTCAACAGAGACGACATGAAAAGTATCCTAAAACTACTACCGATCCCAGTTTCAACCTTGCAACAATCCCAACCTCCATGAAAAGCTCCACGGGAGACACTGGTGAACAACTCCAGGCACCAACTTTCACAGCTATATCGTTTACTATACACCGCGTCTTCTCTGAGGACAGCATTCGTCAGACATGGCTCCTATTGTTGAGGTGCAACATGGTTATGAATGACAGGTTTATCTGCTAACCAGCTCGTTGGCACCTCCAGAGACTGGTGACAGTCAATGGATTGTCACCTTGATTTAGAAGTACCGATTTCTGATTGCTATTTAAGGGAAGGGTCCACCAGTAGGGGCGTTGCCCCATGCGGAGTCGAAGTTGTTAGGGCCATCACCAGGGGCAGGTAAGCTTGGTGGGGGGCTTGCGAGTTTCGTACGCGCTTTACTCTTGACACCAAGCATTCGAAGAACGAATCGTGCAAGCTCTCCATACAGCACTCCAGCGCGATCAAATAACTGTTTTACAATTAAAAAAAACCAAATTAGTGCGAATTTGTAGTGTCTGCCATTAATGGAAAGCAAGAGCACTTGAGTTTGGGATTTCCAAACAGTTCGATAGATGTACTTTGTAACAGTAGCTTTAACACTATAGGACCACGAGGACCAATTTGAGTGGGTCATACAGGCCTTTATGGGTTAAATTTTATTTATTTTCTGACCAACACATGCAATGCTCTCCACTGATTCCGTGATATATAATTCCACCAGTCTGAATTAAATATTTTGCAAAGATCAGTTCTAATTGATCATTTTAAAATCATGAATTCCTGGACCTTTAGGGGTTCAACTCTAATAGGATTCAACACTAGAAGTCAAATTTTAGGAGTTGATAAACCTAGAACCCATGCTGAGAACTCATGCTTAGACGGAGGAAATTGCTTAAACCATCAAGCTAGGTTTAAAATGTAATTTTGTAAGAGGGAAAATATTATCACGACTTTTCAGCCAGTGATACTGTCGGGAACTTAGGTATAATTGGAGAAACACAAAGAAGCTGACAAAGAAGCTGAAAGGATACAAAAAAAATGTATATACCTGGAGCAATGCGGTAATGAAAAAGTGCAAGGCATGCGTGTTCTCATCCACCAGCATGGACAGCCGTCCAAAGAAGGTCAAAAACCCATTCAACTGCAAAAGCCACCACTACAATATTAGATCCTGCAAAGAGCCGATTCCGTGACTCTCGAAATGCACAAAAATCACTGATTTATAAACGACAGCTATTGATTTAGCTCCTTAACTGGCACCACTGGCAGAAAAATCTTCATGTTGCCATTGTAGAATCTACCCAGCAGCTGCCAAATTTTACTTTACACAAGTAGTCACCCAAGGCAACACACGACCACCTACCCCTCGAAGCATTTGCTGCCAGAAATTTGGTGCTGGAGAGGGAGGCCCTCCTCCCATGGGATCATTGGGATCTCCATTTCCGCCATAACCATAAGGACCCACAGCTCCCGGAACCCCACCCATGCCGCCATACCCGCCCACGCCTCCATACCCGCCCATCCCTCCATACCCACCCATCCCTCCATAGGTACTGCCTATGCCTCGGTTATACAGACCGCCTCCATAAGAACTCCCCATGCCGCCATAACTGCTGCCATAACCACCCATACCTCCGTAGGAACTGCCCCCATAGCCACCGACACCACCTAAACCTCCTACACCACCATACCCGCCATAGCTGCTGCCATAGCTACCGCCATAGGTTGAATTCGATCCGTACATTGTAGGCCTGTTATACGAATTCACCGTGCCTCCGTAGCCTATCACAGCACACGTTCCATTGTCAGTCATTTGTGCGAACAAAGCCTCGGTCAAAACAAGTTCGGCAATGAACAAAGAGGAACGTCCAATTTGAATAAAAAAGACAATACAAGAGATGATAAATAGTGGAGAAGCGCCAGTGTTTTTTTAAGGCAATTTAATGCCCAATTGCTTGAAAAAAATGGGCAGCTTCAAGCATATAGAAAAAAAAGGGGGTAAATGTGTTTTAAAAATGCCAGACTGTAATCATGGCCATGCACATCGTTGGCACAATGTTTCTAAAACCTCATTTCATCCATGTATGTGCAGAGTCAGCACATACAAAAATTGCATACAAAAATTACGTACTCAAAATTGCATCCTCAAAATTGACCTCCTTCAATTCAAGCCCCCAAAATGAAGGAGCCAGAGAACTCAGAACCTTCTTGAAAGAAAGGCCACATAATCATTGGTCCAAAAACCAAAAAAAACCCACTGAGAAGCGCACATGGAGGAAGCACCCTACATGTCCATTGGAAATCAATAGCAGAACCCTACAGCAGAGGTGAACTTAACCTCTAATAACATGCAGGACATATACGTTGCAAAAATCACTACCGTGCCCGGTTACCGGCAATCAGGATCGGCACTTCATGCCGAATATAATTAATTAAAGTTGGGAAAACAAATTCGGCAGATGCTAAATAAGGAATACTCTCTCAAAATTCGTGTTTTCTCCATTAAAAAATAATTCCGGCATCTATTTTGAGAATTATTTTTTGCTGGCCCTGATAGCCGGGTACGGTACTTTCATCCAATAGGGAGCTCCTTAGAAGACAAATTGGACATTGCAGAATTGGCTTTCTAATAATGATAGTTACAAGCTCTCTTGAATTATGAAAAATTCAAAACCACAAGTATGTCCATTTTGCAGACTAAGTGTACCCTGTTGGTAGCCTTACAATTGTAGACTATCGTAACAATATTCATGTACAAAAAAGGAGAAATTTCATTTTCAGAGATTTTTCAGTTAACCGGAACGTTTTTCGGCCGATGAATGACAAAGAATCTCTCCATGCAAGACAGAAGTGCAACTATTCATCCTCCAAATTTTGTGGGAAAAGGGAACGTCTTCTACAATAGCTTGTCTCCAATGAGTGCTTTTTCAATTTTTTAAGCCCCCAATTCAAACGGTACCCAAACAGATGATTTCCACGGTGACCGCCTCGTCGTTTCAGGGTTAAATGCTTCTCGATCGATATGACAACGATCTGTGAATTCTTTTCCCAAGTTTGATTGCGCAGACAAATTTTTATCATCAAGCTTTACATCTTATTTGATATCACCTTGGAAGTTATACCAAGTTTTATCCAAGAACTGGTATCAATTCAGGAGTTGAAAAACGAGTATACATGTACCTGTAGAATTTTGCTCCCAAGGTCGAGGAGGATTTGGCCGCCCAGCAATTGCGCCCACTTGATTCGCAGCTCCATTCTCGTCGTACTTTCCAGTGTCTGCAACACCAGCACTTGCAACAGTTGCAGCAGTGCTAGAAGTGTTGGACGATGGTGCAAATGGTGACGGTCCGTTTGCACCGCTGGTTTGTGTTCCTGTGCGCTCCCAGGGTTTAAGAGGTGCTTGGCGCCCTGCACTCACAACATAACATTAGCTAACAAAATCTGTGCACGATCCACCTAGAAATATACACGAAGGCGTACACCATCCATAACACTCTGAGTAGTAGAGGCATGGCACCGTTCGGGGACAATGCCAATTTAAATTGTTTTGAAGGAAGTCATGCCCTATCACTGCAAGTCAAGCAATATTAAACCTCTCACATATGAAGATCATGCTGATGGACTTAAGGAGTTCCCACTTGTTCAAATTAAGCTCAACTGTGCAAAACAAGATGTCAGGAATCCTTTTCATGCGATTTCAGAGGGTGCTCAACGACGATTTTCTAGACTGCTATATCTGATTCAAACACGCACACCGCTTCTGAATTCACCTCTAAAAGTTGACCACAGACTACAGTAATCATTCCACTAGCGATTCATCCAGCGATTGAGAATTATTTTTGCAGCATTCACTCTAGCAGCTGAATTGTCTGCCACGTAGCTTCCCAATGCATAGACAATTCTAATTTCAGCTACGAGAATGCACTCTTGGAGAATATCCGCACTGTAGAAAGCCTATCCACATCTTACGCAAAAACATTCACTTCCTTGACAAGACCTAGAAGTTCGGACTTCTACAAAAATCACTTACAAAATGTAAACAGAGAAATACACAACTGATTTGCAAGAAATTTCCACCATCTAGCAATTAGGGCACAAATGCATACCACCACGATCCCAACTTAAACTCACCCAACTTAAACTCACCCTTACTAATCACAGCAAGTCAATGAACGCTATACAGCATGTCGACAATTCCAACACAAATTACCGCAATTCCTGTCATAAAAAGCCACTCTGACCATACTCACAAGAACATATACCATATCAAGCAAATCGCAGTGTCGTAAACATCATATACACAGACTCTCAAACCACACAAAAATCCCTACAGGCGACAAAAAGCCAAAATACGTAGATTCCTCACGGCAATAAACTGGTTCCAACAATAAAGAACCAGCAAAATTCTACTTAAGAATCCCTAATCACCAAAACCTGAAAAGAAAACCAGACGATCACCAAACTCAAAAGCGGAACATACCAGTGGCAGCCATCTGCAAACGCAACGCTCGGGCGCAAGAATTTCATCAGACCTCCATACTGAATTCTCCTCTTCAAGTTAAATCCCCTGACTCTCACCACCAATCCCTCAGAACCAAAATAAATAAAATCCTCCAACGCAAAGCAACTAAACCACCCGATCACGATCCTGCACCGATTTTCCTGATTCGAAACCCTAGCTCGGGCTGTAGGAGTCCGTTTAGGTTGAAAATTAGCTCAAATTCTGCGGTTGGAAAAGGAGGTGGAGGAAGAAAGACTTGCGGAGGTTGTAGATTGGGGGAAGGAGGGGGAGGAGAGTGGGATTGGGTAAGGGAGGGAGAAGAGAGAAAGAGAGATGGTGGTGGTTTGCTGGTGCGTGGCGAGCGCGGTGCGGGTAGCACCGCCGGTCTACAGTAGTTGGCTCGATAGATGGATGAGTTCCTTCAGTTGGTGAGGGTATTTTTCGTTGGTGTGGATGAGGGACATCCAGTCCGGATGCCGGCTGCCGCCTCGCATTTATTGTAAGAGCTTCTCACTCTAAAATCATCTCCCCTCCCCAAACGCCAAGGATTTTTTTTTCATTTTTTTCATTATAGAATTTTTTTCATTAAAGAATTTTGAACAATCATAATACTAAACATTAAAGAATAACTTTAATGAAAAAAATCTAGATCAAAAATCTAGATGAAAAGAATAACTTTAAGAAAATGTTTAGTATTATGATTGTTCAAAATTCAAATTTTTAAGGTTTAGGTCAACTATTGCACTTTTGACTTTGAACTTTTTTGCATGCACCAAATCAAATTTTTAGATGCAAATCTGAAAATATAATTTGTATCAAAAATTTTGTTTTAAGATTCTAGAGAAATCCTATATCTTTGATTCAATTAAAAATCTTCAAATTCCATTTATACATTCATCATTCAAATTTTGAAAGTCCATCCTTTAAATTCATCTATCAAATTCATTTTTCAAGTTATAAAAACATTCAAATAGTTGAAGATTAAATTTTTTTTTAATTTAATGATGGTAGGTTCTATACAATATATAAAGATATGCCAAGGTATGTGGTTAATTTTGTGTTTTGAAAAGCAATTAAATTTTTTTTTAGTACTTGAAAGAAAAGAGGTTTAGAAAAGAAACAAATGTAGGATTGAAAACTTTAAGATTAATTAATTTTTGATTAGAAATTATATTTTGCTTCAAAGTTTTGTAGAAATGTGCAATATTTCACATCATGAAACTTTTGTGTTCACACTTTTATAGTTGTTTCATCTTTTCTTGTACTCTGTTTTTTTTAATACAAATGTTTTTAATATTGACTTAGTTTTGGTATTTACTATACCTTGGATATAAATCGCAAATCACTTAAAGCTATAATGCAAAAGTTATGGTCAAAATAAAAGTCTTGATTAGATACTCTAAGTTGAAATAATATTGATTAGTATATTGTGGAGTTGGATACTCCTAGCTAGTTGAAGTGAATTTTGTTTAGTTTTTAAATTTTTTTTTATCATTGGATATTTTTATTTGGATATTCTCAATTGAAGTGATATTAATTAGTATACCTTGGAGTTGTATACTCCTAATTAGTTGAAGTGATATTTGTTGGTATTTCTTATCATTAGATAACTTTTACTTGAAGTAACTTGGTTGATTAGTTGTCACAAACTAACTAATTAACATATTAAGATTCTATGTTTTCAATGTATAAGTTTGTAAACATTTATTTTCCTCTTTTTTTCCTCTTTTTTTTTTGCATGTAATTCATTCATCATTCATTAAATTTTTATTTTTATTTTAATATATGCTTATTTATAAAAAATTATATAAAGATTTTAGTAATTTTTATCTAAAGATTTATTGAAATTCTTGCTCTGCATTCTATCTAATACATAAAAAAACTCTAATGAAATTCTAATGGTGAATGCGTAGCATAGCAAGTGCCAACCGCTAGTTAACATATTAAGATTCTATGTTTTCAATGCATAAGTTTGTAAACATTTATTTTCCTCTTTTTTTTAATCTTATTTCTTTTGTATTCAATAAAGTTTACCCTCATATTTTTAGCTTTTCATTATAATCATTCTAAAAGATCATATTAGTGAAAGCTTTATAATTGTAACTTCTAAAGCCCCAAGGCCTTTTTTCCATCAAAACCCACTCAAAATTGCCAATTTTATCGTAAAGAGCAAAAAAATTATTATTATTTTTTAAATATCTAGTGTAAGAATGTGTAGAAAAAGTTTTAAAAACTTTGACCACATAGATTGCAAGATATTTGCATTTAAAGTGAAGAAAACAAATTTATTTTACACCTCGATTGGCTAGATTTTTTGGCTTTGAATCTTCTTAACTTAAATTTTTTGCACCAATGGTACTAGTATGTGAGCATATATAATAGAGATATATTGCAACCACTGAAGGTGCTTATAATGTACCTACATCATAATTGCACTGTAATCATAGAAGGTTTCTATAACTATAGACAAACATCTATAATATAGGTGTTTAGTCTTTGAAGCTCATAGGCTCATGCTTCTAAATTCACATAATAACAACCCTCATTTTTGCACTATCGATTTAGATTTTCTAATTTTTTATATTGAAGCACTATTGAGTTGAAAAACTAGGAAGGAAAATAAAAAAAAATAAAAAACACTTAATTTTCACTCATTAAAAAATTGTTGAGTAGAAAGAGACTCAAGATTGAAGGGATAATTAAACCATTAATAGCTTTAAGATGGAATTGAAATACAATAACCCCAATGGTGAGATTGTTTTAGCAATCAAACTTAACCCTATCTAATAATTTTTGTTGAAAAATTGTAAAAATTGCATTCAAAAATGGATTCTACAAGTTATTTTTTCATGAAGATAATTAGATTGCCCAAAAAATAAGATTGTCCATAACTTTTTCATCACTAGTCCAAATATAATGCATCAAAGCTTCAAATGTAGACAAAAATATAAACTTTGAAAAAAAACAAAAATTAAAATTAAAAAAATTCAACTTTTAATAATTTTTTTGGTTGCCCCTTGAGTTGCTATTTAAACTCATGGTAGCATAGCTTTTGTTTCCAGACATTGATTGAAAAAATAATAATATTCCTAGAAAGCTAATCTAATTTCCTATCTTCTTAAAAAGTTTCAAAAAATGATGCCAAAAATTGAAATCACACGAGCCTACCCAAAATCCCAGGGACTTTGGGACTTTAGGGGTTAAACTGTAGCACAACACTTGGGCCTTGCAGGTACAGTAAATTGGTTGCAGATATTTTCAATCTAATCCTCAATATTTTCAGGCTTTGCCATTACCTAAGCCGTGTTTCATATTCTAGAGTACAGGCCTAGAAGTAATCGTAACGAAATGTTCTGGTTGAATGAGAGCAATGACTGTGTCCCTACTGCAGAATATCAACAGGCAGCAGTTACCAGAAGACGAAAGAATTCACCGATCCAAAAATCTCTACCGAGCAATACAAAAGGTCTCATACACTCTCCCCATCTTACCCTCAATCTCAACTAAATTGGCAAGCTTCCCTTTGCAGAAACTGAGATACACATTGACAACTAGAACAGGTATAGATTGAACACGAAAACAAATAGTTACAAACTTTGAAATTCAATGGAAGCTCCATTCCTGTCCTTGTGATGTGCAGACCCACATTATCGATTGTCTCTCATTCAGCAGAGCAGAATTCCCAGAAGCCCAAACCATGGCTCCAAGCTCCAGCACAGGTAGCACTACTCCGAAAATGTTACCGCCTCTCCAACTCAGGGCACAGAAGTTGCATGCCGTGTTGCTGAAAATTGTGCAGCACTGCAATGACAAAGTCATGGCCGAGTTGCAGGCAGAAATCACAGCGTTCCAACAAGGTACTGACAATTCTGCGTTAATTTATTTTGGCAGAACTTTAATCTACAAAATTCCCAGTTTTTTTAAAAGAAGAACCTTGCCTGTACTTGTGTATCTCATGGTAACAATAATCGGAAATTGCCTATCTAATGAACTGATTGTTCGGCTTGATGGAAAAAGTAACCTGACCTAATTGTTATCCATGTCTAAGACCGACCCCGACAGATTCTTGCCTAAAATGTATACCTTCTATTCACCAGAGCTTAGGATCTTTTTGAGTACGCTTATTCTCCGCACTTAAGAAAATTCATAGTTTATTCCATACAATGTCCAAAAAATGAATATCAAAAAAATTAGGAATCCTCTTCCGACTCCAACAAGATCCAACAGAACTTGAACAATTTAATAATGGGAACCATGCTCAAATGCTTATTCGCAGAATTCTAGGTGTAGATACCTTACAAAAGGAAGAACCATGCACGTACATGCACCTCATGTGGACAATTCTCCCTCCCAATTGCCAATTCGATGACTTGATCGATGGTCTTGATCGATACATTCATCAAATTAGCGTTCCTATGGTAAAGGTTTGTGCAGATGTGTGTAAAGCTAGAATCTAGAACCATTCTAGGTTTGAAAGGAAGAACCAGCTGTGCACCTACACCGTAATCCCTGAAACCCTAAACCTGAAATCCTGAAACCCTGAAAATCTGAAAATCTCTGAAAAACTGAAATTTCAATTGCCAAGTTAGCGAATTGATTACCGGATGGATTGCCTCGGTGCAGCTCAGAAGGGCGGAAGCAAGATTCTGGTGCATGATTGTGAAGTAGTCGTTGAGCAGAGTGAGGCCCTGCTGAAGAAGCTGAGAGGGAGGAATCCCGACCTGAGAGATTACTGGGATCCCGATTCCCAAATCAGAGTACCCAAGCCAGAAGAAATTCGCCGAGAAAAGATTCGACACCAACGTCGAAATAAGCCACTTCTCGTGAGGTTGAGAAATGTTGAAGTTCGTGCGTCCCGAGAGCTTCAACCTGATCGTGTCTGAAGTCCGGAATTGCAGGCAACCTCGCTTGCAAATGCTCGTTCGTTGGCCCGCCCCACATGGAGATCAGCCGCAGAACCTCATTCGCAGTGGCAATGTGGATCTGAAATTCAATCAAAATTTCTACTCCAGACCACAATTGAAGAGTTTCATAATCCTGACCTGTTAGCTGCAATGCGAAGAGGGATTAACATAATCCGTCCTTGCCTGTGATATTTCTAGAGTACCGGTATTGCAAAGTTGTACATATGTTAGTAAATATGTAAAAATATAATGTATTTTCAAAGGTTATAACTATGTAAACGCTCTACAAAGTACACCTAAAGTTTCCAACCCTGCACCAAAAAACACAGGCATAATTGGTCTTCTTTCGTCTCTGTGCCTGGTATCAGCATTGTATTTTCCCTTAGTTGTTTTCAAGTTCATTACAAGCTCCTGCAAGTAGTTGAAAAAGAAGTCAGAACTCCAGTCCGTTTGGGGGCCAGCATGAATCAAGAGTCTGTTTGTTCAGGTCCCCAAACCAAAGTTCCCATGACAATGGGCTCTACGGGAGAGAGTACAGGAACTACTCTCTTCCTGTGACAGAAGAATTTCTTAGATAGTAATGAAAATTTGAAATCAAAAGCTTTGGAACTTGTACTCGAAGATCTCTCCATAGCTTGATACATCTCCCCCAAATCACTCATACATATGTTAAAATCCTTGAAGTAATGCAAAAAGTATTGCACTCAGGGACCATGAAGAACAATCGGCAGTGAAGCGATGAAGAGAAATAGGAACTGAATACCAAAACGATGTACCAATCGATTTCATTGAAATGAGATTGATTCAGCCACTGGTGCTAGGAGCTCAAGAGAAGTAGGCAAGACTACCATTGAGCTTAATCAGGAAGGAAATGGGAACATTAAAACTCTACAGGTCATGACAAGAATCAATCAATATCAACATGGCAGTGGCTCTGATAGTACAAAGTAGGCACTGGTTTGAATTCTAAACTACAAAGATGATGTAAAGTACAAGGAACTCACTCCCCATGACAGAGCAGGTCTCCCAATTTTACTCCAAGAGACTCGCTTCAAAGTCAAGAGACAATCGTCATTTGCTGATGCAACAGCTGGAATACGTGACGAAATCAGCTTGCACTTCTGTGCAGGTCTTCAGCTGCTGCAGGTCTGAGACTTTTTGTTCCAGGGGGTGTTGTTCCAGGTGGTGGACTCTCTTCTGAAGGTCCTGTACAGTTCATGGGAAACCATCAGGTCAATTCCTCATGATCCCAAGCTCTTGCCAACACCTTGAACTATCTGGGCTCAGTCAAATGCATAAATTACGGCTACTTCGTGTGTGTATAGCAATTTAAAGGTCTGGTTTTCAGGTTGACAATTCTCTGAACAAGTCTTCAGAACAAGCAAAAAGTTGAGGCCATTAAAAGAGGATTCAAGATTCTCTTAGCATGAATTCTTTGGACACCGTATGAATAAACTATGAATTCTCATTAAGGTTGTTACAGATATACCAACACTGACACCAGGCTCTCATCTTCAAAATGTGTACTGTACATTTTAGGCAAGACTTTGCAATAAGTCACCTTATTTGGAGTCAATAGGACAGGAAGGCGATGCAATAGAGGAACAAAATAGGCTAACTGGTCTTGTAAATTTGACCGTTGTGGGGGCTGATAGTATTTGGAGCACTCCACAAAACGGACAAGACCACTGAAAACAAGTGTTGTCATATCAGTATCCTTGTCATTTAATTATCCATTGTCAAATATGGCCGTCTTTACACAAGCCTTCAGAACATCTCTCCATCTTCTGACCTATCACATCATTGATTTGTAGATTTGATTGAAATATCATATCGGACAAAACGTTTTTAAAACGGCCCAATGACGGCCATATTTGAATAAAGGGGGGTATACTGAAACCTCACTCACCTCCAGAAGGCAAAGCCGCAGTGCTTGTCCGAGACAATGAATTAGATGCAAGATTTAATGCTGAGATGCAGTCGTCCCCATTCGTGTCATCTGCTTTTGAACGCAGATCACTCGTTGCTTCTTTAGTCCCCGGCGGCGTCAATTCTAACTCCGCCCCCTTCAAAAACATCCACATAAAATCAAAATCAAAATCACCACTGAACAAAAGTGCAACCTTACAAGTTTAGACAATATGAGAACATACATTACCTCCACACGCGGTCAAGTAGAGGTAATAGAACATGTACCAATAAAACTTCAAAACTTTTGTATATGGTATCCAAATGACGCATTCATTTGGTGTATTGGTGCATCCACTTTCATTAGCCAACACGAACATCATTAAAAATGTGACCAGTCCAGCAAAATAGGAACTCTGCTCAGCAGCAAAAGTGTCGATTTGGATGTCACTACCTCACGCAGTAAAATAGGCAAATAAAAAGGGCATGTTAGTACCTCAGGGGTTTTACTTTCGCCATTGCCTTGATTAGACCGTTGGGAAGGAGTCTCCGAGGCTGGAGACCTAGATGAGCCTCCTGGAGTCTGCAGTTGCAAGCTTGTTTCCACTCCATGCGGCTCTGGTGATGCAGCAGCAGCAGCAGCGACGACTTGAGGCCCATGCATGGGAGGGTACGAAGGGCCCCGTGGACCCGGACCGGATGGAATCAGCGTCATGCCTGGGACACCGTAAGGCGGCGGAGGCCGGAACATGGCAGCATTCGGGGAGCCTTGTGGAGGTTGCATTTGCACCAAATAGCCTGGCATGGTGGATATCGGCGACGGGTACTGAGCATAAGGCCTCTCAACATGCGAGTGGTTGCCAGGATAAGGAGGGTACGGCATGTAAGGGTGGCTTCCTTCAGGCGGCCGTGCACTGTACATGGCATACGGGTGCATGTACACTCCCGGAGGGGCCAGGGAGAGGAAAGGGGACGGTCCCACGACCGGAGGCTGCGAGGTGGCTGCTACAGGTGCAGGTGCAGCCTCGCTTGTAGTTGGTGGAGTACTGGCAGGTGGTGGTGGTGCAGGTGCAGGTGCAGGTGGGGGTTGTGGTACCGGCATGGCGTAAGGGTAGGGCGCCGCTCCCATCAACGCTGCTGTTGGGTCCATGGATATCCATGGCAACATTCCTCGCAGACGCTGTTGCAGCTGGCTTTGCAGCTGCTCGGTCTCTGTCTTGAGCGCTGCTTTCTCCTCCCGCAGCTCGGTCTTCTCTTGTTGAAGCTGTAGCAGCAAGAAATGTCAGCCACAAACTCATTCAAAAACGATCCTTGGTATATGTTAACTTGACCTGTGCGGGACACAAGCCCGGAAGTAATGAATAAGCGTCCCGGCATAGTACCATACATGGAGGTACTTACAAAATAGGAAAAAATAGGAATACAAGAAGCTACTCTACGCGAGCCTCTGTCCTTGTAGCAATGGCTCGCTTTTCGAGTAAGGTTCTACTCAAACTTCCTCACATGTAATTTCTGTCAATGCCTTGCCAACAAAATTAAAACGACGTAGCAGTTCTGGGAAAAACCAACCTCCCAACTACAAACAGACAAACACCAAAAAACACCTTGCATGGGAACAATATAGATGTAGATAGGAATCATACACGGAATAAACGATGAAGTAAATCTATAGGTGCCGAATTGAAGATTCACTCACATCACGTGACTCATCTAGAAGAGCTGTCTGTTCGCACTTGAGGCGTTTGACATCGGACCGAAGCTCTTTCACCACTTGGACACTGTCTCCCAGAATAGTCGCTTTGTCATTCTTAGGTCGATCCGGATCTGCATACACAACCAGTCATTTTAGAAAATTTAATACATACGATATGTACAACATGGTGGCACCGATAGTCAACAGAAGATGTAATCGGTTTCAGATTTCGAAAACGTAGCAATATTACTTGCTACATCTAAATGTGGAACAGACTAAACTTTTCCAGGACGTAGATGGACCTAATCAAATGTAAGGAAGACTCACATAATTCAAGAGGGCACTAAAACCGTTAGGTACCTGATCTCGACTCCTATCGACTGAACCCACTTACCAACAGCACCTCATCTCGTCCACTACACTCAAATGGACTTCAATTAGCACGTGGTGTAGCATGACTTGATTCAACGTCTATGGCCTCGGTCTTTGAATGCACATGGGGTTGCCTACTGTCCCTTCAATAGAGGTAAATAGCCTCCCACTTGAATGATTGCATAAGAAACTTATAAATAACGAAAAAATTTGGTCTCAACAGATTTGGCGCTTGTACGTAAAGATCTCTCTAGAGCTCCGTGATCTCCCAATACATGTGCAAACTCACACCGATATATGTTCAAACGCTTAAAGTGACGCAAATAGTCCGGTCTATCTTAATGGTATCAAATAGTCAGGAAGTAATCAGTAGCTGGTCAAACTGTAAGGTTCATGTTTTCGGGGATACTTACCAAGGACACCTGCGAGCTCCACAAACTGTTCATTTAACCGATCCCTCCGAAGCTTTTCCCTGTCAGCCTTGTGAACCTTTCTCACGGAAGCAGCATCTCCATTTTCGTTCGTCCCTACAGCCCGTCCACTGCCGCTCAGATGCTTAGTAAAACATGGCCATGACTCACTTTTGAACATACGCAATCAGACCTATTCACTCTTACAAAAAACACAGTTAAATACTCCAAGTTTGAACTTCATTTTTGCTCACTAATTTTGCTTTTTTGTTTGTTCTTTTTCAACACTCTGTATTCTTGAGCTGCAATCTCTCAGATGTCCTTGGAAAAAGTTGGAAAACAAATTTCAAACTGTCGCTGAGCTGGAAAGCGAGAATGTTTTTGGTAACTATGGAGTGATCCTAATTACATGCCTTGTCAAAGACTGATCATTTAAGAGCAGAGTCAGTTTGAGACAAACCTGTTTCCAGTCGCTTGCACAGGAAGGTGAGGGAGCTGCTGCGGCTGCGGCTGCGGTTGCAAATCTCCTGGAATGTGGAGCGTCGAATGCATGCTATGGTGAAGAGGGGGATGCGAATCCATGCCATGGACAAGGTTCATGTGCTGCAAAGGAGGGGAGGCACCGACATGAAGCGGAAGCTCCGAATGATGAAACAAAGAATGGCTGGAATGACTCTGTTGCTGAGAGCTATGCTGAGGGAGAAGGTTCTGGTGAAGCCAGGAGTTGCTCGACGCTGCCATTGCTAAACATTCCAACTGCTCCTGGCTATCACCTTGTTGCGCATTAATTTCACCAGGTCTACAATAATTCGAATGATTCATTGATCGTGAAAATCGCCATATCCACTACGGCATCATCTGTAAAAAACAAACAACCTCTTCTCATCTGCTCAAATAGCTTCTGGAACTGATTCGCAGCTTAAAAGAAATTATTCAGCCATGAGGCTATGTAATTGCAAGGAGGGCTCGTCGACATGCCTCAGCGAGAAGTTTCGGGTCATTATCAAGAGATTATGATAATGATGCGCCGGCTTCTGGACACGCAACGAAAGTCCGCGAAGACGATGCGCTGCTTGAAATCGGAAAGCTTCAGCTGATGAAGGACAACCGGTCGACATTCATGAGCTTGAGCAATCGCTTGCAAGTTGAAGTACTTCCCCACTGATCGTCTCCGGCAACTTCTTCTCCTCACAATAGTCTGAAAATGAAGCAAAGTATACACATAAAGATCCGAAACACAGCCATTTCAATGGCATCTCAAACCTTCCGGTTACATCAAGCCCTAAAACGCACAATCGCCTTCCCGCAACCAAAATTCGGAACCACGACAACAGCATCTTGGAATACTAAACCAATTCGCTTGCGAGTTGAATACCTCCTCCTCCACGGTTCCATCGCGCAAAAAATTCTTCTACTAAACCTACAACTGAATGCTGCGAGATACTCCGAAACCCTACATCGCAATATCCGCCCAACTATGATGAGCTTCCGAAATTCATCGTCACAACGACGACAACGAAATCTCAGAAGAAAAAAGTACGATTCTTTCCTCATGACACTAAGGTCCCCGCTGAGCTCACCGACTACTGCAACAATAGGAAGAGTTGGCGTACCTGGCACATTCCCGCCATGGCCATGGCCACGACATGAGGTTGGCGACAACAGGAATCCCGTCCTCAAAGTCTCCAAATCAAGAGCGAAAAATCTGCAAACATCCGCATTCCTGCCCCTGGAATCTCCTACTCCGCACAAACGTTGAACTTGCGCTGAAAATTTGAGAAACGGCAGAGCATGGGGAGGTAATGCCTGGCTGGCTATGGCGCTGGCTTCCGCGACGAGGACGACGACCCCTACAACCGTAGCATCACCTAATCCCTAATTACTCGCCCCCTAATTTTGCACTTAGGATCTCCTTAACCCCGGCCTTTGAAATAGTGCCCATGAGATTAGCATGCAGAATAAGATACTTTACCTACTGTAAGGATAATCGCGTCTTCCTTACTCCAGATCACAAGGGCGCGTGTGCTGCTCACGTGGTGAGCGTGGGGTCTGCAGGTGCTCAATGATCCCGGGGTTTGTTTTTACTCGTTTTTGGAGGGTGCGGTACAGGAGAGTCGTACACTGCAATTGTACTGCCAAGGTTGTGTGGGAGCCTTTGATTGGGAGGAAGAATTAGGGTTTGGTGCTCAGTCAACGGAAGTCCTCTTGAATTGCGTGTGTGGTGCGTGTCTGTTGCGTGTTTGTTGCAAGTTGCGAGCATGTAGTTCATGACACTAGGCTGCATGTGAGTAATTGTTGTCATGGCTTGAATGGTATCAAATTCTTTCGTTTCTCATAACGAGAATGATGACTAGCATCAGAGCTCTGATTGTGAGCCCTAAAATCAAGATCTCATGTTTTTTTAGCAGTTTTGTGTAGCTCATACAGGGACTGTTTTTGGGTCCTATTTTATGTATTTATTGATCAACAGGTGCAATGTTGTTCACTGATTCTGGTGATATAAAGTTGACCCCATTTGAATTCTATGATTTCGAAGTAGGATTAACTGAATTGTGTCCAAGATGATCTATAATACATAACAGTGAGGTCTTGGTCTTCCAGGGTTTAACTGCAAATTGCTGTTCATTTCTTTTCTTTTCATGCCGGTAGGGTTCCCGTTTTGTCACCAGTTGCTGAGTGTGTGTCACCTGCTAATGTGTGGAAGATGACCTAATATATGGCCCTGATTCTTTTATTTCTCTCATGGTATTGTAGAGTGGTATCGTTGTATGGAAAACCCCTATGACATCACCTGCATGTTGTTTGCCGTATATTCTAGAGGCCCAAATGTTGGACCTCATGTTTTTTAGTAGTTTTTGAGTAGTCATTTGGGGCTTTCTTTTGTCCAATTTTATATGAGTCGTCACCAGCACATGCAATGTTCGTCACTGATTCTGGTGATATAAAATTTGTCCCCATTTTTCACAACTGATCTATTGAATTGGTATTTTGAAAACCATGAATCCTTACTTTTGTAGGGGTTGTTCATAAGGCAAAATTGAAAGTTGCTGAGAATTCTCTAAGCGGTTCTTGTTGCTTCTTGGATATTTTCTTGACGTTGCTGCTCCTGTTCTTTTTAGGTTTACTTTTCGAGCAAGATTACGGTTTTATTTATGTGATGCTGTATCTTCATATTTGAACATCCGGGTACAGATTGTCTGCTGATGAATAAATATAGCCTTCTGATTTTTAGGTTTTTCTTTGGATTTGGTGAACCTTGGGTCATATGCGGGCTCCATTTGCATTGACATGTTGACACAGGTGCTTCACTTCAACTTCAGCGGGAGTTTCTGACCATTTTGAACAGTTTTCGTCTCCTCTTTCACTTGTGATCCGTGAGGGTTTCTAAGTTAACATCTGTTTTTTCTCTCTGAAAACCTTGACAAAAGTGGGCAAACCAAGTCATTGGTTGAGCTCAAGATCAAGGCTTCATTAGGGAAAATGCTTGGCAGGGAGTAGACATTGACTCATGCTGCAATGACGTACAATGTTGGCGAGAGCATTCCGAACTGGAGTGGCAAATTTGTCAGCATGCCGCCATCCCTGTGCACGCAACTTCTCTTACCACGCAGCTCAGGATGCCAAGACGCCACTAAGACGGTCATGGGGCTCCTCCATAGCACGCACCTTGATTCTGAGCAGTGCCATCGGAGCAGGAATCTGGGTTGGATCAGGGGAAAATCCCCACAGGAGGATGAAGCTGTTGTACATTATGCCTTTGAGAATGGCACGAAATGTTGTGGCAGCTATTGAAATGGTCACAGGTGAAAATCAATCTCCCAAGCTCTCAAATTCCCAAGCTCTCAAATTCCCAAGCTCTCAAATACGTGTGATTAGGTCATTTAACTTTAAACATCTTAAGTTATCCATGTAGGAGTGTGCTTTCATTAGGAGATCACTCAACCGAGCTCACTGGAATGTGTTCTCTCCAGAGCTCCAGTGAGCGATCTCTCAATGAAAGCACACTACTACACTGAGCCTAACTCTCAATTGATAAAAAAAATTCCCCACTCAATTTGTATTGGATTTCTAATGCAATAATTCAAACACTTTAGACCACTAGTGCAAGGACTGTAGACATTACTGTTTTCTTATGAAGATCATTGGCTATAGACATTAAGCCAAGTCATGCTTACAATCACCTTGCTAGTTAATGATATCCTCTACCTTTCGCGCAGATGGATGGCATAAACTTAGGTTGTGGTATCATAGAATTGTGTATGTTCTGTCCGCCAGATTATATAGTGACGTTGTATGGGATACCGGAAGGAAGCGCAAAGATGGAGGAAGCCAGGCATCAAGTTCATGTTCGAAATGCAGAGCGTTTGAAGAATCTGTGTTTCAAAAATGGAGGGATTTATATCAAGCTGGGGCAGCATATCGGTCAAATGGTAGGGTTTCACGTTTCAATGCATTTTTTTAGTTCTTTCTCCGCGTCTTTTATTAGCGTTCTGTGATTCATTTTGTGTTACTCATTGAAGTGATGTGCCTGTAAATCTTAGTCGACGAATTTCAGTGATGGCTTGCGGGTTCGTGATCTTCAGGACTACTTGGTACCACATGAATTTGTACAAACCATGCGTGCTTCCACGTTGAACAGGTGTCCAATTCAGACATTCGCTCAAGTTCGGGATGTGTTTTTGGCTGAACTTGGTCTTTACCCAACTGAGGTGTGTGTTGCCTACTCATCTTTATTTTACCAGTGTTTGTACCTGCAGGAAGAGAGGTCAACCTGGCAAACTCGTTGGATTCAATCTACATTATTAGTATAATCTCACTGAACATGCATATTAGACAACAATTTCATTCGTTTGTGTTTATCTGAGAAAGATTTGTGTTGAGCAGTGACCAAATTGCCTGTTTTTCCTGATTGATTTTTCTCTTATAAAGGTTTTTGCGGAGTTCTCGGAGGTTCCAATGGCCAGTGCATCGCTTGCCCAAGTTCATGAAGCCCGTACTCATGACGGTAGAAAAGTTGCTGTCAAGGTACAAATCAAATTATGACAAATTCGTAGTTCTTGTGATTTCTGCACTATGTGCAGGGTTTTCCACTGAATGCAAGTTATCTTATTCTTATATCCAAATGGAAACAAGTAGTTAAGTTTTCGTATGACCTTGAGAATAATGAGAGCGCATATTTCTACGGCTTGTATCATGCTTCTGTAACCAGCGTGTTGACAGGTGCAACACACGCATCTGACAGACACATCCGATGCGGATATCCATACCGTGAACTTCATTGTTCATGTTGGACACTGGCTGTTCCCTGCCTTCGATTACAGGTTTGTGTATGTTTGGATCCTGCTTGACATTGTGAGGCAGAGGATACTATTAAGCAATTTAACCAGTACGTAGGAGTGTCTTTTCATTGGGAAATGTTCAGAGATCATGTGGAGAGATCTTTGGGTTCACGAGCTAACTCTGTTGAGACCAAATTTTTATCATTATGTATGAATTTCTCATGCAATTTCGAAGTGGGAGTTTGTAGCCCACTAAAATTGACAGTACGCTACCCCGTAATCACCCATTCAAACTTCAGTGGTCATAGACATTTAACCAGTCACGCTTACAGCACTTGCTAATTGAAAGCCAACCCAGTGTATTGGAAGAGATGTGTTGGTGTTGGAGACAGGGGTCTGTACTGAAGACGAGATGAAGTCCCTAATGGTTTTAGTATTTCGACCTTATAGGCTGTGTTTAAATTTCTGAGATCGGTTACTTGGGTTTGCATTGAAAACAGGTGGTTGGTGGCTGAAATGAAAGAAAGTTTGCCGAATGTGAGCTCTGCACCATTTATCGTTTGGTACACTGACATATCCTATCAGTGCGTGTGGCACTAATTTACCAAGGCGCTCTCTCTTATATTAGTGCAGGCTGAAATATTACTGAACTGTACTAATATGCACAGATACTAATATGCACTGAAAGAAAATTTGGTAGAGTCACTAATTTTTTGTAGGTGACACTAATTCTAAGTACTCAGTAATAGTATAAATCAGTGAAGTCATAACACCTTGCAGGGATGTTGAATCTGGTTTTGCTACCTCTATGATATGTACATATTCTGTTTACTAATAGTGACTCAAACTGGTTCTCATCAACTACAGGAGTTAGATTTCATAAAGGAGGGGAAAAATTCGGAGCGCTGTGTCGAGAACTTTGCAAGGATGTCTCCTCACATTGCTCCTTACATTACTGTTCCCCAAATTTACTGGGAAATTAGCACGCCTCGTCTTATGTGCATGGAATTTATGGACGGCATCGGCGTAACAGATGTGAAAGCCATGAAAAAACTCGGAATCGACCCTAAAGTAGTGGCCCACTTGGTACGTCTCGTTCAAAAATATTGCAAGAATTCTGAGCAAGGCTTTTCACATTTGTCGCTTGATGCTTCTTCAATCTTTACTACCTCTACCACAATGGAGAGAAATTTGCTAAGGTTCAAAAATGTACGAAGTTCTTGTGTAAAATGCAAACTTGGATTAATAGTAATAGTAGCATGCTATGAGTCTTAGACCAAATCATTTAAAAATTGAATTTCTTACTTAAGTATAGTAGAATTGTGACATGTGGTTATGGAAATACTTGTCAACTGTAAATAGTGGTTACGTAGGGATTTAAATTTTTCAAGCAGTGATGTGAGGATTATAGTGAAAAACATATTAAAGGATGTACTGAAGATTATATGGAAAGAGAGAAATGAAAGTTGTACACCTCTATTTGGGTCGAGACAATTAGATGGATGTTTTTAATCTTTTCCACTTCCCTGGAACTGCAAGGTGGTTTAGTGTTGAATTGCAAACCATTTCTAAAATCGGCAGATTCTTGCGTAAAATACGCATCCTCTTTTTATGAAGACAAAAGCCTGGGGTCTCTTTTGTGTAATCCTATTTTCATCACTTTGAAGATTCATATTTTAAAGATTCGTACTTCAAAGATTCATAGTTGTTCATACGGTGTCCAATACATGCATGCTAAGAGAATCTAGAATCCCCTTTGACTCCTAACAAGACCCAACAAAAACATAGATTGTTTAGTAAATATGAAACATGATCAAAATAATGCTGATTCAGATGATTTTAGGTGTAGTTACCTTAGTGGTCTGAACCAATGATGAAAACCTGCAGATTAGCGAAAGCTTTGCAGAGATGATTTTTCACCATGGATTTGTGCATTGTGATCCTCATGCAGCAAATATGATGCTCCAAGTTAAGCCTGGTGTGTTTGTTTTTCCTACTTAGTGAAGTTTCAATTAAAACCATGTAAACAGCATGCTTCCATAGGTAGCACTTTTAGCAGATCTGAGAGTTATTTGACAGAAGCTAATCAGTACCAGAATATCAATCTTGGCAGGTACCAAAAACGAGCCACAGTTAATATTGCTGGACCACGGCTTGTACAAGACTTTGGGTCCTTCTCTTCGTGGCAACTATGCTGCTCTGTGGAAGGTTTGTCACCTCCTGCTTCATTTAGAATCTGTGAGCCCTTCTGTATTGTGTTCAATTGATAACCCGTCTATGCCAGAACTATGATGCGATTTTTAACCCCCAAAAGACTTGGGATTCTTTTTTTTTGAATGGCCAATTCGATTATCATTTTGTGAAAAGACAATTCAGATCGGGCCAAATTACATATCACTAGAATCAGTGAAGAGCATGGAATGTGTTTGGTCACTAAATAAACAAAATTAAACAAAACAAAGTCTACATATCGGTCCACTCAAAACTTGGTACTTCAGGGGTAATATAGGTTTTGACATCAGCTGCTGTAGCTTAATGTGATTCACCTTGAATAAATCAGTTAATGTGTTGGACCAAGTATTTAACCCCTACCTTTTTGAATACCTAGCCTAAATGACTTAAAGGGCAGCTTACAAATCTATAGGGGTTGAAATAAATTATTTAGGAAGCTTTGAGAAAGTTATCAAAATGTGCCAATCGAATCATACCCTACCTAGGCTTTTGAGTACCGCTAGTAGAAATATGTTCCTAGAGTTACTAAAACCAACTATTAGCTTCAAACGTGGGCTTTCAATTTGTAGATTGGGTATTAAGAGATTAATTATTGGCTCTGGACCGAAGAGGAGCCACTGACAAGAGCTACATGTGAGGAAGTTTCGGTAGGACCTTGCTCGAAAAGTGACAAAGCCTCTCGTCGTGTCGCTCCTTGTTTCCTGTTGCATCTGAAATTCATTGACTTTCTGTGCTGCTTTGTACATGCAGTCATTGGTGTTTGCCGACCCAGACGGGATCAAGGAGTACAGCCTCAAAATGGGAGCAGGAGAGGACTTGTACACATTGTTTGCGTCCATCTTGACGATGCGGCCTTGGCGGAAAGTTGTAGCGAAATCTCACGACCATCTCCAATTTTCGATTGAGGCCGAGGATGTTGGCGAGATCCAGGATTACGCGGCCACCTCTTTGCTCAAAATCACGGAGTTGCTCAGGCGACTGCCGCGGGTCATTCTGCTTCTTTTGAAAACCAACGATTGTCTCCGAGCAGTTGACAATGCACTGGTATGAAAGCTTCCCCTTGTATGCACATGAGCTTTCAGATTATACTCCTTACTGGCTTGCATTGATTGGAGAATGCATTAGTGTGGCCAATGTTATTTTTCACTTTTGTCAATTTAACATATGCAGAAGTGATTTTTGGAAGATGTGTAGAGATATGGACAGATTCTACCAGAACCAAACCAGGTAACAGGAGATCAGGTCCTAATAGTTGTAGTATTCTCTTCCTTAGTACTCCCTCCATTCCGAAATGATTGTCCACAATTCTGTTTGATATTTTTTTTAGCCTATTTCATTGACCATATTGTGAAAAACATAATTTAGAAAAGGTTTCAAATTTTATTTCACTAGAATCAATGAAGAACTTTGCATGTGTTCATTGCAACCTAAATAAAATTAGTCACAAGGAAGTATTTTTTTGACCTCCTTAAAAAAAACTTTAAAAAAAACATTTCACTTCCGGATGGAGGGAGTATAAATTAAAGTGAAGGGTGCAGAATGTGGCCGTTTTAAAATGCCTCATTATTTAGCATGATATTAGAGAATATTGGAGATTGTGATATAGTGGTATTGGAGAATGTGATGGTGGGGGTTGGCAGGGCACCCCAACCAATACTTTTGTGATAGTGGGAAGGGCATCTTCAACGGCAGTATCTGAACTCCAAAGAACCGGTCTGTTTGCACCGGTATGGAAACTGTGGGATAAGGTGGAGGTGGAGACAAGATTGTGGGTATGGCAAACCACAGCTGCAGCCCTTAACAATCAGATAGATTTTCTTCAATTTGGCAAATTTGTTGTTCCTGTGGTGCTCTTAATGTACTTGCTGCGAATGAATTTAGACTAACTAAAGGTAGGAGGTCCATAAACAGTTCATGCTCTAAATGTGTCCCCTATCTAGGAATGAGTGATATGTTCCTTGAAATATCTATTACTATCATTGATGAGGTAGGTAGGCTTACAGGACAGGATGATGGTTTATGGACCTCCTCCCTTAAGCTTGAGGTTGAGCAGATATTATATACTGTGGATGCAAAGTTGACTTCAAAATATGATTTGTAGCTTTTGGACTTGAAGCCTACAACCGTGACCCCATTACCTTATTTGATATGATTTTCATGCCATGAAACAATAGAAAATCAATACTTTGTACTTGGTCCAAACATCGTGAAACCTTATTATTGTATCCCTTTTGTTGTGGGCTTTTTGATAGTATCAAAAATGTTCCATAAGGCTCTAGGGTTTTTGAGATACAAAACAAATTATCAACTTCACATACAAACTAAAATACTTTGTGTTGTTGAGTATAATGAAAACCATGGGGCTTCCTATGACCCTTGGCCTTATTGAATTGTATAATAGTAAGATCTCATTGACCACATTAGCAAGCAATTTGAAGGATGAGAAACAATTTCTAAAGCACTTTCATACTTTATGTAATTGTTAGGAATATCCAAATGTGCCATTGACCCAAAAGTTCCATCTTCACTAGATGAACATCTAATTAATCAATATCTACTTCCATTGATGAAACAATTTTAGAATATCTACCAAAAATAGGAGATATCTTCTATGAGAATTCAATTTTTGAAAAAACAATAGTTTTTTTCCTCGGACACAATGATTTCAAGGGACCATATCTCAATTTTCACATTTGAAATTTTTTCCATTTTTGACCAAATACAATTATGAATATGTTAAGAACATGTATGCCAATTTCCACAAGGATTGGAGCTGCAAGATGGTTTTTAAAGCCTTGCAATCAAGTGAGATACATTGGAAAAACAAAAATTTCACTTGACCATGCTTATTCACTCATATGCTCAAACCAATCAACCCCTTGTTGACTTGCATGCTCATAGAATTTATTTTCTTTAGATGGCTTGTGATTGATTAGGATTCTCTCCTAAGCCACAATCTAGAATGAGCATTTCTTGGAGTGTTGCACTTCAAAAATCATCAAAGTTAAAAATTTATCCAAATAAAAAAAATTCAATTAGTGATTCAATTTGAACATGTTATGTCCTCAAACCTTATATTTTTTTAGTAAGAAAAAAATAGGGTGTGGAAAAAAACACTTTTGGAAGATGCATGCACCCCTTGAAGTTTAGTAGTGATTATAAAATGGTTGTTGATTGGACATTTATAGGTTAATGCACCTAGTGCACAATTATTGTGTAAAATCATAAAATAGACTAAAAAAATTCACCAAAAATAGAATTTTATTTTTTCACATTGAAATTTGGTTTTCTTGATTGAGATTGCATAAGAATGCTACAATAATTTAGCATGACAAAAAATACCAATAGTATTTCACATTATAAAAATTTCTTTGAACAATTCAATAAGCAGTTGGTAAGAATATTGTCCTCTTATAGCTTTTTAGACAAAATAAATTAAAGACAACAAAGCGTCTAAATATAAAATCTTCTTTTTTGCAATTTTCTTGTTATTTCCTATTCTTGCATGAATTATTGTAACCTGTGGTGCAAAATCATGAAGCAAAGAGTGACCATGCTAGCCACATCCTATTAGATCATTGGAAAATAGACAAAAATTGTTGTTTTAGCCCATGGATGGATTTACTTTGTCTTTTTCCTACAAGCTCCCATAGAGAGATCTTAAAAACATTCATAATCCATTATGTATACCACAAGAATCTTATAAGGAAACCTCTAAAGGTTTCTGCATCCCCAAATGTATGTGCCTTGGCCAAATGTGATTGTAATTGTTAAAATATCCATTTGAATTTGATTTGAATTTAAGAATTAAAGCCTAATAAGTTATATTTTTGTCCCATTTCAAAAAAATTTAAAAATAAAATGAATTATTGCAATTGGAAGCTCTATATATTAGAATCCAAATAACAATATTTTATATGTTTTATTTACATCTTCTTTTTGAAAATTAATTGTTAAATCTAAACTACAAAATATTATTTTTCATTCTAAGCTTCATTATGAAAATTGCAAGAAGAAGATTCTAAATTAAAAAAATTATTTCTTATTCTAACCTTCATTATTGGTTAGAATTACAAATTATTATAATATATATTTTTATTGATATACTTTTATGTTTGCATTCCACTTCAAAAAAATTACAATAATTTGATTTTTCCACCAAAAAATCTTAACAAATGAACATCTAAACACAAAGTGTTTAACCAAACATAAAAATTATCAATATTTTTCAAAGCACTTTTATAAAGACTAAATTTTAATTGATAGCGGTGATTTGAATAACAATTGTGGAGTATGGTTTATTTTGAAACTATTAGAGTTTTTTCACATTAATTCCTTAAGGACTTGAGGTACTCTAAATTCTCCAATTTGAGAAGGTGTATTATAAATTGCAACTTAGAATAATAATTTAATGACAAATAGAAAATATTTCTTGATAGAATTTGAAACCAAAAATTGAAAATTCCTTTTAAAATTTTATTATAGATTGAATATTTGTAATGTCTACAATTATTTTTCCTTCCTTTGAATCTAAAATCTAAATTTTTTATTATAGTGATGTTTTGAGTTTTATTTCACTAAAGCTATATATGAATGGCCATTTTTTGCAATAGAAAAGTCACTTTTTGAGGTAAAGTATACCAATGCCCTTTGAACTACAAAATATTTGTCAAAGTTCTCAAAATGTGAATACTACAAATGTAAGAGAACAAACACAATAATAGGTAAACACCCTCTTGTTGCAATAGTATTGCAGTAGTTTTCCTACTATGCAATAGTGATGTAGTTCGAAAACTATACTTACATAATATTACAAAGTATGTTCTTGTTCTAGTATTGCAACAATTGTCACTCTTGCAATATTAAATAACCCCTAAAGGACCAAGGCCCATTTTCTGCCCAAAAACACTCAAAACTGCCATTTCTATAGTAAAAAGTAAACAAAATTGAAAATTGTTCTTTTTCCTACATCTCACCGTAGGATCTTACACCCAACTAGTACGAGAGTGTGCAGAAAAAATTTCAGAATTTTTGACCGCACAGATTGCAAGATATCTGCGTATAAAGTGAAAAAAACAACTTTTTCAGCACATTGCGGGACTAGATTTTTTGACTTTGAACATTTTTAACTTAAAATTTTTGCACTACAGAGTTTTGAGCTTTAAATCTATATGGTGGAGAATTGAGTTGAGAGTCTACGAAAAAAATAAAAATTAAAAAAACTTAAATTTTCATTCTTAAAAAAATTGTTAAGTAAAAGTAGGTATGAGATAGAAGGAAAATCTAAAATATTAATATTTTTTAGATGGAATTAAAATTCACTAATCCCAATGGTGAGATTGTTCTAGCAAGTAAACTCAACTTTGCAAAAAAACAAATTTTGAAAAATTCGAAAAATTGCATTCAGAAATGAATCCAACGAGTTATTTTTTTCAAGAAAATGCTCTAATTGCCCGAAAAACAAGAATGCCCATAACTTTCTCATTTCAAATGAAAATGAAATGAATCAAAGCTTTCCACATAGACAAAAATATAATCTATAAGAAATAAAAATTCAAAAATAAAAATTCAAATTTTTCCATTTTTGTTTTTGCTGCCCGGATTGCCCCCGTCCCCTATTTTGAGCTTATTTGGTCATAACTTTAGTTCCCAAGCATCAATCGTGAAAAAAATTATATTCTCACAAAGCTCATCGATTTTTCTATCTTCAAAAAAATTTTCAAAAGATCAGGACAAAATTTCAGCCCATAGGTACCTGCCCGAAAACGCATTTGTCCCCCAAAGGGACAATGGTCCTTTAGGGGATAAATTAGCAAGACTATAATAGTATTACAATGATATTCCTCAATAAGAAAAGTCTAAAATATATATTGCAAATAAGCATTATAAAGTAATAATTCTACATTGAAACAATATTGTATAAATATTGGAAGAGTACTGATTTCATTCCAAACAAAAGGTCTTCGACCAAAAAATTCACATGTGCCTTTGTCAAAGTCTATTTTGTCCTTGAATACATAAACGTTTTTTTTGTTTACTTTCAATCAACAAAATGAAGCTCATCAACTACACTTTTTAATCTATTTTTGAAAAATTAAAATTTCTAAGTATTCAATATTTATTGTAGTAATTGTAAATTGTACATTTTAAATTCCGGAGTTAGAATTGCAACAGAAATGAAGGCATGAACATGATAGATTTGTACCTACTATCTATACATACCATCAATCCAACACTACACATAAAGCTTGTATATCTTTCTGTGTTGAAAATCAGACTTTTTGTAGACTTTTTGTATTTTTGTTCGATGACAATTTAGATGATTTCATGAATTGTTTTATAAGCCCTTGTTGTCTATAGTTCAACAATACTATAGTTTTCAAAAGCACCCATATTGATAATATTAATTATCATTATGATCAAAACGTTTTATAATTTATAAAGATTTACAAAATAACAGCTATCATTCTCAAAATCTTGGGTATAGTTCAACAATGCCACAATTTTGAAAAGTGACTACATCCATATTAACAAGTACTACTACATTATATAAGTTTTAAAAGTTTTAAAAGTTTAAAAAATATTGGCTATTGTTTTCAAAGTCTTACACAACAGAAATAGCCTTGAAAATTTTGCTAATATCTATCACTTTATATAATAGAGAGTTTTCTTTGTGCCATTTCAGTGTAGGGTATTGTACTTTGTTGTCAAGTTCAAGTTCTTCATATATTCATACCATATACAATTTTTTAGAGAAATTTCTAACCCCATCTTCTTGTATATTAGATTGGAATAGTAATTGGAATTGTTCAAGAAATGTCTTTTTCCAATTTTTTATCACCACCTCCATCTTCATTGAAATATTATTAGGTTCCATTCTTTTCCATGAAAAATTTAATGAAGCATGAGCAAACATTGGAGCATGAAGCATGAGCAAACATTGGAATCTTCTCACTCCTTAAACTGACCTTGACCTATAAACTTGTAGTATTTGCAACCATTAAAAGACAAATTCAATATTCAATTTATAAATAACGAAAAATGAATCAATAGTAAGATGTATGAAAATTTTCAAAATGGTGTAGTGCTCTCAAGTTTATAAAAATACAGACCTCACCATCTATCAATTGATTTTAATTGATGTATGCATTTAAACATGTCCTCAAATTAGTGACAATATCTATTTGCAAAACTTTGAAAATAATTTGTTGCTTCTTTGATGGAGGACCTCTAACATTAGAAATTGATGTCAAGCTTTTTTTTCAAATATAAGCATGTAGGATTCTCATGTTCAAATTTACTTGGAAGCTGTCCATATTATGATTCCATGTCTCCAATGTCTGTCATTAAGAAAAACAATTAAATAATATTTAAATAATTATAGCTTCAAATATTGAACTATAGAATCTTTTACACATTAATTTTCAAAATATCAAACAAAGAAAAAATGAATAGTATTTTTAGAAAAAGTTGGAATTGATTACCTTTACTAATGTTGCATTTTTCCTTGTGGAATAAGGATATCCATTATCTTGTGATGCATTTTCTTGTAGGGCTTCAAGCCTCTAATTATACTTCTCAATATGATCAAGGAAGCTTTTTTTATTGCTAATTTGATACCATATCTTACTAGCAACTTGGTCAAAAAATAATTATAATAATTCTTCCCTGATTTTTTTAAGAAATCATTCCCCTATTTTGCTTAATATTAAAAAAATTGCAATTGATTGGAGAGGAATCATGATATCCTTCTTTGGAGACATGTGATAGCCATTTATGGCAATTTTGTCTCAATGTTCTACACATTTTAGGAATAGTTATCCTCTAATCATTTTTAAATCATTAAATGGAGTATCTAAACCTAGCCAAATGCCTATACTTTGTTCAATTTTGAATGGTTGCGTAAATAGCACAAATTAAATTTTAATCTTGCTTACTCTTATTTTTTGACTTTGGTTAAATATTAAGCACATCAAGGAGGCCATTCCTGAGGCTTTTGATACCTCACCAATTGATAGCATCACTTGAAAGGTATTTGACAAATTTTGTATGAAGACATCGACGAAAAAGGTCAGGCTACTCATTAGCAATAGATGTGGTAGGGTCTCTCTCAACAACTATCCAAACTTAGTTGTGGTGTTAATTGGAGATTCTAGAACAATAGTAAGCATTTCAAGAGATTGAAGAGTGGAAGCTGAAAGTATGATTATATACACTAGTAGTGAACCTTTTCTTGTGCAATTATTGTAGACTGTTTTTTTAGAATTCTCTTAATTTTATCAACTTTGTTTGATTTCACTTTGTTTTGTTGAATTCATTGTTGTTTGCCAATTAGTCAAAAATCACTTTAGAATTCTCTTAATTTTGTCAACTTTGTTTGATTTCACTTTGTTTTGTTGAATTCATTGTAGTTTGTCAATTAGTCAAAAATCACTTTAGAATTCTCTTAATTTTGTCAATTTTGTTTGATTTCACTTTGCTTTGTTGAATTCATTGTAGTTTGCCAATTAGTCAAAAATCACTTTAGTAGTGATTGAAGTAGTGAATTTTCACAAATTCTAGTTTCTTTTTAACACTGTGGGAAAATTTTAGCTATTTCACATTGCTTTCAAATTAATTATATCAATAATTTAGAATCGAGTCCCTGCAATTGAACATGATTGTTGGGTTACAATTCAAGAATGTATGTTATCTGTAGACTTCGATTTGGTTTTGAAATAATGAATTCGGAATAATAAATTGCTGAGTCAATTATGTTTTTTTTCTTCACCACGAGCAACCATAGTCAATGGAATGAAGACAACCTATTTGGATCGTATGCTATAGTGCTGCGGACTTTTTAATGGAAATTTCTCCACTAGAACTACTTTTCTATGCACTTTTCTAAGGACTGTGTTCATCCATGGTTGAAAATTTGAATGCTTGGTCCATTAGGCTTTAATAGATAACACATACTCTCAAGTAATAAAAATATTACATTGAAGCTTGAGTGTGATAAATGGTTACATTGAGTTCAGAAACAAAGTTTGACCATGTGGCAATGGAACTGGAACTGGTGCTTCACAGGTTAAACACAATTGAGATGACATTGATTCCAAATCAGAGTACTTCCAGATTGGGACGTGACAGATACAAGTTCGAAGCGAGCGAGCCAAAAGGCAATCGCCGAACTGCTGTAAAAACTTCAATTGATTCGCCTTCGTTACATGAATGACAGAGAAAACAACAACACAATCCTAATAGCAATGCGAGGGGGGGCAACGCGCTGGGAAGGCTAGCCCAGGAGAGAATCTCCATCTGGGACGCCAACAACCTTGAATCAAGCAAGGGATCCTTGAGGCAACACAATCTAATGGTAGCAGCAAAGCGTGCTAACAAGTACCAAATCCATGCAGTTTTCTGGACGACGAGCAAAAGTGCATCATCATTCAGTCGTAACTGGAGTTCAAAAACTTGAGAAGCTCCATGCGATTTGTCTCTGCCAATTTGTCTTCTTTGGTTTTCTCCACCTTCATTTGTATCTGCCACACCCAAACACTTGACAAACTAGCTGCTTCAAGAGAATGTAGTACTGGATCTTCTACGCAACTAATTTTGGCCTGAAAAACACTCAATACGAAATTCGCATAGCAGTCGCAAACACAAAAGTAATCTCAACTTATTCAGCATCTCATGACTGTTCACATGATTATGTATAACCAATTGAGGTCGAGCTTAACTGAAGACGAATGAACAGCATGTGAATGCAGCATTAATTTTCAGCAGTCGAAATGGAATATTAAAGAAGACTGTCGAACGAAGATCTTTTCTAATTTGTCCTGGTCCGCTGATCAAATCTTTTCATGGTCTTTTTAGTTGATCCAACAGATAGGTAACGGAAACCGAATTCATCCATACCCCCAGACTGCAAGCGTAGATTCCACATAATTCACAGTTTTCACAACCAATATCTTCGGTTCATGAATCCAAATTTACAAGTGCACTTTCTAATAATCCCCAACAGGGTGAATTTGAAGGTTTGACTTGCACATTAGAATTAAACATACCTTTTTTCCAGAAACAACACTCCGACGTATACCGTTGGCCTTCTCTCGCCCAAGAAACTGCAGTGCAAACACACTATGATCATGATACAACTGCAAAGATATAATTTTTTAACATGTATCTGAGGATTACGATAGCTGTAGCAATTTCCAATGCCAACTGTCTATGAAAACATGGTGGGGTAGCAAAGACGTTTGTCGCATGTCTGAACTAATTTAGCATAATACGCAGGCGTAGAAAACTTTGGAGTACCTTTGACAGCTGAACAGGTCCGGCACCATCCTTTCTAGACTTCTATAAAGAGATTCACGCACGCCAGAAGTCGAACCAAATCAACCGACGGGAGCACAAGATGGCCAGTCAGTCAACGCAGACAAGGGGAGTAAGCAGATAGTAGACCGCAGCTCCAGTTTCGGAAGGGCCCATTCCACATGCAGGCAGCATAGACAAATCAGTATCATTGCCAGCATACATTGATAGCTACTGTACATCGTTTATCCATCAATTGCTACGATACACTCAGCTCTCTCTAATTGCACTGGCCCAGTCGGACAAACAGGCTTCTAAATGTACTCTTGGCATGTGAAAGTTGTCCAATCAGATTTGTACACATGGGATATTCTTGGGATAAACAAGGAATGTGCAATTACAGAATGTGCAATTGAAAAGGGTTGCAATGAACAGTACTCCCACAGTCCTACTGCAACGCTGAGTCACAAGCTGTCGGCAATGAGGCTTACCTCTTTTCGTCTGTGCTTTTTATCTTTGTGCTTGGAGCTCTCTTTCCGCCTCTCCTTTACCTACAGAGGCAGGCGTTTGTTAAACGTTTCCAAGCAATGAACGGCTGCAACGTAGGCACTCCCTTACCCAACAGGAAAGGTTGTGCAGTATCGCATTTACTAGCACTAGGCTGGAAGCGCAATTGCTAACACTCAGAGATCTATAATGTCACAGTCTAGGTCCCCAAAGTGCATGGAATTATCAATGGAGTTTAATGACATTGTGATGATTCATAGTAAAACGAGCATTAAAGAACTTGGGGTCGTAGGAGTCATGGAAGGTGGTCTAGAACCCATTTCACATTCATTGAGCTCCTTATTATCATATTTGTATGCAACTTCTAGAGGCACCATAGTGTGAAAGTGAGACTACAGAGTATGTTTTGCATTGGTCCGTCCTTCTGTCTCCTAGTTTTTTTGAGAAAGAACGGAGGATGTTATATTAGAGACGCTGATATTAAAGAGATCTAGGTGACTTTACAGAAATTCGTACCTTCTTTGAAATATCTTTCCGTCTGTGTTTTCGGGAACGTTCTGCGGCATCCGAGTCGCTCGCACTTGAGCTCTCATCCCTGCTTGATACACCATTGCCAAAAAATGAATAAATTTCTTTCATAAAATTCTAACAACATTGACAACCCACTACAACCCGATTTATTTTGAACATTCTGCAAGATAGAAATCTTTCAAGGTAATGTGGGAGCCCATGTGCAAACAAACAAAAATTAGAAGCAACGAAGAAGCAGAACTGCACACAAATAGGATAACACAGAAACCTAATGTTGAGCAAGATTACAAAACCAGCAACAACTAATGCATTCTTAAATTGACAAACCAATAATCATGCTCAACCCCACTTGAAACAGCAAAGTTTTGTCTGGATCATCGTGCCGCACTCATTCAAGTACAGATATCCCCCAAACCCTAAGCCCACCACAGCTTTAGAACATAATAGAACTAGAGGTATCTCAACCCTAAATCCTCTACATCTCTAACACCATCACACATCAAAAAAAATCTAGAAACTAAAATGTGTTAACCAAAGTCACAATACTTTCAACAGAAAGAGTGAAAGTGGCACTCTTATACAACCACAGTAAACAAGACAACACTACAGAGGGACCTCCGAGCTTCTCAAAGATGGCTATGCCCGAATAAGAAATAAGACGGCAGAAAAATTGCAAAGAGACCTCTAAACACCATCACACAGGAGAAAATCTAGAAACTAAACGCTCTAACCAAATTCAACAGCAAACACCTAGACAACAGAATCACTTCCCACTTATCCAAGATGGCTAAACCCTAATCGTACGGCAGAGAAATTGCAAGGGGACCTCAAAACACCATCACACATCAAAAAACTGTAGAAACTAAAACGCTCTAACCAAATTCCCAAATATTTCTACATGAAGTACGAAACAGAAACTCTCGTATCTCAAAACCTGCACAACAGCAAGGACGTCATCACCAAACACCAAGACAACAGAATCCAATCCGACTTCTCAAGGACGGCTAAACCCTAAGGCGGAGGACTTGCAAGAATCCGCACCGGTGGTGCTGGTGCTTGCGCTTGCTTGCACGGCGACGCCTGCGATGCTGCTCCTCACTACTGCTACTACTCTGGGAGCTTTCCGAGTCGGAAGAGTCATCCGACGAAGACGACGACCCCGAAGTCGACGAAGAGGACGCCGCCGCGTCGGAACTCGAAGCGTGACGCTTACTGCGCTCGTGGTGATGATGGTGGTGATCCCGCTGGGTTTTCTGCTCGCGACGCCTCCGCTTCGAAATCTCACGTTTCGCATCCCCGCGACGCTGCTCGCCGCTTTGATGCCGCGAAGACGCCACAGCAGGTGGCGACGAAGAGGCCGCCATCGCTGCAACCAGAACTTCACCTTTGTGAATCTCCAACACCCCCTTCTCTCTCTCTCTCTCCCCCAAACCCTGAATTCATTTCATATATCGGCCCGGACGATACCCCAAACAACCTACAGATACCCTGGTGCTGCTCCCCCAATAACTGTTCAATACCCGCCATGGTTTCGGCCTTCGTTTTCGCGTGAAAGGCAAGCTCCGCCGAAAGCTTCGATGTGACAATTGGCGCAGCTGTACTATTTCTTACGCGAGCTTCACTGTAGGAACTTCGTGTTGAACTGGGTGTGGCCACACTTATTTACATCATACTCCCTTTCGTTTTGTCTCATCAGATTGTTGCATTTTTTTGAGATTTTTTTAAGCGATTCCAATCCGTGGAGGAGAGTTTTTTGCGAGTTTTGAGTGGTTGTGGATTGTGAGTGGTTGTTTGCCATGGCGGAGAGAGCAGTGTTCTCAGAAGACGCTGCTGCTTCTGGAGTCGGGGTTGGTGTTGAGGACGTTGCGCAAGGAGCTAGTGCTTTTCAGTTGTTGCTGGCCTGTCCCGCTGGCATTCCCGCTTCCTTGGTTCGCACTTTCTCCTCTGTATTTTTTTTCCCTTCAGAATTGTGCTTCTGTTTAGATTTGGTTTAACAGATCTGGTGCTCTGTTTTGGTTCGATTTGGTTTTACAATACTTGAGAGCAGAATTCTTGGATCTCGCTCTTTGATAGAGTTCGCAGATCCTAGCCTCTCTTGCTGTTTATACGCTTTCTTTCTTTTGTTGGCTTTAGAATGGAAGAGTTTGGAGTAATTTCGACGTGATCTGACTGTTCAACCGATGTGCATTGTGTGTGTTCTTGTGTTTGTCTCCAGCTCGAGGTGGATTTTAGTCGCGTGTATGATCGGCAACCCCACCCTGACGGCATTCTCGAAATCTCAGTTGAGAAGGTACATCCTCCTTGACGGCTTTCTCTATGCTTGAGTTTTAGTTTCTAACTAAGGTGAGAGAGATCTTCGCCTCACTTTAAGCGTTTTTATCCGTATGTAATAGAGATCTTCAAGGACACGAGCCAAAGTCGAGATCAAATTTGATTTTCCACTTTGTATGAGTTTCTGATGCTATTTCAAAGTAGGTGGTTGTTGGAGTTCACTATTAGTAACGGTAGAAACCCCCATTTTCCACCGAAAGATCAACCAATTTAGCGAAGTTATGTTTAGACCTTGCTAATTGAAGGCCAACCAAGTGTATTGGAAGAGATAGGGTCAGTTCATAGGAGACGGGATGAGGTCCCTCACGATTATAGCATGCTCTACCATAATTGTTTGAGCCTTGAATATGCACAAGGATATTATAATGAAGGTTGCTCTGGATTTGGCTAGTGATTTGTTAACACATTATGTACCGTGGCTTCTTTGTTGGTCGCATTGTAGATTTGGAAGGAACGGCTGGCAGCACAACCTTCGTTTTTCAATGGCACCAAATTTAGAGTGAGTTTCTTCCTCGAAGCCACCCACCCACCCGAGTTTATTTGTGCCTTACCCTCAACCCTCTTTAATTGCACTGACCTTGGTTTGTGGAAGCTGTCCAATCAGATGTCTAAACAGTATGACAGATTCTCAGGATTTATTGAGAATGTGCAAATTAGATAGAGTTGAGTGTAATTCCATTTAAATTCTGATTCCCTCTTATTCATGCAATTGATCTATTTGTCTAGGTATAGAATGCTGACTGACACAGTCCACAGTACGGGGGTTATACAATTCTTACAGGCAGCGAAGAGATGAAGTGGGCTACGAGTGCTTGCCTTCATCTAGGCCTCACTGACTACAAGTAAGCATGAGGAACAGTCAGTCCCTAGATTGGAAGGTTTATCACTTATATGCTAATTATAGATTCTCTTCTGATTGTTAGTGCAGTAACATTCTTTTGTCCTATAAGAAACGTATCGCTGCATAAAACTGTAAGCCTGGAACCTAGATTCTGAGATTCAGAATCAGTAACACATTCTGACACAACTGACACAAGATTGGCCGACGTTATAAAGTTTAATTTTATTAAAGGGTTCCCCTAATCCCATAGATCTCTTATTGGCCCGTTCACAATTTTGATAATGACGAAATAGCACACCCAGTATACGAACTTTATATGAATATATAATAGGATTAGAATGATGGATTTTAATTCTCGAGTGCCACAGTGGACCTCTGAAGAATGTTATGCCTCTAGGCACTTGTGAATGAGATGAGTTAGGGGTGTGATTCTACTGATTACCAACTCTCAAAGTGTCTACTGATTAAACACAGTGCTGCATATTGATTTTGGGGTTTTAGGCTGATATTGTTGCTGATGGGAGCATTTTGTTGGATCCTTCATGTAGAACTTTTATGGGAACTAATATGTGCCCGGACTGGGAGCGATTCTTGGCACCTGATGTAGGTAAGAGAATCATAACCCTCTTTCATTTCTACGTGCCGCATTGCATTTGGCAAAGAGGAGGGTCTGGAGTCATAATCCATGTACTTAACGCACTCCCAGAGAGTGGTAGATCTCCAAGATACTAACCTTGATTTGTCTAGAGGCGATGGTTATCTCTAATACCTATCTCAGGGCTCCCAGCCCTTAACCAGTTTTCTAGTTCAAATAGTAGCTTCTCAATTACCAACAAGTTTAGATGTGTTCGTAGGCTGACTAGCTTTACTCAGTTGAAGATGGAAATATGTAAGTGCTCAATTCTCATGTCGTAAATGTCAAATGGGAGAAATTTGTAGAGGATGCGGTGAAATGCAGACACACTGCTAGCCCGCTTGGAAATGGAGCCATTGTGAAGACGGCTGATAACAAAATTGTTGTCCTGCAACGTGGCTCCAATGTTGGGGAGTTTCCACACACCTTGGTTTTCCCAGGTGGCCACTCTGAGGTTTGCAGCTAACTTGCAAGTCTTTCAGAATACAATTTCTTTATAGGCGATCTTTAAAAGAATGAACTCTTGTGCTTTGTCTCAATATGTTGTTCTTGTGGTATGTTTTACTTTGTTCCATACCAGCTTGGCCCGTGTCAGACACCGGCAATGATGTTGGCTGAAAATGATCGTGCATTAAACCTTGTATGGTAGCAATTTATAAAGTAAAATTGGTCACGGTGGTCGCAGCAAAAAGGCCTCAAATGTAAGCGGTAGATTGACCCCCTCTGTCCTTTTGATGGGAAATAATGAGTGGAGATTAACTACTTTATGCAGCCTGAGGAGATAGGCATCAAGGGTCATCTTCAAAGAAATTCAGATTCCGAGAAAAAGGCGTTAGAAACAAAAATTGCAAAAGAGATGTTTGAGGGCATCACTCGTGAAGTTGTGGAGGAGACTGGCATACCTGCGTCTTTTCTGGTAAAGACCATTTCCTTGTGATCACAAGAAGCTACGTAAAGACTGTTTTTCATTTTGGTTTGTTTAGGACTTCATGCATTTTGACTCGATTAATTGAATATGCTTTTTTTCCATGAATTAGTCTCCGGACTGCCATCTGTAGGTCCTTAAAGTAGCAAATTGTTTTTCTTTTCACAGCGTTTCTTCTCTCAAGCTTGACCTCTTCATACTTAATAGAAAACATACTCCCATTGGGTTAAATAGTATGAAACGAGTATGATAACCTTATTAACCAGTTCTAGCGGGCCCCATTGCGTAGTGAGGTGTTAGTGGCTACTATAATTAATATAATTTTCATCCTTTGGTTAGGTGTCAGAAAAAACTGAGGAGGAAAGGTATGGATCATAGAATGTTGTTGAAACATGTTCCTGGTGCAGAATGAGCCTCTCTTCATCGGCATCTCTCGTCGTGTAGTAAACGTGAGGCCAACTGCATTTTTCTTCATCAAATGTGCACTCTCGTCTTCCCAAGTGCTGGAATATTATCAACGTGCAGCAGATCGGTTTGAATCGTCCCAGCTTCTTCTTGTGCCTCAGGTATAGTAGTCATTTTGTCATCTTTGTTTTCTTTAACTGAACTTGGAATTATGGTAGAGGATAATGTTTGCCTTATTTTAAACATTTTAGCATATGTAGAACTGTGATATTTGGGAGGTGTACAGAGTTTTAGGGACAGCTTCGAGCACAATAGCCAAACCTGACGAGATCAAATTTTAATCTATATGTAAGAATTTCTTATGCAATCATTCTAGAGAAAGGTGGTAGACGCTCATCGAAGGGAATTAGCCTCCTCATTTCCATTCATGAGTGGCCATAGACATTTAACCAAGTCATGTTTGCGCCACTCGCCAATGAGTCCAACGATTCGATTGAAAAAATGAGTTGTTGGTAACAGGGGTCAGTATATAAGAAAGGATTAATATTCCTATTTTTTACAGAATGGAATGGGTCTCTGTTTCCAACTGTTTTTTTGAATCTCTGTGTGCATTTCTTTACCAGGTTGACTTGCTTCAAGCGGCAAAGAAGATGCCCGGTTGCCATCACGGAGGTGCCGCTTTGTATGATCTGGCAAGGAAGATCCTACACTGATGGCAAATGAGATAAGCCCAAGTGAGAAGTGCTATAGATCAAATTGAAAATCAGACCACTTGGGAGGAACTGGAGGCAAAATATTTCCGGTTTTATTACTTTAAATCTCAGCACACTCGTTACTACCGAATGCTCATGACGCGCACCGGATTTTGAAGGCAGGGCCACGTATATCTGGGAAACTGACCGGCAGACAATTTCTGTACAAATGAATAAATGTACAAAGTCTACACCTCATCTGTTTGCACTGAAAATAGCTTGAATTCTGAAAAATGATCTTGAATTCTTCGAGATGGCAATCAATCTCTCAAGTGCCAGTGCCAAGACACGCTCAATCATGCCAAACTAGGATCTTGCAAACGCTGGCTCAGCTTCCTGTATTTTTCACTCTGCATAACTCATGTTCAACATAGTTCGTGGCACTTGTTCTGCACCGAAATCTCAAACTACATACCCCGCATTCACTGAAAAGTGAACTCGCATGAACACTACCCTCAAAATCTGTCAGCTGAGTGAGCTCAAAAAGATGGTGAGAACGTGTCTACCACGGTCTTTAAGAATGTACAGACCCCATACAGAGCAACATGGCGTCAATGCACGTCTCCAATGCTAGAATTGAAGCTGCATGTGCCGAGAAGTATGTGAGATTAGGGTTTAGGGTTTAGAGTCGACGACGTCTGCAGCTCCCTTCAGCTTCCCACCTTGAACGCATCCACAAAGAGAGCGAACGTAAACCCAATCTTCCAGTAATTCACCAACTCCAGAGTATCCTTCCCCCTCTTTCCCAGAAACGCTGGCAACAAGCGGCTGTTGTACATGAGATGGCCAATACCCTCGATAATGGCCACAAGAATCCCAGCTGCTATCACATCCCAGTCGCCTGTCTGCCCCAAAATGGTGGCCAGCGCGTTGGCGAAGAAGAATCCCAGCAGCAGCATGAAAATCTTGCTCGGGAAGTGGCGCCGCGTGCTGTTCCATCGCTGCAGAAGCTCTCGTCGTCGCACGGCAATCAAGCGCCCTAGCCGCGTGCTTCCCAAACCCCCTGACGACGCACCATCCGGTTCCGGACTCCCATTCGTACTCACTACCATTAGACGCCACTCAATTCCCCTAACAATTCAACAAGGAAACCCTAATCCAATTAGCCCTGAAACCACCAATAGAATTGTGACAGCATCGAGAAGAATTCGGGTGGACACAAATTTCATATCAGTGAGGGACACTGCATGTGCTGAACGAAACTGACTGATCAAAAGAAACGCCCAGAAAATTTAGGTCAGCAGTGGACATCTTGGTACTTTAGGGGTGACAACGTGCCTGTCACTAATCTTCGACGCCACTCAATTCGTCTAAGAATTGAACAAGGAAACCCTTATCCAATTAGCCCCGAGGAAATCAATACAATTGGGACAACACGGAGTAGAATTCGGATGCAGGCTAACTTTATATCAATGTAGAACATTACATGTTTTAAACGAAATTGACTGATCAAAAAGACCCGAGAACTTCAGGTTAGCATTTGACATCTTGGTACTTACTTTAGGGGTTAGGGTTTTGAGACAAGTGTAGCTGACCTGGTGGTGGAGAAACGCCGTTGTGAGAATCCTTGGTGTGTCGTTGCCCAGAGGAAACAGGGGAAAGCTTTACGGGATGCAAGAGAGTTGCATTGCGGCGGCGTGAAAGTGAGCATGGAGGTCGGACATCGCCATGCTAATTCCATCACCATCGCTACACAAGGAATTCACTCCCTCCACGTAAAATGTGTGGTCACATGGCTATGGCTACCAAGGTCTGTCACATTGAAGCACCCGCCGTGGCGCTCTTCGTCAGCCATGTTGGAGTGATGCTGCTGGTACTGTCATGCTTAAAGATTCAAGGATTTCAAGCACACAACATTCCAAGCTCACAACATTTCAAACATTTCAAAGACATGTGAGAAACCAATCTGGAGTGATGCTGCTGCGAATATCACTGTCACGCTTAATGATTCGAGGGTTTCAAAACACACAACAATACTCCAAGCAATTCGACGACATGTGAGAAACCAAACTATAATCCTCGCGGCAGCAATCGATGGACTTAAGTTTACACTTGTCAGTCTAACGGAGGTTCCAAGGAGACGCTTTTCCTAGTTTTGGGGTAACCCTAATTGGAAGGATAGACTAGGATTTTTACTGGGTCTGCCCAATACGGTGCTGCAAAGTGGCCGATTCTGAATTTTATGCCCACAATCTGGATACGCATCTTATCCTTTAGCTGGAGCCAGACGGACGAGCTTTTTCCCTTACTCACGATCGAAGGGTTGGTGACGACAACCATCTTCGAATTCTCACGTCTGTGATTCTTCTTTTTCTCTCTTTGCTTACCGAACCTGTCTAGGATTTGAAATACCACGCCATCACTGAGATTACTTCGCTGTTGGTAGTGGAATTGTAGAAGAACATTCTCGAAACCGCAATGGCGACAGTGTGTAGTAGTTCAGCTACCAAGGTCGTGACCCAAAATGGTGTACATCCGTGTGTACAATCTTCTTCTTCATCTCGCGGAGAAAGAATAGCGTTTCTTTCTTCGTGTAAACTCCCCGCGCTGAGAATTGGTTGCCAAAATGGTGGTCACAAATTGAAGAAAGATGCAATGGTGGTTCGCATGGGCATTCGCGCTGTGGAGTCTTTCGATGCAACGTTCCAGCTCACTCCCGAGGTTAGCTTATAGCATTCTTTGCCTATAGCACTCTTTGTTTATAATTCTTTGCTTATAGCATTCTCGAATACAGAGTTTTTTCTTGGGAAATTTCTTGCAATTTCGGGATTTAGGTCACATTTCTCTTTCTCATTACAAATTTCAGGAGAGGTTTGCAACCTGTTTTGCTGCTTTTGTGTCCAAATTGTCTGCTCCCGTTTTGTATGCATTCTTGGTAACGATTGCATGTACTCCCGTTTCTTGCAATCCCGAGATTTAGGTCACATTCCTCTTTCTCATCACAAATTTCAGGAGAGGGTTTGCAACCTGTCGTGCTCCTTTTGTATCCAGATTGTGTGCTTTCTTTTGTATGCAGTCTTGGTAACGCGGTTGTTGCGTGATGCGGGTTGCAGAGTGACCAGTTGTTGAGATCTATGCTAGTGTCCGAGTCATTCAACAAACAGGTATAGCACGCCAACCACGCTTACGGCTAGGCGTACTAGCGCCGGTTTTGATGAAATGGAATGTGGACAGCAATGTTGTAGGCTGGATTTAATTGCAAAATTGTTTGGATAATTAGATTTCATTACAAAGAGTACTTGCAGAACTAGTGTACAAACTTTCAATTCCTGGACGCGTACCGTAGGTGACTCGAGATTGCGCCTTGGGTGAGGATGTCAAGCCTGAATTCTCAGGAGAGGTTTTCCAGCCTGTACCTTGGAGCCAAACGACGAAACATGGCATGCTTCCGGTAATTCGTTCCCCTCCCTTTGTTTACTGAATTGCTAAACCATATTTTTAAGGTAGTGAAACCATTCCTATGACTTTCAGCTGTTTCGAATTGTTTCTCTTGTTAGAATGGAATGTTTTTAATGCGGATCGTGTCCCAATTTGTGAGAGGATTCCAATGCCATTCAAATACGTATTATTTGGATAATTTATGAATAGGTTATGAATCTTCAAACTTTTGCTCATAGGGTGAGGAAAACCTCTTGTAGGCTTTGACTCTTCAGCTGTTGTACATCGCCGATGGTAATCATGTACTTTTCAGTTACATGCAGTCCACTTATGGCCTATTTCATTCAGTAAACAGTCTCCCACAAGAAAGGGACTCACTTCCTTATCGCACTTATGGATGCCTGATTTTCAGTGTGCAAGCTGTGTAAACGTTTGTTGTAAGTGCGCTTGTGGAACAGGAGTATGAGAAGTACTACCATGACAGTGAGAATTATGTTATTGTCAATATCCCCCCGCAAATTATGTTTAAAGCGAAGGTACGTCTTTGCTTCTGTTTGAAATCGACACTACCATGTTAAGAGTACCCCACCCATAGGTATTTTACAAACAACTAGTTCCCTGACCTACTTCGCTGTCCTCTTGCAGATTTTCAAGCCATCAAGGCTGTGTGCGATCTTCAAGAAGGTGTCATCATCCTCAGCGTAGGAAGCGCATTGCTGAAAGAAACTCTTCCGACAGTGCAGTGCGACAATCTTTTGTTAGATCACTACCTAGCCACCGTAGTTTTCTGGGGTCCATTTTGATATACTATTAGAGACCACAACCAACCAACTTTGGTGCATTAGAAAATCTTAAATCTGAGTATGTATCTTGAGGTTGTTCCTTGATGGATTCTACCTAAACCAAATGCCGTAACTTCGAAGACTCAATGCTGTTCCCCATGGTTCCATATTTGTGACCAACTACCTTAATACTCCTGTGATTTTGAATGGCTGGTGACCCAGAGCTACAGCTTCACTGGTACCTGTGCTCACATGGTGTGTGATTGCCTGCAGATTTCTGAGTTGCAATCACAGGTCAAGTTTTTTTGTAAGAAACTTGCTGGCAGGTCGAAAGAAGTGGCCAGAAGTGGAAGTTAAGACGTTCGACATGGATGTCGTCCTTTTGTGTTGGGTACTTTGTGTTCAGTACATGCTTGCCAGTCACTCCTGTTCACACTTGCAGAAAGTCAAGTGAGACAGGTAATTAAGTTAGATTCAGCAAGGGGAACGAGTCAGTCTAACCCGCTGGCGGAAGTGATAGTATACGGTAGTAGCCTCCTGTGGTGTTGTGTACCCTGCCGCAGGCAGACTTTGGCAGGTCTGGGTGCCATGTGAAGCAGGAAGTGCTTCAATTCACACACGCTTCGTGACGCTACACCTTCACTGCTCGCAACCAATACGTCTTGGTCGTAGCCAGAGCTTCTTCAACAGTAAGGTAGACAAGCCTACTACCACCCTGATTTGCAATCTGAGTATCTTGGGGCCAATTCCAAGAGGGGCACATATTTTTCAGAGGTGTGCACTTGTTTCACAAATCAAGTCCAAGTGGAATGATAATTTTCTGATTGAAATTGTAATTTCTGTGAATTTTTGAAGTGGTTTGTCCTGAAATTACAAAACCACTCATAGAGTGGAGTTATGAACATCCCATAACTGCCTTTCCATGTATCTATTGCCATTGAAGTTTCCACCAATCAAGATTGACACATTACCCCATTTTGGCATCAATGCATTGATTTTGTCATAAAATTAATGGATTTGGATGATTGAGTTTTGTGGTGGAATTGGGGCCAAAAGTAGGATGATGGAATTAGGCAATTGGTAGAGATGGGTTAGTCTATTTTACTAAGGCCACAATTATTAAAAGAGGGTGATGTTTTTGACACTCTTTTCAATACTTCTTCTTTGTCAAAAACATCTTTTACACATGTGCCATTTTATTGATGGAATCATGAATCACTCATAGCATTAGTAAATTGGGATGGTCTTCCATACAAAGTTTATCAATGCATGTTAGTCTTCCCTACAAAATTCCAATTGAAGCCATCTCCTTCTCTTTTATGGACTTCATGTTTGATTTATATATCTTATTGTTCCAATGTAGGGTTTATATCATGGGGATCTATGCTTGCATCCTCTCCCAAGTAGTACATGCAAGAAATTACTTATACAAACAATTCTACTTTGAAAGTGCTAGCTACAAGTAACTTTACTACATTCAATCATTGATGGAACTTCACTATAGTCAATAATCCGACTTGACTGCAAAGCATTATATATTGTATTTATACCCATTGTTTGTCATAATAAGAACTCCAAGTCAAATTACTATGAAAGACCAAGAAGACAATCAATATTTCTGGAAGTAGGGTTTAGAAAATCTTATCTAAATTTTTGAACTTCTGTCCACTGGGCAATGTTCTCCATCCTTCACTTCTGTGATGAACTTCTCTCCAGTAGGCAATGTTTCGTCATCATTGGTAGTATTTTGCCCTATACTTGACATTGGCTTGGATGCAATTTCCGCTACTGATGGCTTTAGCTCTTGAATCTTAAAATGCACCATTAGTCTTCATATTACTCTATTGGTTGGTCATGTCACCCTTCAAGCTTGTCAAATTTGAACTAATTTGAACTAAATTTTGCATTAGGCTTCAAAATTTGAGCAATTTGAACATTATTTGAACAATTTGACTTATTTCAAACCTAATTTCAACAATTTGATCCTAATTTGAGCTTCATTTGAGCAATTTGACTCAAATTTCATTAATGCATTCAAATCTAATTTTAATAATTTGACTTAATTAGAGCCTTAATTAAGTCTAATTTGAACAACTTAAGCATTTTTTAGATTCATTAGACTTAATTGAGGCAAATTTGAGCAATTTAATTTAATTTAATTGTTTGACCTAATTTGAGCAATTTGATCCAATTTGATTTGAATTTGGCTAAATTTGACCTAACTCTTGCAATAAATTGTGAAATCTAAAATTTTATTGTTGAATATATTTTGATGTGCATTGAGTTTTAGGATAACAAAGCATTTGGAACAAAGTGGAGCATATTCAAGGGGTGCAAATTTTTGAAGTACAAATTATATAGGTGCAATTTTCAACCTACTTTTTTGTAATTGTGTACTACAAAATTTCCATCTTTTATAGTTTTTAGGGTTTATTGTTGATAAATTTTTATAATTTTTTATAATTTAAAAAAAATTTACAACAGAGTTTTATCATTGCAAAGTTTAAGGTTTAGAATTTTTTTATCCTCACCTAAATTTATGATTGTCATTTGTTTTAGACTATGGCTCAAGTTTTGTCTATAATTGATGACTATGTAGATGTCAATATTGATGGTGTTGAATCCATATGCATTCAATGTCTAAAATGTTTAGCAATTCATTTTAAGATTTTAAGAAGAATAAAAATTGTTGTTACAATGGCAAAATTATGATGTTAGCCATCTTATTATTCATCCAATGCTCAATGAACTTTTTATAGGCAATACATCCAACTCTCAAAGATTTCTTAAATCCATTAAAAAAATATAATCAAGTGTTTATATTCAAAAGTAGGTGTAGTAAGTTTTCAATCTAGTCAAGCTAAGGGTCAAGGGATATATACTTTTCATGAAAATGAAAAGTTACACCATTATATTAAAAATTTAAAGCCTGAAATAGATCATAGCTCAAGATTTGCACAAATTTACTTTTGGGATGATGATTTGCAAACGGATCATTGTATAGAGATTTTATATGATCTTCATCACAACATGGTTAACAATATCTAAAAGGTTTTTAAATCAATAAATGCATTAGTTAATGGTTTCAAGTCTTCTCGTCATGTTCTTTTGAGGGGACATAATATGGGAGTTCATATCTCTTGGGAGACTCTTATAAGTGAACATCACCATTGATATAGTCAACCTATAATTCCAAAAATTATTAATGTTGTTTTGATAAACATATGGAATCTAATTAAGATATTATTCTTTACCAATATTATAGAGGTTTACAATAGATAAAAGAAATTTATCCAAATTATGATGCTTTATCATATCATTTGTTGTTTCTAGATGGTTGATGCAAGTAAACACCTATTTTTAAAGCAAATATCAAAACAATTTTAAAGTCATTTGTTCAATGTATGCTTCAAAAATGGCCCAAGTCTAATGTATTAGGGTTAGTAGGTTATTCCAACAATATGTAGCAAATCAATATTTGTGTGTAGAACACGAAATTTTGTTTTTCATTTAGACAATATCAAGCAAAATTTTGAGCAAAATATTATTAAGTGATTGTAGATGCTATACATGAAGACAATAGAGTACACATTGTGCATCATATTGTTTTACCTACAACGGTTGATACATCTCCTTGTTACATGCAAAAACTCTTCTATGACAATATGATTTTGGTTAGAGTTTTAAGCAAACCATATTTATTTGTAACAATGACGTGTAATCCAACTTGGCTTGAGATTATTGATGAACTTGAGTTAAGTCAAAGTCCTCATGATCATCCAAATATTATTGTATGTGTCTGTGAGCTTAAGTTAAAAGTAATGATGAATGAAATCACAAAAAAATGTATTGGGAGAAACAACTACTTTTGTTATATAATCTGCTAAAAAGATGCAACCCCCCTCCGTCCTTGCCTTCCCCTTCTCATTTTTCATTTAAAAAAATTTCAAACCGTAGATCTTCTTATAAATAAATAAATAAAACCAATCTTTAAGCCGTTGATTTAGGATTTGAATACGTATACAAAACAAATTTGGATACGAATATAGAAGATAGATATAAATACATGTACAAAAAGACAAGTACATATATGGATATAAATATGACTACAAATATATGTACAAAAGACAAATACGAATACATGTACAGAAGATAAGTATAGATATGGATATGAATATGACTACGGATACATGTACAAAAAACAAATACAAATATAGAAGACGGATACACATATAGAAAATACATATAAATATAAATATGGATACGAGTACGAATATGATTATGGTTACAAAAAACGTATACATATACACATTAAAATCCTATATTAATTGCAAACCCCCACATCAATCTGAAATTATAAATTAGGGGTAGGGGGATGTTTTGGGTTTGAGTTGGGCTTGGATTGGGTTAGATTAGGATTTTGGTGGAATTGGAGAATTTGAAAAAAATATTTAATTTGAATGGGGGGTGGGATAAACCTTTGTTTTACTATCCACTCAAAAGATAGGGTACATAATTATACTATTGAGTTTCAAAAGTGTGATCTTCTTCATGCTCACATTATTTTTTGGTTGAAAGACAAGGTCAACAATTGTAACCTTATAAATAGAGTTGTATGTATTGAGATTCCAAATTTAAATAAGCAACCACAACTTTATGTTGTAGTTGCTGAGCACATGATGCATGGTTCATACAACTTGGATAATTTCAATTGTTCATATATGGAGGATGGAAAATATTCGAAGCATTATCTAATACAAACTTGAGATACCACTGAGATGGATGATAACGGTTATGTTTTATATTATCACTAAAACCATGGTTAGTATGTTGAGAAGCATACATGTGATCAAATTATCTATTTGGACAATTGATGGATTGTACCATACAACCCATATTTAATAAGTTGTTTGAAGTGTCATATTAACGTAGAGGTTTACAGTTCAATAAAAACCGTCAAATATCTCCATAAATATATTTTGAATGGTCTAAATGGAGTTGTAGAAATGAATGAAGTAATGGATGAAATTAAGGATTTCTTGAAGGGATGCTATGTGTCTACCCAAAAAGCATGTTTGAGACTCTTTGAGTTTAAAACCAACAATAAGAGTCATAGTATTTGTTGTTTACGTATTCATCTTCTTTGTTAGCGATATGTTACTTTTCAAGGAGGAACATTTCTACAGTCAATGATTGATAAGAACAGTTAAATTAAATTCTCAAAGATTTGTAAACTCAATCGTTGCATTCGTGCCTTGATTGTTTTTAACAATTATAGCAATCATATGCTTTTCAATACATAGACCTTTCACTTTACTATAAATAGGATGTAAAAATAAGAGGTAGAAAAAAAAAACGCAAGGTAAAAGTTTTTGGTAGGATGAATATAGTTTTTATAAATACCAAATTATTTTACTTGCGTTTGTTGTTGATTCATTTTGAGGCACCAACTTCATTTGATAACCTATTTCATTTTCAAAATATAGCACATTCAACATACAAAGTTGCTTGCGTTATAAAAAAGCTTTTGCAAGACAATGCTAAATGGGACAATTGTCTTTAAGAGACAACTGTCATTGCAATACTTAGACAAATGTAACGGTTGTTCGTAACACTTCTTATGTTTGAACAACCATAGAGTCCTGTTAGCTTGTTGAAGAGACATCTTAATTTTATGTATGATGATTGGTGTAATAATCAAAATTTCTACAATAGAATAATTTTGTCCATTGATAAACATTTATTATCTTTAAATAAATATATTGTAAATTTTTGTAGCATTCAAGATTTAAATGAGTTTGGTTATTCAAATATTATTGCTATTGGTAGTGATGCCAATAACAACAATGATTTAGATAATTCAAACATTAACTTTATAGAAGAGGATGTGAACAAATTAAATAAAGAGCAACACATTGTTTTCAATGCAATTACAACTACTATTTTGAAACTCCATCCTCCAAATAATTTATTTTTCTTGAACAGTCTAGGAGGTACCGGAAAGACTTTTGTATACAATACCATATTAGGTTATCTTTGTAGTCATGGCGTTAAAGTATATGGCAATGGCAACAAGTAGAATTGTTGCTTACCTTTTGTATAAAGGATGAACAACACATTCTTCTCTTGCCATTCTATTACAATTGTATGATAAATTAATATATTGTATTAGTGCCCAATCATTGTTAATTCAACGTTTAAGTGAAGTGCAATTAATTGTACTTGATGAAATTTATACTAGACATAGATTTATAATCAAAGCAATAGATTAATTATTGCAAAATATTTGTGATATTGATACTCCAAATGGTAGTCTTATAATATTATATGGTAGTGATTTTCATCAAACTTTGCACGTCATTATAGGTGGAAGCTACAAGCAAACTGTTGAAGCTTACTTGTGGTGTTCATATTTATTTCTACTAATGCAACATTTTTATTTGACCACTAATATGCATTTGCAAAGTCAACCAAACTTTTAACAATTTTTATTAAATATTAATGAAGGCAAAACTAATTCAGAAATAGGAATACTGCTTGAAATGGTTGTGCATATAAATTCTCTAGATAAACTTATTGATTTAATTTTTGTTGATTTATTTGATCATGTAATTTTAGTTGTCCTAGAATGATGATGCTTAAAAAATCACCGTAAAATCACTAATCGCATGTCTAGTGATATATATCACTGTTTTAGTGTTAATTTTGTTCATGAGAATGATGAGCATACCCATCATTATCTGGTAGAGTTTTTAAATTCTCTACATCTAAGTGGTTTGCCACCTCACTAATTAAATCTTAAATGTGATCAATATCTAATATTATTTAGGAACTTGAATTTGGCAATCGTTTGTGCAATGGTAGTCATTTGCGTTTGTTGCAAATGCCTCCATCTGTATTATTGTGCAAAATTGTAGAAAGATGCTATTGTAGACAAAAGACCGGTATTGAATTTAAGAATCACATATCATTACAATGATAGCCACTTGTCATTCATACTATATTGGAGACAATTTCCTATCACTAATGTTTTTATCATGACAATCAACAAATCACAATTACCAAGTTGGTATTAATCTTCAAAATGAAATATTTAGCCATGGTTAGTTATATGTTGTTTTATCTTGTGATAGACATCCTGCAAACATTAAAGTTGTTAATAAAAATCTAAATGTTGTTGAATAGAAAAAGGTTTGCCTTAGAATCATAGGGATTTTGGATGCGACCAAAAATAATTTAAGAATAAAGAAAACATTGTCATAAATAAATCTTCAACCTTAAACATCAAATTTTCTACATTGTTGTGAAACTGCTCCCCGTTGGCCTATCATGTTTCAGCTCTGTAGGGTTCAAGGGCCAAGTTATGAATGATAAACTATAAGATACGGAATGGATAGAACTGACAGCATAGCACATGGTTGTCATACTGGACAAATTACTATTCATTTTTCGTCATGTAGGACGAGTTACTATTCATCAAATGTACTTGAGAGGTACATTTGATGAATAGTAATTTGTCCTACAGGACAAGAAATGAATAGTAATTTGTCCAATATGACAACCAGGCATAGCATGAAATACCATCGGTTGCCTATATTTGTTATATTGAGACTTTTCGCAGATTTTGAGACAGAGTGCTAGATATTATAAATTCATTTACAAAAATAATAATTGAAATCAAGAATAAATGTTTAAATAATGATTCTAAAATAAAAATTTAAAAGTTGGTATTGTTATCTATTTATTAAAAAAGGATTAATAAAAAAATAAAGTAATTTATCTTCGAGTTGAAGATTAAAATAAGACTGCAAAAAGTCTCAATATAACAAATATGGCCTTTCGGTAGAAATGGCTCCTGAACTTTTAAACTTCTAGTAACCCATTCTAACTAGGTTTAAGCTTCATTGTGAGAACAAACAGATTTTGATTATGTGGGCCATTAATCCTACTTTGTTACTACAACACAAAATGAGGTTAAGTATTGGTTTAACCCAAACTACCAATAACAATAAAGGTTTACAATGAAAAACAAACCACAAGCTACAAATAAGTTTTCCTTCAACTCCAACCTCAAGTTTTTTTAACTCCAATTCTAAAGCTGAACTTTAAATAAGTGCCATCATTATTTCAAAACTTCAAATGAAATGAGTGATAGCCTTTTGAAAAGCTAAGACAATTGTTTAATTTTTCTTTAAATTCCAATTCATTCTAATATTTTGTTCGTCATATATGGCCATTCAAAGTTTTAGTCTTTAAAAATAAGGGCAATGGACCCTCTTTTACTTCAATTCTCACAACTTACTCATATGAACTCCAAATTGAACGAATAATAATTTCATTAAAAGCTAACATCATTTTCCACACTTCCTCAAAGTTTCATGAAAAATAAAAGATTTGTCTATCTTCTATGGTCATTCAAAAATTTTACCCTCTCATAGGAGGCAATAGACCTTCTTTCACTCAAATTAGCACAACTTTTGAATGTCAACTTCAAATCAAGCAAGTAAGGGCTTTTTGAAAACACAACATTATGATACACAAATTTTTATTTCAAAATTCATCATACACTACACACAATGGCCCTCCAAACATTCCACAAAAACTAAAATAATTCTTTGAAGAAAAAAGAAGAAAGCCCTCTTTAAACTTCACCTTAACTTCTAACTCCACCTTATTTTTTACTTTCACTATACAAACCAAATGTACATCATAACACCCTTGGGCAATTATTATTGACCATACATCCCTTTTTATCCTTATTAAAAAAGATTGATCATCTTCAAGTTCAATTAGAATATAAACTATCTTCATTTTTCCTCACTACAACTTCATACACAAAAATAAAAATTAATACCAAGTATGTAAATAAAGAACTAAGATTTAATATATATCTAATAGAAGTAAAAAAAAAGTATAATTATAAGAGAAAAATTACTCTATCTTCTGGTTGCAATTCTTCATCTTGAGACTCAGAAAAAAACCCTCCAATTTGACATACTAAAATTCAAAATTCAAAAAAAATAATAATACTTCAGTTCAATGAAGCTCTTAAATGAATCCCTCTTTTTATATAGATGACTTGTACTTCAATGAGAAGGCGTCATCTTGAAGTTACTCAACATAATATAAAATATGTATTTCTACACATGTACGTCTATATAACACGACACTATACAAATGGTAAGAAATGTGGTTTATCAAGAGGAGTTTTCATGGCATTTGTCATGTAAATTCTTACAAATATCAACACCTTGATCAAGTAGATGGAAAAGTTAAAAGCTTGTTTCAAGCTTTGCTTGTTTAAGGTTCATACATGCTTTGGCAACGTCCCTTTCCATTCAATTGTACTCTTTTGGTATCTATCAACATATCATTGTCTCAATTGAGACAATCTATTGTATCAATATTTACAACCAAATTATATTTCAAGTATTTTTGTTATTTATGTTTGGATTTTGCTACATTCTAATGTATATATTCTTTAATGTATTCATCATTGCATATACTTCATTCATTAAAATTCATATTGTATATTTCAATGTATGCATTTCTATAAACATTTTTATTTGAAAACTTACTGAAATTTAATACTTTGCATTTTATTGTATGAATAGTATGGTGAATGGATAGCATAGCAAGTGCCAACCACTAGTGTTCTACTACAGAAATGACCTTTATAGGAAATTTTTAGTAAAATTTTATTGAAAATACAATGTATTTCAAGTGAAATTTTACTAAAGATCTCTTGAAAAGTTCATTGCTATTAAGACTATACTCCTAAGACTGTACTTAAAATGCACCTTTCTTTTGTAGTATAAAAACTCAATGTTTTTACAAGGCAAACCCTCTCAACTCAACAACATACCTCTGAATTAATAAACACTTAGTTGCTTCTTAGACCTCTTATTTTGGTTAAATTAATTCAATTAATACAATCTTGAATTTAAATTGAGTAAACCTTCTTTAAACTAATTGAAGGCAAAAGCAATAAATACTATAATAAGAGGTGCTTGAAGTGTCCTTCATTAGTTAATTCAACTATTTGGAAGGCTATCACATTTGTGAACAATTTTTAAAAACTCCTCCAAGGCCAAGTACAAACCACATTCAATCCAATACTATTTACATTTTTGAAATTTTTTATAAGTTTTGAAGTTAAAATTACATAAAGTTTGTGAAGCATTCACATCTTGATATATTTATTGTTAAAACTATATTCTTAGGACTATACTTGAAACGTACCTTTCTCTTTTAGTGTTAGCTATAATTAGGTTGGGTCCTAGATATGGGGACAATTATAATCACATATAAAAATAGAAGTATAATGAATATACTTGGCATATAATATTTGTCTAAAGCATATACAAATAGATGTATGTCAATATTCACATGTGTATCAATATGCATAGAATATGATATATCCATAAAAGCATAGTACATACAAATTAATGTATATTCATAGTTATTAATTCATTCCATATAGATGAAGCATATAAGTCAAAATGAATATTGTAAATTTGTATAAAGATTGTGTTAGCTATATATAATGTTTTATACTTGCATAAAGTTGTATAAGTCATATATAATATATAATACTTTTATATAGGAGTTGTACAAATTGTATACAAGTTGTGTACAAACCACATAAAAGACTTTGAAAGTGTGGCCAACCAGCATTCGAATGTGCCATAAATGCTCTAAAACTTCAAATGAAGAATGTGATAACTTTTACAATCAATTGAAGTTCCTCTCTCTTAAATTTAGTAATAGCTCAACACCCTTTATTTCTCAATTTTTTTAATCTCATCTAAAGCTTTGTGGTATAAATTTTTGAAAAGCCAACTTTTTCATACATATCATATTCAAATTTCAACTTCAAATCTTTTATATTTTAATTACCTATGGTTTGTTGAAGTTGAGATTCTAAAATCCAATGGTAGCTCTATACCCTTTTGTTTCCAAACCCATGTCTCTTACTTCTTAACTTCAAATTAGGATTCCTATAACTTTTTAGAAAGAAAAAAACTTAGTACATGTGTCAAAGTATGTTCTACCATTCATACCAATTCCACTTAATATTGTTCAATTTATGTAAAAATATTATATACTCAATTCTTCTCATTTTTGAGCCATTTTTCAAAGTAGAATTGACAATTGAGGTACTTAGATACTTTGCTATACCTTATAATCCAAATATATGTGCAACAATTTTTTTTATTATAGGGACTATTTAGCTATTATTTTACGATATATGTCCTTATTTTTTTCTACTTCTACTTTTTGCCCATTTTCCTACCTCCTATGGTAGTTAAAATTGAATTTTGATAACAATCCAAAATGAGTCATTGTTTATTATTTTGTCTACTTGTAGATGGAAAATGCAAGCTCCTCATGTAGGTCCCTTTCCTCTCTTTTAAACTATTCTTTGCATGTAGATTGACAAATCATATATTGTGGATGATTACAATGTACTAAATAATAGTTGTAATACAATATGCTTCAAAAAAAGTTATATTATAGTAACTTGATCATTTTTTAAATTATTAGTTCCAACGCTTAAAATATACCCTATAGTAGGTTTCACATGGTTTTTAAATTAATGGCTAGTAAAGTACCTGCACTAAGGTAGACAGTTGATTCTATTAGTTATTATCAACCAAGCTTGCCAAATTAGTGACCATATCCACATTTATATCATAATCAAATATACAATACTTTAACACTAGAGAAGTTGTAGGGTAGTGTTAATTCAGTAGTACAATTCAACCACCTAGCTAACCTATCAAGCTTGCCAATGACCTCAACACATAGACAAATTGGCATGACCTTGTAAATTCTTTAAGGTAAAATAGCCTAATTCCATTCACTACCCAATTCCATCTCTTACATGGCCCTAATCCCATCAACAAAAACATCCAAAATTTATTCATTCTTTTGACAAAATCAATGCATTAATGCCTACAAGGGGTAATGTGTCAATATTTTATTGGTGAATACTTAAGTGCCACTAGGTACATGGAAAAGGTGGTTAATGGTTGTTTATGGGACATTTATGACTCCACTCTATGAGTGTTTTTTTTGTAAATATTCATGGTAGACCACTTCAAAAATTCACAAAAATTACAATTTTAATCAAAAATTTATAATTCCACTTGGGTTTGATTTGTGAAACACGCACACACCTCTGAATGAAAAAATATGTGCCTCTCTTGGAATTGATCCCCCAAAATAGTCAGATTGCAAATCAGGGTGATAATAGGCTTGTCTACCTTAGCACTGCCAAGAAATCAAACTCCTCCAAAACTGCAGATCAGTTCCCAAATGGTCACTCTTTCTGCACTTCCTCCCGCCCACCGTGGTGGCTACCACCTCGTTCTTACTTTTCATTTCATTTTCTGTTGGTCGAATTTGTGCAGCGAACTGCGCTCTGCTCCGCGCGCTCCGCAAGTGGACGCGGAGCATCATTCCCAGCGAGCGAGCAAGCGAGGTAACGTATACAAGAGTTAACTTCCAGTAATCGACTGCGACAACAGTCCAACCAATTTGCCCATTTGATCAGCTAGTGCGGGAGGACGGTGATCAGTCCCTCTGCCCGCGCGCGCGGGGTTGCATGCAGTTAAGCAGTGATTGACGCCCTGATGTTGCTCAGGCTTGACAGGACAGGGACTTAAAGGAGCCATGATGGACGGACTGCAAGCCCACTGAAGCTAATAACTTAATTCAAGTCCCCCGGGCGCCAGCCAGACTTTGCTAAGATAATGCAGCTAGCTGCTAGGTGCATGCAGCAGCCCATTGATTGCCAAAGACTCTCCAGTGAGCGAGCAGCTAGCTCAGTAGTCCAGGGACTGATCGAGGCCAGTGAACGCTTCCCATGCAGATCCCCAGGACGTCCGTCGTCGTCCTTTGCCTTGGCCCTGGTTTTTATATTATGGCCTTAATAACTCTCCCACAGATGGTTGTTACCACTCATCCACCCCCAGGACAGGGAGCCTTAAACGTATGAAAATCATTCGTTATCAACAGGTCAAGATCAGAACGACTGAGCCAGTGAACGAGCGAGCGAGACGCAAACTTACAGACTTTCAAATTTCGAAAATGAATGGGGCTCCTGATCGATCATCGATCGATAGAAGCTAAGTAGAGTGGGTAAGTTGTAAGGTGGGTACCTCCCGAACCGCCAAGTTTGACTACCGTGCTTACTGTTACTATTATTAGACTGCTGAAATTTCGATTGATTTTTTATGTTGGCAAGGGAAAGAAGGTTCCAACGCACCAAAGAACGTGACATTTGGATACTGTATGCAAAAGTTATGAAGGAACAAAGTTTGGTTTTAACTGAAATGGTTTCTTCCAATCATGTAATTTTTGGTATTTGATGATTGATTTTGGAGATGTACACAAAGTGAAGATGGTAGGTTAGGGCCAGTGGTGCATTTTGGGGGGCCACTTTAAGCTTAACCAAGTTAGAACAACCCATTTTGAGCAAAATTTGGCACAAGGAATGTTTTTTGAATTCCCTAATGACATTGCACTAAAAATTCCTTCTACTGTGACTTCTTTTAACCCCTGAAGGCTTTTTGCTAAATTTTCATTAAAAACACTCTAAAATTGCCATTTCTAGTACAACTACCAAATTTTAGGGGGGGGGAATCATATTTTGGACACATGTATCCATATGATTTTATAGTGTGTTGAGAAGATGTGGGAGAAATTCCAAAAATTTCCACCAAGTAGATTACAAGATATTAGCATTTGAAGTGACAACAATCCTTTTCTTGGTCTTGCAAAAAACTTGATAGTTGCGTGTTGCACTTCACAAGGTCATATTTGTATGAAAAAAATGTCCAAGCATGTTGGTGGTGCTTCTTTGGATTCATTCTTCAAGGCAAGTTAACCACATGTTTGAAAAAAATTAGATCATTTAGAATTGTACAACATATATGAAAAAAATAGTAAGTTTGTCACATTTAACTACGTTTGGACTTTTAAAAGTCCAAAATTAATATTCGTCATCCGGAGAGAAAAAATTGATCATTTGAACATAATGCAAAACATTGAGAGATCAACACAAAACATTGGGAGATTAGTAAAAAAACATTGGGAGATTAGTAAAAAACATTGGGAGATCTATGAAAACATCAGGAGATCTCCTAATGTTATTCTGCAAAGATCTCTAGAAGTTTTGTCCAAAATTTAGTAAGTGGTCTAAAAGTAGTCAAATATGGCATAAGTAGAAAGAAATAGAGAATGATTCAAAATACTACATTGTTAAGAATTTAGTTACAAAATTGAAAAATGCCAATCCCAACAATTGTAATATTGTAATAAATAATTTACATCCTATGATTTTATTTTTTTTGAATAAATATTGAAATTGAGTTTAAAAAAAGGACTTCAAAGTTTATTTTAGAGTAGAGATTCCATAACTACTTGCAAACTACCTACAACTAAAACTATTTGTAATTTTCATTCTCATCAATCAAAATGGAATGATTTAAAGCTTTCTATGTACATATAAATTTAGAGAACAAATATAAAAAATTTATTTCTTAAAAAAGTAAATTTTTTTTACAAAACACAAGGAATGTGTCCATTGTAGGAAAGGTGAGACATTAAGGGCAATTTCTGCAATTTTCAGTGTTATATAAAAAAATTCCTTGACTCAAAATCGATTCAATTTATGAAATTCAATATTTTGGAATGTAGATTTATGCCTCTAAATTCTAAATTTAATATTTATTTTAGTGCATATAATTAATATAATCTATAGATTTGGGAGGCTCAAGCCTAACTACCATGTAGATTTTGAATTACTAATCTCATTGATTTGTACATTTCAATTTTTTGATCCAAAACTATAGTTTCAAGAGGTCATGTAAGACAATGATTGTGGTCACTGATTCAATCTAATGTGGCCCAAATTTTCATTTATTTAAATTTTTTTGTAATGGATCATTCCCTAAGTGTTTGGAATGGATATTTTGTTTAGAATAGGTTGTTCTACCTTACTACCTACGTGGATATTAAGTTGGATTGACACCTAAGAGTCTAGGGGGATGTGGATGTAGATTTTGAATGGTTTGGGCAAAATAAATTATTGTATGAGTAGAATCTAGACATCAAATCTTCATTTTTGTAAGTATTCATTTCTTTCCCATCCCTACATGAGCTCATTGACAACCTTGCATAGTACCCATGAAATACCCAATTTCTAGTGACTATAGTTGTTGCATCGTCGAAAAATATATAGATTTCGCTTTTTCAACGTACTTGTATGTTCTCCGTCTATTTTTTATGGCTCGTGTAATAAGCTCTTGAAAACATTCATGATCCAAATAGTGAATGTTGACTCTCTTAATTATAAATAAATTAATAATACTAAGACAATTGAAAGGTCTGACTTACCCAATGGTTCCAACTTCCAAATGAGATTTTCATATTTGCTAATACTAGTAATATTGCAAAGTTTCCTAAAGAAATTCTTAATTGACATTGGTAAGTTTACATTTTTGTAGAAATGAAGGAGATTTGGTAGAAGTTTTGCTAAATTTATCCACAAGTGTGAACTTCGGTCTTCTATCACTTGCCCAATTCACATTACTAATTTCAAATTTCAAAATAGTCCCAAACCAAATCAAAGCACTTTATCTCGGAAATGACTCGAGACAGACCATGGTCAAATGGCCTATCATCAAACCTGTCTCTTGTACAACAAGTATCTAGCCAAATCACACAAGTTCCTACATAAGTTTGATAACACTTGGCTTTGCACCCCATTTTTGGGTGCTTAGTAAGGCATGAGCATCACTTGGCACTTGAAGTGGGACATTTGTGTAAATTAGCATTGAGTTTGGTTTGTGGTTTTAGGTCTTGATATTCTTTCTCTAAGGCTTTGCCTTCAACTTCCACCATTTGTAGTTCTTGGTTTATTTCTTTGAATAAACTCCAGGTTTAAAAAAAAAATTCAAAATAGGCACTTTGTGTGGATATAAATGCTTCTAGGTTGGTAACTGTGATTTTACTTAAAGTTCAATTAGCAGTGACTCCCAATTGTGATTTTTTCATAAGTTGTTCTAGGTGCTAAAAACACTAGATCCTATGCTAAAATTTCATAACTTTTCAACACTAACGTGGCATGGTCCAATCACCAACTTGTCACCATTGCCATTACGAGCTGCACTCTCCCATTGACAACATTACAAGTTGCAACTCATAACCTTCTTTCCTTTCAACTTGCTTCCTACACCCTTGGATCATGAAGGTCAAAGGTCATGATTGAAAAATGTACAATGTTACATACAAAAACCTACTTGACTCTACCACAGCTCATCAGTTATCTAAATAATACATATTTCTCACTCTTCAAATTCACATTTTTTTGTAACCAGCAATTGAAGAGTATTGGTTTGCTGTTTTTTTTTAATTTAATTTTTTACCGAGTTTTTAAATACATGGACAAGTTTTTGCTGAATTTTTTTTGACTCCAACTATCGTTTCAACGGTGAGCAAGTTCTCAGCAATATTTAATTGAATGAGAAAGTGCACTTGACAGTCTCCACTCTCCAATGATAATTGTGTTGTCCTGTAACGGCATTAACATAGCATTAATTGACACCTAATCCCAGTCATTGGTTAACAGAGAATTAAGTTTAAGCCCAAGGGTGGGTCGTGAATAATGTAATCTTGTTGAATTCTCATCAGTACCACAAAAAATATTTAAAAAAAAAACAGACCTTGTTGAGTATATATATGTTTTAAACTCGGAGTTTATTCCAAGATTTGTTGGATATTTTGATTAGCTTAGCTACTCCACATTTCATCTAATAAATTTTTTCAGCTCATTCAAACAGTTTCAGTCCGCATATCCAATCTTAACAAATCGAAAACTCTTGGGATTGCTAAGTACATTAAAAACAAAAGCTGAAGCGAGAGGTGTACAACTCAGTGAACTTGGGTTGTCTCCTTGACTGTTCTGATTAGTGAACTTACTCGACAAGTAATCTAAATTTTACTCCAACAAGCACACATCTCTTCAAAAGCGCCCACCTCTTCAAATGTACACATATTCGCTTTTTCATAGTCTTTAGTAATGTACAAACAGTGTACATTTTTTGGAGGTGGGTGATTTTAGAGCCCTCTGCCATTTCAACTTCAAAATTTCATAACTAATTTCACAACACTACAAAAAATATGAAACGACTTCCTTTAGATGCCAATTCCACTTGTCTTTCAAGGAAAATTAACTGAAGATTATTTCAGGAAGCTTCACCTCCCTCCCCTTCAAATTCAGTTTCAGGCCTTGGGGTGGATGATTTATGGGACCTCCTACTCTTACGGTTTAATTGAAACCCATGCCACAACAGAAGTTTTTTAACCTTCTGCATCTTCCAAGCACACAATACTGCGTTTAGAATGTCTGGTTTTCACCATATCCAGCTCAAATAATTTCAGTTCACGTAAGCCATCGATATCTCCATAAAACCAACTCATCCACACTAAGTTAAATTAGTGATTGTATGTAGTTGCAGATGTGAAATCTGTTATGAAACGCTGATTTTCAAACGGCATTATTAGGAATCTTGGGATTGGGAAGTTAAAAGGTAAACAGGAGTTGCAGACGGGCACAAATTCAGTGAACTTGCTCACTTGTAATTGAGTGTTTTTGATTAGCTTCTCTACAGTTCATCTAAAGTGCGTTTTACTCCAAAAACAGTTTGAAAACCACAGCTGAAGAATTCAAACGAACGCTTCTGCATCTTTCCAAACCAATGCTGCTTTTGCAACCTCTGTTTTTCACCACTTCCAGCTCAAACGATTTCAGTTTACACAACGAATACCCATATCGATATATATATATCTCCATTAATCACACTAATCCAAAGGTTTGTGAGGTAGTTGCAGATGTGAAAATCTCTTTGTGCATAGTTGTAATTCCTCTTCGGACTTGAATCTACCTTTTCCACTCTCTCTCACTCAACGTTCACAGAGCTCGCTACAATTCGCTCATCGCCCCATTGCTTAAAATTTTTAGTAACTGAATGTACATTGGAGAAAATCCTTGGAAAAAAAATTAGATTTCAATCAAGACTACAACAAACAATAGAATTTGAGAGCCAATTTGTAACTTCCTCCATGTTGGAATTAGCATCTATTTAATCAATTTTGTGTTGTAATACTCCCAATAATCCTTCATAACTTTAGTTTCCTTCCTATTTTTTAATACTACTCACTCTCAAGGTACCCAAAGTTGATGCTTATTGCACTAAGCATAAATTCCATGAACTAGTTCTGGGATCACTGCTCTCACTCTCAGAAATAAAAATAAAAATCTGTTCTGCAGGGAAAAATGATTTCCAAAGAGGTTGGAATCTTGAGAGGTTAAGTACTTAAACCAAAGAGCTGCTAAGCAGTACACCTCCCCTTCCCAGAGCACTTAAGTACTCCTTGCCAGTGCACTCCCGTCCTGTCAGTGCGCTATATAAGCAGCCTGGCTCTCCCCTGAGCCCGTTTCATGGGGTCTTAATGAGGCATCTTAACTCGTCTTCCCCTCGCTCGTCTCCCCCGCCTCCCCCTCACTCCCCACCATGCATTAGACGCCCCATTAAAAGCAGGCCTCAACTTAAAGCTCCCCAGCTGCTGGGCTTCCTATATAGCTCCTCCCTCTCGAAATCCCTCCCAGTTCTCTACGTACCACCAGAGTGCTCCGAGTCTCTCGCTCGTCGCCGTCGTCGCCGCTGCAGCTAGCCACTTTCTCCCCGGCTGTGGGCTGAGCTTCAAAGCTTCTGTTGCAGCGATGGCGTCCTCCATGGGATTCACTTTGCTGTTCGCTCTGTTTCTCGTCACTGCAGTGGCAGCTCGCGAGGTAGACTATTGAAAAGCCTGATGCTGTCTTTTAATCTCATGCACATGTTTTTCTCTCAGCTTTGGCAGCAACTGGAACAGCACTGCTGTAATCCCATGTTTGTGTTTATCTCTTAGCTGTTGCAGCGACTGGCTGGAACAGCATAGGCTGTATTTGTATGTATGCTATCAGGCTAGCTTGGCTTCCTCTCCGTCATATATCGGAGCAGCTAGTTTCAGAATCAGTTGTGAGTGAGTCCGTTGGGGGTTTTCGAAGGCAATGTGAGAATGTGGGCTGTGCTTGAGCATGATACTATTTGGAGTTTTCTGACTGTTTATGTACATGCTGTCGCTGTAATTCTAGTGACCTGATTTTTCACGTTTTTCTCTTCATCAATCGGGTAACTGGTTGAAGAGATGATGTGCGTCGGGGCTTGGGTTTTGTTGAGAGAATGTGATGGTTTTGCCGGTTGATTACAATGCGGCCTGGTGTGTACGTGCATGAGTAACACAGAGCTTTCTGCATGTTTGTTAGGCAAATACTTGATTGTCCAGAGTGTTCGGTTGGTTTATGTGAAGCTAGCTGGAAGATCGTGGTTTTATGGTGATATCATGGGTCGATTGGAATGTATCTTGTGAAGAATGTGTCACTGACTGGGGTTTCATATTTTTTTTTGTTATTCCAGCATCCGTTCGGAGAGGAAAAGACGTACGCACCTCCCTATGGCACAAGCCCACCATCCGGTGGAAGCCCTGTGACGCCCAGTGAACCTGCTCCTTCCACTCCCACTACTCCATCCGAACCTGCTCCCTACACTCCATCCGATCCTGCTCCCACCACTCCTTACACTCCCACCACTCCTTACACCCCAGACCCCACCACTCCTTCCACGCCTGCGCCGAGCACACCCGGAACGTGCACGTAAGTCCCCAGATACGCGCTTGGATTGCGCTTCCATTTGCCTATGTAACAGAAGTCGATTGCTTGAGCAGTTCTTTGAGATTCACGCCGTAGACTTCTAAAGCAGCCCTTATGAGTGGAAGTTCTTGAATTAATCTTGCTGGAGAGTTTGACTGCATTGGAGACAGGTTGCGTTTGTCCAAGTTCGTTGTCTGAAAATGTTCTCATGATGGGAGGATGCGTTGTGAGAATAGGATGTAGACCTCCAGTTTTACACTGATTTTGCCAATGTAGCTTCTCACATTGGTTTTTCCCTCGTGCAGATGGTGGTCCTCTCACAGCAGTAGCTTCCCCGACGTCGTCTCCATCTTCTCTACCATCATCGACCTCTTCGGCACCATCACGGGCGGCAGCGGCAGCTCCAGCGGCATTACCTCCATCATTTCCTCCATCTTTGGTGGCCAGATGACCGTCATGCAAGGCCTCACCAACACACGCAACGATGGATTCGGCGCTCTTGCTCGTCAAAGCTCCGCTGCGCTCCTCAACTCTCTTACCCGACGTGACTACCCGTACAATCCCTTCCAGGTCAAGACGCAGTTCAGGAACTCTCTTCACAGCCAGCAACAAGCGTTCGCGACTGCGAGGTTGTTCGAGAATGCGAACCTTGCGCTCGGAGCTGGCCGCCACTAGGGCTTCAAATGTGATTCGATCTTTTTTTGTGCAGCGATGGTATCTGTTCTTCTGTTAGGATCCTTCGCAAGTACATAATTCTGCATTAGTTATTGTTTTGTGATTCGATTGTGAAGTTGCAATTTGAAGCCCGGTTTCGGAGGCCCTGTTTATGAACTCAAATTTTTCTGTTGTGCAGTAAATTTATTGCAATTGTTTCCTCCCCATTTGTAGATCTCGTCGTCAAGTGATTGGTTCATTGTTTGCTGGGAATTTGGGACTTTCTGTTCTCCTGAGACCTGGAAAATCATGTGTTGTTGGAAAGACCTGAAGCAGCTTGTGCTCATTGCTCTCCAGGTAGCTTTAATTGTATCTAGTATGATGACATTTAACGTGTAGTACTGTGCAACAGTCTCCTGAGCAGTGCAGGATTGTTTCCACTACTGCATTCAAAGTACTTGCAATGAATCAAATGCATGTGGACAAGGTTTATGTTCCTACGTGTAGTAACTTTCCCAAGACTAGCAAAAATTCGCTCCATTGCAACTTGAAATTTTCAGTAGCTAAGTGTACATTGGAGAAAATCCTTCCACAAAGATTAAGCCAAAACTGCAACAAAGAGACTTCCTGCACATTGGAATTAGCATCTGTACACAGTTTTCTGTTACAGTGCACCCAATAATTCTTTACAACTTGCAAAATGCCTTTGTTTTCTATTTTCTTCTGTAATTCCTACTGGAACTGAGTATATTACACTAAATTCTATCAACGAAGCTTACTTCTGGGATGATTGCCGCAGAGCCGATGTGAAGTTATTTTTAAACGAGATAGTTGCACAATGTGATTTGAAATATATCTGATGTCAATGAAATGCAAAAATGAACTTCATTATAATACCCAGTGTGTGAATTAAATTCCAGTCAGAGTTGTCATGACAATTTTCGAAAAAGGCGAGTCTTTGGAGGCAGGCGATTGAGTGTCTGGTGTACAGAATGGGCTTGAATTGCTCGTAGTTGTGCAATCAATGCCAGTTTCTGCCAGATGTGAGATGTGAAAGAAGCGAGACTTGGACTGAACAGGAGAAATATTTATTGTTGTTTGTTATGGGTCGGACCACCCACACCTAAGGTAGGTACACCCAAAACCGCCACTTCTTGCTCCTGAGCCTATTTTCTATTATTAGACTGGTCAAATTTTCATGTATTCTTGTTGGCGAGTGAAAGGAGGTTCCAACGCACCGAAGAACGTGGCATTTGGATACTGTATGCAAAAGTTATTAAGGAACAAAGTTTGGTTCTCAAAGTGTTTCTTCCACGTAGGTACAGAACTGATTTTAGAGATGTACAGTCAGGTCCAGCTCAATTACGAATTCTTGCGTTCAGTGGAAAAAAAGTTCACTGCTGCCCACTTTGACGCCCTCCCGAGGGCTGAAAAATTAATATTTTTCCACGAAATTTTTTTTACAAGATCCTCTTTATGCTAATAACATATGTGCCAAACTTCAAGTCCAAAAAATTTATACAAAAAAAGATATTCAAACATGTACCAACATGTGTTGTTCAAAAAAGAATTTCACTAATACCAAGTTTGACACCCTCCCAAGAATTGAAAAAAAAAGTTTTGGCCTTGAAATTTTTGGTGTAAGATAACCTTAGTGAAACTAAGTAATGTGAAAAATTTCAAGTTCAAAAACATTTCCCACAAAGAGTAGTTCAACTTCTACCAACATGTGTAGTTATGAATTTTTTTTCCATAACAACACATGCTGGTAGATTTTGAATATGTCTTTTTTTAAGTAAATCTTTTGGCCTTGAAATTTCACACATATTACCAACATAGAGGTGATCTCATGCCAAAAATTTCATGGTACATAAACAATTTTTTTGCCCTTGGGAGGGTGTCAAAGTTGGGCCATAGTGAAATTGTTTCTCATGGCTACACCTATCAGTTGGTAGAAGTTGAACTACTCTTTGTGGGAAATTTTTTTGAACTTGAAGTTTTGCACATTAGTTAATTTCACTAAGTTTATCTTACACCAAAAATTTCAAGGCCAAAACTTTTTTTTTCAATTCTTGGGAGGGTGTCAAACTTGGTATTAGTGAAATTCTTTTTTGAACAACACATGTTGGTACATGTTTGAATATCTTTTTTTGTATAAATTTTTTGGACTTGAAATTTGGCACATATGTTATTAGCATAAAGAGGATCTTGTAAAAAAAATTTCGTGGAAAAATATTAATTTTTCAGCCCTCGGGAGGGCGTCAAAGTGGGCAGCAGTGAACTTTTTTTCCACTGTGAATGCAAGAATTCGTAATTGAGCTGGACCTGACTGTACATACAGTATAGATGGCGGTTTAATGTCAGTGGTACACTTTGGGTGTACCTACCTTAATCACTTATGCGACTGATGAATAGATGATGAGTAGCTGAGTGCGATAGAAAATATGTGTGATTGCAAAAAATTTGGAATTTTGTTTTGCACAACTGAAATTCCTCTGACTTTTATGAGGCAAAAGTTAGAGTGTTTGAACTGGTATCCAACATCATTCTAGGCTCTTGCAATTGTGTTCATAGGAGAGATTGAAGTAGTGTGTTCTAAAAGCAACCATTTAAGGGTTGGTCCACCTTTCTCATAGGTTTTCGTGGACAAAAATATTTTTAGATTGTTTTCTCAGAGAGACAAATAGATGTGGAACCTAACACAAGTGATTTTGTATTTTTTCGAAGCATTTTTAAATTACTTATAAATTTTCAAAGATTGGGGACCTATTTGTGACCATAGGTCTCCCAAAATGCGTCCACTTGCAACTTTTAAGGAGATATGTAGAAATCAAAGACAATGATTGGCTCTTGCAAAAGAAAAACAAATTTTCCTTGATTCGTTCAATTGCTAAAGTGGTCCATTTAAGGATCACCTCATTTCCATTTTCTAGCAAAAAATAGGGATGATTTGAAAGAGACAGGTGATTGTGGAGTATACTACCTTACTTCCTGCTTGTTACAACTACGTCGTAAAAGCTAGATGCTAGACTCAATGAAGATGCAAAGGAGGGATGGGAAGATGGCAAGCTATTTGAAGACCGAGGCAGTTACAAGATGGCAAGCTTATTAATGACCGAGGAGGGGAGATTGTCTCTTACACAATCTCTTGTCTTTTCTCCGAGTGCTCACCGTATCAATTAGGAGTGTCACGAGCTTTCCCGATTCCCCGATTCTCAAATCTTGACATTAGATTGCTCAAGACTTGTCCACACTTCTAGAGTGTTTTTTGATGGTTGCAATTATAGTTTGTCATGACCCTTGTGACCCTTCAAATCTTAGATGGATGAATGCATTGATAGATAAACGAATGTATGATTGTGTCATGACCTTTACGTCATGACCTTTGATGGATGAATGCATTTATGAATCATGGACTAATTCATGATGAAATGTGCATTAGTGGATAAACAGGGATTGCCCGGAGATAGAGATCTCCAGAGGGTGGATTTATGCAATGGAGTTAGACAACTCCACTTGGATGACTAATGTACTGGAGTTAAACAACTCCCAGACAAGAAGAAGCATGTGGAACTTGGAGTTAGATAACTCCAAGTAGAAGATAAAGATTAGGACAAGATATGATTAGAAAAGGATAACTAGGACTTTTACTTTAATGGCTAATTTTGGATAGAAACAAGGTTAGAAAGCCAAAAGTAGGAAAAAGAAGTCCTAGTCTATACTAAGGACTTATAGTCTTATTTGATAGTATATAAGGTGGAGCTTGGGGGTGAGGAGATCATCTTTGATAGATTGATCTCTCTCTATGGTCGGGTGGTTTGAGCCCCTTATGATAACATGTATGTTTATGAGTATATCTTGTGTTCTTTATTTGAGTCTATTGTTAGAGGTCCGTAACAAATTGGTATCAGAGCAGGCTAGTGTTTAAAGAGTCATGTCTCAAGTAGGAGATGCTCCTTTGACACCAAAGATAGAACAAGCGATAGCTAGGGCAGTAATAACTGCAATTAATAACTTGAGGAGTGAAGGCGTTCCTCCAGTTATTGATTCTATAATTGAAGAAAGGAGAGATGACATTATTGAGAGGGAGAGAACTCTTGAGTCAGAGAGGATAAGTCGTTGTCGGAAGAGTGCGCCGGAGGAGTCAAGGCGAGTACGACCTAGGAGAGATAGCATTTCACCATCTTCTTTTTCTTCTCATGTGTCAACTCAAGATGATTTTAATAGAGGTCATATTTCATCTCATAGCCGTAGGTCCAAACAAAATAATCATATGGATAGGCAAAGTGTTAATGTTGGGAGAGATGTGAGACATCTTGTATTTCGCCCTAGTTTTGGAGGCCGTAATGTTAAACCAGAGGAAGTCCTTTCTTTTTTGTCCATCTTAGAGGATATGTTTACGGAAGAATATAAAGAGAGAGATAAAATTAAGGCCGTTGTCCTCTTACTTAAAGATAAGGCTCGAGTTTGGTTTGATACACTTAAAAAGGATCGTGATAATCGAGGCATGGGGGCGGTTCGCACTTGGGAAACCTTCAAGGAATTGTTCCTCCAATAATTCCTTCCTGGTAACTTTCAATCTTTAATGCGTCAGGGTATGTATCGACTTAGACAGGGTAACATGTCAGTGTCCGAGTATAAGTCTAAATACGATGAACATTGTGCTTACTTCCCTTCTTGGACTGAAGGTGATAGGGTTGAATATTTTGTGGAAAACTTAAAAGATTCCATAAAATTCAAAGTGAGTGCATATGCACCTAGTGTTTTGAGTGAAGCACATCGATTAGCTCAAAATTTTGAACGCCAAGAGGTAGCAAATGAGAGGAGAAATAATAACTTTAATAGAAGACCTATAGGTTCTAGTGTAGACCTGCATTTTCCTAAGAGTCGTCGTGAGGAGGGCCAAAATAATAAACCTCAGAGGTTGAGTGAAAAAGAACGGGAGGAACATTTAAGGAAGGGATTATGTTTCATTTGTCATGAACGTGGGCATCTATCATCAAATTGCATCAAGAACAAGAAGCGTGAAACATCAACTTTAATAGTAGAAGATAGAGCTGAAGAAAACAACAATCATAATACGGAGATTCAAGTTTCAACTGCAGTTATGAACATGGAGGTGGAGCATGAACCAACTGTGGTTCAACTTAAGGGTTATGTCAATTCTAACCATCCTACAATGATTTTGGTTGATTCAGGATCTACCCATAATATGATCTCGACACAATTTGTTAAAAAATTAGGACTTTCCCTAATTCCAGTATCACCTTGCTCAGTGTTGCTACCAAATGATGATACTAGTTCTATTGACCACCGCATTTTGAATGCACTTGTGAGCATTCAAGGAGTTGAGACTAAAGTAGACTTTGAAGTTTGGGAGGGAGCTCGTTATGATGTGATCTTGGGTATGGCGTGGCTGCGTCAAGTGGATTCTTGGATAGCTTGCAAGGAGGGAGCTGTACATGGAAAGCTTAAGAATGGAAAGCCTTTTGTCATCAAAGGTAAGAGATCAATGCCTAATGTTCCTTTACTTTCTCACTTACAAATGAAAAGGTCCATTAGAAAGAACCATGAAGTCTATCTAATACATATGAATGAACTAGACAATAATGAAATGAAAGAAAATGAATTTTCAGTTGATGTGAAATCGTACTTGAAGAACTTTGAGGATGTGTTTTCGGATGAAATTAAAAATTTGCCTTCGATTAGGGAAGTTGACCATGCGATAGACTTAGTAAATGATGTGGCTCCGGTAGCTAAAGCACCCTATCGGCATTCTTTAGCTCAAAATGTTGAGTTAGAGAATCAACTAAACGATTTGTTAAATAAAGGATACATTCGACCAAGTAAATCTCCTTGGGGTGCACCTGTCCTCTTTGTGAAAAAGAAGGATGGAACGCTAAGACTTTGTGTAGATTATAGAGGGTTAAATAAATTAACAATTAAAAATAAATACCCTTTACCTAGAGTAGATGATTTGTTTGACCATCTACATGGAGCAAAGATATATTCTAAGATTGATTTGAAGACTGGTTACCATCAGATTAGAATAAAAGAATTAGACATCGCAAAGATTGCATTTCGATCCCAATTAGATCACTATGAGTATGTTGTAATGCCTTTTGGACTTACAAATGCTCCTGCCACATTTATGACGTTGATGAATTCTTTATTTCGTGAATATTTGGGTAAATTTGTGCTTGTGTTCATGGACGATATATTGATATTTTCTGAGACAATAAAAGAACACAAAGAACACCTAGGAAAGGTGTTTGCGATTTTGAGGGCTAATAAACTCTTTGCTAAGATGAGCAAATGTGAATTTTTTAAATCCCAGATTGATTATCTTGGTCATCTTCTTTCAGAAGATGGAATTTTGGTTGACCCTAGAAAAGTCAAGGTGATTGAGGATTGGGAAATACCTAAAGATAAGACCGAGATAAGAAGTTTCTTAGGTCTTGCCAGTTATTATAGAAAGTTTGTGAAAGGATTTTCAAAAGTAGTTGCCCCTATGACTACTTTGTTGAAAGGAAAGTCTAATTCGATTGTTTGGAATCGTGAATGTGATTTGAGTTTTTCTGCTTTAAAATCCGCTCTAACTCATGCACCTATCTTAACAATTATTGATCCTTTTAAGGGAAATATAGTTTTATGCACGGATGCTAGTGATTTAGCAATTGGAGCAGTTTTGATGCAAAATAGACAAGTCATTGCATTTGAATCTCGAAAATTAAATGCTGGAGAGTTAAATTATCCAATACATGAAAAAGAATTGTTAGCAGTCATTCATGCCTTGAAAGTTTGGAGACATTATTTACTAGGGATAAAGTTTAAAATTGAAACTGATCATCAATCATTAAGGTACTTTTCAACTCAACCAAATCTAAGTAGAAGACAATGTAGGTGGATGGAATTCATGCAAGAATTTGATTTTCAGCTTGAGTATATTAAAGGAAAAGACAATGTTGTTGCTGATGCTCTTTCTAGACGACCGTTGGCAAATGCAATCTCATGTATTAGAAACTCTTTGATAGATGAGATTAAAATACATTATGTAAATGATCAAACCTTTCAATATCCATATGAAAGTTTGACTAAGGAATCTAGGTCAGTTGAAGAAACAGAGAAATTTAAAACATATATCTTAGACAACGGTGTCTTATATTATAATGCAAGAGTCTGCATTCCCAAAGAAGGGGAATTTAGACTCAATGTCATGCATGATCTTCATGACATACCTATCGCAGGCCATTCAGGTTTTCAAAAGACCTATTTAGCTATTAAACGTCACTATTATTGGGAGGGAATGAAAAAGGACATTAAAAATTATGTAGAAAGGTGTTTGAAGTGTCAAATTTCAAAAATTGAACAAATTAAAAGTCCTGGATTTTTACAACCTCTTGGAATTCCAAATTTGAAATGGGAATCTATCACTATGGATTTTATTGTAGGCCTACCTAGAACTCGATCAGGGTATGATAGCATCTTTGTTGTAGTAGACCGATTAACAAAATCTGCTCGATTTATTCCTACAGTTACTACTATTACTGCTTCGGGAGTAGCTGAATTATTTATGAAACATATTTTTGGGAATCATGGTTTACCTTCAGAGATAATAAGTGATAGAGATCATAAGTTTATCAGTGAATTTTGGTCATCACTTTTTAAGCTATGTAGAACAAAAATTCGTTTAAGTACAACTTATCACCCTGAGACTGATGGTCAAATAGAACGAACTAATAGAACTCTTGAGGATATGCTTAGAATGTATGTTGGTAAAAGACAACACTCTTGGGATAAATGGCTACACTTAGTACAATTCTCTTATAACCATACGACTCATAGTAGTATTGATGTTAGTCCATTTTTTGCATTGTACGGTCAAGAATGTAGGACTCCAATTTCTTTATCAACTTCTAACTCAAAGATTGAAAGTGTGAATCAAATGATAAGGGATATGAACGAAATCATTGCATCTGTAAAGTTGAGTATGAAAAGTGCTCAAGATAGAGCTAAATATTATGCTGATCAGAAACGAAGTCATCGTGAGTTTGTGGTTGGTGATAAAGTGTTTTTGAAAGTTACACCTAAAAGGTCAGGATTAAAGCTTGGAAAGTCAAGGAAGTTATCTCCTCGATTTTGTGGTCCATTTGAAATTAGCAAACGTATAGGACCTGTGGCTTATGAATTGAACTTGCCTTCCAATTGGAAAATTCACAATGTTTTCCATGTAAGTTTATTGAGGAAATATGTTTCTGATCCTAGCCATGTGCTACCTGAGCTTCCTAAAGTTGCTCCTGAAGGAACATTACTTGCTGAACCAGAAAGGATACTAAAAGTTGATATGCAGCATCTTCGGAATAAATCATTCCGAAGGCTATTGGTTAAATGGAAGGATTATCCTGAAGATGAAGCTTCTTGGGAAAGAGAGATGGATTTTCGGAAAGATTACCCTAGTTTTGTCATTGAGGACAATGACTAGTTTTGAGGGGGAGATTGTGTCATGACCCTTGTGACCCTTCAAACCTTGGATGGATGAATGCATTGATAGATAAACGAATGTATGATTGTGTCATGACCTTTACGTCATGACCTTTGATGGATGAATGCATTTATGAATCATGGACTAATTCATGATGAAATGTGCATTAGTGAATAAACAGGGATTGCCCGGAGATAGAGATCTCCAGAGGGTGGATTTATGCAATGGAGTTAGACAACTCCACTTGGATGACTAATGTACTGGAGTTAAACAACTCCCAGACAAGAAGAAGCATGTGGAACTTGGAATTAGATAACTCCAAGTAGAAGATAAAGATTAGGACAAGATATGATTAGAAAAGGATAACTAGGACTTTTACTTTAATGGCTAATTTTGGATAGAAACAAGGTTAGAAAGCCAAAAGTAGGAAAAAGAAGTCCTAGTCTATATTAAGGACTTATAGTCTTATTTGATAGTATATAAGGTGGAGCTTGGGGGTGAGGAGATCATCTTTGATAGATTGATCTCTCTCTATGGTCGGGTGGTTTGAGCCCCTTATGATAACATGTATGTTTATGAGTATATCTTGTGTTCTTTATTTGAGTCTATTGTTAGAGGTCCGTAACATAGTTCTATGATACTACATTTGCTTTGAATTAATGAACTTGTCCATGTTTTTTTCAAATATTTTGTCGATCACAACCAATGGTGATTCTTACTTGTTTTAAGCAGAATGGAAAGGAACATTGCATGAAAAGAGTTAATAGTAGGGGGAATAATTGGAATTTAAAAGTTATAATTTTCTTCAACTAGTGGCACATTGGATTGGGCAGTCCCCTTAATTATGTAAAGTCCTTTTGTCATGAGGTAGTGAAACTCAAATGGAATTTTTTTTAATAGTTGCACTTATATCAAGATTTAATTTATGTCTCCTTGATTTTGCCTTTATGGATGGCAATTTCAAGTATAGTGCTCATCTCCTAAATAAACGACTTTATTGAATGATTTTTCAAAGAATTTTTTTTGAGGGCAATTCTTTGTTTAATTTTAAATTTAAATTTTAGTAGAAAACACTTTGTAGGAACTGATAATTAAAATAGAAGGAATTAGCACTTAGAGCAATTTTAGAGAAGGTAGAAGAATTGACCTAATTATTTTAGTTCTTCCAACAACAAGCCACATTTATTAATTAACCAAAATTTATTAATTTTGTGCTACAATTGAAGAATTCGGATTATTATGGAAAGGGAGGGATGAAGTGCAGAAGCAAGGCCTCTAGTACTGGAAGGGATTGGATTAGAGTGAACCGCATTTATACAACAACAAATCCAAATGATGTTTCAAGCATTGCTCCCATATATGGTTCAACAAATTTCTGAATGAATAGTTGCAATGCTACAATATGCGTTTCCTTCAACATTTGCAAGGGTGAACAATTGGGCTCATAGAGGGATAGAAGGATATGATGACTTTGAATTTAGGAGTAAAGAATTGAGGTTGTTGAACTTGAGAAATTTTCTAAAAAAAAGGCAAGGAAGTGTATAGGTGTTTTGCCCAGCTCCATTTGGTGTTTTGAGATAAGTTGCAAACTTATTTTTATGATGAGACAAAGTAGCTTATGCCATTTCTTAAATCACTAGGGGAGTACAAAATTGGGCAATGCTAATCTTTGAAGCCCTAGGTGAAGGATGCAAGTACAAGTTGCTAGTTGATTATGATGCTTTTTAGGAAGTGGTTATTGGAGTTTACAATGATATTGATCAGTGATGTAATGCCAAAGCCTGCCTTGGAAGGATCAAGCAAATGGGATTGGTAGCAACCTATATCTCTACTTTCAATGAATACATTGCATAAGTTAATTGGAATGAATCTAGTTTGGTCGTGTGATTTCTTGGAGGACTCAAGGATGAAATTTCAAATGCGATAGCTATGGTGGAAATCCAATCATGCTGGTCCATAAGTAGATGGCAATGGCATTGCGTATTGATGAGAGATTGTAGACTTGGCGTTAGAATTAGTGTCAACAATCGGATCATTCCAACTCAAAGGTACCAACTCTTGCATTGCGAGACCATGCTGGACAATTCTAGGTACCTCCAAGAATTTTGGGATTGGTACCAATGGAGATTGATGCAATATATGTTTCAACAACATTGGCAAAAATGGTGGTTGAGCGACTTGATTACCAATGGTAGGGGAAGTGTTGGGATATGGTAAGATGGATCACATACTACATCACAAAGTTTAGACCCTATGGTTTGTCAACAATTATCATGTGGTTATCATCGTTTCATGGGTTCGCATATTAATTACAATTAATTGCATTATCACAATGCATTACTTTACATTGTTATTGCATTGTTACAATGCATTACTTGCAATTGCATCGTAACAATGTGAAGTAATGCATTGTAATGATGCAATAAATTGTAATTAACATGCGAACTTGAAACACAACTTTCTCTTCCTTTCCTAATATCTTTTTCTAAGTAATAATATCTTCCTTCTAGTGTTTTATGTAGTCTATATGTCTTAAACTCTAATTTGTATGTAATGATTTGATTGTTGGATTTCTTCTTTCTTTGTTTTTACTTCTTTTAGTGCAATTTTGTCTTTTATGTAATTGGTTGGAGATGCAAGTCTTTTAGGAATCTTGAGTCTTTTATTTTTCTTAGAAACTTGGTCTTTTATCTTGTCTTCTTATATCTTTATTATCTTTTTATTGTCCCTCAAATGGGAATTTTTCTCCCCTTTTATGGTTTCCCCGGTCATAGGAGAACTAATATTATTGACCTAATTGTTTTCCCTACGGCTATAGGCCTTTGCATATTCCATTTGAAATTTTCCTAACCGTTACAACTACTTTTCTCTTACCTGATTCCTTACTAAATCCGCCCAATCCATCCAAACCATTGTCACTTGCAACACTGGAAGGAGACGAGGAAAAAAGTGGGGCCCATGATTGAGTGAGTTGATTCAGTACCTAAGCACGACTCAAAGCTCCGTTTCCATAATTCTTAAGGAGGACATGGTTAAAATATTTAAAGAAAACCAACAAAGTTTGGAATCAAGAGGAAGTGAACCACATGATTTTCAATTGATGGCATCCTTTTGGGATGATTGAATAGAGCTTTCAGAAAATCTAAACAAGGCGTTAGTTCTACTTTATCTATGCCCCATTATTGATCCATAGGTGCATTTAATTTTAGACACCCAAATTAATTAATGAGTAGCCCCCACTCTTGTAGACTCTAGGATCACTAGAGTATTCATGCATCCTAACTTTGTTAAAAAATGTCGAGCTATTATATAGTCCTAGGTGGTCCCACAAGAAGTTAGGGTAATAGAAAGGAGGATGATTAGCTTGGGACTTATCACGCATGAGATTATAATCAAGATAATTGTAGGTCATCAAGAAGCACTTGTAGTTGATTTAACGAATATTAAGCAATATCCATGTATATTGAAAACCCTATGGTTGATTCACCACAATTTGACAATCCATTGGTCATGACCAAGTGTAACATTTGATTCTGCCTGCTGCCAAGAAAATTGTATACAACAACCAATAGCTTAAGAAACAACAACTAATTATAATGACAAAGATGGTAGCAAGCTTCAACCACAGAAGAAAGATATCAAAATATTAAGTAAACCCCAAAGTGACATCCGATGTTCGACTTGCCAAGATGAACTTTGCTGGAGGCTTGAATTTGAGAATTTTTGGGGCCAAATTGGTGGGTGTATGAATACATCCAACCGTTGAAAGGCACGATACAGTAGTCTAGCAACAATGTAAAAAAAATTTCAGCCATTAATTCAGTGTTTAGGTACATCTTTTTTCAAGAAAAGACACTTGAAACAATGAAGAAATTGAAGGCTAAAATGGGGTTCCCCTGTCATTGAGGGCCTTGTACGTCACTTAAACTTCTAAATTAGCACTCAATGTTCACTAACAGATTGGACCTTGGGGCATGGATTACCATGTCCATGTAAAAAAAATGCAAAATAACCAATACTGTGACTTATTCGATGTACTTTACAGCGATACCTCAAACGGCATAATTTTAGTGTGCAGTCGTTCTAAATTTTACAGCAAATAGTGCACAATCATACACTCAGATCGGACTTGTTCAACATGTTGCTAGGAAGCAGGGGATGTGTGAAAAAAAATTGCAGTCCATTTAAACGATTAGATGTTTGGCAAGACAAACAGACATGTCCCTTGAACAACGCATTTGAGCCAGCCCAGAGAACAGTCGGGTGGATTGCACAGCGAACACTGACTCGGCACAGCCGTACAATTGACACGACATGGGGTTGCACGGGACCTCTCCAAGTGCTGGTCGCCGTCTTCTGCTCGGATCATTTATCTGCTGGATGTCGGCTAGTCCCGGTCCTGTGAACATGGAAGCAGTTACGGATTGACTTCACAACACTGTAAACTGCAACAGGGAGTCCAATGCAAAATCAAAACAAACTTCAGAATTTGACAAAGTATTCTTGAAATTGATAGATATATTTCATACATGTAAGGAAATGTGCAAAATTACAAAATCAGAATCCAACAAAGGGCAGCGTGAAAGTCCAAAAACGGGAAAGGCACAAATTGAATTTCCATTGATGACTAATCACTTGCAAAATCAATCGCCACCTAATGACTTGTAAGATCAACGAACACCTAATCACACGCTAACCAAGCTAAGTAGGATACTAAGTCACTATTGAAGTGCCCATCTAAGTGAGATAACTGAACCACTTCCGTACCCTCTGCAACTCTTGAAACGACAACTTCCGAAACAGAACGTCGAATTCCATTCCTCTTCTGCCGATCTTGGCTCTGCAAAAGAAAATGTGATTGATGAAATCACCCACAAAGTCACCAAAGCCAAATTTTAACTGCATACTTTGCTTGTGTATGAACCTTATGGTGGCACTCCCCTCTACATAGGAAGTTAGGAACGCCCATGCACATCCAGGGCAATAATGGTTTTGCTTTCGTCCACAAAGCCTACATTATTTACATTGAAGCTCAGCCGATAGAGATTCGTGTATGCCATGGTCTTGTAAGTTAAAGCACCCACCAGTCCGTCCTAACTGAAACGATATAGCAGTGAGCCAAGTTGCTATTTCGTAATGGAACTCCGCTCTTGACATGGGCTTCTTCCGCTGTGACCTATGGCGATGTGACGACCAATGAGCCTTGTACAATACATACGCATTGCCCAATGACATACCTAAAATGAAAAAAAGAAGCCGATGCCACCATTTGTGGGACATGATCTGAGTAGTATACTCCACCCGGCATTGATCGACAACATCAACACCTCGCATCATCTCTTGATACTCCACTTGGATAGGTGATGTGGGGTATGGCGTCCTCTCTCCTCCAACCCACTGAAGATATGTACATCCTGAAGCCATAGGGTCCGAAAAGGTGCTCAACAAATAAACAAGGCATCCATCGAACCACACGCATGTTGCCATACGTCGCGACCTGTGCATCGCTACAACTAAAGTACCACGAGGTAATTCTGTGTTGCAATACTGGGAGAGATGGCTAGGCATTCCCACACGGTTCTGCTTACACGTCCTTGTAAACCATGTACCCAACGACAGCAAAGCATCTGCCAACTGAGGAGAGGTGAAGAACCTATCTGTAACTACTACATGCCCTAGGTGTGTCAAGTCGTCCACGAGCTTTAAGACAACTTTTAATCCGAGGTCCCTCTCAGGCTTTTGATTCTTGCGGCCCTCATACACTATCAAATTATAGACATAATGAGGTTTGCTAGTGGCACAACACCAAATTTTGATGCCGTACTTGACTGGTTTGGCCTTCATATACTGCTTTATGTCACACTTGTGCCCTCTATAAGGCACCATAATTTCATCACATGCTAAATGCTTCTGACAATTATAAGATGCTTTAGCTCTACGTACGAAATTGTCTATGAACCACCGGCACTTGTCTATTTTATCATAGCTAGCCACGGTTTTGTCTTGAACTAGTGATTCATTATCCACTAAATGGATACATGCTAAAATTTGCTTGAATCTGGGTCGACTCATGACATGCTTAATGACTGAGTACCCATAGAATGTTTGCTTGGACCAGAACGACCTAATTGTAGGCTGTTGTTTCAAGCCCATGAAAATACAGACCCTCAGCCATGCCTTTAGTTCTATGATGGTCAAAGTCTGCCACCTACTGCACCCATTCAACATGTGTGAGCTTCTTAGCTTTTCAAATTTTTTCAATTTGCCTTTATAATGTGAATAGAGACAAGTTGTGATGTTAAGTTCACATTAGAAGAATATTAAAGGCAAATTGTCATTTTGAATAGATATCAAGAGAGGCAATTAGTCGGGATAGCAAAGCAGACAATTTGACTTTGTACCGCTTGAGTTCTAGTGTTCCTCTTGGACTTCCAGGCTTATAGATAGCAGTCTCCCTTTCTTATTTCCCCCCAGTATCGAGTCTGAGCTTGTCAAGTTGTCGTGTACTTTTGTTGTTGAACATATCCTAGCTTTTGAATAAATAAATACAAATTGTCTTTCGAATATTTGTCAATTGTTCTTGTATAATTGTTGTGTGTCTCCTGGTCCAGCGATTGAATCCAATTGAGGATGTTTTGAGTACCATCGATTGGACTCATTGTTTGTTTCAGTGTTAATTGATTCCTTGTGATTTGTCAAATTGTGTTACTGAAGTGTGTAACTAATTGACTGTGTGTGAATTCTTGACATATTGTATATCTAGCGATTGGATCCTGTTTTCTTTTGCAATTTGTATAGTTGTGTTTTCACTTCTCCAGAGATTGGATTAGAGCTGAAAATCTACTATTTGTCTTGTGATGTTCCAGCGATTGGACTCATCAGTGTATGTGTCATATTATTATTAATTGTTGCAAACAAATTGTCTTTGTGATCCAGCAAGTGGATTTAGTACTGTGTCGGAACTTCCAAATTGTTATAAGCAAATTGACGAATTTTTATTCTTGTATCTCAAAATGAGCGAGTGACTATTGATTGAAGCGAGTTGTCTGAGTTCGTAAATGATTGTTTGAGGAATTCAAGTGTCTGTAAGTGGTTCCGAGAAGGGAAACTGTTGAAGATTCAAATTGACGGATGTACCTGAATCTGGACGGATGCTGCGGAAAGAAGACCGCAAGACAAATTGTCGGGAGCCCAGCTGAGTACTGCAGCTGCAACAAAGAGGAGATTACCTAGTAAGTTTATTAAACTTCCAATTGCTATTTGTCAGTCAAGTTGATTAACGCAACAAATTGTTGTTAGCATTTGTGTAGAACTGTAAATCAAATTATAATGAGTCGAGTTGATTAATCTATATTATGAAGTTATTAAATTGAGATAGTTGTGATCTTCTATCTGTCAAATTGAACCATCAGTTGGAACTGAGGCAAATTGACTTAAACCATTGTGATGAATATAAAGAAGCCAGTGAGTGGCATTGTTAGGCAAATTGTTGTGCACAAATGCATGCGTAGGAAACAAATTGTCTAAGCGAATACTAGACGCATCTATAAGTCGTCTTTTTGAAGTACTGAACCGGAGATCGGTTTTACCTATTGAGTGTTGAAGACAATTTGTCATTGTTAATTCTATGGACCAACGGTGTTCTAAAATTAAATCATAAATTGATAAGAGTTGAGAGCAGATTACAAATTGTGCGATTTAATAGTTGTTACTTGCATTATATTGAGACTAATTGTCGTGTTTGAAGTGTGTAAGCTGTGCGGTTCTGTTGGAGGACAGTGATGGACCAGTTGGCAACGGACAAATTGTCCATTTATAACACAATGGAAATTTGAATGTCAACTTGTTTTAATTCTTGTGTTTGTGAATTTGTGTGACATGAATTCATTGTTTGCATGTGAGAAGAGAATTGCATAACTGTGAGCAATTGAGAATAAATCATTGTGATTTTCAAATTGTTAAATAATTTATTTCTAGAGTGAAAAAGTTAGCAATTTGTCTTTTGATCTCCAACTTGTACTTTGAGAGTAATTAAACAAATTGCCAAAGGACTGAGTTTGAAGAATCAATGATGAACTAGTTATTAGTTCAAAGTAGTAAACAAATTGTAATGTGTGAAATAGGCCTCGATTCAGTGACAGATGAGTCTGACAAATTGTCTTACTAAGTTAGCACCGAGATTGTGCAAGCTAGTTACTGTTTGAAAATAAATTGAGATTATCTGATAGTTGGGTGGACAAGTACAACTGGACTAATTTTACTGGGATAAGTCAATTAGTCAAGAAACAAAGTGAGAGAATAATACTGGAAGTGAGATTATGTGCCTTTGGCTGATGCATGAATTTGTGTGAATTGTGGCGTTGACAAATTGATTGAGATTGTGTAGAATACGAAAGGAGATGCATTACACACTCATTCCCCTTGCATTAGATAGAGACAAATTGTTGTAGGACTGGGACCGGTTTGATACTCATATTAAATTAGTAATTAGGCTATTTAAATAGTGACTGCCCGACAAATTGTTTGAAATATCAAAATCACTATTAATTAAGGAATTTGTGTACTATGTATATGTATGTTATAGTTGCATTTGTCTAGATCATGCATGACAAATTGACTACATTCCTGGACAAATTGCCTATAAATGACCATAGCACACTAGGCAGGATTGTGACTGCATTCCATGCGTCCATAGCATTATTTAATGGACTAGCAACCAAATTATTCTAGTGGATATAAGAGTGAATGTGTATTTTCTTGTTGTTGTGAAATATTGTCGTAAATCCCATTCTAATCTTGAAAACAAGTGACTCTAGTCACAATACGTTAGACTATTTGACTATTCCCCTAGATTTGAACCCCTATACTATAGTCCTGGATGTTTTGCGAAGAAGCAAAAATCTAGACTTCAACATGCCAGGACGGTCTACACTCTCTTGCAATACATATTTATTTGTTTCATGATATATGATTTGCAAATCAGACTCGGGCCAAAAGGTTTCAAAGAATTCATACACCGCTACCCGTCTCCTACTTGGCCTACAAGTTGGCCCTGGTTGTGGCCCTAAAAAGGTTTCCCGGTCTCCTACCAAGGTTGTTTTGAGGCTATCCCAGTGTCCATCTCCATACCTTGATTCAAAGCAACCTTCATCTAACAGTACATCGTCTATTGGACCCACCTCATCGACATCTGGTTCGTGGAGCTCCCAGTCAGAGTTACAGCCATCGGAATCGCATGCAAAGTCGGCATACTCAGCATCCCAGTTGGGGTCCTCCACATTGTCATCTTCGCTGCAGTCATCACTGGAAGTATCTTTAATCGGGAGCAGGTACTCTGGAAACGTCACATCGAATGTTGGTCCACCCACAGTAAGCTCTCCATCTAGTGAGAGTGGAGGGAGCTGTAAGTCCCCGTCCACCAAAAATTGGGTCAAGCCCTCCGTCGCATCCTCTGTTCCTTCAAATTGGGCTAGAAGCCGCTGGCGTGTCGTTCGAATTTCTATAGGAGACTCGTGACCACGCTGTAGTTCTCCAGTCACAAGCTTAGATGGCCCTACGCCATCAACCCCTTCATACGAGCAAAGACTCTTCGCTATTGAACGGACACCCAGGACGCCCTCAAAATCAACAAGGCAAACATCGTCACCTGTGACAGCATGGATGAATTCCCTGGTGACCTCCCCCCTCATGGCTCTTCCACCGTTGGAAGTCAGACTCAGTCCCAAAGCTGCTGGCATAACAAATGCCATTTGTTTGGGTTGCCCCTTCTCCGTTATCAAATTGCTAACACCTTGTGCATATCTTTGGCCGTGGCAGTAGCACATGTCACTATCGCATGAGGTGTACCAACTAGTTGAATCACCACTAACAGCTTGTTCCTTCCTTTTATTGTAGCGAGAATGTTGTGCTTCCTTGCAATCTCGTGGAGTCATTGACAATCGCTGGACCTCAAGCATGGCAGAAGGAGGTGTTCCAAAATTTGTTCCAATCCGATTTCTGTCTCCTTCTAATGGCAGCATTCGCTCAACTCCTTGAGCACTTGACACAGCATTCACTGCTGCAAGTAGATTCCTCACAACCCTTTGTCTTTGTGTCAATGCTCGCAACTGTGGTGGAGAAACACGATTCTCCATTGAAAGTGGTGGCCTGATCCATCCTGGTGGTGTGAGCAAAATGGCATTACCATCTAAACTTCCTAATCCTCCCCTTCCCCGTGCATTCCCCTTCTGCTTTCCATTCGTACCCCGGCCCCTACCTCGTTGAATGCGCCCTTCTTCAACGAGGTCTTTTTCACTTAATTCAATTCCGACTCCCAAAGGAGGTGAAAGAGGTTGTGAAATCCCTCTTCTTCCTTGAGAAATTGCCAAGTCGCCCTGCCTCTTTGTCGCTTGTTTGCCTCGGCTCCTTTTCTTTTTTTCCAAGAGATGTTCCTGCCCCACCTCTTCGTCGCTTTGATGGAAAAGGGTTGTTTCAGCGGCATCCTCCTGTACTTGAGATTTCTCCGCGTTCTGCGACTCGGCTTGGGCTCTTCGTGCCATCAATTGCACTTTTCTTTTGACTCTTCTTTGCGTCACCGGGCTTCGTAACGCAAGCCTGACTCTGGCGGCCAGCCGGCCGGCCTCCTTGGCATTCATTTGCTGCGACATCGTCTGGCCAAAGCTTCCGTATCAATTCGTCAATGTGTTCGGGAAATGGTGTTCTACACTTCCATCCAAGAACATGACTCGCTTGTGCACACCAATGGTACCTGAAATTACGATTGACGGGATGCAAAGGCCAAAGGCGGCTCTTCCCAAAGAGAGGAAGACCCTGCAAAAACTTCACATCTAAGGCCCTCAGAATTTTCCTCCGCTATCTCTCAAAGCACTTTTGGCTTAAAAGCCAGTCATCAATCACTCGTGCTTCCTCCTTCAAGTGCGATGGGAATGAATCGAGAGCCCTTTTTACGAAATCCATGGCTGCTCAAGTCACTTCTTGTAATTGCAACAATCCGACGTTGTCACGCTCCTTCCCGAACCCTCCTCTTCTGCTTATTACGTTCGCCACCTTCTCCACTCCTAGTACGTGCGAGATGTGTCCCCTTCAATTTTTCTTGCTACCGTATTGCTCTCATCAAAAGAAATGGCACACTATGGAATTCAGCTATGACCACAAGTCTGTGCAGTTGTTACTGTTGTGGTGCGTCCTTGCGCCGTCTTCGCCCTTCCCTTCCTGAAGTTGCAATGATCATCAACATCGTCCTGGAGACCAACAGATTGAAAAGCCTAGCACGGAATTCGCTCCACTACTTCCCCCACAACTGAGCAAGGACGCAAAAATCCAAGGCAAGCGCTTTCTCGAAGCGCAAATACCCGCCTTTAAACCCTTGAACTGAAGCTTCGCGCTATAAACCCTCTCTGGCGTCCACCTCACCCTCTCCGCAACGGTAATCCTCCGGGTCTGTGCCACATGTCTCTTGTTATTCTACCTGGTGACGTCAGCCCCACCCCTAGTTTCAGCGCCTAATAGGGGCTCATCCCGAAGGTCATAAATTTTGCATTCGCCACATAAATGGAATATTCATCCACATTTAGTGTATTATAGCTAGTTGGATGGATCTTTGGGAACTCTCGAAGCCATCTTTGTGCACATTTTCGATCAACATATGCCTGTTGCATGTTTTTGGCGTCTAAAATCAGTCAAGGACACTTTCTGTCCTCGATGACACTTTGGGGTTAAGGCGTCCAATACGTTTGTTGGAAGGCAATATGGAAAATAAACATGGAGTACCATTGACGTGCAATGACCTATAATATCTAATTCCATTGTGTCACATGAGGTGACATCGTAGCCACATGGCATCTAGATGTAGTGTTAGGTGGACTTTTTGGAGAGTTTACCTTAATAGGGATGGATTTCATCCACTTGTTATAGTTCATCCACCTTAGGGTTTGAAGCTTAAGGTGGAGAGAGTTTTTTGACTTGGCATTCTTGTCAAGTCAAGTTTTGTGAGCATTTTTGAGAGAGAGTTGGGTGTTTTTGCTTTTCTTGGAGATGATGGTTCTATCATTTAGTAAAGCTTCACTTCTTCTCTTATGTTTGCACTCTTTGATTCTTCCTTTGTGGAGTGAGAGTCGCTTGACTTTGTGTGTGTAGATTCTTAGTTTCTCACTTGACAAGAATTTCCTTCTTTCTTTCTTGTAAGACTTATCTTGAGAGGAAAGACAAAATTTCAACTTCTAGATTGTTTCTAGTACTTGTGGTGGTAGTAGAGGAGCTCCATACGATTCCAACGTTTCGAAAAACACAAGATTTGAGTGATTTTTGAAGAAGATATGGGGTTTTGAAGTTTGTGGAGGTTTTGGCAATGAGTCCCTGGAGTGTGCGGCGGATTGTGACATCTACAAATTTTGAAGATTTTTCAAAATCTAGGTATTTTCAAGTTTTTTTTGAAATCTAGGAATTTTGAAGATTTTCTTATAGAATCTAGGTTTTTGAGAGATTTATGAAATCTAGGAAATTTGAAGATTCTGAAATCTAGTATTTTGGAAGATATCTGAAATGTTCCAACTGGATACATTTTGCAAAATTCAGAGTCTTTCATCTTGTAGACTTAGAATTTTCTCTTAAAAAAAAAAAAAAAAAAAAAAAAGGGTACAAACTTCGAAATTCATTTTTAGAAGCATTTTAGCTCGGATTTGAGTGAAATTTGTGCCTATTTTATGTGAAATTTGCCAAGGATTCCAATGGTGTAGTTGTATTGGCATTTGGACTTGATTTTCATCCTGTAGGAGCAATTATCATGGGCTGAATGGTGTTTTTAAACACTAATTTTCAAGATTTCCGGGGATATTAGGTTTTGGAACCTAAAAGAAACACTTGCTAGTGTCTTGTATTGTTTTCATTGACACAGGATTGGCGACTCGTGATCATCCACCATAGGCGTGTGTTGGTGGCTCTGATTCACATTTTCTTGTGTTTTTGCAATTTGTTGTTTGGGGAAGAGGATCCAATTTGGATTTCTTGGATTTTGTCTTGGTACCTTCCCTCGTGGCGGACATTGTTGCCGGCGGTTTCCGGTTTTGTCCCATTTTGTGTTGTAATTAGTTTGTGATAGACGAACTGTAGGAGTGAGGTCGGATTGATGACCGACGTGACTCTTTTGTTGTGGGTTGTTGGACCTGTAGTAATCCGGAGGTGATGACCGGTGCACTACATAGTTTGGTGCTTTTGCAGGTGTAGGTTGCCCTAAACCTTTAAATAGTTGCAGGTACCTAAGTAGTCACTGTATGGTGCAGACTCGGAGTCGATATTATCGATCTCCGTCACCTAACTACTTAGAGGATACTCACACCGATAACTTTGAGCCAGTGGTGGATACCAACAAGGCTTTTGAGCCTATTTCGGCGTTGAATACCACTAGTAGGCTTCGGGTTTGGAGTGTGAGTACGGTTTACGATATGGACGACGATCCTCGCAACATGGTAAGAGATCGATTCTCCGGGAGGGCTGGAGGTATTTCCCTACCCGATTGGAAGCTTCGATTCCGGACTTGGATGAAAGAGAAGCGTCAGCGATCTCCAAATTTCAATGATTGGTACGCCTTTGAGTTGTTACCGCAACATTTGGAGTATGAAGCACTTCAATCATACGAGCGATGGACCATAGAGCATACTGATGATTTGTGTCGGGTAGAACACTATTAGGATGCTCGTATGGAACTTGTTTCTACACTTAAAGAAGGTGCAGCTGTTAGTTTGATTTTTCCACAAAATATAGGTGTGGCAATACCAAAAGGTGGTTCATCTCCCGAGGACACTAAAGGGAAGACTTTGGCACTAGTCCAAACTTCTGTTACCTTATCTCGGATGGCACAAGCCACGCAAGCGGCGTTAGCAGTAGTTGGCGAGCCACCAGTATTTGAACCGCTGCACCTCTTCATTGCTCATCTTGAAGTTGAGTATGGAGGTTTCCGACGTGACCAAATGCAACGCATTCAAGATTTTCGTCTTGAAAAGGAGGATACTCCACGCACGATGTATACGAGATTGGCACGATTTGTAGTAGAATCTGGAGGTGTATTTGCTGAGAGCCAGCTGGTGAAGATCTTTTTGTCTAAAATTGACAAAAGACTTCTTGATTTAGCCACACCAAGGATTATTATCAACTACGAAGGTCGAGCAACGCTAGTACAAGCGTTTGCTGAAGTTGAGAGGTGTGATAGAGCTCTATGTCAGCATGATGCTACCGACATGGTTTCTTGGATGATAGATAGTAGTAAGCCTAGGAAGGCTGCTACTGCTACTACTATAAGTAGTTTGGCAGAAACTCAGCCTAAAAAGACCCCAAAGACTCTACGTTGTTGGAGATGTGGAGAATCGGGCCATGCCAAAAATGATCCCAATTACCCAAAGAAGAAAAAGGCTCAGTCTTCTGAGAAGCCCAAACAAAAGACAGAAGTGGCCAAGGCAGGGGAAAAATCCAAGAAGAAGGATTTGAAGTGTACCCATTGTGGTAGACTCAATCATAATATAGATCACTGTTTTATTCTACATCCAGAAAAGAGACCTGCTTCAGACAAATAAAAGGCTCTAGAAGCCAAAATTGTTGAGTTTGAAAAGCGGTTCAATACAGTGGCCTTACTTGGTCAAGTTACAGATGCTAAGCTTACTTCTCAAACTAGAGCTAGTGGTTCTAGTTCTGACTTATACGTATTTGGTGCCGTTGGAGAAATGATGGTGTCAGCTGCTGCTACACGTGCTCAAATGGCAGCCGAATCACTTGCACCATCTTTAAATGTTTCTAAAGATGATGAGCGTATGCGCCATGGTGGTTTGCCAAATCATATTGGTCAAGCACGTTTGCCATTATCATTCGGCCTTGCAGATGCTACTTCTGCAACCCATCCTTACATTCCGTTGACAAAATCCCAAGAAGCAACTACTTCAAAAGACTTGGCACATACTTTGGCTTATAAAGTATTACAAACGCCAGTCTTTTCTTCTATAGAGATGTTAGCTCCAGGTTTTGCACCAGCTCAAGTATTTCACTTAGCAGGCAAGATGTTGGAGGGTAAGGTATCTTTGCCATCTTTAGATGTGGCTCAAGCTATTACCGCGCCTTCTACCTATGACGATTTGATTAAGTTGCGAGCCAAGCTTGCAACTAAAACTATTGCGGGATTTGAAGAGAGAACTTTGAATGAAGTACAACCAACTTTTTCTGTTGATGCATCTTCAACTACGGGAGTGGCTTACCTGGCTGATGTTGCTGCTAGATCAGCTCAAGAACGTCATAGTTTACGACTAGGTGTGGTGCGACTTGTTAATGACAATAATGTTCTTGTCGTTAGCCGTACGGATGGCAATATCACTCGTGCTACACCATTACGAGTGATGATGGACTCTGGTGCTCAACCAGTCATGATTGGCAAGCGACTTGCTGATGATTTAGGTCTCACTGCTATAGACCTTGAGCCTTGTCCATTTACTATTGTTACTTCTGTTGGTGGTACAGAGCGTGCCATTGGTTATACTAAACTACCATTGCAATTGATTTTTTGCATTGGATCTGGACCACTTTATTCTCATTTATCACTACAATGTACTGTCACCAATGCTACCAACTATGACATATTGGTTGGTCAGCAAGCATTATATCCTCTTGGATTTGGTCTTGATAATTGGACTGAAGAGGCATGGATTAGACCGGGATGGTCTACTGGTGATGGGAGAAAGGAATTTATTCCCGTAGTTTTTGCAGCAGCTACAATGACAATGTCAACAGAGGTCTTATTTGGTTGTAGTGCGTTGGCATCAGATTTTTTATGTGGTTCAGTGCTTCTAAAAGAGACTATGGCATTTATGTCTAGTTCCATGGCATTATCTGATCCACCTACTTTTGAAGTTCCTAGCCAACATTGCAAGGATCCTACTCCTCCATGGGGTACAAGTACTCACTTGTCTCAACAATGTCGAGACATTATAACTTCATTGGATGCTATAGAAGAGCCTTCTAGTTCTTTTACATCTCTTTTTGCCCAACCTATTCATTGGCAGCCATCATTAGAAGGCATTACCCTCGTGGAGCTATTTGCGGGCATCGGAACTGGTTTGGCAGCTGTTTTAGCAGCTGGACTTAAAGTTAAACGCTACATTCATGTGGATAATGGGATAACATTCAATCGAGTTGCTCGTCATCATATCCAGCGATTGTTGGCTCTATATCCAGAGCAACTTCCACCTTCTGCTATTCATGGTTGTTTTAACAAACTTCCTCTAGATGTCACTCTCATTAGTGATGAAGATTTGAGGAGGTTGGGCTATATTGATTTACTTATTGCCGAGTGGCCTTGCCAAGGTCATTCATGAGCTGGAGCGGGTAGAGGTCTTAACGATCCACAATCTAGTCTTTTCGCAAATTTGCTTCGGCTCACACAGTGGTGGTACACCCACCAATCTTCCCCACCGGCATATATTTTCGAAAATGTGCCTCCATTGGGTGATACAAGGTCACAGGTTCTCGAGGATGGACATTATATTCACCAAATTTTAGGCCCTCCAACTTTTGTAGATGCTGCAGCTTTAAGTTCCTATGCTCATTGTCCACGTTGGATTTGGACCAACCTAGCTGCATCTAATGTGCTTATAGCATCTCTTTCAAAAATCAAGAGGCCTATTGGACGCAAGGTGGTTGATATTTTGGATGATCATCGTGTTCCTTTGGATGTTTCTAAAGACGATGAGTCTCCTTTGGCTTGTGTGAACAAGATGGGGACACTACGAGTTACCTTCCCTACCTTTGTGGCTTATCCAAGTTCTTTCGCATTTCGAGCATGTGGTCCTGGTATGATTTGGAGTGGCATCTCCCACATCCATGAAGAACCTAATGCAGATGAGCGTGAACATGCTATGGGTTTTTTAACTGGTACCACTGCTGCTATCGGCCTTACAGAAGGTCAATGACGTTTTCTTTTAGGCCAAGCTATGGATCTCAATATCCTTGTATGGGTTATTGGCACATGTCTGGCTATTCAATGTCATTATGATGGCCATTTGCTTACTCAGAGACAAGAAAACAATGGTCAGGGGGCAGTAGAGCCAAAACCCATTGAGATTGAGGAGTCTAAACTATTTTTTCATTTGAAGCAACAAGCAGCAGAAGAACTTCATGCTCAACGTGTTTTTGCTGCTTTGGCTCAAGAGTTTGGAAAAGTAAATGCCCAAGAGATGTTTTCACGGGTGTTTATGCATGATACTCTACTTCCTCTGGATACTACCAAGTCTCATACAAATTGTCAAGTTGAAGCTCTTCATTTAACTTCAAGCGAGGAAGTTGGGGGCACAAAAATTGCGCCTTTTATAGATTAGCAATCAAGGGCCGTGCCGGCATACAGTGGTATTCCATCAATTGAAAAGGTGACCACTGAGTTTGATGATTGGCCATTGGAATTGGGGCCAAATCTTACTGGTGCCAAAGCACGGAAGGTGCGAGCTTTTATTCGCTCGTATCGTAGTTGTTTTGCATTTAAATTGGAAGAGCTTGAGGGCTATAAAGACAAGCCTATTCATATTCAATTGGAGGATGATCATCCAATCTTTAGGCGCCCTTACAGACTGAGTGTATTAGAAAGAGAAGGTGTTCAAACTCGTTGTCGAGAGTTATTGGTTGCGGGCTTGATTGAACTTTCTAATGGCGAGTACGCTTGTGCTACGGTTATGCCTTCTAAGAAGGATATATTTGATAATTGGACGGAAAAACGAATGTGTGGAGATTACCGCCCAGTGAATCGTAAGACCAAGTCAGACCGATATCCAATGCCCATGCCAGAAGAGATATTTGATGCAGTGGGATTCTCACGAGTTTTTAGTACTTTGGACTTACGATCTGGTTATCACCAATTGCCATTGCTTGTGGGAGATCGAGTTAAGACAACATTCTGGGGAGTTGATCAAGATGGAAAAGATCAACTTTATCATTGGAAGTTTCTTCCATTTGGTCTAAAGAATGCACCAGCTGAGTTTCAAAGGGTAATGGACCGAGTTTTGGCTGGACTACCATTTGCTAGATGCTACATTGATGATGTCATCATCTTTAATAGCAATCCTCAGGAGCATGTCAAACATTTACAAGCAATATTTGAACGATTACAACAATGGGGATTACGCTTTCATCATGGCAAGTGTAGATTCTTCCATGATCGGTTGCCATATTTAGGCCATATGATTGTGCCAGAAGGTCTTGGAGTGCAACAAGCAAAGGTAGATGCATTGCAAAAAATCCCTACACCTATTGATGTGCCACGACTTCGAGCATTTCTTGGCTTGGCGAATTACTATCGCCGGTTTGTCAAAAACTTTAGCTTGATTACTAAGCCATTGACGATACTTACGGGAAAAGACCAACCATGGACTTGGGGTCGTGAGCAGCAGCAAGCTTTTGATACATTGAAGCAAAAGTTGAGCTCAACTCCAGTGTTGCAAAGGCCAGATGCTACCAGATCCTTTCAATTACACACTGATTGGAGTGCAGTTGGATTAGGAGCGGTTTTAACACAAAAGGATGATGAAGGACGAGAATATGTCATTGCATTTGCTTCTAGAAGCAATAATAGCGCAGAGTCCAACTATTCATCTTATGAAGGAGAAGCTTTGGCTGCAATTTGGGCCATCGCTCATTTTCGTCCTTATTTATATGGTCAACGTTTTACTTTGGTAACAGATCACCAACCTTTGAAGTGGCTCATGGAATCAAATAAACTTACTGGCAAACTTGCTAGATGGGCGTTGTTGCTTCAAGAATATGATTTTGACGTTGTCCATCGCGCCGGCATTACCAATTTAGATGCTGATGGACTTTCTCGTAATCCAAGCCTTTCAGAAGAGGACTTGACGGGAGCTAGATGGCATAGAGAATGTGACAGAGAGGCAATTTCTGGATGGCATGCCGCGGTATACCTTACTATGTTATTAGGTTTTGCATCTGTGATGCCCGGACCAGGGTCAGATGAAGAATCTGATAGAGCCCAAGTTGTTAGTGATGTGTGGGAAGACCAAGTAGTCTTGCACAAACTTCAACAAGGGACATTTTCTATACCTATCTCTGCCTTAGAGCGGGATAGAATTGGTCATCGTGCAACAAGGTTCCGTTGGGAGAACGATTTGTTGTTTCGTGTGTGGTCGGATGGATCTAGGCGTATAGTTCCAAGACCAGATCAAAGGGCATCTTTGATACGTCACGTACATGAAGACCTTGGACATTTTGGGGTGCGTAGAACACATTCTATGTTATGCAGCCAATATTGATGGACTGGTATGCATCAACAAGTTGCCAATTATGTTTCTCGGTGTGAGGTGTGTGATCGAGTTAGATCAAGTTTTAACACCTTATCACCACAGTTGAGGCCTTTACCTATTATGGGCTTGGGCTATCGTTGGTCATTGGATTTTGCTAGGCCGCTGGTTGTTACCTCACATGGAGCTAAATATGTGTTGGTAATGGTAGAACATTTTAGCAAATGGATTGAACTTGTTGCTCTACCACAAAACTCTTCAGAATTAGCGGCTATGGCTTTTCTTGATCGTGTTTTATCACATTTTGGAGCTCCCGCTGAGGTGTTGACCGATCAAGGGCGAGAATTCCTTGGTTCATTTGAGGAATTATGTACTAAGGCCCTAATAGATCACCGTACTACCTCTAGGGATCATCCAAAGGCGGATGGCTTAGCTGAGCGGGTTGTTCAGACAGTTAAGCGTGGTTTACGGAAGTATGGATTGCTTCATGGCAATCATCATGATTGGGACTTAATGTTGCCATGGATTGCTATGGGCTATCGTTTTAGCAGGCAAGCATCATTGGCATCTTATAGCCCTTACCAATTATTATATGGACGAGAGTCAGTTTTACCCAGCTCAGTACGAGAGAAGTTAGTTCCAGTTGTCAATTTGGATGACCCTGATATGTAGGCACAATGTCTAAATGATCGAGCAGAGTTTTTCAAAAAGGCCATGCCTATGGCTATGGAGAACTTATCCATTGCTCAACATCGTGATACTTTACGGTATGTTCGTATTCGTAGTGGAGCTTATCGGCCACAATTGAGGAGATTTTCAAAGGGAGATTATGTTTATCTCCAACGTGAGGCACCTACTACCCTTGATGTGAAAGCTGGATACACCATTCTTTGTGTCAAGGTGATATTGCCTAGTGGTATTTTGTTACTTGAAGGCAAAGATGGACGGAAATGTCGAGAGCATTCTAAAAATTGTGCTCCATGTCATCTTCTTATTGAAGGGTCTGTACATCCAAAACTAGCTGTTGTACCAATTGGTCTTTCGTGTTATGTGTGTGGTGAGAAGAAAAGGGCAGCTACTATGTTATTGTGCGACCAATGCCAACGGAGATGGCATATGGCATGCTTGACTCCTCCTCTTTCCACACTTCCTATTGGAAATTGGATTTGTCCTCGTTGTAGACAGTCTTCTACCAACGTTTGAAGACTTTTCTGGAGTTGACATTCATTTTAGTGATCATGCTACCATTCAGTTAATGGGTATTATTTATGGGTTCACGACATCAAGTTATGTGAGATTGACTATTGGATTCAACTCAAAAACTGTCGAAGGCGATTAAGGATGGGGCTCACATTGCACCTAGCCTACAATCCTTTAGTCACTTCCATACCGACTTGATTGGCCTATCTTTGTACCTCTACATTGACTTGAAGGTATATAGTTGTAGTAGCTACATCACCGAAGGTCTTCTCCAACTACGTGTGTGTTTGTTCCTAGCTAGATAGAGGGGCTCTTTATCCGCTAGGGGGGGCATTTGAGGGTGTGTTTATTGCACATTCTAGCTTTGTTTTGCTATGGTATTTTAGATGTTGATTGTGGCACTTGATCTATTGTGTAGAACGATCTTTATTTACACGACAACTATCACGTGAGGTGACATCGTAGCCACATGGCATCTAGATGTAGTGTTAGGTGGACTTTTTGGAGAGTTTACCTTAATAGGGATGGATTTCATCCACTTGTTATAGTTCATCCACCTTAGGGTTTGAAGCTTAAGGTGGAGAGAGTTTTTTGACTTGGCATTCTTGTCAAGTCAAGTTTTGTGAGCATTTTTTAGAGAGAGTTGTGTGTTTTTGCTTTTCTTGGAGATGATGGTTCTATCATTTAGTAAAGCTTCACTTCTTCTCTTATGTTTGCACTCTTTGATTCTTCCTTTGTGGAGTGAGAGCCGCTTGACTTTGTGTGTGTAGATTCTTAGTTTCTCTTTGAGGGTGTGTTTGTTGCACATTCTAGCTTTGTTTTGCTATGGTATTTTAGATGTTGATTGTGGCACTCGATCTATTGTGTAGAACGATCTTTGTTTACACGACAATTGAGTTAAGGGACTCTAGCAGGGTTGGAAGTACAACTAGATTAAAGTTGACAGCACTAAGGCATACTTTTGTATCAGTTGTAGCCTTTTGATTGTCTATAAAGGAAGCAAAGGTGTATGCATTGGAAGTTTTAAAATTAAACAATGTGGCTGAGAATCGATCAAATACCAGCCAAATACAATGATTTGCATAGAGCTTTTAGTGAAGAGGCATCTAATGAATTACTAGATCACTATGTATCTAATATTATAATTGATTTTCAAGAAAGGCAAGAACCTTGTAATATATGATGTCCTTGGTGGAATTCAAAGAACTTCAAAAATACTTCAAAGAAAATTTGAGAAAAAGTTGGATCTGTAGATCCAAATCTCTAGTCTTAGCTCTAATTGCTTTTGCTTGTAAGAAAAATGGTTCAATTCACGTTTGTGTAGACTATCATAATCTCAACAAGGTCATTGTAACAAATCATTACCTATTATCTTTTATTCCGAAATTCACTGATCGATTGGCAGGAGCTAAAATGTTTGCAAAGCTTGATGTAAGGTAGCCTTACCATCGGGTACGGATGGCACTAGGTCATGAATTCAAGACACTCTTTAAAACTCGTTATAGTCTTTTTAAATACTTAGTAATGTAATTTGGTTTGACTAATGCCCTTGCACAATTTCAAGAGATGTAGAATATCTTTAGTAACCTCCTCAATATATCAAATGTAATATGTGGAAGATATCCTCATTTTTTTAGAAAATTTGGAGGAACATCAACAAATTGTATGCAAAGTTTTCCAACAATTGCAACAACATAGTCTCTATGCCAAGGCATCAAAATGTCAATCTTATTGAGAATCCATAGAATTCTTGGAGATGATAGTTTCAACAAATGGGCTTGAAATGTATGAGGATATAGTCCAATCTCTTGGTGGGGGGTGCACTCTTTTTTTTTTTTATGTTTGCGTGCGAACAAAACTTTGGACCCCTATATACTTTTTGAATTTTAAATAAAATGAAATGAAAAAATATGAATAGATTTTTCTACTTTGAAAGTTTATGTTTTGAATTATTGATATTTTTATTTGTTTATAATAATTAGTTACAAATTTTTGAAGTAAAAAGATACACTGTAGAATTGAAAAATAACTTTCATACCCCTATATTATATAAGAAAAAATTGTTTAAAAAATGAACAAAAAAATCCTAAAAATAACTCTTTATTGAAAGCTCATTTTGAGTTGAATATTGATGCAATGGTCATCTAAATGTGTTCTCTAAAAATATTTGAGTTAAAAAAATATGTCATTTTAGTGCATTTTTAACCTCTTCTAGAAATCATTCCATATTTTATTTGAGTTTGAAATTTTGGGAGTAGAATCCTATAGTCATTAGTAAACAATTCTCAAAATTTGAAATTAAAATTATAGTTTATTAGAAACCACTTGTTTGCACATCATCAACGAAGTTCCTATATAGTGCACTCCTTGAGAATCTATTAAAGAATGGCCCACTTTAGATAGTTAAAGAAGTTCAAGCATTTATAGGGTTTGCAAATTTTTATCGTCAATTCATATGTAATTATTTGAGGATCATTGTCCTACTCATGATATTGAGAAGGAAAGACCAATGATTTGAGTGAATACCCTAGGTGGATGTTGCTTTCAAAGAACTTTGATCCCACTTTCTTTAAGCACCAGTATTACTCCATTCTAAATTTGAAAAGCCCTTTATTGTTGAGACTAATGCATTGGATACTACAATAGGCAATATTTTTTCACAATATGGGAAGGGATGGGCACCTACATCCTTGTGCCTATCGAAATTCTAGGATGTCGCTAGTAGAACAAAACTATGATTTTTATGATAAGGAACTTTTAAGCATTGTTTTGCCTTTCCAAGATTAGCTCATTTACTTGGAAGGATCTCTACATCAAATTTGTGTAATTTCTTATTACAAAAATTTGGAACATTTTTTAACCACAAATAATCTAAACCAATGACAAGCCTAGGGGTTTAGGGTATTCTTAGTTTTTAATTTTGACATTCAACATCATCTAGGATTGGTGAATGGGAGAATAGATATTCTCTGAAGGCAGAGTGATATAATAGAAGGATAGGAAGAGAATCTAAGGCCGTTGTTACAATTTGATGCACTTGAATCACTTGAACTAATTTGGACGGATGTACAAATTCTCGAACACACCAAGTCAACGATGGATGAGGACACTACACTAAAATCCATATTAGCATTTTTCAAGAATGAATTAGATCGTGATCTACTAAATATTCAACAATGGTTCCGAGCATACAACTTTAATGATGGAATTCTTCATTTTGAAGATGCCATATTTGAACTAGATGATGAAGAATTACGATGACAAATATTGCAATTCAAACATGATACACTAGCTATAGGGCATCAAGGCCAAGCAAAGACCTTTTATTTGGTGGCAAGAACTTTTTATTGGCTTATCCTATGCAAATATCCTACACTCGGATCAGATTCGTTAAAAAATAAAATAAAAATAAATGAATATGACCTATGATGAAATTTTTAGAAATTTCACCATGGCATTTTTGAAATGTGTAGAAATATTTATGAAAATAATTTGAACTTTAGAAAAAGAACCCCATGAAAAATGAAAAATGAAAAATAATAAAAATAACAAGGTGATTGCTTTATAAATGTAATAAATCCATAAATCCATAATGGAATTATATGGCATTTAACTATACTACTATAATGTATAGCATTACATTTATGATGATAGATTGGCCATTAAATCCAAAATATCAGAGTCCTCAAACAAGTCCTCTAAATCTTGGTCATCCAAATCAGTCTTGTTCTTGCACTCGTCATCTAAATTTAACCCTACACCAAATAATAAGCCTCAGGAGTTTGCCTCCATAGCTTGTATTTGGAAATCTCTCTCAAATGCTCTAAGTAGTCCACATTTTTGCCATCCCTTGATAATCATGTCAATTTGCAATCCAATTGTTTTTCAAGCTTCAAACAACCAGATGCACAACTTTTCTTGCAATGTTCCAATGCTCAAATCAAGTTGAATTTGCCTAGTCCCACTTTCTATTTGTTCTTTAATACAAGAAGTTGACCATCATTTGAAATGCATAGTGAAGCCACATTTTAGTGGCCTCTGGAGAATCACATCAACAAGCTGAAGCTTTGATGTGCAATTTGTTGGAATGAATAGAATGTTGATGAAAGGATATTGTACCTTCATCCAATCTAAAAATTGTTTAGACTTGTGAGTAGACCAGCAATCAATAAGCCATATCATTTTTTGCTTCTCAGGGAGCTGCAACTTCTTTTTGACATCTTGAAAATATGGATGAAGAATCTCACGAACAAATTCTTGGCAAGTGTGGAAATTTGACCAATGATTTCCAGTCATTGTAAACTAAAAACTAGAACTTAAGCAAAGTTTTGCCAAATGAGTCTTTGGTAGAGACTTCTTTGTTTTACCTGTGAAGATAATTTGCATTGGCAATAGAGTCCCATTTGCTGCTGAAGAGACACATGTTGTGACTTGACGTTTATCCTCCATGCCAATAACTCTAATGTCCTTAGATCCTCTTTGCTTCCAAGTCCTTTCTCTAGCCATTGGTACAAGATGAATACCTATACACATTGAGAAAATTAATACATGACATAATAATAAATTAACAAAAAACAAAAAATTGCAAACACTTTAAAATAAATCAGGAAAAAACATTTACCAATTTGATCCATGTTAACCACCAACACTGGTGGAATATCATAAGCTCTTATAAGGTAAGCTACTCTAAGAGCCATCATTCTTCCTTAATCCTCCCAATCTAAAGGAAGTTTTTCACATGTTGTGGTTGTTTGCCTATAGTTCCATTGTAGATGATGCTTCATAAAATTTTGTGTCCATTCTATTCTCACTTTAAATTTGCCAAGAAGCTTTGGTGCACGAGAAGACAATACTCCCAAAATTATAGGCTACACAATCCCTGCACTCAATGATTGTCCTGCATCCCTCATAGCAATAAGCATATCACATATCTCTTTCGATATGTCAGGTCTTGAAGAAAAAGGAGACTCATGTTGAGATGAAGGTACAAAACTACTATGTCTTTGAACATATGGCAGAATTTTTGGCTTCACTGCTCCCTCCTTAGTGAACCAACCAGCCATGGTGCTTTGGCAAAGCCCATCAAATAATCTTCTACTTGATCCAGGCTTCCTATAAAAAAAGAAATGTTATGTGTTAGCAATATCTCTTAACATTTTTGAAAACAACAAGTCTCTATAGCCATACCTACAACATTGATATACACAAACAATTTTATCAAATTGAAGAGATTAATAATCAATATGAAGTATGCCACAAAATAGTCTTGTGAAATCTACATGCAACTTTTATGAAGATGAGGCTTCTCATGTTGACAAGTGTGCAATTTTGCCCAAAGAATTTAAGCACCCAAAGTCATAGTGCTAGAAACTTCTTGTACTCCAAAAAATCAATGTTGACAAAATGAATAGCTCATCAAAAGCCACCCTATTCATTTATGATAACCAAATGTGAGCTGATTTTGCTCAAAGAAATTCTCATCTGCTCATCAAATTTGTCATTTGGTCACCATGCCCATCAAAATGCTCATTTGGTCATTATATACTTCAAATTGCTCATGTAGTCATCATGCTCATGAAATTGCTCATTTGATCATCATGCCTCTTCATCTATCATCATATGTTTCATTTCCCCATCAAGTTACTCATCAATGAAGAATATAGGCTCATTAGCTGAATGGTATTCACAATTTTTCAACTATCCCAAAATTTTATTGTATTTTTTGAAACAAGTAAACCAGACTTCATTGCAATGGTGCCAAATTATGCTGGACCTCATCATGTGATTGATATATATATATATATATATATATATATATATATATATATATATATATATATAATATTTATTTGACTTTTAAAACATGAAGAATAAAGCACAGACCTTGCAAATCTAGGAACAACTTGAGAATAAAATAGAGACCTTGCAAATCAAGCTACAACTTGGAAATAAAACATGCTTGAACAATGAACCTGTGAGCTATCTTCAAGTAGTGCAATGCTCCCAAAATACTTTGATGTGTTTAACAACTGCTACAATAAGTGGCCACTTGTCTACAATGAACCAATTTTCAAATCGTCCTTTTTTCTTGGTTTGTGATGCTACTATAGACTTTGAAGATATCGAAGTAGAGATGAGTGTCACCTGTGGCAATCTACAAGGCCTCCCACGTTTTTTCTTGACGCTCGCATTGTTGATGGAATCATTGGGCACTTGCTCACTTGTCTCAAGAATTGTGTTTCAAGGCCTTCCAAGTCTTTTCTTCACAACTCCAGCCTCTTTAGGTGCTACTTGCCTCTGAGATAGTTGTTGAGAAACAACAGATGAAAGCTTCTTCAATTCAGCTTCTCGTTCTTTACGAGTAATTGGCTTTGTAAACCTTGTTAGAAGAACCTGCATGCTAGCCATAGTGAAAAAATGTAATATCCACAAATCCTAGAATGAATTTGAAGTCTACCAAAATTATCAACTTCCTCCTATAGACTCTTCATTACTACTACTCTCAGGAGAATCCTCTCTTTGCACTCTTTTTAATTTCCCGTAAAACGAAATGGGTAACAGTCGCTTCTTAGATCTACATCTGCACTTCTTGGACTTTTCTCTGAGAGCATCTCCAATTGACAAACTTCCAGCTACTTTCAACTTACAACAACAATAGTTTTGCACACAACCTACACATGTGCAAACTTCAACCCTCTCCATCAAAGAAAAAATTAGTTGTCCATTGATAATATGAGAACCTACACTCGTCTTCTTTTTGCATCACTTTGAAATGACTAAATTGTTGACAACCGAAGGCTCTGGGTGTTCAATGCAAGGTTCGATGAAGAGCGCCGAAGCCGTGAAGAGCGCCAAAGTTATCTATACCGAATACTACGTGCAAGCTGTACCGGTAACTATCAATAAAGCTTGTTGAACTACACTTAAGCTAAAGTTGCAGGATAAAATTGGAAGACCCAACTAACACAAGTTTGCATGACCAGGTCCCTACCTATAAAGTAAACGAAATATTCTTCTTCCACAGTAACGAATCCCTAAAAATTATAAAAGCTCCTAATAAAGAGGATTTCCTTGAAAAAGAAATGATTTCGAATGGGCAATGATGAACCTAACCTCTAGGTACAGTATGTTCATTGTTACGTGGATGGCTGCAACTTATGGCAACGTTCAAAAACCACATGTCATGCTTGATACAGCTTACTACAATCAATTCCAATAGCTAAAGCACTGTGGAAATGGATGATGATTGATTTTATTGTTAAATTATCGAATAACAAAGGATTTGACTCGATTATGGTGGTGGTTGATAAAAATACAAAGTTAACATACTTTATTCCAACAAATGAGAGATTCAATTCCTATAGAATAGCCACATTATATCTACATCATGTATGGAAGCATCATGTGATACTTGATAAAATCATCTTTGATCGTGGCCTTATTTTTGTTTCAAAATTTATGAAATGTGTATATAAATTTCTTTGTATTCAACTTTTCCCAACAATGGCCTTCCATCCACAATTGGATGACTAAACCGAATAGGTGAATTAAGTGTTGGAACGATTTCTACGAATGTTCACTACCAAACAATAAGATGATTGGACAAATCTTCTTCCAGTAGCGGAATTTGTATACAACAATTCACTCCACTCAACCATCAATTTTTCACCATTCTATGCTACTTATGGATATAATCCGGTATTATCATTTACAATGCCGTCAACTTCAACCATACCAGTAGCAAAAAAAAGAGTTCGGCACATACAAGAGGCACATGAGGAAGTCAAAACAATTATCAAAATTGCAAGGGACTAAGCAAAACAAAATTATGATTGAGGTGTGCAATTGCAACCTTCTTTTGAAATAGGAGACAAAGTGTTATTTTGCCATGACAACATCACTACAATAGCACCATCCAAGAAGTTGACTTCAAAGTTTGTGGGACCATTTCCTATCATTTCTAAAATATTAGGCTTAGTATATTGACTTAAATTACCCAAAACTCTCCGCATCCACAACATCTTTCATGTATCCCTTCTTGAGAAATATTAACAAGACACAATCTTAGGCCATAGATAGAAACCACCACCACCGATTGTAAAACTTGAAGGAGATATTGAGTGGGAAGTCCACAAAATCTTGGATTCTTGATTAAGTGTCCGCTGGAGGAAATTACAATATCTTGTTGCGTAGGAAGGCTATGGACTAGAAGAGAACTCCTAGGAACCAGCAAAGAATTTGTGTAATGCTCCAGACACAGTTGAGGAATTTCATCGCCTCTATCCCAATGTAATAGGACCAAACAACCAGTGAAGCTGACAATATACAATTAAAGGGGGGGTATGTTAAGACTTCATTGTAACAACTGGACTCAATGAAGCCAAAGAAGAAGGATGGAAAGAAGAGCAATTATTATCAAGGTGTTTATAATATGACAAGCTTATTAAAGATTGAGGAGGGGAAATGTCTCTCATACAATCTGTTGTCTTTTCTCCGAATGCTCACCATATCAATTAGGAGCATCAACAAGCTTTCCCAATTCCTCGATTTCCAAACCTTAACATTGCTCAAACATAAAATAATTCATGCCATAAGAACATCACCAGCCATTCACTTGGAAGCTTATTAGGCTTAGGTTAGTTGATGAGAAAAAAGTGGTCCATAGTGGTTTTGGGGAGGGACAAAAAGAGCTTGGTCATGGCACAATTCTATCTCCAAACACTTAGAGAGCGTCCTTGCCACGCAAGTTGACTCATGCTAGATCTTATTCCTTTGTTGGGTTTGGCACGTTTGCTCCTCTATGAATGAGTGGAAGATGAAAGCAATCCAGGAGCTACAAGGCTTAGGCCAACCCATTTCCCCAACCATGTTTTGGGGAAATGGATGTTGATGCTCTAACACTTGACATTTAGCAATTGTTCCTTGTAGCCTTGCATGCTGTGTATATCATTAAAACCAACCTTTCAAATGTGGTTCACAAAAAAAAATTGATTGGATGGAAATAGCAGTACCTACAAGTCGAGTACCCATCCTTAGTTTGTAATAGATGGTTCAACTCTAGAGACCTGATCAATTACAACTTGTGGTAGCTTAAGAGTGGATTCCTATTCTAATTACAACAATTTATGGAATTTCACTTTAGTTAGTTGGTAATTGGGAAGGAAAATATGACAATTTGAAGTAATTTTTTTATTGTTCCCACTAACAATGTATTCACTTTCATAGACAGAAGCAATTTGAATATATTGGAAAAACGATTTTCACCTCCACATATGTTGGTAGGAGAATTTTTTTGTTTTTCAACACTAGAGCATTATAATCTTTCAATTTATGTGGCCAAATGACTTCAAATTTAATTCATTTACAACACCTACAATGCAAGAATCTAAAAAGGTCTTAGGCATTTAGGGATTAAAAGAAGAGACATTGATCTCTTAAAGAAAGCAATGAATTTTCATTCATAAGCAATCAACATAGGGAGTGAAGCATAATTGAGGGACTTTATGTGGGTGAGACAAGTGGGCTAATAACAAGGTTTTTATTTCATTTTCAAAGATTAAGGTATAAGGTCCTTAAAAGCGAGCATTTACGAGCTAATATGCAATTTTGAAGAGGGTGACTTCTTGAAATATTTTTCACCGAATTGGCATCTTATCCAATTCATTTCACATTTTTTGGATCATTGCAGAATTAGTTATGAATATTGAAGTTGGAATCACTGAAGGTTCTAAAAGCTTCCGACCCTAAATATATTCACTCTTGGTACATTGAAAAATACAAATGGTATATAGAAGAAAGCAATATGTACCTTAGCATTAGAAAAGTTAATGCTTTTAGAGATTGAATTATTTTTAGGACCTCCTACCTTATTCACAGTTCACAATGCAATCTTCATTGAAATCATGAATTTCAAACAATAAATGGTTTTAAAAAAACAAAAAAACCTTGGCGGCAATATGACAATATAGCAATTGTGTACCATATTTGAGAATGCCATTTGAAAGAGGATAGGAATCCTTACACATTTGTAGAGAACTATAAATATGGTCCTATATTGGAGTCCTCAACCATGAAATATGTATTGAAATATAACAAGGCATATACCATTGGATTGATAATTTGATAATTAACATCTCTTGTTTGGATGCCATTTTAACAAGTCATGTATGACATCATACATGTGGAGTATGAAATCATTTTGTAACTATTGAGACACGTAGGAGGTACAATAATGATCATAAGGTGGAGTGCCATGTGTCATTGGATATGCTTGGCATGAATACAAACTTATATCATTGTTTAATAGCGAGAATCACAAGTACCAAACCCTTGATTCCCCAATTCAATGAAGACATTATATAAGATGGAAGGACCCATTTCCGATCATGTACACATGTGCAACTTGTAGGATGTTCTATTTCCCACCAAGGTTAAGTTTAATTTCCAACAAAGCCTTGGAATGCGTTCCAACTAATAAAGTCATGAGACATGCCCCAAAGTGGTGAGCATAAAAGCAAGAAGTAGTGAGCAAGAAAATAGTTTGGCTGTGATCAGAATTAGAAGTATCTAGTGATTGTCTGTGGGTTTGAAGTACTTTTTACCTCCCAAAATTCATAGTAATCTTAGTTCAAGTGAAAAAATTACCAATTTTTTTGCAATCTCCATCATTTCCATGAATGCACCTCTGGAAAATTTGCTTCACCTTGCAACATTTCAGACCATGTCCAAAATTGCTTATTTGATTGGTTATGGGTACCTTCACTTTAGTTCATTGTGATTGCAAATCGTACTTTTTTCCTTGGAACTGGTGGAAGATTTTTGTACTTGTTGTGTGGATGGAGTAACTTAAACCTTCCTTGAGTTTGATGCATGCAAGCAAGTTAGGTTTTGTGACCCATTTTATTGTATACTTCAATTCATGCACCTTCCTTGTCAAATACAAAAAAACTAAACTCCATATTGTGTTCAAGATTGGGCTTTTTAAGGGTTGAGTGAATTTCTCTCATTCAAATACCTGATCACCGACCCATCTTTTCAGGGTTTCAGGGTTTAGGGTTTAACCTCCCTTCCCGTCGTCTCTTCAATGTGTGTAGGATTTTGGTGAAGGTGCTTTCCCGGAATGTGAACGATGATGAAATTTTGAGGTTTTGCTGTTTTTGAAAGCGATCATGGAGTGCATCTTCGGTCTGGTGGGTGATGGATTTGCGCTCGTGGTGGCGGACACCTCGCAAGTGCAGAGCATCGTGGTGCAGAAGACCAACGAGGACAAGATCATGATCCTCGACTCGCACAAGCTGCTGGGTGTTACCGGCGAGAGCGGCGACAGGTGAGCTTTGAATCACATCGATCCGCTTTCGTCTCCGCTTTTGGTACTCAAATTTGTAGAATTAGGGTTTGAATTAGGGTTTGAGGTTCTGAACAGTGGAAGAGTTGGAGCGTTGGAGATTGGAAGGTTTTGAGTGGGGTTGGGATTTAGTTTTTTTTTAATAGAAATAGGGTTTGGTGGTTATTGGTTTAGAGTTCAAATTTTGGAGTATATCCAGAAGATTATTTTGTTGTTCTAGTATGAAACCCCCTTTCTTTTCCGATTCCGGTTCTCAAATTTGTCTATTATCGAGAATTAGGGGTACCATGGACAGTGGAAGAGTTAGAGCGATGCAGAGTTGGAGGTCTTGATTGGAGGTTGGGATTCAGTGTTTTATTCATGGAATTAAGGTTTCGTGGTTGTTGATGTAATGTTTGGAGTGCAATTTTTGGAGTGTAGCCAGAAGAATATTTTTTGCTCCAGTATCGACCCCCCTTTCTTTTCCGATTTCCGGTACTCAAACTTGTCTCGTGTCAAGAATTAGGGTTTGAGGGGTATGTGGACAATGGAAGAGTTGAACCGGTAGATGATTTTGGCTTTGATCTGAATGTCGGATTCTGGAATCAGGTCTGTAGTGGTGAGTTGGATTTATTTTTTTGATGGAATTTGGGTGGTTGTTGATGTAGAGTGCAATTTTCGGAGTATATCCAGAAGAATATTTTGTTGTACCAGTACCGAAATGGAATTCCTCTTTCAACTTCGGCCGCCGCGAATTTCACTCGGGGAGAGCTTGCTACTGCCCTGCGAAAGGTACGTGACGAAGGACTTTCAGGATTAAAGAGGTCTTAACTGGATAACGAAGAAATATCAAGTCTTTGTGTTTCCACGGTGTTGCTACCAGCGACTCTTATAGCTGATAAGCATAATAAAAGAGAATCTCGTATTACTAGGGTTAATTTGCGGTGCTATCTCATGCAGTTTGACTAGGTATTTAGAAAGATTTCGGAGATAAAAAGGATTAACATCCAAGTTTATTGAATGAGGAACTCCGCTTCGTTATCAAAGCTGGAAAGTGCAAGCTGATGAAGTTGGAGTCTAACTAACGCTTTTGTAAGGAGAACCTCTTGATTGTATATATTGGACATGAAGTGGTTTTTATTAGATTTGATGACAAGAAGATGGGAAGGGCAAACTACTGATACTCCATATGGACATCGTTGCGCATTCAAACCTGGATATCTAGGCTTATGTAGGCCTATCCAACTACGGATTTGCTCTATATGACCTTTTTGTTTGATACCTTGTGTTGACAGAACCCCTACCAAGTCAATATGATGCTGGCTGGGTGGGACAAGGACCAAGGTCCATCACTCTACTACTTGGATTATATCTCGACCCTCCATAAGCTTGAGAAAGGTGGAATGGGCTATGGTGAGTCAGAATCTACAATTCTGATGCATGGTTCTGTATATTTGAGGATAGCGTCACTTCCAGCATTTCGACATGTGGAGTCTGATTTCTGGGAGATCTCTACAAAGCTCTGCTGACGGGATCTTTAGTTAGATAAGAGTTCTGCTGAGATCAAACTTTATATCAATATGTACGAATTTCTTATGCTATTATTCATAAAGGGAGACTGTAGATCAGTTGACAAGCCCGAGGGTCGTTGTGGGTGAATCATCTTGTGCTGTGCTGATACAAGCGTATCACATGTGATGCAGGGGCCTACTTTCTGCTTTCACTGATGGACAGATACTTCGAGAAGAACATGTCACTGGATAAGGCCTTGGAGCTGGTTGATAAATGTATTGAGGAAGTGAGGAGCAGGCTTGTGGTCTCCCCCCCGAACTTCGTCATTAAGATCGTGGACAAGGATGGTGCCCGAGAGCTTTTGTGGAGGAGAACTGTGGAAGACAAACAAGGCCCCCCTGGAACTCCTATAGCTTCTCCTATGACTGTAAGCTAGAGCTGAATGTATGGTCGATCACTGGATGCTTGCATATATTTAAGGCATTGCTATACTTCTCTTTTTTTAAACAAATGGACAATTTCCATTGCTATACTTTAGCTAACAAGGTCGTTCAGCTCTCATGTGAAAAGCTTTTCTTAAGTCCATCACGTCAGCAGGCCTCCATTTTGTTTTTTACTCTGGCAATTGGATTGTCGAAGTTTTGTTTCAAGTGGTTGTCTCTACGACTCGCTTATGGCCTAAATGAGTTTTCATGAGATAGATTACAATGGACTTTGTGTGCGTGATGTTCATTTGTAGCAAACTAGAAAACCTGTACTGATCAAGTAGTCTATTTTGTAAATTAGATATCAGTTCGCCAAAATCTGATTACAATGGATATTTTACAAAATTTGGGCATATTATACCCTGACATTGAACTCTATATATTGTAAATTTTGAAACTTTTTTTAGATCCTCTCTCAATGGAAAGATGTACATATGGATGTTTACTTTGTATCTCATCACCTGTGGTTTTTGATCAATTATCTTGAAAAACTGCGAAATTTAACTAAAAGAACTCACCCACAATAAAGTTTTGGTTTTTCGAAATTGAAACTTTTTCTGAAACAGAGTAAGTATCAAGATGGTGTAAGAATGCAGTGGTGTAATGTTGCATTTTAAATGAAGTGTTTCTATGGGGAAAAAAGGGGAAGGGACTCAAATTTTCGGGTACAGTATTGTAAGTTCAATGATCATGGAACTCTTTAAAAGCTATTGGAGTGTTTCCTCATCAATCATGTGAACTTATGAGATTGATTGAATGATGTTAACAGAGCAAAAAATCTCTAAATTAAAGCCAAAGGAAGAAAAAATTGAATTTCATGCTCTATTTCTTTCAATTCCAGTACCAAATTAGTGATTTTTGCATGATAAACAGTTTGGGGGGGAATGGTATGTCCTATAACTCCTATTTGTTGATGAGCTCTTGCTTGTCATAACTCTGACCCACTAGCATGTGCAAGAATAAGAAAACTTGTAGTTCGGAGTCCACCTAAATGTTTTTTAAATGAGTAGAAATTACATTTAAACCAACAATTGTAAAATATGAGCACTTAAATGGGATGCCACTTAAACGGAATTGTTTGTTTTGTTTTGTTTATTACAGTGAGATCTCTCAAACTATGCGTCCCTTAGTTGTGTTTTTGATACCATTGGAAAGTTCTCAACAAGGAGGGATGCACAAACTATGTTTCATAGCCAGCACTCACAACTCACAACAAAAAAGATACTGAATTTTGAAGTTTTCATGGATTAAAAAAATCAGAAAACTACTTTTGCTTTTACACATTTTATTATATTATATTGTGGCAACAACACAGGTCATACAAGTGCAAGTGAAGTCATGACAGTTTGGAGTGCCTGAAAGCTTGCAAAGTTGAGAGAGAATTGGGAGATGTGCAGACATGGATCCTTGATGATCACCCAATTCAAGCCAGGATCAATGAATAAATAGACATCGCACCCTTAGCCATGGTTCCAGTGAGTGTTTGGGAATTTTTTTTGAGTTTGACCAGCTAATTAAGATATGTTCACACTTGGTGTTAGAGATGTTGTTTGGAATGTGAATCTGGTCCAAAATAGATCTAAATTCATTCCTAAGACCCTCAGTAACAACACTTTTAACACCCAAGTGCAAACATACCTTAATTTTCTTCCATTCTCATATTGAACCAATTTTTGAAGAACCCAAAATTTAAAAATGTATAGATTTTTTCACCAATTTTTCGCTGTTGTTTTCCATTTTTCGCTGATGTTTTCACCCATTTTTTGCTGATGTTTCCACCCATTTTTCGCTGATGTTTTCACTCATTTTTCGCTGTTGTTTTCACCCATTTTTTCCACCCATTTTTTGCTGTTGTTTCCACCCATTTTTTGCTGATGTTTTCACCCATTTTTTGCTGATGTTTTCACCCATTTTTTGCTGCTGTTTTCACCCATTTTTTCCACCCATTTTTCACTGATGTTTTCACCCATTTTTTCCACCCATTTTTTGCTGTTGTTTCCACCCATTTTTTGCTGTTGTTTCCACCCATTTTTTGCTGATGTTTCCACCCATTTTTCACTGATGTTTTCACCCGTTTTTTCCACCCATTTTTTGCTGTTGTTTCCACCCATTTTTTGCTAATGTTTTCACCTATTTTTTGCTGATGTTTCCACCCATTTTTTGCTGATGTTTTCACCCAATTTTTGGCTGATGTTTCCACCCATTTTTCACTGTTGTTTCCACCCATTTTTCGCTGATGTTTCCACCCATTTCTCGCTGATGTTTTCAAATTGCAACCGCAGATGGTTTTTTTCCCCCAATTCCACCGGCAAACTTTGAACTAGCCCTTTTTTTTTTCTTTCCGTAACACTGTTTCCCATGAACTTCTGCACAAAGTTTGATGAGCCAAAACTTTTGAGAAGGAATGATTCTGCAAACAAGATGATCGTGAGCATCATTCACGCATATCTAGCCCACCTTCATTTGGGGGCCATGCCTAACAGCCTGCCAGCCAGCCATTCTCCCCTTAATTTCCTCATCCATCAAGCCACCATGTGCTCCCGCTCACAAACTAATAAGGGAATGACGGTTTCTAGGAACGTGCTACATTCTCATAACATTTGGAATGCCACACAATGCTGACCTTTTGAGTTTTTAGACTGAGAAGCACAAACTGCGTATGTTTCTTATTGTTGGTTAGACGGCGTTTGCTTTCATATGATGTTTCATAGAAGGTGGACTTGGTTTTTTTTTGAGCTTATGTTCTGTCAATGTTGGCGGCTCCTCTTTAAGAAACAATTTTGGGGCAACGAACTTGATTCTATTTTGGGAGGGTGGGGCAATGAATAAGATTAAAAAAAAAAGAGCGATTAACTTTGTTTGCTTTACTTCTACGTTGTAGTCAAGGAGAATATTACAATGGGTTGAAAAGAATCTCCACAAAGTATTGTCCATCATTTTACATCGAACTATTTTACTCCTAATTTTGTCGGGGAACGACATGTTTGTATGGGACAAGGTAGAGGAAAGGGTTTATGTCAGTCTATAGTATAGTCTACTGGGAGAATATTGCAATGGGTTGAAAAGATCTTCCGCAAAGTATTGCCCATCACTTTACATCGAACTATTTTACTCCTAATTCTATCGGGGAACGACACGTTTGTATAGGACAAAGTAGAGGAAAAGGTTTATGTCAATCTATAGTATAGTCTATTGGGAGAATATTACAATGGGTTGAAAAGATCTTCTACAAAGTATTGACCTTCACTTTATATCGAACTATTTTATTCCTAATTCTATTGGGAAATGACACATCTGTATCGGGCAAGATTTAGGAAGGGGTTTATACACAGGGAAAATCATAGAAAAAATTTGTGCATGCAAGAAGTTATCCCTCGATCTTTGAGCATACGTAGTGTGTCAAAAGAAGATGATCTTGTATACATATGCACTTTGTGTTACAACTTGCCAATGATTGATTGGAAGGAAGGCACATGTATCACCAAAGAGTAGCTAGGAGGTAAATTTTTATATAGAATAGAATACCTTCACTAGACTTGAGAAATACACACGTAGAATGGCCATCATCCACGAAAATCTTTCCAAGATTTATTTTTTTCAATTTAATTATCCTTAGTATGACCATGATCTAATAAGTACCCTCCAAGTTGCACTTGTAAACATTATCTCGACTTGGTACTAACCTAGTTTCGACATGTTTGTTATGAGGCCTACTTCTTGAGATTTTTGGTCGGAAACAAGACATTCTTTTGAATTGTAAAATACAAGAAATGAAGTTTAGCAGTATTTGAGGAAGTGGGTATACATGCATGTGGTAGCTTCTCAAATGATGTGAAAAAATAGGATGACCCTACTTTAAGGGCAAGAAGAGTTTATTCATATAAAAAGTCTCTAATATGGATTCTTGGAGCTTAGGATTCAGGCATTATATTTGAAAGATTTTAATTAGGCCTACTGAGACATAGGATAACATGTACATCAAGTCAAAGTTGACAAATAAAATTTAAGAAAGGATCTTAAAGCTTCAAGTAAAAAAATAAGAAAATTACAATAGCATGTACATCAAGTCAAAGTTGGCAAAGAAAATTTAAGAAAGGATTTTAAAGATTCAAGTAAAAAAAACTAGGAAAATTACAATAACATATACATCAAGTCAAAGGTGGCAAAGAAAATTTAAGAAAGGATCTTGAAGCTTCAAGTAAAAAACTAGGAAAATTCTTTGCATAAAGATTTTTTTAAATATTTCAAAAGGGGATAGTGCAACTCATGAAAATATACAATAAATTTCAAAATGTTTAAATGAATTTAAGAATTGCAAAGCATACTATTCAAGTTAGTTCAATATCTATGTTTATCAATTAAATAGCACTAATTGATACTAATTTTACAAATTTATAACGTGTGTTGGTATTGAAGATCATAATAAGATATCAATACAATTTGGTCTTCATACTTACTATTTGAAATAGTAGGATTGTCATCCAACTTTCATCCACTTTCATCTATTCCATATCCAATTTTAATCTAAAATTCACCCAATAATTCAAACAAATCCATCTAAAGTTCAAAATGAGTAGGAGAAACTCTCAAACAATTCAAACTTTTTCATTAATCAAACTAACTTGAGTAGAATGTAGTCCAATAAAGATTTCAGTAAATATACACCTACAAAATCAAATCTACTTTGTTTTCATGACAAAAGAGGAAAAAAATTATATTCTCAAAGTGCCTTGAATTTCACTTTTTCCGAGAAAGGTGTGTTTTAAGTATAGTCCTAGGAGTATAGTCCTAATAGTAATGACCTTTCTAGGAGGCTCTAAACGCACTCAAGCTCCAAAAACGCCCACCTCTCCAAATATACTCTCTATACATGTTGTTTTTCCACAACCTTCAGTAATGTACGTTTCAAACAACGGGTGATTCCAACTTCAAAATTTCACAATGAATTCCACAAAGCTCCAAAAAACATAAAAACAACTTGGATTAGATGCCTATTCCACTTGCATTCCAAGAAAAAATTACCGAAAAACATTCCAAGAGACTTCACCTCCCAAAAATCCATCCCCCCCCAACTCAACTTCAGCTCATAGGTGGACGATTCCAAAGCCTTATGCCATTTCAACTTCAAAATCTCGTAATGAATTCCACAAAGCTCCAAAAAAACACGAAACTACTTGCATTAGATGCCCATTCCACTTGCATTCCAAGAAAAAAATCACCCAAAAAAACACATTCCAAGAAGCTTCACCTCCACTCCCCCCCCCCCCCCCCCTAAAAAAACTCAACTTCACCTCATAGGTGGACAATTCCAAAGCCTTACACCATTTCAACTTCAAAATCTCGTAATGAATTCCACAAAGCTCCCCCAAAAATACGAAATGACTTGCATTAGATGCCCATTCCACTTGCATTCCAAGAAAAAAATCACCCAAAAAAACACATTCCAAGAAGCTTCACCTCCACTCCCCCCCCCCCAAAAAAAAACTCAACTTCACCTCATAGGTGGACAATTCCAAAGCCTTACACCATTTCAACTTCAAAATCTCGTAATGAATTCCACAAAGCTCCCCAAAAAATACGAAATGACTTGCATTAGATGCCCATTCCACTTGCATTCCAAGAAAAAAATCACCGAAAAAAACTCCTTCCAAGAAGCTTCACCTCCACTTCCCCCCCCCCCCCAAAAAAACAACAACTCAACTTCACCTCATAGGTGGACAATTCCAAAGCCTTACACCATTTCAACTTCAAAATCTCGTAATGAATTCTACAAAGCTCCAAACAACACGAAACGACTTGCATTAGATGCCCATTCCGCTTACATTCCAAGAAAAAACTCACAAAAAAAAAAACATTCCAAGAGGCTTCACCTCCCCCAAATCCACTCCCCTCCAACTCAACTTCACCTCATAGGTGCACAATTCCAAAGCCTTACACCATTTCAACTTCAAAATCTCATAATGAATTCCACAAAGCTCCGAAAAACACGAAACGACTTGCATTAGATGCCCATTCCACTTGCATTCCAAGAAAAAACTCACTGAAAAAAACACATTCCAAGAAGCTTCACCTCCCCCAAATCCACTCCCCCAAATCCACCCAAAAAAAGAAAACGCTCTGGTTCAGCTCTTAGGTGGGCAATTTATGACCCCTCTACCTTATTGATGTTGAAATTCCACGTACAAATACAAATAATTGATCTGGCTGCCAAAACTCCCATCCAGGCTCATCAGAGTTGAATGCTGCTCTGAAAACTGCAATGGAAGAGGGGAAGAAGTTGTTGTGGAATAATAAAGGAAAGTGGTGGTGTTTTTTTTCCGCGACTCCCAAGGCGCAGCGTGTGTGTCCTTCCGTTGTGCCTTCATTGGAATCAGGTACTCTGTACCAACTAAGGAAATTTAATGAACTTATAACTTGCAAAGGCCACCCCCAAGGTCAAGGCCAAGGCTGTACAAAAACTCAGAACAGGAACAGCAACAGCAACAGGAACAGCAACAGCAACAGAACAGGGGTCTCTCTCTCACTCGTACAGAACAGTTAGAAGTCCACAGAGCTCTGTTGTGGGGCTCATGAGAGCATCCCCACAGCAACACGCTGAAGCAACACTGTGAAGCAAATCAATGGAGGACACCCCTCATAATTAGAAGACCCATGGTGTAGAACCTTTTACAGTGGTGTTGGTGTGGGGACGCTGGCAGGTGGAGGGAGGGTTGACTCAGGAGGGGAGTGGGCTTGGCTTCTGGGACTGGAACCACCCATAAGCAACTGAATAAGCAACTGTGCATAACATTCAGTAGCTAAAGCAGAGGCTGCCTTTCTTTTCTTCCAAGAATTTCATCCACAGGAAGTGGTGGCGCCAACTACTGAAGCTAATTTCATTGGAGTCAGCTAGTAAGCCCTCATGAATTGTTTCACTGCTTTTATCACTCACAGTCTGACATTTTTCGACATTTGGCCATGTAGCTACTGCATGGTGTGGAATATTCGGCACCATATCATCCAGAGCGGATGAAACGATGCCAAATATTCGACACCATTCTGTCAAAGGGAAGGCAGACTCCTCTGTCTGCTACTGAATGTTATGTGGACATGAGGTGGAGTACAGTTAGTAACGAAGCAAATGTCTTTTCCACAGGTGCAGAGATAGAAGTGAGGGGGGATTGCCAAAAATTTGGTAATTTTATCGCTTGAACTGAAATTACTACGAAATTTGGAAGGCAAAAGTGGGTCTGGATCCATGTCCAATGTGTAGACTGATTCCAAAACTGATCGTTTAAGAGACGAACTTGCTTCTTGTTCACTTTGGCACTTCAAACCAAGCAGATGTGTCATGAAAAGAATGGAGGGGTTGATGGTGGGAAATCAAGAAATCATGTTTGGAAATTGGTTCCAGCCTCTCTTGAATTTCAGCCCCTCCTTGTTGATTGCTGATGGGGTTGTGGTGGTTCTACCCTAGAGTCTGATATTCAGATGCAGTAACATCCTTGTAATCACATCTATTCACTTTCCGAGATTTCCCAAGATTTCCCAGGTGACGATTATGGGTACACTGACGGTTACGGGTGCTGCTACTTCCCATAGGCTAGTCAAGTTAACCGATTTTTTCCCCCACCAAGGACGCGGCACAGGCTTACCATTAATTTCACCCCTTCCACTGACAGTGCGACACCACTCAACTGACCCTTCATGCACTCAGTTTAAGTTACAGGCCCCTCATAAAAGTCCAGTATGGAAGAAGCATCACTCGCTCAGGCGTGGCTTTGGAATCAAGGCAGCTTAAATTACTACTTCAACTTATTATTACCGGTACTGTGGCTTCCAAGTTTCGCCAGCCACAGGGGGCAGCAATTCTTTTTTTTTTAACTGTAGAACTTGTGTGTTCATGGCAGCATGCCATTGCATTATATTTGGAGGGACATCAGGGTATTCATTTCTTTATGTCAGAACAAAGGGAAAAAAAACATTGGGTGGGGTGAACCTACCGACCCTCGCTCGTCCCTGAGGGAAAATGCTGAATTTTTTCTGGTTTGCCATGCATCGTCAGATTTGAAAATTTTGAATTCATATTTGCAATTGGAGGCCCAGAATCCGTTCGGAGGGGGTGTAGTAGAAGATAAATTAATCAAGCACAAACATAGGAGGTCTTTTTTCTTTCTTTTGCATGCACACTAGGAATACTTTGGAGGGACGAGGAAGGGGGGGCAGTTTCACCTTACCCAAAATCACTCAAATAATCAATTTGATTCCACCCCACAAAAAAATTCACAACTTTCTATCCTACGTGAACATCAAATTTGGCTGAAATTATACAATTATTTTGAAGGGAAAAAAAAAGTACCACATGTCATCCTGTGAATGATTACTAAGGCCAAACCAGACCTTCACATACTACAATGTCGTCAATGGTAGAATTTTTTTTAATTTTCAGTAGAGAAAATTGGATCACCACCCCCACCCCCCAAAGTCCCCGAGGGAATCATAAAGCTCAAGGTAAAATGGCTGAAATTAAACAATTTGTTGAAGGAAAAAAAAAGTGCCACATGTCATCTTGTGAATGATCTGCCAAGTCAGACCTTCATGTGCTATGGCACCATCAATGGTAGAATTTTTTTTTAATTTTTGGTAGAGAAAAATCGGGTCAACACCCTCCCCCCAAAATCCCGCAGGGAAATCGTAAAGCTCAAGGTAAAAAATGCCCAGGAAAAAAAAATGTCTGCACATACTGTATGTTACATGTTTGTCTGTACACATGTTTGTCTGTGCACTACAGTACATATACGAGAGTCTGCAGAGGGGCCGGACTGACTGCGCAGCACTGTAGTAGTGAGTTCAAATGATGCACATGGTGTCATCTGAACGGCTGATGGGAGTGGTAGTGAGTTACTACCTGAGCCAGTTGCCTCGCCTTGCCGTGCCTCGACGATAAATCAAGTACCCTGGCGTATTCGGATTAGAATGTCGGCCCCTCGGCCCCTTTTTCGGTGTAATAATGAGGTTGCGTGAATCTGGGGAGACCCATCTATGATTTTTTTTTTAATTTTAAATTTTAACTTTTTTTTATGTAGGGGGACAAGGGGACTGATCTATGATTTTATTTTTATTTTTTTAACTTTTTTTTTTGGGACAGGGGGCTGATCTATGATTGTCTATTGATTGTAATCCCTCCGGGAAGCTCCGACAGATGGACGGACGGACGGACGGATGCAGGTTCACAAGTGAAAAGTGATGATGGAGTGCCATCTTGACGGTGGCGTAATGTACGTATGTTGGGGTCAGATTTTTTTGAGACCCCATATGAAATCATTTCTTTGGGGGGTGAGTATTCTTTCGTTAACTTGATTTAGAATTTTTGGGATTCCATTTCATAAGATTTGGATTGTTTCGTGACCTTTGGTGAGGTCCTTGTGGTTTTGCTATAGTATTGGGGGCTTTATCGAATCTTTTGTGAACTTTATTGTAGTAGGGGCTTCCTGGTTTAGTGAGTTAGTGGATGGATTGGTTAACCCCTAAAGTTTCAAGTGTCTCCTTGAGGGACACTTGGGAATTTGGGTAGGTTACTATGACCTCAATTTTTGTTTTTGTCTTTTGTTTTTTTTTAACTTTCTCGGATGATAGAAAAACTCATTAGCTTTGTGAGAATATGGTTTTTGTTTCAATTGGTGCTTGGGAGCAAAAGTTATGCCATCTTAAACATAATTTTCACTTTGTTGGGCAGAAAAAGAAATCCACAAAAAATTGAAATAAAATTGAGTTTACTTATTTTTCTCTTATAGATCTTATTTTTGTCTATGTTCGAAGCTTTGATTCATTTTACTTGGATAAGAGATGTGAAAGTTATGAACAATCTTATTTTTCTAGCAATCTAAGCATCTTTTTGAAAAAATAAATTAAGGGATTCATTTTTTTTAAATTCATTTTTTATATGGTTAAGTTTGCTTGCAAGAACAATCTCACTGTTGGGATTATGGCATTTCAATTCTATCTTAGCCCCTAAAGGACCATTATCCCTTCGGGGGACAAATTGGATTTCGGGCAGGTACCTACGGGCTGAAATTTTGTCATGATTTTTTGAACCTTTTTTTGAAGATAGAAAAACTGATGAGCTTTGTGGGAATATAATTTTTTTCACATTTGGTGCCCGGAAACAAAAGTTATGACCAAATAAGCTCAAAATAGGGGACGGGGGGCAGTCCGGGCAGCAAAAAAAAAATTTGCAAAATTTTGAATTTTTCTTTTTTGGATTTTTTTTCTTGTAGATTATATTTTTGTCTGCATAAGAAGCTTTGATTCATTCCATTTGGACTTATTATGAGAAAGTTACGGACAATCTTGTTTATCGGGCAGTTAGAGCATCTTCCTGAAAAAATAACTTATAGAATTCATTTTTGAATGCAATTTTTTTAATTTTTCTGAAAAAAATATTTTACATGATTTTTTTTGCTTGCTAGAACAATCTCACCATTGGGATTAGTGCATTTTAATTCCATCTTAAAGATATTAATAATTTAGATTTTCCTTCATTCTCATACCTACTTCTACTTAACAATTTTCTTAAGCATGAAAATTAATCTTTTTCTTAAAATTTTCTTTTTTCCTAGACTCTCAACTCAATTTCCCACAAAAATGATTTAAAGCTCAAAACTTTGTAGTGCAAAAAATTTAAGTTAAAAAAGTTCAAAGTCAAATAATCCAGTCCTGCAGGGTGCTGAAAAAATTGTTTTTCTCACTTTAAACGCAAATATCTTTTAATATATGTGGTCAAAATTTCTGAAATTTTTTCCACACATTTCCATACTAGTAAGGTATAAGATCCTATGGTTGGATGTGCAAAAAAAATAATTTTCAAAGTTTTTTACTCTTTACTACAGAAATGGCAGTTTTGAGTGTTTTTTTGGCAGAAATAAGGCCTTGGTCCTTTAGGGGTTAGAGCTATTAATAATTTAATGTTTTGTTGAATCTCGGACCTATTTCTATTTAATAATTTTTTTATTGAACAAAAATCAAGTGTTTTTCTTTTTGAATTTTTTCCCCAAATCTCAACTCAAATCTCCAATACAAAAAACTTTAACCTCAAATTCAATAGTACAAAAAATTTAAATAAGGAGATTCAAAGTCTAAAAATTCAGTCAAGGAAAGTGCAAAAAAACTTGTTTTCTTTACTATAAACGTAGATACCTTACAATCTACACAATCAATGTTTTTGAAATGTCTACTATACATTCTTATACTAGTTTAGTGCAAGATCCTACAATTAGATATGCCCAAAAAATGAAAAGTTCAAGAGTTTTAGACCTTGCAGTAGAAATGGTAGTTTTAAGCAATTTTTTGAAAGAAAAAAGCCTTGGGACTTTAGGGGTTAAGTTTCAATCCCTTTCAATGAATACAGTCTCTCTTTGAGGGGGGAAGGACTAAGCTTAGGAAGATGGTATATTCCATGGATATTTTACATTTATAAAGCAATCATCTTGATAAGTATTTTATTTTTTATTTTTTCATTGATATTTTGAAAGGCTAAAAATTTATTTTTAAATATTTTTCACACTATTCAATTACGCCAAATTATAATTTCTTAAAATGTCATTACACACCATACTTAATTTATTTTGAATTATTTTTTAACATATCTGACCCGAGCACAGGGTACTGTAAAGTGCAAATTCAAGATAAAATGTACGAGGAGGTGGAGAATTGACAGGTATTATTATTGTCGGTGAAAGCAAACTCTACCTAGTCATAACTGGAAACTTTTTAGAAACTTTTTAGAAACTTTTTTTAATTCTATTAAAATTAAGATTATCTTCTCAATGATGCAAATGAATAATAAGAGATGCCATTGAAATAGAATAGAGCGAGGAGAACATTCTTCCAAATATTATCATCCCATTCCCCAAATGAATTAGATAAGATACACAAATACAAAATTTACCAACCACAAAATATAAGTAAATTTTTGCATTTATTATCCAATAAGGTGAAAATTTTGAAGTTGAACCATGGCCTTACAATAAGGTAGATCAACCCAATGCTGTTAGTCACCTAATTATGGCATCTATTGGATCCTCCCGTTACCACAATCTTAGCACCCCTTTAGCATCTTGATAATGCACTTAGAGAGCGGACACATTAGTAAGTGGCTTAGCATGGATTTAACATGGGTTTACCAATTTAATCCCAACAAACTTCAAAAAATAAAATAAAAAATCATTTCTTGATAGAAGGTCTTGATCCTACTTGCAAATGGCTTTCCACCAACTCTTCAATGTTTGAAAAACATTTGAATTGACAAATAGCTCCTCCAAGGTACCTAAAATAGCAAATCTAGGTGGTAATCAATCATTTGGGAAGGGGGGCACCATGGGACTAGATTGCACCATTTCAAAATAAATATCTTCTTATCGCTACACCAAATGGTGCAATTAGGTTGTCTTACCCTGCCGAGTTATCCCATGACTCATGAGTGACTCACTACGTCTATGTGGAGGCAACTGTGTCTCTCTCAATAGATCTTTATATTAGGGTTTCGTTGGTTTAGCACTTGTGTTGTACTGCCAATTAGTTTTCAACAACTTCAAAAATGTTTATTGTATTAAATATTGATGAAAATCACCACACTAAAAGTAAATATTTATATAGTGTGAAATGTCGAGCAATTAGTGTGGGGCAACCTAATTGCACCATTTGGTGTAGGTAAAAATAATTATTCTTTTCTAAAAAAATTCCATTTCTATTAAAAATGTGGATCAAGTCGTCAATTTGGGATGAAAAAGTGCATGAATATGATTGAAAAGGCGTTTTTGAAAAAACGAAAAAAAACTCTGGGTGGTAATAGGCTGATCTACCTGAGTTGCCAGGTTCTGAAATATGGGTGCAAATTTGTGGCAAAAAAAGCTGAGCTTTTTCAGGTATGGCTGGAATTCAGATGATGATGGAGCCACTCACCGGTGGCCACATCCAAAAGCCCCAGGCACAAATTAAAGTACCACGGGTACAGAGCCCGCATTCCTATGTTTGTTTGTTTTTTCCCATAGTCAACAAAAATATGTTACAAAAGTCCATTTGATCATAACTTAGCCAGCACTTGTGCGCCAAATGATCAACAATGGATTTTATGAAAATTGTGGAAAACCTAATTTGAAAGCCCAACCTTTGAGGGGCTGGGGAAGCTCATGGACTAAGGTAGGTACACCCAAAACCACCACTTTTTGTTGCTGAGCCTATTTTCTATTATTAGACTGGTCAAATTTTCATATGTTCTTGTTGGCAAGCGAAAGGAGGTTCCAGCGCACCAGAGAACGTGGCATTTGGATACTGTATGCAAAAGTTATTAAAGAACAAAGTTTGATTCTGAAGGTGTTTTTTCCACATAGGTATAGAACTGGTTTTGGAGATGTACATATAGTATAGATGGCGGTTTAAGGTTAGTGGCACATTTGGGTGTACCTACCTTACAAGGGGGGTTTTCTTGGGATTTGTTGCTACTGTCAAACGATTTTTGCCTATTTAACCCCTAAAGGACCAAGGCCTTATTTCTGCCAAAAAACATTCAAAACTGCCATTTTTGTAGCAAAGAGTAAAACAATTTGAAAATTATTGTTTTTTCACATCCAACCGTAGGATCTTATACCTTAGTAGTATGGAAATGTGTGGAAAAAATTTCAGAAATTTTGACCACATAGATTAAAAGATATTTGCGTTTAAAGTGAAAAAAACAATTTTTTCAGCACCTTGCGGGACTGGATTATTTGACTTTGAACTTTTTTAACTTAAATTTTTTGCACTACAGAGTTTTGAGCTTTAAATCCTTATTGTGGGAAATTGAGTTGAGAATCTAGGAAAAAAGAAAATTTTAATAAAAAGATTAATTTTCATGCTTAAAAAAATTGTTAAGTAGAAGTAGGTATGAGAATGAAGGAAAATCAAAATTATTCATATCTTTAAGATGGAACTAAAATGCACTAATCCCAATGGTGAGATTGTTCTAGCAAGCAAACAAAATCATGTAAAAAATTTTTTTTAGAAAAATTGTAAAAATTGCATTCAGAAATGAATTCTATAAGTTATTTTTTCAAGAAGATGCTCTAACTGCCCAATAAACAAGACTGTCCATAACTTTCTCATAGTAAGTCCAAATGGAATGAATCAAAGCTTCCCATGCACACAAAAATATAATCTACAAGAATAGAAATCCAAAAAAGAAAAATTCAAAATATGAATGTTTTGTTTTGCTGCCCAGACTGCCCCCCGTCCCCTACTTTGAACTTATTTGGTCATAACTTTTGTTTCCGGGCATTAAATGTGAAAAAAATTATATTCCCACAAAGCTCATTAGTTTTTCTATCTTCAAAAAGAAGTTTCAAAAAATCATGACAAAATTTCAGCTCGTAGGTACCTGCCCGAAATCCAATTTATCCCCCGAAGGGACAATGGTCCTTTAGGGGTTAAGCTAATCCCTCCATAAATGCGTCACTAGTGTGAGGGCATGCAAGCCTCTTCTATTCCACAAAAACCCCATTGATGGACTATCTCTTGAAAAGATGCAACGCACCTGCCAAATACCCCTCCACCACCATGAAAATCTTTGGTTGTCTGATGCGAGGAAGGAACAAATTAAAGTACCCCCAATGTTGTCCATTTTTTTTCCGCAAAATCTAATGCCGTTGAAGGAGGGCCATTGAATTTGATCGTCAATCTAGTTGTCAATTTGGATACAAAAAGACAAATGCAGACACAACAATACAAATATTGAATACAAAAATACATACAAAACCATTAACCCATATCGTTGGTTGATGAGATCCATTCTGGAAAATTAACCAAGCTCTAAGGGCGGTGGGTGAATTTGTATACATATACATATTTGTATTCGTATAGATGGCTTGTATACAAATCTAGGGAGGACAATTAAAGCAGATTGAATAAGTGATTAGAATTAATAAGTAGCCACATGAGTGAGTCTTCTGAATAACAATCCATAAAATCATAACATTGATTCCGAACATTAACTAAACCTTGAAGCAATCCGATGTCCAATTTCTAGATGATTAACAAATTGAAATTGAAGATTCATTTTCATTGTTGTTTGGATGGAAGTCATCCTAATTTGTAGAGATACTATACCAAGTTGTTGTCCTATCTAATAGGTTGGATCTAGTGTTACTTAGGGAAGCAATCTATTTTTGACCACTTAAGCAAATACACATATCTACAAGGTAGGTTTCAATAATGGGGAAATTTTTCCATGTGCAAAAGTAGAGTTCATAATGTACCACAACTGCACCAGAAATTGTGCCATAAGCAATCACTATTAATCACCTCTTGCACAAAATTATACCAACCTACGGTGTTAGAATGAGTTGCCTCCCATAGAGTGTGTCAATTTTCTAAAATTATATATGTGGAAGTTTGTCAAGTGGTTGACCAAGCTAAAATTGCATTGACTCTAGTTCAAACCCGGATTTGCAAAAATGAGGTCATAGATTTAAAAAACACAAAAATTTCAAAAAACCACTGTGTGAAATCATTTCAAACCTCATTTCAAATCCATTCCAACAAGTAGTACTCAAAAAATGAGAATATTTTGTTTGTAATCAACTTTTGAAGGAACTTTGAAATCTTGCTTTCAAAATTTATAATTTTTTTTGGTGAGAGCATTGATGATCTAACTGTATGGATGGAATCTAAACTCAAAATCTACAATTTTTGTTTGTATATGAATCCCAAAATATCTTCCAAATAGTATTTTATGATGATTTTTCCTGAATCATCAATTCTAGAGGTGACTCTAGACATTTAGGGATTAAGGTTCTAAAATCATTTCTTCCACATACGTACATATTGATTTTGGAGATGTACCCAAAGTGACGATGATAGTGATTTTGGGTATAGTGGCGCATTTGGGTGTACCCACCTCCCAGTTGCTTTGGAATAAATCATACAATCCAACCAAGTGGGAGCCCCCTGAAAGATTGAAGTCACATGGAAAGTCCAACTTTAACCCTTAAAGGACGAGCTAGTCACCATTAGAAATCATGCTCTTCGGATACTATGTGAATCGTCTACTTAAAAAACAAAAACAAACCAAGAACACTCATTTGACGTCAAACTACTATGTAAGACCTTCCCTTTTTGAGGCAGTTTGCTCTAAAAGCGAGTGGCCTCTTCAAACCGCCCCTATATTTAGGTCTGAAATGGATAGTAGGTGGTCCTTAAATGGCCCTCTCAAACCATTGAGAGAATCGAGAGAAAATCATTATTTATTGCAAGAGCCAATTGTTGGCCTTCATTTACTGAAATCACTTTAGAAGTTGCAAGTGGTCGGATTTTGGAAGACTTAGGGTCACAAAAAGATACCTACAACAGGTTATTTTTTGAAAATTCATAAGCAATTCAAAAATGATTCAAAAAATATGAAACTACTTGTGTGACATTCCGCATCCATTTTTCTTTCTCTGAAAAATGATCCAAAAACATTTATATCCATGGAAACCTTAAAAAAAGGGGGACTAGCCGCTTGGTAATTGGTCGCTTTAAGGCCATACTACCTTACACCAAATTCTGAGGATGAACATCTGCACTTCTATATTATATTATACAAAAATATTATGTGTCATCCATCAGACCTTCAAGAGCCTCAATGGTTGATTTGGCTTCATACAAGGCATGTCATGTGAAGCAGAATGCGTTGCAAGGAGAGTGTGGCTAATTCTGCCACCGGATTGACGTGGGTGATTGATTCCAGAGTTCCCATCAAGTTCCCATCAAGTTCCCATCAAGTTCCCTTGGCTCTTACCATATAAGAATGTGGTGGTGTAGGCACATTCTACACGGAACGCGTCCAAGGGTGCTCGCCCCGGGACTTTCTCCCATACACAATGCTGCGTCTGCACAAGTGCGTTCTCTAGTACAAAAATGTCTGCTGCAGTCATTCCATGTGGAACCTGCCAATCATCGGTGAAATGGACATCCCCGTTTTCCAGGAACAACTCCACATGGAAGCCTGCCCTAAAAAAAAAAGAGTATACAACTGATATTTGAATGACATATATTTTAAACTAGTGGCATCGACAAGCTGCACCTTTCTTTTCTTTTTTTCTCTTAAAAAGTACGTGTGGAAAAACGCTACCTCCCTCCCTCTGACTTCTCTACCTGATGGCTGCCCCCTAGTTGGGGTTTGGGGTTGACGCGGATTTGGACTCTAGTGTGTGTCATGGAGTCCATGGCAAGTCTCCCCCCCGGAATGAAACTCAAAAAATATTTTCTTTGTTGGGATACCACGTATGGGCATGGGATTTAGCTAATATTTCTACTTTCTACCAATTATGAACTTTCTATGACTTGGAACATATCCCCACAATAACCTAAAGGACCACAAGGCCTCCATGTAGCTTTGGCAACGCGGTTTTTGGGTATCTCCGGTCCTTTAGATTAGGTTAACATGTAAAGGACCCACGGGGTGACTTTGGAAATCATTGATTTTTTTTAATGACCGTGTGAAGCATTGACTTAAAAAAACTGTGAAAGCACTCATTGCAAGACAAACTAGTGTAGAAGACCTCTCCTTTTCTTGCGAAATTTTGAGGATGAATAGTTGCACTTTTGTCCTGTGTAAAGAGATCTTCTATCATCCATCGGACGCAAAACATTGGCCTTGACATTTAACCCATTAAGGACCAGGTCGATGAATGGAGTGAAAAAGTGGCTGAAACTAACATGTTTTCATTAGTATCCACTTTGGCTACTGATGAAAACATGTCAGTTTCAGCCAGTTTTTCATTTCTTGTCATTGACTTGGTCCTTAATGGGTTAAGGGTTAAATAACCTAAAGTATTGGAGCTAGGGGTGCTTATAAAGCATCCTTCTGAGCACTATCTAATGGTGGACATATCCAAAATCGCATGTGGATGAAAATCGTCATTTTTACTTTGTATACATCTCAATATGTGCGAGTATTGAAGAAATGGTTTTAGGATGTCTATTGAAAAAAAAATTAACCATGCTTCATAATTGTTGTGTAGAGTATCCAAATGCCATGTTCTTAGAAGCGTTGCATTGGAACTTCTATTCACTTACCAATAAGAAAATATGAAAAATTTGACTAGTGACAATAGCAGAAAGTGGTGGTTTGGAGGGGAGGTTGACCTTAATTTAGATTACAAGAGGGGTTGTACATCTCCAAGCAAGTTTTTGTTTTTTGTTTTTTAATCTTTTTTAGAAGAAGAAGTTATTTCTAACTTGTTTTGATTTGTATTTTCTAACTCTTTTTGAATTAGTTATTAATTTTAAAAGTTGGAATTGGGGAATGCTTTAAAAAGCATCCTCACTTTGAGTACATTGCAAAATCCAATACATACATGTGAGTTAGAAGACACTTTAAGAAAAAAAAATGCTTGCACTTTTATTTTCAATGAGATGCACCCCAAAAATATTCTCTCAATCAAATTTTTACACCGGATGGACCTAGTGGGTTTCTATGAATGTGTCACAATGGTGGGGCTGAATTTTGTGCTGGCCAATCAAACAACCTTGATACAAGCTCAAGGTTTGTCACTTTTGGGTGTTTCCGTCTTCACTTTTGTGGTAGTTTAGTGTTCATAATAGGTGCATCTACGCACTTGTTTTCACAAATTCGTATTATATTCATACAGGCTTGGAAAAATAGGAAACTGACAAGTGCACAACATTTTATTTTATCCCTACCCCAAAATTTGCAAATCTTGAATAAGTGTCACGTTTAGGTGCTTCTACCTTACCTTAGGACATGCAACACTTGTTCCTCCACTCCTACTCCTCACTGTTTTAGAGTTTTTTCCACTAATAATTCAGTCAAAATAAAAACACTAATAGATTGCACACTTCCCCAAATATTCAGTCCAAATTTCGGACATTTGATTCCAATGAATCCACAATTTTTTAAATGATTTAGAAGTCTATTAAGTTTGAAAAAAAAAGGAGGAATACTGTAGTCTTTTGTTCCCTTAATAAATGGGAGCATCATACTGTATATTTACGTCTTACTGACTCACCGATTATCCAGGGGAAGAATATCCATTGGAATTGAGGAAGTGCAGACAAGTTTGAACAGTGTTTTTTTTAAAACCCTTCAAGGATTTTGACCATGTTTTCACCAAAAATGCTTCAATATTGCCATCTCTAGCTGAAGTACCAAATTTATGAGAAAAAAAACATTTTTGGACACATCTAACCGTAGGATCTTATATTACTGGTTTTAGAAGATATCTCAATGTCATAGAGATTTGAAAAATCATGTGCATCTTTGTGTACCAATGAAGATGCATTAGAAGACATTTTAGGCCTCTATTGGGCCGTTTCAGGCTTGTTCCCCCTGCAATGAGAGAACAACCAGCTGTCAAGGAAAAAAAATTAAAAAAAAAATTAAGTTCTTAGAATGTCAAAAAAAATTGAATTTTTTTTCCAAAAATGACGTGGCAGGGTCTCAACCACATCAGCTTGCTGCAGTGCACTGCGGGGAGTTCCCTGCCATGATAACTTGTGGCCCTATAGAGGCTTGAAATGTCTTCTAAAGTTTTAGACAAATGGAAAATTTCATTAAAATGGCGATTATTCCATAAAAATGGCACAAAGGGAGATTGCAAAATGGAAAAAATTTATAGAAAGATGGCACGGGGGTGAAGAAACATGGGAGTTGCGTTGCAATTTGAACTTGTTAGGAATAGAATTGGCACATCTATGAGGTTGACATGTTGAGAAGCATAGTCGTATGTACTTTTGACTCATGTAAATGGTATGCGGAATATCGCCATTTTAGTGAAATTCCCCATACAACTAGATGCTATTTGAGGCCATAAATCTTTAGATTGTTTTTGTTTTTTAATAAGGAATTTAGAGCCTCCAACTATCAAAATTCTAGTTGATTTATTCTTACATAATCATATCAATTATTTTAATCCCTAAATTTTTTTGACTTTATTTTCACCCCAAATGCTCAAAGATTGGCATTTCTAGTATAAGTACCAAATTTTAGGGAAAAAATCATTTTTGAACACATGTAACTATAGGATTTAGTAGTATGCTGGTTTGAGAAAGTGTTGAGGAATTGTCAAAAATCACCATTGTATAGATTGCAAGATATTAGCATTTGAAGTGATGAAAATTCTTTTTTGGGCCCTATGAAAAAAATGGGTTGCTGCACTTCACAAGGTCACATTTGTATGAAAAAATGTCCAGAATGGTGGCACTTCTTTGGATTCATTCTTTAATCCAAGTAGCCTATATGCTTGAAAAAAACTCCGATCGTTTGGAATTGTGCAACATATAGAAAAAATATAATAAATAGAAAAATATAGAGAATGATTCAAAATATTAGATTGTTAAGAACTTAGTTATGGAATTGAAAAATGCCAATCCCAATGGTTGTTATGTTATAGTAATCAATCTACATCCTATGTTTTGTTTTGTTTTTTTAAATATTAAAAAATGAGTTAAATAAAGGATTTCAAAGTTTTTATTTTAGAATGGAGATTCCATAATGCCCACAAACTCAAACTCTTCATAATAGTTTCATCTCATTAATCAAAATGGAATGATTCAAAGGTTTCTATGTATATATAAATCTAGAGAACCAATTGGAAAATTTTATTTCTTTAAAATGCGATTTTTTTTGAGCTGCTCACCGAGCTTTAAAAATTACATGTCATACAATAATTTTTTAACCATGTAATCAAAAGTTATGGGAAAACTTGCACCTTATAGCTACTCCTTGGCAAATGTTGTAAGAAAATTTCAAATATTTTTTTTGAATCATAGTAAGCTAGCTAAAATCACTATGTTGCCAAAGAAAAAGACAGTTTGGTGCTTTAAGGGTTAAACCGTATGGATTTCCAAATTTTGCGAGCATCAATTGAATTTGATATGTATTATTTCTGTTGTTAATCCTAAAATTCATAATGATTTCATTTTTTTTTCCTTTGAAGAATGTGAATTTCTTACAATTTTTACAATTGTCCATTTAAGAACTTTCACATCGCATGTCCAAATCCCATAAAACAAAGTCCTTGCACTCCTTTGTGCATAAGTTTTTTTAATTTTTATATTATAATCGGGAATGCAACCTCTCACACCACAACAAAGCCCTTGCACCCCTTTGAGCATAGAAGACACTGAATTTCTAAGTTTTTATAAAATGAAAAAAAATGACAAAATGATTTTTACTTTTATTTTGGCCTAGGATTTTACACTAGTTAAAAATTAAAATACACCCAAATACACCCAAATACTCGGACTCTGTCTGTGCTGCAGTTGGAAACGCGGGGAGGCCGTAGAAATTCCGACAGCCCAGTCGACTACGATACCACCGCCCGATCCGACATTTGGACGGCTACGATTCGCCAGCCGTCCCTACTCTTCCCTTCACAGACACTGAACCTAGTGTCGGAGACTCTGCGGGAGTCTTCCCGGAAGTCTCCCACTCCAAGACCCCACCACCACCACCCCTCCGTGGTCTTGATCAGGCTTAGCTTTGACTCTACAGCCACGGAGCTCAAAAACCAAGGCAAAGCAAAAACCCGGCATCTTGTCCCATTCACCTCGAGCTGCCATCTCGATTCCCACTCAACACTGTAGATTCTCTTCTCCTTCATTTCATTCACAAGCATTCTCAGTAGTAGTTGTGTTTTTTTTGAAAAAAAACTAGAAGAGTAACAAGCAGGAGGAGAAGAAGAAGCTGTAGAAGTAGACTGAGAAGTAGAAGTAGACGCAGAAGAATTCTTTGAAAGGAGATACCAGACAAACACAGACAGACAGAGAGAGAGAGAGAGAGAGAGAGAGAGTGAGTGAGAGAGAGAGTGAAAATTGCGTCGCACGCCATCACATTCGCAAGTTCACGCTCACACGCACACAGTCTGTGCCGGTGGATGTCGTGTTAGCCAAGGATTTAAGCAGGATCGCGACCTCGGATTTTAGGTTCTTGGAGGTGCTAGTGCAGTAGTACATTCGAGGTTTGCTTTCGTTTTAGATTGATTGATTGATTAGGAGTGAAGTAAGGGAGTGTTGGTGTGAGGGCGTTAGGCTTTGTGTAGGGGTACGTGATTTTCTTGGACTTGCTGGAGGAGTGAGGGGAGATTGTGTGTGCAATGATGGTGGTCATGGCCGTGTTTCGCGGTGGTGGTGTGGGTCAGTTGCGTCCCATTCCCGCAACGTGTTAGTTTTTCGCGTATTTTTTGTACTTTTTTTTTTTCCCCCTCCCTGTTGTGTTTGTCTTCTTGGGAGACAGGGGAGGGAATCTTAAGGCAGAGAGTATATAGGAATTCATCGGTGTGTTTGTTTTCCGACTCTCGAGACACGAGGTTTTGTGTTCTTTTGTGCCCGGATTTTGAGGTATTTTGTCAGTCAAGTCGAGTGGGGTGGTGTGATTGTAGCGGTAACGATTGCCAAGGTTTACGCCCTACAAGTCACACAACACGAATGCTTAAGCTCTTTGGAAATTCTACTTCTTTTCCATTTCTTGAATCCAAGAATCTCCATGTCGTTGCGAGGAAATCCCGAACCTTAATCTCGTCGATCTTGCCACTTGCTCGATGAGGCCGCCATAGGCATTTTCCTGGCATTCGCCACTCCTGCCATGACGTGGAAGTTTGTTAGTGAAGTAACAATTTGTTTGTATAGTTGTTTGGAGCTACGGAGGGGTAACAAAGCGCAAAGACAGAGTTTCTTTGATGCCCGGGTTAGCTGGAATTTGGCTGTGAGTTTGGGAATAGTGTGGTTCTGAGAGGATAGTGGAGGCTCTTGCAGCTTTCTGTGAGTGTCCACAAGGAACAAGAAGATAGCAAGGGCCATGGAGGAGGCAGTGGAGAGAGGAGAGCGGGAAGTGATGGACCACTTTCTGTTCATGCTGCATGTGTTGCCAGTACTGGTCGTCACTTTGCTGACTCCCCTTCTCGGCTTCAGCCTCAGCTTGCTCTTGCAGGGACTCGTCCTCAGCTATATTTTCTGGGTGAGACTCTTTCTTTGCTTGGGCTATTGCAAAACCTCAACATCCGCATGAATGATGTCCTTGGCTATCACTGGGTTCTAAGTAAGAATGGCTTGATGGTGAGCATATTTTTTTGCTTGGACAAGTGCAAGGCACCAACATTTGCATGACTGTTAATTCACCGGATGTTGATTTCTGGCAGTGAAGGAGCTTGAGATCGTGACAGACTTGGAAAGAATGACTTTCATTTTGCTTTTATTAGTTCCTTGGCTATCACTGGGGTATAAGAAAGAATGGCTTGATTGGTATGGGCCTGCGCGCTAGCTGTTATGATTTACGTTTCCTGGGTATATGTGATTGCAGATTCAGAAGGGGTATTCGGAGAGAGAGAGGCGCCAAATTCAGGTCGAAGAGAGGAAGAAAATTAACGCAAAAAAGGTATGCTCTGCTGCTTTGGGTCAAATTGGATCTCCTCTTTGATAAACACTGATCGGGACACTGATGTGTCCTATAAGTGAGGGCAAAAAATCAGTGTCACTACAAAAGTTTATTGTTGTGGAAATTAGTGCAATACAGCAATATTTCAGCCTGCACTAATTTACAGTATTTTGACTTTGGTAAATTAGTCTCACACTCACTAATAGGATAAATCAATGTAGCTGCAGGCTAGAACAACGAATGTCACGGCCAAGTCATGCTTACTCCACATCCTTATTGAAGCCCAACTGAGTGTAGTGGAAGTTGAGTTGGTGTCGGTAACAACTGTCAATATATTGGACGGGATCAGGTCCCTAGCAATTTGAGTGTCCTCTACCTTACGTATGTTTTGGAGAACTTTTGAGCAATTTGAATCTGTAATTCTTCTTCTCATGCAGGCCATGACCGAAGGTGAAACATTGAGGTGGATGAACGAGGGCTTGAAGGTGATGTGGCCGATCAGCATGGAGAAATTTGCGTCTAAGCATTTCTTCATACCCATGGCGCCGTGGTTTTTGAAGAGGTTCAAGCCCACGTATGTGGTGCGTTTGCGTTGATATCCTGGCCTTCTTGCTGCTCTACGTTGAAGTGCACAGAAGCGCTTTTTTTTCTGCTTTATTATCCATTACACCTATCTATTGCTTTTGAACACGGTACATAAAGCTATAGAGGGTAGACAATCGTCCATCTCGTTTCCATATCTTCGATGATCATTTTTGTGCAAGAACTACCTGAGAAGAATTGTACTTTTCAAAAGTCACATGCACTTGTTAAGCCTTGAGTGCTCCGAAGTCCCATATTCTGGATGATAATAGAGTGCTTCAGGTCAATGTTTTGTCCAAATGCATCCAAAGTAATGCTTGAATATTTAAAAACGACCAATTTGATGAAATTGAGGCAAGTAACGTAATTGTAAAACTGTACAAAACTGTACATAATTCCAAAAAAGATTTGGGCGTTAAGGGTTTCATGAATTTTTATTGGACACTTCGTAGACACTGACAAGAGAAGATTGTGGTTTTGCAGAAGGAAGTGACACTGCAGAATCTCCATTTAGGAAGCACTCCACCCCATTTCAGTCTGATACGTGCCCTGCCGTCTCCCCAAGATGGTGACGATGTGGTAGCTATGATCTCCTGATGCTGTTAATACCGGCTTTCGTCGCTTCATGCTCTTCTTTTTCAGTTCTAATGTCTGTTGCAAGTCACATGTCGATGTGAAAAGAGGACACGACTTGAATACGAATCCCTTTCATCTATGCAGGTTTTTGAGGCAAATATGGAGTTCTTGTCTGATAAGGACATGAACGCGGAGATGACAGTCCAAATAAGGGGAATGAAGATCACCTTTTACATTTCAAAACTGTACATCAAGGGCATGGTATGTACCAGACAATTTTTAATGCAGCCTCTCCTCAATTTTTGTGTTGTAGGTTCTAGAGTCTTATTGTGTTTTTGACTGCGGCAAAGTTTAATCATTTTTTTTAACTCGTAGTTGCCCAAGTGGCCACTGTCATGTCTGTAACAGTTGAGATAAACCATTCAGGACTTTTCAAAGAAGGAAACCATTAGAAAGAAGAAATCACACCCTACATTTTTGAATGATATAGATATGTTTTGAGAGTTACTATTATCGACTATAGCTTCCAAAGTGCACTTTCTATTCTTACCGTGGGCGCTTAGGAGTTAATGACACTTTTGCTCTGAGGATTTGCAAATATTAGATGCGTTTCTTCCCTGTGTTCAATTCCTATGTTAAACAGCTGTTGGCCCTTAATATTGAGATTACAAACGCAATTAATGTACTTCCCTCAATGTATGTTGTTTCAGGTCAAGTTTTCAGTGAAGTTTGTGAAAGGATGGCCAGTTATAGGGCGAGTTCGCTTCAGCTTTGCACATACACCCATTGTCGACATGACTGCACGACCCTGGCATGGTCCCAACATGAGGTTTATCCCAGGAGCTGCCAACTGGCTGGTATTATACATGCTCTGCCTCCCCAGCTTTTGAAATAATATCTGCCTGGTTACATCGCATCCATTTCTAGATTTCCAAGTAGTTTGCCGTAAATCTACTCATTTGTTTAGTCAATTAGCATCTGTCCACGATCGAGACTCTTCTAGTCTAAGTATTGGGTGGTCTGATGATTCAGGAGGAAACATTGGGCACAGCGCTTGAGCAATCAGTCGTTGAGGTAACTCTATCAGTTCTGTTGATTTCAGCTGATTCTTATGCTAGGGAAGTCACGGGGAGTATTGGAAACTATGTTAGTCCGAATATGAAGGGGTCACTTAATGATTTTCAAGTAAAACTTAGAGCTTCTTTACTTCTAGTGAAGGCTCAGTTTTATTTCTAAAGAATATTTATTGTACTGTAAAATTTGCTCCAAAAATGCAATTATAAACAGAATTGGGTCTACCGAATGTGTAGATATTAGAAAATTAGATAATAAAGGTTACCCAAACCCCTCTTCATATTAGTTAATATTCCCCAATCAGTACCCTGTTTGACTCGGGGAATATCTGTTTAAGCAATGAGTGTCTGCACCAAGCTTGTATGCAGCTTGATCAAGACTTAGGTTACCAGAGTGTTTGCAGTTTGCTATGTTCACTCAATTTATACCTCATGGTTCTAATGGAGCGTGTCTGAAGTGTTGGAAGTTGCAGAGGTTACATTGTTAGTGAAGTGTTGTGGTATTTGTGCAGCCATACATGCTGGCCATCGATTTTGAGAAGCTTGTGAGCAACATGATGTTTTCTGACCTGATGCCTCGACAAGGTAGAGTAGATCATAACCCTTCAACCTCCTCCTTGCAGGAGTAATTGCTACGAATCTGTTTTTTGTTTGCGCTTCCTAATGAAATTCGTTTAAGGTTAATAATAACAGAACATGGTAATTGTGTTCCAGGCTTGCAAGAATTTTTTAATGTGGAACCCAAGTCTGGTTTTTCACAAGCAGTGCTGGTGGAGATTTTGGAGGCTGGTGACCTGAAGCCTCCAAATGGTGCAGGTAAAGTTGTAACCTATTTTCTGTCCTGTTTCTGTTCCACTTGATCCCTCTTTGTAGAATTGCATCATGCTTGTTTGCTACTTGACGTTTACAAATTGCTTCTATTTGTCAATTCATGGCCATGATACAAAATATTCTCGTTTTAGTGCAAAGTCTTGAATTCCGTTTTCTTATGATATTTGCAGGTTTGCCTGATCCCTTTGTAGAAGTGACACTGGGGACACACAAATGGAGAACAAAGAGTCGAACAAAGACGCTCAGTCCAGTTTGGGATGTTGAGATGCAGCGTATTCCCATCGTGAACTGGGCGTTACCAAACCTGCTCACCTTGCAAGTGATCTCCAAGAGAAGTATGAAGATCCAAGGCCAACGTCAGCTTGGGTATGTTTCTCTATCCCATGCGAAGGTCCTGGGCATCGTATGTCTTTACGTCCCACTCCTTGTTGTCAGATGAAGATGCTCAATCCAATATTAGGAAACGAGATCTGTCTTCTCACCATTGCCAGTGGCTTCATTTGATTATCCTCATATGGCTGGTGCGTCCATTCATGTTGCATAAGCCGTGTCAGTCCATTTTTGAGGCGACAGCCCTTGTGATCCATATTTGGTGCTTATTGTTGGTCCCTTTGAGTTTTAAAGCAAGGGTTTTTGTGTGTGTGCAGGATATGCAGCATACCAGTCAACGATTACCGGAATGGGGAGCGCCATGTGAAGAAATTAAGGCTTGAGAATGATCGCCATGTTTCAACGGGTTGGGTGCGGGTCGCCCTGACTGTGGAAAACTCTCAGGATGTGGAGGAGCCAGCCGCAAGCATCGGATCCCAGGTATTAAATTTAACGGTCAATCTACGTTTGTCTAATCAAGACATTTCAACCATTTTTTATGAAGTCTAACAATTTGATTTATCGAAACTTGGTCCCTCTTCTTGATTATATCTACTTTTCTACATGTTTGGTTTCAAGCTTGCGAATTGATTTTGTCTCTGTTGATTGCAGCCAACAACTCGAGACCTTGAAAGTATTTCACCATCTCTATCTGCCGCCGCCACTACAATAAGTGCTCCTCTAATCCATACTCGGAGTACTTCAACTGAAGATGTCGCTGCGCCCCATGAAGCAAGCAAAGAGGGTGGGAACAGTGAGATCATAAAAATGCCCTACGGTGCGGATGGTTCCTTCTCAATAAAATTTCCAGGAGAGGGCGATTCTTTGTATTTTTCTGACCCCCCAACCACCAATGCACGGAAGCCAAAAAACGAAAAGACCGCATTTGAATCCAAAGATAGGGATGCCAGAGTGAAGCGATCTATGATGAGCATCCTTGGACTTAAGAAACGAAGCACGAGTAAAGTCTCCCAGGAAATCTCGCCACCCGAGAGAGAGATGACTTTGAGTGAGCATTCAGGATATTCGAGCAGCTTGGACCGCTCCACAGAGCTCAAAATTTACCATGGTGCCTTGAATTTGAATTTGTTGTCCCCTGAGAGGCCTTCTAGAGAGCCTCCTCATGGGGACATCCGTCCTCAGAGGCTGGAAACCGTCTATAGCGAGAATCGAGAAACAATGACGACCCCTGACCATGGGCACAATGACATTAATTTGACCGAATCACAACCTCATGAGGAGGTTCAGGGTTCTAGTCTCTCCAGGGAGTTGATTTTCAGTGCACAAATGGGACAAGAACCCGAGAAGCAGAACTCCAAGAATTCATGGTGGAAGAGCTTGACTAAACGAAAGAAGAGACGAACTACTCGAGGTAGTAGCAAACCGAATACCGTCTCGGAACATGACCAACCTGAGGATGAGTCATATGAGCCGAGCGACACCTCCGCGTCGCAATCCTTCAGGAAAGAGCCACGGGAAATAGTCAAGGAATTACTCCTCCACCCAGAGGACAATGTTACTACCGTTGACAATGGCCGCAGCATTCTTGCTTGTGGTCGCAGCAAGTCATGCCGACAAGACTCTCATAGTAAGAAGGTTGTCTCTAAAGGAGGCTTGTCGCAGTCGATGCGGTTAGACCCCTCTTCATTTCTCAAGACCATCCATGAGAAGCAAGGCCTTGACAGACCACAACATTGAGGTATGTCTGTTGTACTATCAAGGGTTTGCACCTTCTGGCATAGTTAGTAAAACTCTCCCGAACAGACACTTTATTCACCTCGGTGTTTGGGCCAATGTTACTCCTCTTTTGTTGTACCATAAGCATTCAAATCTTTACTGCTCAACTGCGCAATGTGGCTATCATATTTATCAAGGAAAGCACTACAGAAGAAGAAAAGAGGGTCAAATTATCAAGGAGGAGCTTTAGTTGGTGGTAGGATTCTCCTGAAGCCATTGTTACTATATCATTTGCGAACTGTAAAGTTACTTGAGGCTCATTGTTTACAGTATGATTCCAGGGTTTATCCCTGCAGAACTTGAGCTGATCTCTTCCATCTGTAACAAATTTATTTTATTAGTCAACTGCCATTGCAGTTTGATTTCATGTGCCGTGAACTCTGCTGTTTGATTTTGTGTCTACATGTTAGAAATTTCTGTGTAATGGTGTCTCTGATTGGCATAGCATAATAGAGATTTCCTTAACCCTGTTACGTTGCTGTGGACACTAAATGGCCAACGGATGACAGAGAATCCTTCTATGTAGAGAGAATCCTTCTATGTAGATAGAATTGCTAATGTTCATCTTTGGAATTTTGTGTAAAATGGAAAGGTCTAGCATAGTAGTTTGACCTCCAATGAATACTCTTGTTTTTTTAAACATATGATTCACATAGTAACCAAAAGGATGATTTCCACGTTGACTAGTGTGTCCTATGGTTAAGTCCAACTCAAAGATTCAACATTGTGTTTTTCCTTTGACTTCCAATAAGTAAGTGCAATTTATAATCGATGGAATACACCCTACCATTCCAAATCAATTGCATCCCTACTTGTTTTTTTAATAAATCCAAAGATTGAAGGTACATACAATGAGAGATACAGAGGTTTGAAGTTGATCATGAGTACCAACAAGTACTACATTACCATGTCTAAGTCCAATACATTGTCCATCTATCATGGATTTTATAAGTACATTAAGATATTTGAAAATGATACATAGTGTCAATTTTAGGTGTGGTGTTGATATTTATTGAAATTGTTATATTCTTTTTATCTTCAAATTCTAGATCTTAATCACTTTTGATAAATAATATAAAGTATCTATTATATTATCCACTAATCTTAATAGACGATGTATGAATGCTATTTGCACTTCCAATAATGTTTTACCCAAATAAGTGTAAAATTAGACCTGTGCAATTTTTGTAGACTACACATCTTTGCCACTTGTCTGCAAACTCAACCCCTACAAATTCTTCACTATAATAAATACCTTCAATCTATGAATGAGAGCCTAAGGTTAAAAAAAAACTATTTCTAGAGTTTGAAAACTTCTATTGTCAAAACCATGCAATCCAAGAGAATCTGGATTCAATTTTTTGATGTTCAAGAAAACACAATTCTCCCCAAACTCATCCAATTAGTCTCGAAATATTCAAACTCTGGCACCGATTAAGTTATGTACCCTAAACCCCAAAACCCTACAAATAAAAACCCAATAAAAAAAAACCTGATCTTTGTAACCAAGCCATTTACGAGTTTTTCGTTCTGAAGAAACGGAGAATGCGTGCGCTGCTGCAGATTCTTCACGAACGCCTCCGATTTCGTGTGCGATGGCGTGGTGCAAATTCACGCATGTTGCTGGAGGTTGATCGAATTGGCGCCATCCGGCCATTGTTGCAGTGCAAGCGAGGAATTGAATGGCGGAGGTAGGAAGTGGAAATGTTGCTGGAGAGTATGTCTTTGGGAAGCGGATGCTCGCGGGTGCCATTTCCGGTGGCCTGGCGGATGGGCTCATGTACCCCATGATGACCGTGAAATCGAGACTCCAGGTATAGTTCTCTCAGTGTAATTGCCATTCGTCTGCTGAATGAATTTGCAGATTGGAACGAAGAATTTGGGGTTTTAGCTTGGAATTTCGAAATTAGGGTTTTCGTTGATACCCAAACCCCAAATTTTTGTGACCTTCTCGAATTGATATTTAAGAATATCTTGCACATTTGCCTCACTCTCATTGACTGTAGCACTAAGCATTCAAATTTAGTTGAATCTAAGATGTTGGGGTTTAGGTTGGATCGAGGAGATCAGGGTTTTAATTGAAACTAAGAACCCTCAAGCCTCTGTATTATGACCTTCTCGTAATTTGCATTCGGGAGTATCTTGCACATTCGCCTCATCCTTGTTGTAACACACTTGTAATGCATTCAAATTAAGTTGAATTTAAGATATTGGTATTTAGGGTTGGTTGGAACGAGACCATCAGGGTTTAGTTGCAGCAAAGAAATTAGGGTAAGAAATTGGGGTTTGGGTTGGAGCGCGGAGATGAGGGGTTTAGTTGCCGCTAAGAAATTAGGGTTTTGAAACAGGTACAAGGAAGTGGACGTTGGGGATCGAAAGGAGCCTTGTACATGTATGGAGGGCCACTGCATGCCATTCGGACCATCGCCGCCAACGAGGGCTGGAGAACTTTCTACAAGGGCTACGCTACGGTCATGATGGGAGTTTCTTCGACAGCCTTGTACATGACAACGTACCAAACCATCAAAAGGCTTCTTCCAGGTATTGATTTTCTACTCCACTTGAGCATCATGCTTTCAAAATGGAGCTACCAGAAGGGATCACAAGTTTAGGTCAAGTGTGAAAGCCGAAAGGCTAGAGTCTAAACCCCTTTGCTGATCAAATATAATTTTGCAAAGCGCCTGGTGCCATGATCGTCATTTGAACTTGGGGTTTAGGATCATCAGTGTGCCTCTGGTAAAGTAAGAATGCCTAATTTGTCTTTCATGAGTGATCTGACTTCGTAGTAGAACTTTCAGATGCCATGAATCGTATTTATAACAAAGGCAAACGGAATTGAGAAGGAATGGAAGTTTGAAATTGTGATTTGTTTGTGATATTACACTCGGTTCACACCCTTTGTGTCAATGAATATCTCATTGTACACCAACTGCTATACCCCAACTGCATTGCCAAAATGAAGCTCTAGACGGCCACAGCAGAAATGTGGCCACAACAGATTCAACCTTATTGCATAGAGAATGCTGGGTTATCTGAATGAATGTGCCGCACAAATATCCTTAACAATGGGTTTTTTTAATCCTCTTCATCCTTAATTTATTTTTTGTTTTCCTGCTGCGCAGGTGGACAGGATAATCATGTGGTACAGTTTGGAAGTGGGATAATTGCCACTTTTGCGCAATCAATAGTAGCTGTGCCTGTGGAGGTTATTCGGCAACGGCAGATGGTTCAGCCTGGCATTGCAGGCTCTTACATGGTAGGATCCCAACCCTAAGCTCTTTGGGTTTTGGGGAATTCTGTAGATAGAGTATGAGTCATTAACCTCTAAGATGCCCAAGCTAAAAATTAGAAATCTCACTTTGGAAGTTAGTCTATTTGAAACACATTTTGTCTTTGTAAAAATTGTGGTTCAATGGAGAATATATTCATGGTCAGAACCAATTTTGCAGAGTCTTCTCGAGTTGCTTAACGTGGATGTCAAACTTTATGATATACTATTCATGATTAAGCGTTATTTTTCTTGAAAAAATGAGCAACAAAATACTAGGCTGCATGCAAATGGTGGCTGATGCTGTAACATTTCGTTTTTAGTTTCTTTTACAAGAGATTTCGGGAACAGGATCTGGATCATCTCCTGATTTTCGAGTTGAAGTTGCAATGTGCAGTCACCGTGGCTTGGTGGTAGGAAAAAGGATACATATTATCCACAATCAACGACCTCAGCTAATAATTTTTTTTATTAGCAGTATTTGCGAGAGGCCCCTCAACCGTGGATTGGTATGACCCCTAGTGAATTCTAAATCCCTGAGGAGTTTGACACCCACAATTAAGAACATAGCGGAATTACAATGTCGCATTCGTTTGTGTTCAATTCTTGCAGGGTTCCCTCCACACAGCCCAAAGCATCTACCGCCTGGAAGGAGTGCGCGCTTTGTACCGAGGCTTTCTCTTGAACCAAATGCTGTGTGTCCCATTCAATGCGGTGTTCATGCCACTCTGGGAAGCCAGCAAGCTCGCGTGTGCTCAGCTCTCGGGAGCCCCATCCATTGAGAAGCTTGAATTACAATATGAACTCGGGAGCGCGTTTTTCCCTTCTGCCATTGCTGCTGCTTTGACAAATCCCATGGTGAGTGTTCCCCTTCACCCTCTTCGTTCACACTTTAGTCCCGAGGTGCCCAAGCTTAACATAGAAAGAGTCCACTTCGGAAGCTAATAGTCAATCTCTCATATTAATGCAAATTGTGTCATGATTTCATCCATCACGTTCTCATCCACACAATTTCCTTTCTTTTGTTCTTACTAAACCCTAATGACATCCAAACATCTTCTCAATGAAACCTTGAAGCTTGATGAAACCTTTTTGGTGCTGGTGCATTGCACAGGCTCTGTCCTATTTCTAGTAAATTTCAAAACATATGTGTACTGTTCAATAACGTGGGGTATGGTTTCTGTTGTGTGTTGGTGCATTTTGAGAAATTCTTTGATGTATTGGAATATTGCAGGATGTGATCAAAACTAGGATACAAGTACAAGGGAAGAGCAATGTGGTTAGCAGAACCCAGTATTCTGGCGCTTGGGATGCAGCCAAAGTGATTTACAGGGATGAAGGAATGACTGCCTTTGCAAGGGGTATGACATCGCGAATGTTGTGGGTTGCACCCTCAGTAATGATCTATTTCACAGCCTATGACCAGCTCATGAAATGGCTCATTCCAAGTTCTTGAACTCATCATTCATCAGCGAACTGATTTATCCTATCAGTGTGACTAATTTTACCAACGTCTGTATTTTAAATTAGTGCAGGCTGAAATGTCACTGAATTGTGCTGATTTCCGTAGGAAGAATATAATTTGTAGTGGCACTAATGTAGGGCGCTCTCACTAATAGGATAAATCATTGTAGTTGCACCAACACACAACAGGTAGTCAAACGATACTTGAGCTAAGTTTTGGTAGAATGCTAAGATTTACTGCTCTTGGGATTTAATCGTTGTACGGTAATCTGGCAAAACCGATGGTTTTGAGGAAAGGAGAAATGGAGTTTTGATAGAAATGACAAGGATTGTAAAAATTTTGGAAATTTTATTGCTTGAATTGCAATATGTGCTTTGGATTGGGAGGCAAAAAGTGCTTTGGATCCATGGCCAATGTCTAGATTCTTTTATCATTCAAGAACTACTTTCTTGTTTATTGCTTCTTACTTTTGTGTTCATTACTTTGGGACATGTGTCATGAACTTAATAGTCCAAACCTTGAAAAGAAAAGAAAAATCTTATTTTCTTGTTCACTACTTTGAAACATGTGTCATGAACTTAATAGTTCAAACCTTGAAAAGAAAGAAAAAGTACATTCTAAGCTTTGTTTGGAAATCTGTTCCAACCTTGGTTGGAAATATTGCACCGTAGTGATTGTTGATGGGGCATTGGTTAGAAATGGGTGCCTTTACTTTATTTTAAGGTTGGAAATATTGCACCGTAGTGATTGTTGATGGGACATCGATTAGAAATGGGTGCCTTCACTTTATTTTTGCTCTTGGTACTGTAATTATTTAATGCAATGCTCTATTATTGAGTTTCTAATATTGAATGTCATTTCTATTAAGAAATAAATATATTATTTTAATATGTTTGCTAATTCATCATACAAGGATAGTCAACTAGGAAATACTTAGGACCAATGGGAGAAGAGAACTATTCATCTTCTTTCTCCTTATGACATGTAGGAGGCCTTGGCCGCCGCCTCCTACATGTGGAACTCCTTGCCTTTGGCTAGCCCCTCCTCTTCTCTACCACCCTCCTGCTCCAAGTTTTTTCCCCCTCCCTTATTCCAAGGAGAAATTTTAGCTCAAGGCTAAGATCCTACATTTTCTTGGTCCAACCAATCAGTTGGAATATACTCTCGTTTAGGTCTTTAGAAAATAAAAAATATTTTCTTATTTTCCTCTAAAATGATTGGATTTTTTTCGAAGATTTTGAACTCAATTCATAAATTTTAGATTTCAACCAACTAACTTGTAACTAAAGGTTGGTACTTCTTCTCCCTCCTCTCTGCTGCCCTCTCCCCCCAATCTTCCTCCACCTCCTTGGCATCCCCTCCCTCTCTCTGTTCTTTCCTTTCTTCCTCCCCCTCCCCCCTCCGTAGTATTCTTAATATTTTTATATTTTTATATTTTTAATTTTTAAATTTTTAATCCTTATCTTCATCTTTTTCTTTATTGTTCTATTTTTTTTATCCTTCTAATTATTTTGTCTTTATCTTTATCTCATATTTTTTTTTCATCTTTATCTTTAATTTCATTTCCATCTTTATTTTTTCATTTCAAACCCTAATTTTCAATTTTCTCTTTTTCTAAGTCATCTTTCTCTTCATTTTTTTACATCACGAGTGCATCCACTTCTTTTGTTGCCACTTCTACAACAATTCCAGTGACTACTATTAACGTTCAGCCACCAAGACTTCAACCTCTTCTTTTTCCATAATTGGTAGTTGATGGCAGTAACTATTTATTGTGGGCGAAAACTGCGAAAGTGCGTATTTTTGTACAGCAATTATCCGACTATATTACCTTTAACAGTCTCAAACTTGTAAGTACTTCTATTTCTACCTCTATTTTATGGTAAACACTACTTTTACTCCATCTCCATTTTGTTCCATCTCTGTAGCATTAATATTTGAAACTTGAAAGTCCAAATGAGCTTTGGCATAAGCTCAAAGCTCGTTATAACTACTAGAAAACAATTTTATTTCCTAGAGCCCTTCACAATTGGATCCATTGACAAATGTTGGATTTTTCAACACTTGTATCTTTCAATAATGAGCTATACCACATAGTGTGGTCAGACCATTATTGAAGGGAAAATGATTAATAATACTCTTTCAACATTTCTACCCATCTCTATTGTACTTGCACAATAGTACAAAATTATGAAATTTGAGAATCATTTAGATTTCATGTCTATATTACTTCTTGTTGAAAAACAAAACGAATTCCTCTTGCACAATACAAAGGCCCATCCTATTAGAACTTCAATTCTTGAGTCCCATGTTGCCAAGGTTTCTCATGTCAAACCTAAAACACACAAATATGAGAAAAAATGCTATAAACATTAGGATAGTTATAGCTGTAGTAACCAACAAGTTCAAAAGAGAAATAACAACTCCTTTACTAACACTAATAGTCATAGTAAATGTCCATTAGAGACATATTCTTATCACAAATGTGATAGAGTGGGCCATTTAACAAATGTTTGTTGAATATCAGACTACTTTGTAAAAATGTTCCAAAAAAACAAGAAACTCCAAGTTCAAACTCGAAAAGCCAATATGATGAATGCGTTTATGAATCCATTTGGAGTTGAAGGTTTTGAAACTCATGGAATTGAAGACTTCGAATCTCATGGAATTGAAGACTTCGAAACTCATGTTACTAAAGATAATTCTACTAGTGAGTCTTGTGATGTGCTCCTTGACTTTGCAACTATACATACAATTTTGAGAAATAAGAAATTTTTTGATGAAAATAATCTTTTAACTTAGCAAACCAGAAATTTAATGACTATGGCTGAATTGAATGTATTTCATTTCCAAAAGGGATTAACAAAGGTGATATTGCTTGAGGGCACTACCATTATATGTATACGTACTATGTTTTCTTCCTCTGCGTCTCGAAACCTAATCAACTATTAAGATGTACGTACTAATGGTCTTTATCTCTTTATCTAAATTCTAAATAGACGAGAGTGTCAGATTTTTGTACAAAATAATAAAGTAGTGAAAATCGCTTTTGCTACAACAAGTGGTTCATATCGGATTGCGATCCGACCACCAGTTGTATTTAGCTTTGCTTTATCTTCTAAAGTTAATAAAGTTTCACTTTGGCATGGAAGATTGGGCCATTCAAGCTCTACTTCATTGAGAAAAATTAATCCATATGTTACTGGGTATAATTTGCAGCTAGTAGATGTGGGTTCATTGACATTTTGTTAAGCATGTGTGCAAGACAAATTAATTGTTAGGCCATCATATGACAACTTCTTCATGAATTATCATTAATGCTTTCAAGGCTTCATAGTGAAATTTATGGTCTAATAACTCCTATGTTTAAATCATTTCGATATTTTCTAATTTTGATTGATGCATCAAGCAAACAATTACATGTCTCATTATTATCAATGAAAAATTTGACTTTTGTCAATTTACTTTCAATGTTGATTCATTTCAAGGTTTATTTCCTTAACTATTCTATCAAAATATTGCATAAGATTAATATTTAAAAATTTCAGTTAAGATCTTTCAAAGATCATTGCATTGCAATAGGGATTAATTTGACCTATTCAATTCCATATGAACATATTCAAAATAGATTGTTAGAATCTTTTATCAAACGGATTCAACTTATTATGAGATCTATGCTCTTTTATGCAAATTTACTTGCATCTACGTAGGGACATGCAATTTTATATGTTGCAATCCTTATTTGACTCTGTCCTTCATCTATGAACATTGCTTCCTCACAAGAGTTACTTTCAGGATGTATTCCCAACATATCTCACTTATGAATTTTTAATTGCCGCGTATAAGTTTTAATCTCGGAATCACAACGTTATACAATTGGAGCTCATTGCCAAAAATGCATCTATGTTGAATTTGATTCTTCAAGTATTATTTGTTATGTCAATTCATCTACTAGTACATTGCTATATGCTTGATTTGCCAATTGTTAATTTGAAAAAGATATATTTCCATCTTTAAGAGGAGGAACATCTATTCAAAAACAATCTAAAGGCCTTATATTCAAGGCACTTGAGACATTTACATTTAATCCTGATCCTAGAACATCTTTGACTAAAACTGAGGTTGTCAAAATTATGCATTTGCAAAAGATTGTGAATCAAACATCTAATGATTTTAATGATGCACAAAGAATTACCAAAAATTTAGTGAACGAAGCTCACAATGTTCCTACTCGACTTTCAATGCTAAAAACCATTACAATAGGCAAACAGACTTGTGGATCAGATAAACAATCACATAAGCACAAGGTAATGATTGATACTATTACTTTTTTTATGCCTACAACTATCAATGTCAATTTTATGGAATCACTCACATCAGATTGTCTGTCTTCATTTAATATCACTACAATTCTTGAAGAAGAGATTATTATTCATATCCAAAATAAGTTCAAGTTGAACACGAAGTTATCTATGATGTATTGCAGTACTGGTGATATTTGAAATAAAGAGATAATTGAAATAAACGAATCATTCATTTATATGATTGTAAAAAATATTTCTTGCGAGAAAGATAATCTTGAACCAAGTACTATTAATGAAGCGATGCATTGCTCCGATTGACTAAAATAAAAAGTTGCTATTAAAGAGGAGTATGCTTCTTTACAGAAGAAACAAGTTTTTGGACCTGTTATGGATAATCTCACTTCTCGACTACTTTGATACAAGTTGATATTTGTGTAAAAACGTGATGAAAAAGGTCAAATTATCCATTATAAAGTTTATCTTGTTGCTCAAGGTTTCACACAAAAATTTGACATTGATTATGATTCTATATATTCATCAATTATGGATTCTATTATTTTATAATATTTTATTAGAATGTCAGTGTACACCATCCTTGAGATACGTTTAACAGATATAGTCATTGCTTACCTATATGGCTCACTTCATACTAGTATTTATATAAAAGTCCCACTTCGTCTTGGAACTACCAATCAAACTGTACTTATTCCTAGAAAACGTCGTGGTGTTAAATTATAACAAACATTGCATAGTCTTTAACAATCTGAACTCATGTAGTACCAACAACTACGAAATTATCTTGTTGAGTATGATTTTGTAAATGATTCTTTACTTCCATGTCTCTTTATCAAATGAGACAAATATGGATTTATAATCATTGCAGTATATATTGATGATTTGAACTTCATGGGCACCAAATCTACATGTATTGCTGTAACTCAATTCTTTATTCGCGAGTTTGAAATGAAGTTACTTGGGAAAACTACTTTCTGTATTGGCCTACAAATTCTTTACATGAAAGATGATAGTATTTTTTTCCACAAATGACTTATTTCAACCAAATCTTGAAAATATTCAATATGATTAATGCCTATACACTTTCTACACCTATGATTGCTCGCAATAATAAAAGTGATGATCCTTATCGTCCTTGCGAGGAGGAGAAGGAACCACTTTGGGAACAATATCTATACCTTACTACGGTTAAAGCACTTTTATATTTAGCTACATCTGCAAAGCCTGATATCACATTTATAAGTAATGTCTTTGCAAGCCATAGTACCTGTCTTACACTAAGATACTAAAATAGCATTAAACACATTTTTTGTTATTTGAAAAGAATGGAAGATTTGAAATTACATTATTCTCGATCTTTAGGTTCCAAATTAGTTGGATATGCCAATGTTGGCTATAAATCTGACTCTACAACAGCCAAGTCTCAAACAGACTATGTTTTCTTACAACATAGAATTGCAATATCTTCACTACAACAATGGCAGTGATTTATGACTGCAGAATTATGACTGAGGATGATTGGCGATTGCTTGTAGTCATATTTTTCAAGGGTTAAAAAATATGATTGCGAGTCATATTTTAGCCTTATACATCATGGCCGTATAGTATATGGCCATTGAAAACACCAAAATACTTCATAGAGAATGGTAGGGAACATATTTAGGAAACGTCCAGTCATATTTTTTCTTTAGTCATATTTTGCAATCACATCTCCATGATAGTAAGATTTTTTTAGGGCAGCCCAAAAACAATTTGGGTAGGGAATATGTTTAGAAAGTACCTAGTCATATTTTTCCACGTAGGATTTTTTTGTAGTCATATTTTTTGAAAGTCACTTTTTTGTAGTTGCCACTAATTTAGGGTTTTGAAACCTTAGCCGCCACTAGATTAGAGTTTTGAAACCCTAGCCATCACTTTTTGTAGCCACTCCTCTTTTTGCCCTTTCTTCTTTCTTCTTTATTCCTTCTTTATTTTTGTTGCTTCTTAAGTTTTGTTTCTTATCGCTTCTTAGGTTTTTCTTCTTCTTTCTTTTTCTTACTTCTTTTTGCTTCTTAGGTTTTGCTTCTTTTTCCTACTTAGTTTTTGCTTCTTCTTCTTTCTTTTTTGTTCCTTCTTCTTTGTTTTTGTTGCTTTTTAAGTTTTATTTTTTATTGCCTCTTAGGTTTTTCTCCTTCTTGCTTTTTCTTACTTCTTCTTGCTCCTTCTTACTTCTTGCTTCTTAAGTTTTGCTTTTTAGGTTTTAATTCTTCTTCCTTCTTAGATTTTGTTTCTTCTTTCTTTTTAAGTTTTGCTCTTTTTTCCTTCTTAGATTTTGCTTTTTTTTGCCTCCTAACTTTTGCTTCTTCTTCCATTTTAAGTTTTACTTCTTCCATCTTAGATTTTGCTTCTTTTTGCCTTTTAACTTTTGTTTCTTCTTCCATTTTAGTTTTTTCTTTTTCTTGCCTCCTAGTCATATTTTGCAGTCATATTTTGCAATCACATTTTGCAATCATAATGTCACTTAATTTTTTCTTCTTCTTTTATGCTACTTTTTGCTTCTTAGTCTCTTTATCATCATTGTTATTTTTTTGGGTTATTTATAATTTTTGAATATATAATAATTGTAATTTTTTTTTTATCTTAAACATATCTACATATTTTGTAGTGCTTTAAATCTTTGAAGTTTGAATTATATTGTTCATTTATTGAAAACTAACCTTCTTGTTTATACATGTAGGCATTGGAGGTTGAAATGAAGTTATTGAAGGCTACTTGCAATACAAAAGAAGTAACATCTTTACATTATTGTTGGAATATAGGTTCTACAAGTATGTAGAAATATACATATATAAAGAGCCATTGTGATATATTTTGTGTTAGTAACTAATAAATGTTATTGAAAAAAATCACATTTTTTCTTATATTTGACTTTCCAATGTGATTAATTTTTGCCCATTTAAGAAATCATATGTATTCATTTTTAATTAAATGGATTCTCTTACTTAACTATTAAATATGTTGATGTATGACTACACATAGTCGTTTCACAAATCATCAAAAGATATGACTGAAAAGAATTGTTTTACACATCATTTAAAAATATGAATGGAAAAAGTCATATTTCACGTTACTAAAAAATATGACTCACCGTAGTCGTATTCCTCATCAATCAAACATATGACTCATCGTAGTCATATTCCATGTCATTCAAAAATATGACTTACCGCAGTCATATTTCATGTCATCAAAAAATATGACTCACTGCAGTTATATTCTATGTCATAAAAAAATATGACTCGCCACAATCATATTCCACATAGGATTTTTTTGTTTATCCGGTGTCGTGTTGAGAAGAGTGCGCTTAGGGAATACGCAGGGTATCTGGCTGCAACTAGAACTAGTTAGCCAGGAACTTCAAATAACCTTCGAGTCTTCTTGTCTTCAGTCTTCGATCTTCAATCTTCGGCCTTCAAACTTCAGTTTTTCGTTGGCCTATCCTGTGGTGTCTCTATATGGGCCAAGGTAAGGGTAGGGTGATAAGAAACCACGGCCTCGAACGGGTAAAACGGGACGGCCAGACCACGAGCTGTGCCGTCCGAAAGATTGGCTCCTAAACTTCAAACCCACAGTGACCAACAATCGTGTCTCACTAGTGGGAACAACAAAATGTGACCATGTGGGTGATCAATCCCATTTCGTCATAACAAACACAAAACGGGGCTACTCTTGAATTCCCACAGAGCCCGCAACAAGTTTTACAATGCAGAAAGGAAAAACAACTAGCCTCCAAAGCCGGCTAGGAATAACAAAATAAAGAAATCGGGCCACAAACCACAACACACAAATGGTTTTAAGAGCTTCAAGTCTTCATTTCTCTATATCTTGTATTCTTGAAGTGTTTAAAACACAACAAGTAGACTCAAGATTAACTCTAAAATTCCTCTAAACTTCAAACTAGTACTACAAACGCCTCACAACTCCAAATGTTTAGTATCTTAGCTTTCTGGAAAGCTAACAAAATATACTAACACTCCTCCAAAATTGGACTCATTCTAATCTACTGTCCAGGAACTATAGACAAAATAAATCTCGGCCTTCCTTCTCTAAAGGCAACAGACCTCTCCACCTTCGAATCTCCATATCTTTCTCAAAAATACTCCAATTAAGAAGTGCAATAGCTTTTTGGAAAGTTAACTACATGATCTTCAACCTCACAAAATCTCATACAAATCCAAACTACTTTCCGTACATTACAGGCCTCGAAAGTCTCGGCTCCTCTTAGTTGGGTAACCACAAACTTCCTACCTTCAAACTATCACAACTTCTTCAATAATTCTTCAAATCAAGCTTACAAACTCATTTTGGAAAGCTATCTTCACAAGGAACAAACTCACAAATTTTTATTTCCAGAACTTTCATACATATTGAGATATCTCTCCTCTCAATTCGGTTTCAAAAAACTTCCTCCAATACATACTCTACACAACTAAGGAATCTCCCCATCTTCCTTTTTCCCCCTTTCTAAGGTAAGAGTGGGGCACATCAATCCATACCCTTATCTCTAAAGTCCACCCAAATGATTCTTTTTACCTGCCCTATTCACACTACCATACATCTACATTCCTTAGCCATTTATTTTAATTAGAAAGTCAATATTCGAATCATCTCTAATTCAAACCTAATAAAATAAAATATAAAGGAATTACTAAAAGTCCTTATCAAAGGCCTCTATATGTCCGCAAAGTCATACTAAAGGGTTTTAAATCAATCTCCAACCGCCAAGTCGTGGACTTGGTTGGCTGGAGATGCGGTGATCATATGTCGCCAGTTGGTCTGGGCCTAAAATCCATCGATTTGGGTTCGAATCCCGATGGGCTCATTGACTGGCTTGGACGGCCTACGGCTTGGCACGCTAGTGAGGCAAGAAAGTTGTACCAGCCAACTTGCTACCTACCCCCCCTGAGCTGTGCATGTGACAAGAGCAGTAAGCACCTACAAGGTACAAACTGCCGCCAACAACCGTAGTTCTTACCACGACCAAACCACTTTTACTAAATATTATAAATAGAGTTAATAAAGATTAAGTCTAATATTTACATAATGGAAGAATTTCCATCAGGATACCGGGCAACTCAACAAAAAGTCAAGACCCCCCTAGGAGAGTCAAAGTATACGCCATGTTGGCATACTATGGCTAAATGTGGGTATTTATATCTTTCAACCTGTATAACTATCAATATGACTGATGTCTGAAGCGATTGCTTCCAAACGACTGGAGTCAGTTATATCCTGAGTCACTTATAGTGATTTCTACGTGAGTCATATTTTTTTATTTTACGACCCACTGCAGTCATATTTTGCAGTCATAAAACATTGTTTTTGTTGTAGTGCTTGAAATTTGATAAAACAAATGATAACTGCAATATCATCTAATCATGTAAAAATTATTGCTCTGTATGAAGTATTTTGGGAATGCATATGGTTGAGATCAATTGATAAATTTATTCAAACAAACTGTGGATTACCACACGATGATTCTCCAACTATCTTATACAACGGTGCTAGAGTGTAAGCGGGGAGCAATGAGCAATTAGATTTGAGCATTCACTGTGAGAAATTTTACTAAAAATAGACATGTCAGAGTAATAAATAGGGTTGTCAGATCTAAATATAGAAATGTCAAAAACCAAAAATAAAAAAAATAAATCTAAGAGATTGCAATTTCTTTTATTGAAAATAATGAATTTTACATTCAAATGTTGCATGAATGGGCATGAACAAAGACTAGCATTTCCCACAAATAGATGATTTTTCAACCATAGATTTGATGAATGAATGAACTTCATTCATGTCATCCATTCATCATCCATCCTCCCAAAATTTTCTTTACATATTTGTAATATGTCTTAAAAAAATGAACATTTTTCCTTGTAAAAATAATAATTTACAATTTTTTTGAAGTTTGCATTGTTGACTTTAAAACTTTGTTAACTAATCTGCGGTTGGTTGTGTTTTTTGTAATTAAGGTAGAAGCACCCATAATCATCAAAATAAGGGGTTTGGGATATATTGTTGATTAATAGACATTCAAAAAATTACTGAATTGTACTTAGAAGAAAAAAAGAATGTCAATGCATTTTTTAATTTATTTTTTGGACATTGCGAGAATAAGTTTTGAATTTTTAAGAGAGCCAATTGTACATTGACTTAAAACCACCACTTACGTCAAATTTTTAGATGAGGTACATTCCTGCAATTACATCTTCCTACTCCCCAAGATTTTTCAAGATGTAAGGAAGTGACGGTTATAGGTACAGTAACAATTATAGGTGAGGCTACTTTAAGAAACTCTTAGAAGGTTCATTTAGAGATATGTAACAATGAGTTGTATAATGTTGTTTCATTATAATAAGTTCTCTTTAGAATGTAGTAGCACTTTCAAGATCCATTTATAGAATTGTAACATTTCTTCTTGCAATGTTTTTTTGGCTAAATTTAGCCTTTCTAATGTATTTTTGTTATGTTTATGGTTTTACAAATCATTTCAAATGTTTTTTTGGCTAAATTTAGCCTTTCTAATGTATTTTTGTTATGTTTATGGTTTTATAAATCATTTCAGTTGTCTGTAAGCTGCTACAAACTATTTCACCTTAAACTAATTAGGCTTTAGCATACGTGTCAACTACTTCAATGGGCCATTCTATATCCACTTCTAAATAAAAGTAGTTTTCAACCTAGTACTACAAGATGAATATACAACATCTTATAGATTGCTACTTACAAGAAGTAGCTTCACCTCATCAAAGCTCAAACTTGGTGCATGTATGTACTTATTGTCCTCAGAATTTGCCTTGCAAATGAACCTAACGACATAATACAAATGCTTGCAGTTCACCCAAGATTTCCTACTACCAAATGCAGCTGTACTCATGGTGATGAAGTCATCGCACGTACAAGCAGGAAAGTCTGAAATTGTGACTCCATAGACCTTCTAGTTGAGAAAGATTCTGGACAATAGAGTTATCACTCTACCATAGCCAGGATATGGAATAACAACTACGGATTGAACGACAGCTTTTAGGTTTCGTGCTGTTTCCCATTTGTTGTGGTGGTCAATTGTCGGTGCATTAGGATTACGTCGTATGGTCTACCCAATCGCTTTGTCGGGTGCATATCACCATCAGATGGTTGCAAATTGCTATCTGGCTGTTTTGAGTGAAGGAAAGATACACCTCCATCTGTACTCACTTCATTAAAGAGATGGAGCATTGCTTCGTCTAGCTCCTTAGTTTGCAACTAAAATCCTGCTTCTTCCAAAGAAAGGATCTCTGATTTGGTGAGATGTGTTCCACATGCAATAGGCCACACATTTGGCAAAGGAGGCTAGTCGTGAACCCATTTGATCTTAGAGCCTCATGCACAACGCATGAGGTCATCTACACAAAACCAAAAATTAAAGTTGATGATGGCCTTGGTTCCATATTCTGTCATGCGGCCGTTGTAGGTAGGTGCTGTTGTTCCACTCTTACTTGACTTGTTTATCTTGGCCCCACATTTCTTCTTCATCCCAACTTGAACTCCATGACAAGTCTTTTCTTCCTTTTTGCATCTAGCAATGTGCCACAAAGCAAGGTTGCAATTTGTTTTAAGTACCTTGGTAGCATGGGGATATAGTGTACTTGGTTGTCCTTTCTCTGTCAACATTGGTGTCGGCATTGGCATTAATGCGCCTAATTCAGTGCGCACTCTAGTTGACCGAGTCTGAACTTTGGGTACAGAAAAGTTCACTATATCATAGCGGTGAGAATCACTATCTGACCCAGGTGGTAGGTTTAGTTTGCGTTTTGAAGAACCAAATACTTCTTCCCCTTCCAAGTGGGGAACTCTTGTGGTGAATAGACAAGCATTTGGTAGTTTAGCAACAGCCTCAGCAAAGTTTGTTGGATTTCTGGTTCGTCTTGCAGCTCGTAGGCAAAGTTCATCTAAGTGGGGACTAGTTCTAGATGCATACCCTTGGAGGTATGCCCAATAATTAGTTGATTGTTGTATAGCCCGCATCATGTCATCAGTAGTGGCAACGTACAAAGATGTTCCCCTCTTCCCAGACATTTGCAACCATTTGTTATGAACTGTCTCAGCCAAGTTGCATGAAGCATTTTGGCCAGTTCTTCTAAGTTCAAGTTCTGTACCAATAACAACAATTTAAAGAAACAATATAAGACTTCCTTGATTCTGAAAGTGTCATTTAAGTACTAAGAATTTTATATGTTCAAATTCAATTTGTAAGAATTTAGTAGATGTGAATGAAAACAATTAAATAGAAACCACATATACATTTAGGACAGAAAACCAACTACTCTACAATTAGAAGTTGAACAATTAAGTAGAAAAATTGAAATAAAAAGAGGCATGTATCTTACCAACTCTAAGAATCCACCCCATTGTCGATATTGGAAGTGCCAAAAACCCAACCAATCATCCAGTTGTCGAAGAGAATCCTCTGATGTAGCCCTTGAAGAAAGCCCTTAATTCCAAGGTATCTTTCTTTTGCTTCCGCCATTGTCTTTGCATCCTTGTATTGTTTGCAAAGTTTCTTGTGAGTCTCTTGGAATTCAAGTCGAATGAGTTTTTCTGTATGTCTGTTTAGTGAAGTTGTCCAATGAAGTAGACAAGAGCGCTCTCGATCTTGCATGGGCTCTTACTTGTTGCCACTTCCATATACCACCCGAACAACATACCAGTTTGCCATCGCATTGTCAACCATAAAACCCTTGAACTGTGGAGAAGAACCCCCGTGACGTGCCATGACTGAGTTAAGGGATCTCCACATCTGTTCTTGGCTCACAGCATCCTCACTCATCATGTCACAAATACAAATAGTTTGAACCCAACAGAATTCAGGGTCATATACGTGGGCAGCCATTGACTTCCATCCTTTCACCCTCTTTACATGATCAAACATGCACTAAGAATTTTGCAAGTCTCCCTTCGGTTGCATTCGCCTTACCAAATCCACTCCACTTCCGGAGCCCTTTTCAGACATCTTAAAAAGGTAAACCTTATCTTTACCTTGGCCTGAAAATACACTATTTTGAATAAATGAATAAGTACTCTTCATTTTCAATGAGATAATGTTGTCAATGGGTCCCCCACTTGCACTATGATGGAAATTAGAGATGGTATTCCGAATACTTGGTGAACTGAGTATTCGAAATTTATCCATGACTGCCTCAAGTGCCTCTCCGTGAAGTGGCTTTCGGTCACCTTGTAGTCCCTCCTCTCCGAGATCCTCTCCAAACAATTCAGATGCAAGGAATTCTTTGCTAGCAACAAGTCGTATGGCCGAATTTGTTGCTGTAGGCGTTCTTGATACCTCTTCACCAATCAAGGATGTTGTTCGATCAAAAGAATCACAACAAATGCCTCTACCCACAGGATCATCATGAATTCCAACGTGGATACAAGCTCTAGGAAGGCCTAAAGAGTTCAAGAACCTATACATGCGACAAGGGCTTGAAGCTTTGCAGAAAGGAACTTCTTTGCATATTCGACATACAAGAGTGGACTTTGATGGAGACTACTCTCGCACAAGGACGACGCTAGGTGACGATCCCTCCCATTCAAACTCATTTTTGCTGCCACTTCGGCGTAGTCTAGGGCAGACTTTGTTCTCGCAAACTAAGTGGCCCACACAAAGAGTAGCGGAACTTCAAGCCAAATTCGTTTGCGATGCTTGTAGTATGTGTGTGTGTCCAATTATAGCCATCAAATTTACGATCCATGCCTTGTAGTTGCCGAACTACAGAAGATGAGGAAGTTGAATTGGGTCGACTTCCAGAAGGAGATGTCAAAGAAAAAAGAGGAGGTAATTCAAAAAGAATGTCTCCATTGAATGAGTGAGGAAGATGTCGTTACAGATTCACAACAAAGTGTATTGAGGTTTAAGAACTTCAATTCATTTTGTGCGTGCGAACGACTTTGCATATTTTTAAGACATTCTAAGACGCTCACAAATTTGGATGCCCTTTACTGAATTGAAGGATGCAACATGCTATTATGTTGAATGTTGTCTATACTTTGAATAGTGTATGTACACTTTTCGGATATGCTAGGTAGCTTGCGACTTGCATCAATGAAAATAGTAGCATCGTCGTCGGAAGACTCTGTAAGATCAATATGGCAATGACTCAAAGACTCTACTTTCACATAAGTTCTCTAACACATTTGAACAATAGAAGTAGCAAACCCAAGTGTAAGTATTTCAGTTGACATCGATCTAGTGAACCTAGGAGTGCCAAAAGCATGATACTTGCCTAGAGAAAGCCTCCAACCATCTCCGGAGTCTGTATTGATCTTGAATAGCATGATTGTAGATGTGACTTGAAGTCCCTGAGAATTAAATAGCTCTTCTTTCATCCATAGAGATGACAACTCTAAATTGAAGCGTACATTGAGAATCAAAGCAGATACCCATGCACTACCGCCATCGCTACAAAGAAAAGAAATTGGAATGCTGAACTCGTCACCACGAACAAGTGCCATGTCCATATTGGAATACAATCTACAAATTCCTACAATCTGTCATTGCTTACATGGAACTAATGGTAGAATCCCCAAAGTTTCTAGCGAGAATAGGTAAAAGACAAAGAGGTAGTGGACATGGATTTGACCTTTTTTATGTAGGATTTTGATCATTTGGAATTTGAAATTTGAATTGAAGGCTCCATATTTAAAGATTTAATGCACGGCCAACAATTGAATTTTTAAAATTTAGTTACCAGTACCCGATCTTTGGAATAATGAATTGTACATAGCGTCACTTTCACATTGAAGGGTGATTAGAAGGCCCCAAATGGAGGCCTCTTCCAATGTAGTGGTGGTATATTCAAATGTGAGAGTGATTATGAAGCAGTTGAGCGAAGAACGGATGATCTTATTGACCGTTTATATCCTGGTCAGTGGATGTTTTATTTGGAGAAGTTATAATAAATTGGATGAGAATACATTCATTAGACTTGAAAAGTGCTATACATCGAAGAGATTGCGGTATTGTTAATGAGAAAGTCGAATTTTCTTTCTTGAATTTTTTGGTTGGAGGGATGCTGAAGGGTTCTTATAGAAAGAGACATAAGGCAGGACTTTGCTTCTCTAGCAAGAAACAGCTAGAAAGATCGAAGATGTTTAGGCGCTTACAGAAATCTAATGGTGGTGAGATTAGTAGCACTGTTCGGACCTTGTCGTATGAGGATGATGGGATTGAAGATGCACTTTTTGAACATGAGTTTAGTTTGACACAAAATAGTGAAGGAATGGATATTGCCAAGCTTGACACTGTTGATGAAACTGAAGTGGACGTATGCCAACCGAGTATGCTAGAGAAGAACATGTCTCTAGTGATCAACGCAGAGTTGGTAAGTTTATGTATTCATTGGTAGGACTGGAGCCATTAGACTATGAGGAGTTAATTGTATGTGTTGAATATTTTTTGTTAGAAGTGAATTTGACACCAAACCTCATTTTGTGTATTTCGAGAAGATGATTCCAACGATATATAGCACGCAAGAAACGGAGCATTTTTGAATGTTCTACGGCCTAAAAACTAACTCAGCATCTTGGAATCTTCTCTGAAATCTTCAGAATCGGCTGATTTTTCAGCTAAATCTTGCCCAAATATTTTTAGAAGACTTTGCCGATTTTTGTAAAATTCCTCGTAACTTCAAAAAATCTGGAAAAAATTGGGGTTTGAGGTTATAATCTATGTGCTCCAAAAATTTAGACCAGAAATGTATGAAATCGCAAATTTTATTAGAAAGATTCCCTTGGCCTAAATCTACCAATCTTTTCCTTTTTTTTTTTCGAAACCAAAGAACAACTCCATGGGCTGATCTTCGGCTTGTTTTGGTGTAGTTCTCTTCCTTCTCCATTGTTGTGTTTTGGCTTAGGGTTACTTCCACAATGAACTTACGAAGTGACATGCTGCACAAGGATGGAGAGGCACGCGGCGACGGTGGGGAGGGTGTCTCCAACACCATCGAAGGTGACGATGCGATGGAAGTTCAAGTTCCTAGAAATCCTGAAGAGGTGCCATTTCTGAACACCCCTTTTTCAAGTTGTAAACTTGACCTCGTTGACGAGGTCACTTTTTCAGGGATTTAAAAGATCATTAAAAAGGTTCCGGATTTGATGTATGATTTTCAGAAGATTGCAATTTTAGGGTTTCAAACTTGACCTCATTGACAAGGTCACATTCTTGGGTTCTTTACAATCTTACTAAGACGATTTCTAATTTTGATGCATAATTTCAAATTTTTTCTACGAGTTGCTGAATTAGATTGGAAACCGTGACCTCATCAACGAGGTCACTTTTCCGAGATTTCTGAAATCACTAAGAGAATTTCAGTTTAGGATTCAGATTTTCCTTTTTCTCATAAGGTTTGATGAATTAGATTGCAAAATGTGACCTCATCAACGAGGTCATTTTTCCAAGATTTCTGAAATTACTAAAACTATTTCAGTTTAGGGTTAAGATTTTGCTTTTTCTCGTAAGGTTTAAGGAATTAGATTGCAAAATGCGACCTCGTCAACGAGGTCACTTTTTCGAGATTTCTGAAACCACTAAGACAATTTCAGTTTAGAATTCAGATTTCGCTTTCTCTTGTAAGGACTGTTGAAATGGATTGCAAAATGTGACTTCGTTAACGAGGTCACTTTTCTAAGGGTTTAGAGAGATGACAAAGACAATTCAGTTCTAATTTTTGGCTTTGTTTTTTGCTAAAAGACTGCTAAAATGGATTGCAAAATGTGACCTCGTCAACGAGGTTATTTTTTCAAGGTTTACAGAGATTACTAAGAGAATTCAGTTTTCACTTTAGGCTTCATTTCTTTGCCTTCTCACTACTGAAATACATTGGAAAAAGTGGCCTCGTTGACGAGGCTTTTTTCTTCGGATTTTTTAGGGATCACTTACATGGTTCAGTTTTCACTTTAGCCTTCATTGTTCTTTCTTTACACTATTGAAATACATTGGCAAAACAGACCTCGTTAATGAGGTCACTTCTGCCACTGTATTCTAAACACTCACAAAGAGAATCTAAACTTAAGTCTGAGGTTCAAAATGTATTTTTCCGATGCTTGCTTTGGGCTGAAAATGTAACCTCGTTAACACGGTCACTACTTAGGCTGATTTTTAATAAAGATGTAAAAAATACTTATTCTTGTTTTTTCAAAATAGAGCTTTATGGACATCGATGGAGGGCTTCCACAATTGGAGTGCTTGGAGCTAGTCACCAATGATGATTCTCAACTTGTGGTTGGCAATCCTCAGGTTAGATGCATTTCTATTTATGTTTGTATGATAAATTCTATGATTGATTTTGTATTACAGTTGTTGTCGTATTTGTTTTCATTTCCATGCCTTCTTAATGTTAACTATAACTTAGGTTCAATTTTCTATTGATTGTAGGTTGACAGCACCGTTGATATTCAAAATGTTGATTAAGTTTTTGAAGGGCGAACGGTAGATGAGGTGGAAGAGGATGTGCGAAATGGTCAAAAATTGAACTCCAATGTAGTCATCAACAGCATGCTCTTCAATGGTGGTGGTTTAGGATCTCGATTTGATATTCCTTTGTGTAGGATGATTGGGCTTCTATTGGTCCGTCCTCTCCTCCAAAGTCAAGTGAAACAATTGGTTTGTTCATGGATATCGACAAGGTGATCGTGTACTTTACGTGTCAACAACAAATGACAAGGGAGCTATCAAGTTAGTGACGCCTGAGATCATAGAAACATGGGATGAACACTGGATACACGAGAATGACCAATTTGAGTGTTGATTGAGTTCTCAACCAACCATCTCACACTTGTCAAATCATATGTTTTTCGTATGGGATGGCAATCACAGATTGGCGGCTTGATATACTTACATTCACAGAATGCATCGTTATGACCGTAAGTGGCATTTGCCTGTTGATTATATGTTATTGGTGTCCGAAGGCCATACATGCATTCTACTGGAGGCTATGAATGACATCAATTGGTGAGTTCCAATGTTAGTTGAATTAATGTTTATTTTATTTTACCGCTTCTTCAATTGTATTGTAATATTCTATGCTTTCACATTCATTCATCTTACATTCTATTTTTATTGATATTTGCAAGTCTACAGGGCACTCCCATGTCAAAAGCAACTTAGTTCAACAATTGCATAGAATGAATACCTATGGCAACTTGCAATTGAAAGAGTTCAAGGGGCTTCTAAGTGATGAAGATTACAAGAAATGTGAGGCCAGAAAGCTACCAGGTGCTTGGTATCCATTGACATCTCCCGTCTTCATACAATTCCTTTGTCGGGTGAGTATCTTTTGTTTGTAATACTTTTTCATTCAATTGTTGTGATTTGTAAAATTTATTTTATACTGATTTCAAGTTCATGTTTTTCATGTGCAGCAAGAAATTGCTACTGTTTCAAATGTGGCTGTGCGAACTTACTATGAGAAGACACGATTGGAAGAACGAACTCCAAAGGGTGTTCATGAGGCCATGACTCAAGCCGCCACTGCAAATATCAAAGGATTTCAAACGGAGTTTGATAAACAATCCGCCATTGCAAATCCAAAAAACGGCGTTGGATTCCTAGAAGAGGTATATTATTATGCCTACTTGTTTTTTATTTATATGATTATTTGTGGACTTGATTTTTACTATACTTATGTCTTTTTAAATTTCAGATTAACTTGCATTACAGCGCCAGTGAGAAGCCCAAGATGTCCTTGGAGAAACTTCAAAGGATTTCTACATGCCAAGTTCAACCAAACCACAAGGTTCGTTGGCTTAGGTGGTAGAATTCAAGTAAGACTTCTAGGGAGGGTTTCAGATTCCCCGCCCTCAGTTTCAACACAATGACCTTAGAGATTTGGCTTTGTAAGGCCTCATTTTGGGCTGAGGTATGTAATTAATTTTCTTTTTCATTCATATGAAAAAATTTACATTTTACAAGTTTATGAATATTTTGATTTTTATCTTATAGTTGTACCATACCAAAGTGTGGTAAGAAGGAAATGCAGTCAAAATTCACTACGGTTCTTTTCTCCGCAACCTTCTTTTTCAATTTCTGAATTGAATTTTTGGAATTTCATAGCGTGTAATACCTTTCCAATGGTATATTACACGCTATGAAATTCCAAAAATTCAATTCAGAAATTGAAAAAGAAGGCTATAGTTGTAGTTAACAGCATATACAACACTGTGGAGAAAAGAACCGCAATGAATTTTGATTGTGTTTTCTTCTTACCACACTTCGCTATAGTGGTGTATTATAGTACCATGATATGCTTTGCCTTCATAATGTCTTGGTACTTATATTTTTGAATTTTCTTGTAGTTGGAGGAGGTAGCCAAAGCAGAATTCACAAGCATCATCAAATCTGAGAATATTGTAGTTCAATGGAATGCCAATGATGAGTTGGATTCCATTAGAAATTATGTGGAGACATGGCGCATTGTGTTGTAGGATTATGTTTTTTGTTGGTTGTTCAAGAAGGGCTCTTCGTATTCACGATCTACTCCTTTCAAAGACCAAGAAAACACAGATGTGGCTACAAGGAGGATTCTATACAGGTATATCTTTTATTTTAGTTGCCTTTAGTTTTATAAATTTTAATTGTTTCACAAAATCATCAAAATGCATGTGCATTTTTTTCATTGTAATAATCACACACATTCTATGATTGCAGATATTTCAAGCGAGAGCTCATTCTAAAAGGTGGAATGGAACAAAAGTTCATGCCCAAGTTGTTTAGAGGATGACTTGATACTTCCTTGAAGGGTTGTATGTTCACTTTGACTCAACAGCGAGGGTTTTCTATTCAAGAGCTCTAAGCATGTCTTTGGTATCTAGAGTGTCCAAGAGTTTTTGCCCCAACACTTGAAGCATCTGAGAAGGAGGCTGCCAAAGACCATCCCAAGGCAAGTTTACAGGAAGAGTCTCTTGATGAAGAGGAGGTTCAAGAAGTTCCACCAGTAAAGAAGGGGCGTAAGCCAAAGGAGAAGAATTGAAGAAGGCTACAAAGAAGACAACAAAAGAGACAGCCACAAAAGACGACACCCCTTTTTCATCTATTCCAACTTCTATTTGTGTACCTCCTCTTTCTTTTGTGCCTCCTACCACTTTAGAAGTCATTGATATGGCTCAGTCTCATTGCCCTGCAACTCTCATGTCTATTACGACAGATGCCTTTGTTTCATCAGAGTACATTACTAGATCCGCAATTCAACCTGATAGACACGGTATTGAGCCTCAGACTTTAATTCTACCATCATCGATTTCTACAATGCTCAATGTTAAGGAGAAGACGAGGGACAATGCATCAACATGAAATCAAATGCTTGATTTTGCCCAAAAGATAAGGTCTACGTTCTCTAGCCTTGTTATGATTAATTTCTTTCATTTCACATTAAGTTATTAGCATGACATTGCAATTCATTCATACATCTAATTTACAGTGTGCATTTTTTTATTGTTAAGGTTGGTAGGGACCGGGTGCGAACTCTTGGAGGCTCCGTGAGCCCTATTGCATGCATTGACTTGATTGTTGCCGATATCCTGGATGGACTACCGGTCCCCAGTGTCTCCATTCCACCTTCTAATATTCCTTCTTAGAACGTGTTGAATCAAGAAGAGGTTATTGAACCTATCTTCGAATTTGCTTCGGAGTTTATTCATGATGATGGAGCAATTTTGTTGTTCCATCCAGAGAATAGCAAGATAAAGGAATTTACCCTTGAGCGTGCCGATACATATGGTTTTCGTCTACTTGACTCTTGGCAGGGTGTCAATGAGATGAAGCTTTCAAGTTTCGAAAAATCCAAACGTTGGGTGAGTTTCACTAAATTTTTTCTCATTTGTAGTTTTTGATGTTTTGAACAACTTCTACACTATACTAAAATGTAGTAAAAAGAACCGCAGTCAAAATTCATTGCAGTTTTTTTCCCCACAGTGCTATACATGTTATTGACTATTGCTGCAACCTTTTTTTTTCATTTTCTAACTCAGTTTTTGGAATTTTAAGGCATGTAATATACCATTGGAAAGGTATTTAGTTTAATACATACGACTTCAAGATTAAAGTAAAATGGGCTATAAATTCTATTTTTGTGTTGTAATTATATAGTTTTCAATTTGTTGAACCTACTAAGGTAAACCATCCTATTAATGTAATGCAACAATTTTTGCCACTTGTGGTGAATGTCTTACACTCGGTCTTACATAACACTTCATTATTTTGGTATATACACTATTGGTATTGTAGTACAATTTTAGTCAACTATCTTTCATCATAAAATATATTATTTTGATTGTGTCCATTTTATTATCTACGTGACATTATTTTTCCACATTTATATAGAACATATTATAAAAATTTGTCTAGACCCTATTTGTCAAGTCTAACTTATTAATAAAAATTCCTATTTCATGATGTTTTTACATAGCCTAATTTGTATATATTAGAATATCTAGCATTTCATGGATCCTATAGTAACCCTACATATTATGTAAAATTTTTTTACTTTGAATTAAATAGACCCTATATTTTAACTCACATAATTCTCTAAAAAAAAGACAATTATCTTACCAAGGTAAGGGCCTTGAAGTTGTCAAAATACACTAGAAAAACAATTTTTTTTTATCTATGGCATACACTTTCTAATGATGACTCAAAGCACTCCATGAGAAGAAGACACAGATGGATGAAAATTATTGGATAAAAAACTATTGTTTTTCATTCTCTATTAAGTATAAGTTATCATCCAAAAGCCACACTTATGTAATCAACTTCGGAAAGTAATCAAAGTGGACAATATGAATATTAGTGCTAGGAATTTGCAAGGTAACTACATTCATTTAGTCATTTATTCTATTAGTACATGTGACACTAATTTTCCATAGTTATATAATTTGTAATATCATTAAATTAGTGTAGATGAAAGATATTGTACAAATTTCCTTCCAAAAAAATAAAACCCTTGGCATTTTGAGCCCCCAAAATGCAAAAAAAGTCACTTTTGGGTCAAGAATTTTGGTTGGAGTCTTGGAGAAGACTGTCCAAAATGAAAATTGTAACTATGGGACCTTGAGCTTACTTTTATGTAGAATATGTATAAAAGTTTAAGACTCAAATTCTTTACCATTTGTGAAATCTAAGTGATGGAAGTAGAAATTTTTTTTTTCATTGTATGCTTGTGGGCGTATCTCAACTTCAAAATTTAGTGAGATTAGAAGATGTAGAATTCAATTTTCATCTTATAGTGTGATGTGCATGCTTAGTTTGAAAACTAATAAACTAAAAATCAAAACTTGAATCCACTTTGTGAAAGACTTATATACCATGCATTACCATGATTTTTTTATAAAGAAGACTAAAACACTAAGAGACATCAATAAATTCACCAAATCTTCAAAAATAACTTGTTCTACAATCTAAACTGTAGAATGTTGTATTAGAACAATTAATATATGAAGTGGGAGCAAAAAGATATTTAAAAAAAAATGAAAACTACAATTTTATATCTTACAAAATGAATTCTTATGCCATAGCCTTCAAGTGTCTTCAACTCCCTCAACAGGAATCCATTCATTAAGATAGGCTATTTGTTTTGTTTTGTTTGTTTAATATAGTGAGATCTCTTGGTGAGAAGGGGTACACAGACTTTGTTTCATGGCGTTTGGACCTACGATGTGGAAGTTATTGAATTTCAAATTTTTTATGCATTAGAAAATTAGAAATGACTTTTACTTACATTTTGGTTGTGGCAACAGCACAAAGCACACTACACTAATGATGATAAATAGTGTTATGTTGTGATTAGTATTACCTAGATTTTTACCCTGGTCACTCTAAACTTCAATTAGTTGGCATTTAGTGTTGTGTTCACTTTTTTGAGTAATAACTTTTTTGAGCATGTCATAAGTTTCTTGAGTTCATATGTTTTTCTTTGCATTTTGATGAAATAGTTAGGTAACACTAAATGTAAACTTGTAAAAAATTTATACCCAATAGTTGACAAATAGTGTCTATGTTGACATTTAGTGTTGGTAACATTAACTGGATTGTTGACAATTAGTGTTATGCTTCATGATTAGTGTTGCCAACACTATTTATCATCATTAGTGTAGTTTTCATTAAAATGGCATATAGGATCCACCATTTTTCCATTCCATTCCTTCTTTAGCCCTAAAGTTTAGGACTAGTATAGATTTCAGACCACACCATCCATCCATTAAGATAGGTTCGCTTGACGGTAGCGTTAGGGTCGATCTTCTGTTTGGTGGAGCCTTCTGTTTTAGGGTTTGGAAGGCGATTTGCGTTCTGGGGTTTGTGAAGAACTGAGGCGGTGTGATTTTGAGCTCATCAATACTTCAAGTGCGTATTGATCGACGCGAGCTGATGTGTATGCTAGCGATGCGTGATGCGTGATGCGTGATGCCGTTTGTTGTATTGTATTGGTGATTTTCGATTGTCTTTGGAAGCTGCCATTTAGCGACCGATTAGGGTTCGTTTGGGGTTGGAGCGAACTACCATTGCTTATACACAGAGTTGGATTTAAAGTCAGGCGTTCATTTCACTCTTGCGTCACAGTCTTGTGCAAGGATTACTGTACGTAGCGTGATTTCTGGATTAGGTTTCAAGAGGATCAATTTACTGGGAAGTACGTACTCAAACACCAATAAGCTCAAGTGTGAACTTAGCTATGTACGCACAGCCACTCGACCAGACGAGACGAGGACAGCCTACTGGGTACTAGTTCCTCCCCAGCCCGTCTGATTGCTAGTATAAACAGCTTCGAGCTAGTCCCAGTCACCGACAAACAATAACTTCGCTTCAACAGGGAAATGAGCAGCCGAATGCACTTCTAGATCACAGGACTCCTAGCTCGTCGTAGAATTAATGCAGCCAGCGCTCAATAATGGCGAATAAAATACACTGGTCAAATCATCAACAGAAAAAAAACAGCATTACTGTAATCGACTGTTCAAACATAATGATTCACTTGGGAAACTTGGGGGCAAAAGGAGACCAATAATTATGTGCTCGGGGAAATAGCTAGAGGGCTGCAATCGATCCTGGCTACAGAATACGCCACAACCCTGCTGGTTTCCACTGTTTCGGACGTCTGAAGTCGTCTCCAATCAAGCAGAAGTCAGAATTAAAAAAATGACATAACTTCTCGAGGAAGATATGGAACGGACTGCAGCCGCATTGATCGATGAGAGCGGATATTGTCACTCATCAGTGAGGACTGCAAAAAGGGCCAAGACACAGGGACAACGACGAACAGTAGTTACGCAGACCATTACTAACGCCAGTAGTCAACAAGCCACCACCTTGGCGCAATACATGCATTGTCCCTTCAATTCTAATCCAAACCCAACCCTTCAATTCGCTGGCCTCATGTATTTACCAATAGCAGCCGATCCTGCAGCTGGTCCTTGCACTGGTTGCGTAATCAGGGAGATCTAGTTGGTGGAAGCTGCGCGCGCGCATACATAACAGATTGTCCATTCCGGTATGGAGGCAAGCTAATTTTGAAACTGGAAAAGTCTCGATCACTAGCTAGAATGGCCAAGATCGCAGAATACAGCTTCAATGTGCGCAAGATCGATGTGCAGAACGAAAGCATGCAATTCACTGCAGAAAGAAGAAAAATTAAATCAGCGAAGTAAAACAGAGCAAGTATGAACAGATCGATCGAGGGGAATGCGTAGGACCTGAAATCGATGCCTTGCAAAGCAACGAAATGTCGAAATCCTCCTGCAGATCAAGACATTCTGAGCACTCGATGCAACAACTAGAGTACCGAGCAAAACCCCCTTTTTTTTCACCATGGAGCCGCACTGCACCATTTCGAAATAACATTTTACTTTTCAGCAGATAAAAGTAATCTTTTTTTTTGCCATAAATTTTCCATTTCTATTAAAAATGTGGATGAAGTTGCCAAATGTGGATGAAAAAGTGCATGTATATGATTTTATAAGTGATCGCCATCCCGGCGCTTTCTTAAAAAGTAAAAAAAAAATGGTTGGTATCGAGTAGCACCAAACAATAGACATGTAGCATTTACTTCAAGGCTTTGTTTTTTCATTTTTTAAGAAGTGCTAAAGTGGCAATATAAGATGTTCATAGTGGTGCTCCAAATTTCAACATTCATCCACATATTGGCTAGAAAATATTACATTCATTTAGCATATATTACATATTCATAATTCTATTTTCATCTACAATCTTGGTGATTTCATCCAAGGTTTCTTTTTAATTTAAAATTTTTTGGTGAAAAACTTCATGGTCTTCTATCATTTTTTAGCCAAATTATTTTTTATGGTATGATTTGGCACTATAAAGTCAAAAAGAAAAGCCCTGCCTTTGAATTCACTCCTAACAAGAATGATTGAATACATGAAAAAATTGCAAAAAACTAACAAGAATGATCGAATACATGGAAAAATTTCAAAAAACAAGCATGTAGGTTGAAACAATGTACATGTAGCTAAGTTTATGCAAAGCTTCAATCCCAAAATCTATGTTGCGGATGATCAATTTTCCATTCATCCCAAATAATTCTTGACCTTTTTCTTTGACCAGTCTGATAAAAATGGAGGAAAACAAAAAAAAAAAGATTTAATTTTTTATTAAAATGAGCCAAATTTCAAAATTGACTAGGGGTCTAGAAAAAAAATTTAAAGAAATGAAGGAGAAAATTTAGATAATATAATTGCAAATTATATTATAGACTATTTTTTTGTATGTTTTTAATTTTTCTAATTTCAACTTATTCCATCATATAAAATCGTACTTCAACTAATTTTTCCTATTGTGTGTGATACTAATTGAACAAAGTTATACAAAATCACATTGTTTGTAAAATATTAAATTAAGTTAAGCTAGAAGAATTATACTATACTTTACAAATATTCTCAAAAATAATTTTCTTAAAATATTGTTTCTATAAATGATACATCCTCTCTAGAATGACAAATCAATGTAATCCTTATGGGTATTTCTTGTGCCCCAAACTACTTATCTCCTCTAACAATGTACTTTAAATTCAATTTTTTTAGGGTTAAAAAATACCTTTTTATCTTTTTATCTTATATCAACTTATTAGATGATTCTGAAAAAGTATTTCTAGCTTGTTATTCACTTTTCAAATCAAATAAATTAAAATAATTGAAAATTTACAAGAATTTGAAATCAATAGCATAGACCAAAACAAGTTAGAGATCTTGTTTTCTTGAAAAAATGAATTTTGAATATTTATTTATTTTTTGAATTACCTAAAAAAAATTAGTAAATTTTAAGATACACCTTTTGCAAAAAATAAAATTTTTAAAACACATTCTTTATAGTGAATGCAAATCTATTCCACAAATTAAGTATGCTAGAAAATTATCTAGTCTAAGAGTATACTTCACGCAAAGACTTTAGAAATTTGCAAGGAGTTAGGTCTTTGAATTAGGCAAGGATATAGACCAAACAAAATAAATATTCGTAGAAGGTATTTCATAATCATCTCACACTTACAATCAATTTCACAATGCCACAAGGGATGGAAGTTGAACCAAACATTTTTTTTCCAAGAATATGAACTTGTGGATGCCACAAACAATCTATAATGTCAAGGGATCAAAGACAAAAGTGTGCATCTTTAGTTTTGCTTACCTTTGTTCTATCCTAAAAATTTAAATGTACCTTAGATTTTCATGAGTGCAAGCAATGTTGTAGATATTATAATGAAGAAGGTGCAATGAAGGCAAGGTGAAATTTTGGTAAGAGGAAATATTGCTTGATGTTTTTAAAGTATCGTGGAAGATGAAGTTGCTTTATTTAAGAGATATTTTTGATGGAGGAACCTTTGATGGAGGCACTATACATGCATGTACATATGTGATCCCCTCCAATATATATGTAAAGAGTGGTTGTATGAATTTTGTGCAATTCATTTTTGACAAAATGGAGAAACGGTATGTCATATTGGACATGTGTTTAGTGTGTTAGATTTACTCATAGAATATCCTTTAATCATTTTTGTACAATTTTTATATATTCTTGAATATTCTTGGTATTGTAAAAACCTACTTATTAGAAGAGCATAGGTTCATGTCTGTTTAACAAACATTGTATCATGGTGTTAAAAAATGCAACCCTATTTGCTAGTGGGCAAAGTTGTGGTGCATGTGCATGCAAAGAGAAGTTGCATTGACGATGCACAATTTATTTTGACAATATGAAGATGCTATAAAGATCTCTTTTCTACTTGGATTGTAAGGTAGGAAGTCTATGAATATTTAAAAGTGTCCACTTCTTGAAATATATAGTATTTGTACATTTTCTTTCTCTTCCCTCCAACAAGTTACAAAATAGTGTACATTTCAAGAGATGAACGCTTTTAGTAACCATTGCATTTCAACTTCAAGAATTCATGACTAATTCCATGAAGCCATCCCCAAAACATGAAATGTCTTGCATTAGATGCCAATTCCATTTAAAAAATATATATATAACTAGCTCCATGAAGCTCCAAAAAATATGGAATGACTTTGATTAGATGCCATTTCCATTTATTTATTTTTATAACTAACTCCATCAAGCTCCAAAAAATATGGAATGACTTTGATTAGATGCCAATTCCATTTTTCTTTTTTAAGATAAATTTACCGAATTTTTTTAATATAACTAGCTCCATGAAGCTCCAAAAAATATGGAATGACTTTAATTAGATGCCATTTCCATTTATTTATTTTTATAACTAGCTCCATCAAGCTCCAAAAATTTGGAATGACTTTGATTAAATGCCATTTCCATTTATTTATTTTTATAACTAGCTCCATCGAGCTCCAAAAATATGGAATGACTTTGATTAGATGCCATTTCCATTTATTTATTTTTATAACTAACTCCATCAAGCTCTAAAAAATATGGAATGACTTTGATTAGATGCCATTTCCATTTATTTATTTTTATAACTAGCTCCATCAAGCTCAAAAAATATGGAATGACTTTGATTAGATGCCATTTCCATTTATTTATTTTTATAACTAACTCCATCAAGCTCTAAAAAATATGGAATGACTTTGATTAGATGCCAATTCCATTTATTTATTTTTATAACTAGCTCCATCGAGCTCCAAAAAATATGGAATGACTTTGATTAGATGCCATTTCCATTTTTCTTTTTGTAAGATAAATTTACTGAATTTATTTTCAACAAATCCAGACTCCCCAAATTAATTTTCCAGCTCATAAAGGGCACCTCAAGCACGTTGCCAACCTATCACACCGTGTAAACACCTTCTCGAACTTTCTATTTTTTTTCGGACTTCATGTCACGTCTAGCAATCCATCCTTACCCCAAATAAGTTACCTCCCATGAACAGAACGTTATGACTTTGTCCAAAACCAATAAGAGACCCGAGTGGGGCCCGATTAGGGTTCCCCACCAGGGAACCGGTCGAACCAGTACCCACGACCGGACGAACCGGTCACATCCCCTTCTCCCACGTTGCCTACTTCTCGCAACCCTTCTCGTTTTCGCTCTCAATTTCTCTGGACCATCGCCATCACGATCGCCATCTCATCCCCATCTCATCCCCATCCCATCCCCATCCCATCCCATCCCCATCCCATCCCATCCCCATTGCCATCCCCATCCCCATCGCCATCGCCATCGCCAACGTCATCGCCCGGCCAGCAGTTGTTTGCTTCTTCCAGCTCTCGTACCGAATTTCCATGCGTTTTGTGAGCTACAAATGCAGTACGTGATCGAGACGATGAGAACCTCGTGTCGGGAGGTTTCCTGAGACCTAGATGCGGACGGGAGGTCGTTCTTGAATTCGGAGCTTAATTGAGGAATTGTGTGGGAGTGGAGTGTTGTGTGTGGGAGTGTTGTTTAGCAATGGCGGAGAAGGGCGGGCTCGGGACTGCCGGCGCTTTGAGCTTGTCCGTGATTTCCTCGGTGGCGATTGTTATCTGCAACAAGACGCTCATCACCACGCTCGGGTTCTGTTTTGGTATGATGATCTTGACTACATTTGTGTTGAAGCATTTTGTGGTGAATCGGTTGTTTGGTGCTGGTTAGGAGAGGGAGCATTTTTTGGTTTGTTGTTTTGATTGTCGGGGGAAATGGAGCTCGGATTCTCACGGCGTGTTTAGTTCTTTCTCTTTCTCTGTTTTTTTCCCCTCATTGTAGCTCGTAGTCTGTTTTATTACTGTTTGTTTTGGATTGTGTAAATTGGTGGAGGAGTCTTGTGAATAGCTAGGGTAAAGGTGAGAGCTAGATATTTGTTAGAAATGGACGGGCGCATTGGAATTGTGAGGGGATTGGGAATTGTCGGAGGAGAACGCGGGTTTTTTGTATAGCCGTGGTATTGTAACTTGCTTTTGTTTGTCTGCGAGAAATCGCTCGTCTGCGCGCTCGGGTTCTGTGTCGGTATCCTTTGTGGCATGCATTTTTGGTGGAGCTGTGTTTCATTTGGTTATAAGAGATCTCTGTGTAAACTCATTGATCGCTGGGCTGAGAATGAAAGACGGGATCGACGACTTATTTTATTATTTCTCTCTGTCTTTCGTTCACGGCTCGTAGTCGTGTTTCATCATGTTGTTCCTTTTTTTTTATGTTTAAATTTCTTTGAGGATAAATCGAAATGATGGAGGAATCTTGAGAGTGTGGCGAATCGCTAGGGCAAATTGAGACCTAGATGCTGGCGGCGTCGAGAGCTAGGTGCTGTAGAATCGAACAGGAACATTGGATGGTGAGGGGATTGCTAAGTAGCGGATTTGTGCCTTGTTATTATCAATGGCGGAAAAGGACGGGCTTGAGCCTGTCTGTAATTTCCTCGGTTGCTATTGTTATGTGGAAGAAGACTCTCATCAACACGCTCGGGAAATGGTGTGCGGTCATGCTTTTTTGGTGGAGGTGTGTTGATGCTGGTTACGAGATCTCTGTTTTAATTGATTGCTGGTTTACAATCATGGGGTTAGGGAATGAAGTTCAGAATGGCTACGACGGCTTATTTGATGATATCGCTCTCTTTTATAACGGCTTGAAGTCGATTAAAGTCTTTGAGGATAAAGAGAAATGGAGGAGGAATCTTGAGAGTGCGGCGAACTGCTAGGGTAAAGGAGGAACGAGAAGCAGCTCGCTGTGTTTAGTTTGGGAATCATCGCTGAAAGCCATTCTTTTCGTGAAGTGCAGTTTGAAGTATATTTTCTAGATCAGGAAATATTGGCCGCGAGTACTACTTTGAGGTTGATCGGCGTCTCTTTCCTCATATGTAAACGAAGAGGTTTTTGGAACTGTAGTATATCCTATCGACTGAATCAAGCAAGAATAGTCTGGGCTCTGAATATTTATATCGAATCTATTTAGTATGTAAATTACAGTTTACTAATTGAGTCCTTTTCGTTGATGCTGATGAAATTGAGTAGAGCGTGGAAAGGTTGCAAAGAATCTGAGGTCGTGGTTTGGGCATTACGTTGGTCGAGGTGTATTGTGGTCACGTTTCATCACTTTTACTAAGGTTTAGACTGCGTTTGAAAGCACATTTGGTATCCCCTGATGTTGACAGTTACGCTGCCTGAGGTTTTAGGCTTGAACGACCAGACCTCCCTCATGGAGTAGAGTAATGGTTTGCTAACTCTTTGAAGTGGCGGCAGTAATGCTTTAGTGCTCTTTGAAACGATGGCATTGATTTGACGATGATCTTTTGGTGCAGCTACCACGTTGACCAGCTGGCATCTAGGAGTGACTTACTGCTCTCTTCATGTTGCTCGATGGTTGAAACTATTTGAGCACAAACCCTTCGACTCTCAAACGGTCGTTGGTTTTGCTGTATTGAACGGGATCTCTATCGGCCTACTAAATTTGAGCTTGGGTTTCAACTCTGTTGGGTTTTATCAGGTAAGCTGTTCCTTTGTGGCTTATCTAGGTTTTGCGTCTGCAGTTTGTTTGACTACATCTGGATAGTTATCATTATTATTAGTAATAGTATTAGTATTTACTGCGAGCTTATCGCTCTCCGGCTGTTAGAATCTTTAGCTTACTGCAATGTTTACCAACATTTGAGGGAGTAATGTGTGCAACTTCATCGCAGATGACAAAGCTTGCAATCATCCCGTGCACTGTGTTACTTGAAACACTCTTCTACAGAAAGCGCTTCAGGTTTGCTCTAATAGCTCTGGCTCTAGCACTTTTGTTTCACTTCGAAAAATGCCTTGGTGATCATCAGCTTAATGATCAGAGGGGATTGCAGTTTATTGCGGAAGCCTCTCAGGCTCACCTGACATCATTCTTTATTTTAAAATATGCAATCAAATTCGATGTGACGTCTTTGTCCCATATAGTGTCATTACTCGGGAATTGTTGACTTCACGATCGTTCAGGTAATGGATTTCTCTAACTTCGAGTGGACTAAGAGATTGACTATGTGCTGATTGCAGTCGGAGGATCCAGTTTTCAATTGCGTTGTTACTCTTCGGCGTGGGAGTTGCGACGGTCACAGACTTGCAGCTCAATGTCCTTGGTTCTGTGATCTCTTGTTTAGCTATTGTGACTACATGTGTGGCACAAATTGTATCCTCTCAATACATGCTTGTTGATGTGACTTTTGAGATTTTCAAGCAGGTCTTTTAACAGTAATTCTACGTCTAAACATACTAATCGCACGATCATCTGGATGCCAAAGAAATCGTACTCGCAGTTTTAACCTTTTCGGTGAAGAGCATTTATCTGAGTAGGAACTGCTCGACTTCCTTAAACTTGGGGACTTGGGATCAAATTGCCGAGGTGGTTATTTCTATTGTTCTCTGCCGATCTCTGTCGTTAATCAGACGTAAATCAGGAATGTAAAACAAAATAGTCAGTATCGTTGAATCGATCGTCGAAATACCTGTCTGCAATTATTTTCGTCATTTTCGTAAGTCACTTTCCTTAGCTCCGGGATGCCAGATGACCAACACCATTCAGAAACGGTTCAAGGTGTCATCCACACAGCTTTTGTACCAGTCCTCTCCGTATCAAGCTGCCACCTTGTGTCTTTCAGGGCCCTTCCTTGATGCTGCCTTGACCAATCAGAACGTGTTCAGTTTTGACTACAGTTCGTATGTTATGGTGAGCCATCAATTGCATGAAAAATGGAAACCTTAGTGTTTTTGTCTATATTGGGAGATAATTTTTGAGACCTCTAGGGATCCTTAGCAGGATCTTTAGCAGTAACCCTTGTTGCCACTGTTTCTTCTGTGCTAAGAGTTGCTTGTGCTGGAGTTGTCTTACTTTTGTTGTAGACTTGTTCTAAGTTCTTGAATGCGAATCCATTGCATCTGGATTTCCTTGGCAAATTTCTGTGTTAGTATTAGTATTTTCCTGCACATCATCACGTTCACCATTTGCATTTGATTTGTTTTTGCTTAGTATGGACTTCATGGAGAGACATTTCAGTTCGATAGTTGTTCTTAATGACCTGCCGGCAGTGAATGTACTTAGCAGAGTGTAGAGAGGATGATGTTCAGACATTTGTTCTTACTGTGGCTTGTTGGGGTGACAGTTCTTCATCGTCCTTTCATGTATGATATCAGTATCAGTTAACTTCAGCACATTTTTAGTTATTGGAAAGACATCAGCTGTGACATATCAAGTTCTTGGACACCTGAAGACGTGCTTGGTTTTGGCATTTGGATACATTCTTCTCAAGAACCCCTTTAGCTGGCGCAATATCTGTGGAATCTTGATAGCAGTGATTGGAATGGTATTATATTCCTATGCTTCTATAACGGAAAGCCAGCAGAAAGCAGAAGAGATTCCACTCATAACTACCCAGGTCTGATTCCTCTTAACTTCTAGCATTCAATAATAACCTATTTGACAGAGTTCACGGTGTCTGATTACCCCCAATGGCCGTTTTATCGCATTTTATCAACTGACATCAGTATTGCAGGTTGTCTATATGTGCTAGAATCGGTTGCTTATCGGCTTTTAGTGATCTAGACTAATTCGTGTTTGATTGCGCAGGTTACGAAGGAAGAAGAGTTATCTGAACCGTTGAACTTGGAAGAGAGCACCGAGACAGACCCGCTGCTTGAGGACGGTACCAACAAAGTCCAAGACCCCTGGGGTAAAGCCGATTTTGGAAAGGATTGGCGGGCATGATGGAGCCCAGCACGGTTGCAGTGTACCACTGCTGTGATTCAACAATTTTCTTCGTAGGCAGAGCGAGTTTTTTAATTGGGCATCTGCAGTAGCATTTACTACATAAAATCATGCGCTTCACCTTGCTGAATTGTTGGGAGATGGGAATGAGAAAGTAGGCTGATTTATTAAGAACTTGTTGAATACTACCTCCCTCCTGCTCTCCGATGTAAACTTAGTTTCAGGACATTTCTCCTGTTGGCTGGCTGAATGGTATACAACCTTAGAAAATACCATATTTGTGACAACATGGCAATGTGGATATTTTATGCGACTCTAGAGTTTGCCCAACTGATTTTTAAGAGTTGGGCTAGATGTTAGAAGAACCGACATTAAGTTAACACCGCAAGCATGCATTGTAACAGAGCTTCTTTATTCAATAGAACTGCTTACAATGGATTGTGGACCTTTTTTCATCTTCTACATTGGCATTGCTTGATTTGATGCTGTGGTGTGGGGGTGCCGTTCATGCAGGTCATGTTCAAACGGCCCTGAATGTAAGGAAAAATTTGTTTTAGGGACCTCATGCATTCAGGACTTAAAAAGTTAAGTGTACCTTGGTTTTCAGAACCTTTCACAATGTTTTGACATTTTTTCTTGAGAAACTCTACAACCTCCCTTGTTCGTAGAAAACTTAGGTCTAGGTCTTTCAGTCCTTCCCAAAATTTCACTTGTTTGTAGAAAACTCTTACTCTAGTTCTTTCAGACCTTCCCAAAAATTTCACTTCATTTCACACATGAGAATTATACAAGATCTAAATTTGACTTGATGGTAGCAATTTGACTTCAGCTTTATTGCCAAGAATGTTTTAGATTTAAAAAAAAGACAGAAATTATTAAAAAATAATCCGGTGTATATTACATACAATTAGAGATTTTTGCACTTGACCAAGTGCAAAATATTTTGCAAAATCATATGCTAAATGGTAGCCCCCCTCTTAGAGAAAGGAGTGCATGACACCCTTGGGTAGGCACCAACAAGCATTTTAGTATGAGAAATGGCAACAAAAGGTCTTCTCATTGTTTGAATTTTTTCCTCTGGCATTTATCATCTATAGTTCTTTGAACTAATGAAATGTAGACTTTGTTTTGTGCTCTTTTAATTCCTATATTTATATATTTGAATTGCACTCACTTGTTCAATTCTAGAGCAAAAATAAATTTTGCAAATTTATTTATAAGTGAAAAATATTTGTATGAGAACCCAATGAAATATTAGCACATGCTACAATATAAGTGACTATTCAAAAATTCAAAGGGATTGAATTCAAATTAAGCAAATAGAATTGTGACCACAACATAGGTAAACTAGTAGCATATGAAATATAAACCCCAAATTAAAGCTCTTTGCATCCAATACTATAAACTCATTTTTAGCTTTTAAAATATCCATCTATTGTATTTAATTTAAACTAAAAAAATGAAGCCTTGCATGAATAGTTAGTTTAATCTATTATAAACTATTGAAAATTTCAAAATAATCAATAAATTATTGAAATTGCAACCTCCATGTGTTAGAATCTACATTAAAAATATTCCAATTTAACCCCTAAAGTTCCAAGGCCTTTTTTAATCAAAGACCTTTCAAAATTGCCATTTCTATTGCAAAGAGAAAAAAAACTTTAAAACTTAATTTTTTCACATATCTATATATAGGATCTTACAATAGACTAGAGTAGGAATATGCAGATGAAATTTCATAAACTTTGACCCTATAGATTGCAAGATATTTACATTAAAATTGAAGAAAATGAATTTTTTGCACTATGCTTGATTAGATTTTTTTACTTCAAATCTTTTTAGCATAAATTTTTTCAATTATCATCTTAAATTTCAAATTTTTTATATTGAAAAATTGATTTGAAGGTTTAGGATAGAAAATTCAGAAAAAACACACTTAATTATCATTCATTAAAAAATTGTTAAGTAGAAGTAGGTTTAAGATTGAAGAGAAATCTAATTTGTAAATAGCTCTACTTAAGATGGAATTGAAACACCCTAATCTCAATGGTAGGATTGTTCTAGCAAGAGATCTTAACTTTGTGAAACTTTTTATCTGAAAAATTATGAAAATTGCATTAAGAAATGAATTTGACAAGTTATTTTTTAAGATGTGCTAATTGCTTAAAAACCAAGATTAATCATAACTGTCACATCACTACTCTAAATGGAATCAATCAAAGCTTCCCATGTAGATAAAAATACAATCTATGAAAAAAAAAATATTTTAAATTTTTGTTAGATTTTTTTCTACCCATTGAACCAAAATTTGGACTTATTGTGTCATACCTTTTACTCATGGGCACTGATTGAAATAAAAAAAATTTACTCCCCAAAAGCTTATGTGTTTTTTCTATCTTTACAAAAAGTTTTAGAAAATCACAACAAATATTGAGAGTGTAGAAGCCTATACAAAATCCATTTTGTCCCCCAAGGGGGGAATGGGGGTTAATCATTTTTTTGAATTTAAATGTTAAATTACAGGTTCCCATTTACAGATTTGTGTTAAAACTTTATATTATTTCCATGTTATATTTGGTAGGCTGATTTTCTTTGCACATTACTCTAATAAATCAAATAAACTTTATTTTTCCAGCAACTTTTTTGAATTATTTTATTTATAAACATAAAATATAAAATCACATATTATGAATTTAGCTTGATAGTAAGTATTCATATCTTAACATCTCGTAGTCACCTATATAACTATATTTTAAAGTGCTTATGGAGTAAAAAATAAAATACAGGCTTCAAAAATGTTACTGTTCATTGTTACTGAAGTTAATCCAATTTTTATGACACATTGATTGTTTAATATTGCATTTTTCAACTACAAATCATCATTTTAAATAGTTTAATGACTACTAGAAAATGGCAAATATCTCTGCCTTCACCCCTAAAGTCCCATGGCCATTTTTCTGCCAAAACCACTCAAAACTACTACTTCTACTGTACTCACCTACAAAATAAATTTAAAAAACATATTTTTTAGAATCTAACTATAGGATCTTGTTCTACACTTGTCTTAGATCATGTGATAATTTTTTTGTGATTTTTGACTATATATATTGAAAGATATTAGCATTCAAAGTGAAAGAAAAAAAATTCTTTCAAGAAGTCGCTATGATTGCCCACAAAACAAGAAGCTCCATAACTTTCACATCCCTAATCCAAATGGAATGAATTGTGAATGAATCAAAGCTTATTTACAAAAAATATATAATCTACAAGAAAAAAAATATTATAAAATTTATTTCAATTTTTTGTGGATTTTTTTTGCTGCCCGATCTCCCCCATTTTGAGGTTATTGTGGCATAACTTTTGCTCCCATGCACCGATTGAAATAAAAATTATATTTCCAGAAAGCTCTTAAGTTTTTCTATCTTATGAGGAAGTCTCAAAAAGTTTCAATAAAAATTGAGATCATAGTAGCCTGCCCAAAATCCATTTTGTCCCCCGTAAGGACAATGGGACTTTAGGGGTTAAAACCAACTGATATATTTTTTTTTTGCCAGCATAACACTTTTTGTCATTCAATTACAAAAGAATATTCAAAAATAAATTTAAAATTTTTCACACAAGTAATCAAAGGGCATCTTTTACAACCAATAATTTTCATATTCATAAAGTTAAGAAATTATTTTATAATTGGAACATTGATTAATTCTAATAGTAAAGGGGAGAAATGAGCATCATCTACAAAATCAATGTCACCATAAAGTTTTATTTTTGTGAAAATTGGTACAATACATGAATATTTTTACCTACACTAATTCAAAAAATTTGTGTCATACTCACTGTTAAGGCAAATTTGTGTAGTCTCTTCCTCATCGCAAAAACTTTAGGCACTTAGAAAAAATCCCCTCAAAAATGACATTATACTTGGTTGTATAGATTGATGTCAAAATGGAAAACCTTGAATCATTTTGTTACAATTAACAAGACAAAAGTTAAAAAGACTACTATTTTGTGGGTAGTTATAGAATTTCATTTTAAGACAAACTTTGAAGTTGTTTATTAACCCCTAAAGGACTAAAGAGATCACCCTAGGAATTTTGAGAATGTTGATGGCCTCTATTGGCTTCAAAATTTGAAATTTTTGCATGAGACTTTTAGGATGGATGATAATCATCTTAATTTCTATGCAAAGTTTAGTTTTTCATCATTATGATAAATATTGCAAAAGTTATCAAGTTTTTTTCAATTTCATTATCAAAACATGAAGATAAAAATATTTTCTAAAAAATATTCATTATTATTTTTTAACTGTATAGAAATACTACTCAAAGATTGAAATGCACCATCAGGGTTGTCTTGGACGCATGTCCATCTCGAAATCGCGTCCAACGGTTGGTCAGACGGGCGTGGTAGCGGTCGGGAGGACCGATGTTGGAGCAGTCGGGTGGACGGCCGACGGAGCGGTCAGGCGAACGGCTGACATAGTGGCCGGGCGGACCGCCAGTCCGCAGGTTCGGCAGCGGACGGACCGTCCGATCAAACGCGGTCCGCCGGTTCGGGGTAGGTTCGCGTCGTCCGGATTAGATTCGGAAAGGACAATTTTGGGTATGGGAGCAGACGGCTAAATGAGCGAACAGCTATATGAGCGGGATAACAGTTTCTAGTGGCCAAACTTTACAAGGAAATGAAGTGATTGAACGTGACAGGTCTCCATCTATACCATTAGGCCAACCTGGAGAAAATGACAAATTACATGCTTGGGAGAAAATGAATGTGGACAAAACAAGCTTGGAATTTGGAGAAAAATTGGCTAATAAGAGCATCGAGGGACGAAGCTCCCTAAGCCCTAAACCGCTAGAGGTACTGGACAAGGCGGATTTAGGTTTGAAAGAGTGCGAAAGTCCGAATATGGTCCATAATGGCCAAGGCAAAAATGACAACGTCCAAAGTTCACAACATCCACCTCATACCAATCCTCCACCCGCTCCACGCTCATTGTTGAACGGTGGAAGTGGTAGTACTACTTTGGGGGGTTCAAGGAGTTCTCAATCTAAATTGCAAACTTCCAACATTCAAGAAGAAACTATGAAGCAGAAATTCACTAGTTTAGGGTGTACTATTGATGGGAAAGATGAGACATTGGAATCAATGTTGAAGAGCATAGCAGGTCGCCCACCACAATGTTTTGAAAGACCAACAGACATGAAACAACAATCTCTAAGTAAAATAACAGCGGTCGCTTACCAACGGAGGCAACAGACAGAAGAAGCAATGCTAGAAGAATCCGCTAAACCTAAAAAGAAACTAGTGATGGAGCCGTTTGCTATTTCCCCAAGGAAGAAAGTACATGGAGGAAGACTCCCCTTGGATACACGACTATCCCTTCCAGATCTTCCCATAAGGAAAAGACGATCAGCCATTGGTCTTCAAGAGCACATACTCGGTAATAACTTGTTACAGAGGAAGTATGATCCAAACGCAGGCAAGGAGAAGAAAGCTTCTACATCTAGGGAAATCAGAGAAAAAACAAAAAAAATTTGATTATCTTCATCAAATGATGAAGACAATACTTTCGACGATGAAGACGACGGATGGATATCAAGAGACTATAGTAGTGGGGCAGAGATAAAAGGAGATAGTGATTATCACCCTTAGGAATTGAATCTTATATTCTTAGAATGGGTTAGATTAGAGTACATTATATGGACAGTTGTTCAAATCCTTATGATTTGAATTTGGAAGAGCTTATAAACTTAAGAGAAATGAGGTTTGGCATTTGACACGCACTGTTCTATAATAGGAATTTGCGTGTTTATTTTGAAAAATGCAATAAACCTTTTATATTCATTGATTTTGGTTGAATGGTTGAATAGGAAATTCAAAAAGTCTTTATTGTGTGTATTTTGGTTATGAATTCTCCATGTACAAAACAAATAAATCAGATAATTTCTTGGGAAGCGTTAGAACTTAGAAATAATGAACCTCAGACAAAAAACTTGCATCAGAATTGAAATCTGTAAATACAGAATTACAGAATTTGTGGTTCTTTGTTGCCGGCCAACCGCAACCGCAATGGACTCTCCGACCGCATGGGAGGCCGCGGATGGGTCGACCGCAGCAGATGGTGCCAACTGCAGATCCACACCGGACTGTCCGACCGCGCGGATGGGCCAACCGTAGGTCCGCAATGGACTATCCAACCGCTAGGAAGGCTGCGGATGGGCTAACCGCAGCGGACGGGTCCGACCGCATAAAGGTGACACGAATGATTAAAAGCTCATTTGCCATTTGGAAAAGTGGATTTTTTGAATCTCTTTACTATGATAATTTCCCATAATGATACTTAGAAGACTGTGGTTCTAGTCTTGAGGTCCGAGGTTTAATCACTTGCGGTCATGATTTTGGGAGGGGGTTGAGAATGATTGGATGAAGGAGTTGGTCCTATAAGGTTGGAAGAGGTGGAAGTTGAATTCCGTTCAAAGATTTTCGTAATACTATTGTGATTCAGAAATATTTGACCAGAAGTCAAAAATCATCCCTTCCAACCTTCAAGGAACGTCAATACCATATGACCATGACATTTTGGGAAGGAGGAATTTTGGTTTTACAAATTGTACAAATTATACAAAATTTGGAAATGAACAATAACAAAGTTGAAGCCCTTGCCAACGAATCTTGAATGAAACCTACTACTAGAAAATCCAAAGATTCACAAGGTTGTAAGTACTCGTTTGTACTTAGTTTACAGTAAAAATCTAAAATATTTTGATTTAGCAACTTACAGTTGAAGTAACTCTAAAAGAAGTGTTGACATGAAATTGTGAAATGATTTGCAAGAGTGAATTACTTAAATATTTTTTGATTTCAGGGCTATAGTGTTGCACGGCCATGTCAGTATGTCACCATGTTGCATTCCTTAGAGAATTACAATGCATATGTTTATATGGTCAAACTGTAAATGAAAACGGTTTTAAATGAAAACAAGGTTTCATGTAGCGAAGGGGAAAGCTCTATGTGGCATCCCTACATTTGTATTCTTTGTAATTTGAAACCTCCAACCAAATTGTAAAGCAAAATATTTAATCCAAATTTCATTGATTTCCATAAGTATTGATTTGAAGGTGAACTAAATTCATTGGAATTTCAGAAAAATTGAATTCCAAGTGAATGTGAAATTGAAGTCAATTAGGATTTAGATTCATTTTCAATTTGGATTAAACATTGTATTTGCATTTGACATAATTGGCAACTACATATTCAATTAGATTGGAAATTGAAGTAAAATATAGTTTCATTGGGGATCATACCTCAATCTAAAAATCTATATTGAAAATTGAATTATTGATTTGTATTTTACATTAATAAAATTGGAGAAAATTAGAATTCGATATGGCTTTCATGTGTACTACAATACATTTCTAAGAAAGGTTGGAAAGCTCAAATGATCAAATTAATATTCCAACAAAATTGGAATTGAAATTCTGTGAAGACAGTACGCTAGTGCATTGTTTTTATTACAATTCCAAATGAATGTGTTTGGAAAATCAATTGAAGTTCTACATTAGAAGGTTATTAAAATCAAAATTCAAATGTAATTTGAATTACTTGAGTTGCATTCAAATTCAAATTCAAATTCAAATTTGTTACTATTTCTCTCCTACCTTCCATTTCAATTTGAATGCACATTCCATTTCAAATTGCATTTGCATGTCAATATGTCATGTTCAATTTCAGTTTGAAAGGCAATTTCAATTTGGAAAAATGGAAGTCAAATTCAATTGCAATGACAGTATAACACCCACTTTTAAATTCACATTGGAATATTGACTTTAATGCACATTGATTTCAATCAATTTAAATGAAAATAGAAACTTCTGCATTGAACCTGTTGAATTCATAATTCAACATCATAATAAACAAATTTCTGGGGAGGGTTTACATTGTATAAGTAAGCTTGAAACAACCTTCACTCATTTTAACTTTCTAACTTTCAAGACTTCAAGTCCATAAATTGAAGAATTCATGAAGTTGAACAAATTGCTTGTGTTTCTAAGAGAATATAACAATCATTATAGATTATTAGATTAATGAAAACAACATTAAATTCCTAATGCCTTACATTTGTAATTGACTTATGAGTTATGACTTATTTGTTCAATATTGTCACTGTAGTATTCCAAATTATTTCTTGTATGTGACATGCAAAAGTTTACATTTCACAAAGAATCATAATTTTATGATTATAGAAAATGATTGAAGACTTCACTTTTCTTCAATTATATATTTTTTAATATCACCATAAAAATTCTCTCTTTCTCCCTCTATATATATTTATAGTTTGTACACAAAGTACTCATAAGATGTAACAATGAGTCAATTACAAACATATTTGATGAAGAGAAATATCAAAATTCTAAAAGGGAGTAGAGTTCACAATTATGGGTAGGATTTATGTTTTTTAGGGTTTAGGGTATGGAGTTGTTTTTTGAGTTTCAGATTGAAGGGGCAGAATTCCCGCCTTCAGTTTTTAAAGTTCTGATGTCCTCACCTAAAGATAGTGAGGAATTGACGATCTGCCACCTTATTTCTTTGGATTCTCTACTTGCAAATAATTGAGTTTGGAGAATCCAAATTCGTCTGCCCGTCCGCTCAGCAGACAGTGCGCCGACCAAGCGGTCGATAAAACCGTCATCCCGTCCGTTGAGCGGACGGACTGACGGCCGATTGGTCGGGGCGGACGAAGTCTGGCCATCTGCCCATCCACCCGTCCGCTCCGCGCGTCCATCCGACTCGTTCGTCCGTACATCGTTCTTGACCGTACAATGGAAGGTGCGGACTCGCGGTGTCCGTCTGATCTTGTCGTCCAACCCTCAGGCCGACAGCAATGTCCGCCCCAACGGTCGGTACAAAGAGTGCAGCGGACGGCTCTGTCCGCACAATTGTTTCCCTTGCGAAGTAGATGATCCAGCGACAATTGGTCTTTGCGCGCCCTTTCCGACTTGGTGTGTAAACAATTCTAAATGAATAAGTTGCATTCATTCATTATTATAATCTGAAATTGCCATGCGGTCGGACGCGTGACTGAGCGGACAGAGATTTTCGTTCAGCCATCGGAATTAGGGCTGCATCGGACGGCCTTCGCAGTCCGATTCCCCCGGCCGTCCGATCAGGGGCACGGCGGACTCCGCCTCCGTCCGCAAGGTCGGCCTCGTCCGCCCAGTCCGATCGGTCGGTGCCGTCCACTGTCATTGCAGTCACCCCGTCTGCGCAGTTGGCACCGTCCGCTCCGTCGTCGCCGCGATCGGCCCCGTCCGCCCAGCCGTCCACTCCATCGGCTCTTCCATTCGCCCGCCTGCCCGTCCACTGGACGTACGGGAGTCGCACAGTTCTATGTCACCGGACGCTCAAAAACCCATGGACGCGGACGTTGGACATCCATGCGTCCCAGTGTCCGTGCAACCCTATGTACCATATAGATTGGATTCTCATAGTTTTTATACTTTCATCAATGTCTTAGAATAATGAAGTAAAAATTATTAGGAGTCTTATTTTGAAGGCAATGAAGGTAGAATAAAATATATAAAGTCATTTATTGAACTCAATTTTAAAAGTGTTCAAATGAAAATAAAAACAAAGGATATATATGTTGTTTATTAGAACATTCTCACATTGTGATTAATAATTCTCAAATTCTTTTTGTAAAAGTTATTAGTGGTATAGCTTTTTCTTTCATCTGAAACAACCTTCCACATTATAATTTTTTTAAAGAAGAATATAAAAGTTTTTTTGGTTAAGTTTTTTTAAATATATTCTCAATCCATTCTCTAACATATTGATTGAATTAAACAAGTTTTAGATATACAAGTTTCTTTTTAAGAATGTTGAAAGACAAAACTTTACCTTTAGGAAGGACTAGAAAATTTTGCTTTTTAAAGTTTAGGTACATTGAACTTATAATTGGTGTGGATTCGCACTTTAAAATTTTGGAGAAATGTACTTGAACAAGTTAATTAAGGGATCCTACAATTAAATTTGTTAAAGAATAAATGTAGATGAAGATTTCAACCTTGCTTTGAATATAAGTAGTTTGAAGTAGTTTCAAACCTCAAAAACCTCAGTATTTAAGGGATTAAATCTAATTTCAAGTGTTGTAATTGAAAAATCCTTGTTCTAATTAAAGGGTGATTCAGAAAAGTTTTGACCAAAACATATAGGAACTGTTTAGGAGTAAACAATTTCATTGTAACAAATATTGAAATTTAATAATATTTATAAGTTAATTTTAGAAATAAATTCATTGTGCAAATAATGCATTTTAATACTATGCATAAGTTCTGCACTACTAAAGTTTTGCGCTATTAAAATGTTGTTGACAAGTTGCATGTGGAATTGTAGTTGCAAATCACAACAGTCTACTTAGAAAGTCTTTGATCTTTTTTGATGTGGTTGTCTATGTGATATTTGCTACTATATGAAGTCAATCACTCAATCAATGAGTTATGCAACTTATTGGTGACTCATTTGCAACTAATGTATGACTCATTTGTGACTTCATTGCAATTCATTTGCAACTTATCTATGACTTGTAGATGTGTAGATTTTGAAATTCTGATCTCATTGATTTACTCATTACAATAAAATACAACAATTTACAAGTCTTATATTTTTAATCTAATGGTACTCTTGACAATTGATGACACAATTGATATAAGACAATTAAGAAATGACTTTGGAAACAACTAAAAAATGATTAGGAAACGACTAAGATACAACTAGGAAACAACTACAAAACAACTAAGAAACAACTATTGTCATTTTATAATTGCAGTTGTATTCTAGTCATTTCCTAGTCGTTTTTTACTTTTGCAAATAGACATGGTGGATTCCATAGAGTGTAGACTTGTCTACATGACAACTATGATGAATATTGGATGGAGAATAATCCCCATTCACCTTAAAATTGAACTCTGTTACAATTCTCATAATCCTACACTTCATTTTAAGATTGCTTTTCAAATAAAAATAATGTGTTCACTTCATTCTACATCTACTTTGCAACTAAAACATTGTACTAATGATGTAAACAATGATAATGTGCAAATAGAGAAGGCTATAGTTGCAAAATAATTGTATGGGACACTTAATTGCATTTTGACCAAATTTAGCACATTTTTTTCCTAGTGTTATAACACAAGTCATTGATTTTATTTACTATAATTGATTTATTTTCATAACTTGCTACAATAATTATATTTTTTTACTAAAACTACATTAATTTATCCAATTTACAAAAAGTACAAATTATTGCTAAGATAATTTTTTGGTTTTAGAAATTATAATCACACAATAATACCATGGCTTTCAATAATTAAAGTAGTGTGACCTTTTCTTCATCAAAAAAACACTCAAAACTACCATTTCTATCACAAAGAGCAAAAAAAGTTAAATTTTTTTTGTATCTAACTGCTAGATCTTGCATTAGACTATTATAAAAATGTGTGGAAGAAATTTTTAAAAATCTGACTTTGTAGATAGAAAGATATTTGCATTTAAAGTGAAAACAAATTTTTTGGCACCTTACTCTTGGCTTTGAATCTTTTTAGTTAAAAAATTTTGCAATATTGATTTTGATTTTCTAATTCTTTATATTAAAGAATTGAGTTGAAAGTTGGGAATTTTTTTTCCAAATAAACACACTTGATTTTCATTCTTAAAAAAATTGTTAAGTAGAAGTATAAGATTGAACAAAAAATTGAATTGTTAATAGCTTATTTGAAATTAAAATACAATAATCCCAATGGTGAGATTGTTTTAGCAAAAAAATTTAACCCTATTTAACAATATTTTTAAAAAATTTTAAAAATTGCATTCAAGAATGAATTTTGTAAGTTATTTTTTCAAAAAGATGCCTAAATTATTTGAAAAACAAAATTGTCTATAACTTTATCATTATTAATCCAAAAAGAATAAATCGAAGCTTTAAATGTAAAAAAATATAAAATATAAAATCTTTAAAAAAAAAAGATTAATTAAAAATTTTCAACTTTTATGATTTGTTGTTTTGTGTTGCTACTCAAACTACTTTTTGGACTTAGGGTGGCATAGCTCTTGCTCTTGAACACCAATTGTAATAGAATTTATATTCCAAAAATCTAATGTGATTTCCTTTCTTTACAAAATATTGTTTATCAATGAAGCAAAAATCCTTTTGCATCTTTGTAAAAAGAATCTACACATTGAACAAAATTGTCTTATGTGACTTTTTAGTCATTCCCAATCTTGAAATTAATTGATAAATTTCTTCTAAGCATAAAGAAAAATTTCAAATTTAATTTGAAATTAAATATATTTTTGTATGTGCATTTCAAGGATGCCAGTTTTTGGTTTCTGATTTTTGACACCTTGATAATGCACATACAAAAAATATATTTAAAATATTTAAAAATAGTCAATCCAATGTGGCATTGACATGACAATAGTGCCACATCAAATTTGAAAATAATAATAATAATAATAAACTATTTCTTTGTAATTGCACTATGGAGGTATAGACCTCACAACCTCTTTGAAGCCTAAATTTTTCCTAATGCATCTAACCCAAACACCTTAATCCACATGAGAAATATCATTATCCAACTATACATTATTATGAATGCATTTTCAAATAAGCCCCTAAGATTTGGTTTAGGAGTGATTTATAGTAAACAAAGTAAGAAGAAAAAATTAAATAAGACCTTACATCTCTTTTATTAAGAGAGGTGGTTTGTTTTGTTTGTTTGTTTATTTACTTTGTTTGTCACGTTGAGATCTCGTGGACCGTGCATCCTCCGGTTGCGTGCTTGGTACCGCCGGAAAGCCCTTGGCAAGAAAGGGTTCACCAGCTTGGCTTGGTTTCATGTCCTTCGGACGTCTGGTGTGAAAGTTGTGCATTTTCGAGTTATTTTTTATTCTAAAAAATTAGAAAATTATTTTTTCTTATATTTGGGTTGCAATCTTGGTACCGTGGGAAAGCCCTCAACGAGAGGGGTGCACGGTCTTCGTTTCATGGCATTCAGACTCACGGTGAGAATGTTAAAAAATTTTGAGTTGTTTTTAGTTCTAAAAAAATTAAAAAATTATTTCTACTTTTGTTTTGATTGTGGCAACGCCACAAGGCACTCTAGTATCCATGAAATTATCCTATTGACACCACGAAGACAATAAGTCCTACATGGTCAAATGGATGACTTCACTACTAACTATTGAAACATAAAATCTACCAAATGGTTAAGCAAGAGATATTTTGGTAACTACCTTCATCATACACAATTGCATCAATCCGAGGTTAAACAAACTTCAACCAACAAGTACATTCTTCATTTCTACAATAATCCAATTCACTAGTATGTCCATGTGTCACTCTCCAACCAAAAGAAAAGTAAAAATCATTTTTAACTCTAAAATCCATGACTTTGACACCATAGGTCCAAATATCACAAAAGCCCATGCACTCCTCTTTCCGATGATATCAAGAGGACAACCTAGGAACACACCATCCAAGAGATCCTATTGTAACAAACAAAACAAACAAACCACCAGCGTAACTTCATGGATGGATTTGACCAGTCACTTTTTAGCCTCAGCGTGTCCTTCCAAGGTCAGATCATCTACAGCTGAAGTGGCAAGAAGAGAGAAAAACAGTGTCCTGCACACAAAGGCTAACGGCAATGCAGGGCTGTACTGTACAATACAATTAACACAATTCAAGTCTGAAATGGTTTCAAGGTCAGCCATTCAAATGGATCGTCCATTCCTCATTAAAAAAAGGCACGATGATTGTAGACGCAACGCCAGAAGAGTGCTCAGACCAAACTAAAACACGCGGATCTATGTCTCCAGCAAACAAATGGGTTATTGATTCGTTGAACATGAAACAATGTTGTCCTCAAACTGAATGCAGCTTGCCTTGTAACACAGATTTTCAACGTCAATAAATAAACCTTCCTCCTCCTTACCCTCAAATCCCCTTCAGATCATATTAACTTCACAGCTCCTTTTTTTCCCACTATTCTGAGAGATCCAAATATGCTGATTACATGCTCAAAGTCGTGATGATAAAGCATAGTAATCAAACATATACCATCCACTTGTTACCTACAGTTTCAATCGTTCCGGCATCCAGCCGGATGCTATCTGTGTCTGGGAGCCTTCAAGTCCACCACCACAACGCTAATATTATCACTGCTACCTTTCGCCAAGGCCAACTTCACAAGCAGTGCTGCAGCTTGAGCAGCTGGAGTTTCGTCGTCCGTGCCAGTGGCAGCCTCGGCTGATGGTGGCTGACCATTCCGCCTACAATTCAGAGCTTTGCGAGCAATATCACACACAACCTCGTTTGACATGACATCCCAGAGTCCATCACTAGCTAAAATAAGGCACTCATCGTCTTCAGCACGTTTAATGCACTTTACTTCAGGCTCCGCAATGACGTATGGCTTAAGGTATCGATCACCTGTCCGAGACGACAGACGAACATCAATACGAAAGAATGAAACCTTATTCACAGTGAAAAAAAATAACTCCGTAAAACGTGTTACATTTATGTCACTATAAATGGCATACCCAAGACGTATCAATCATCCAACGTACCAATAGCTCTAGACATTGCCAGCACACCAAGCACACGATAACCGTTCCAATAAATTACACGGCCACCTGCAGCCTCTACGCGTGCCATCTCATCTTCTCGCTCTGGCTGCAGGCTCAAAAGTAGTCACACCAACAATCATCAGAAAATGAATAAGTAAACAAAGCGTCCAGCGTTAGATTCAAATCTCCAAACTCCTATAACTCAAAATACAAAAAAATCCAGTACAGGGACACACCTTGTGATCCACAGAAAGAGGAATGGCGACTCCCCCGCGAGACAGGACAGCTCGTGAGTCCCCACAATTTCCAACAATTATTTGACACGCACCCACAACTGCTACTATGGCAGTTGTCCCCACCGTCTCTGGAGCAATAGGCTCAGGACAACATCTGGGATTATCACTGGCTGGGCACTCACCTTCCTCCAGACAGAAACCTCCCACTTCAGCATCCATTCTCTTGAAGCACTGAGTCATGGCAGTTAGCCATTTTGATTCCCAGTCACCCGTAGTCTGGTCAACATTTACAAAACAGGACTCCACTTCCTCTGCTAGTGCTTGGTGCAAACGCTCTGCACAGAAATTTGCAGCCTGCAAAACAGAGACCCCGTCAAAACGAGTAAATGAATAGCTAAATAGAAGTCCTTCAAAGAGTTGAGCAAGGCGACTGAGCGAGTCCAGAACAAATATCAAGAATCTTCCTAAAAGTACACTTGGAATTCTTTGACACGACATGGAAGTCTGAAATCATAACACTTGCCACACTATCATAATCTGCGGCAGACTTCAAACACATGCTGACCATGTCACGGTCATCTCTTTAGGATCCCAAACAGTCAAATTGAAAGTCAAAATATAAGCGTCGACAAATTACACATCACAAAACTTCAGACATACGTCGAACATACCATCATTCATCATTACCAACCTCTAAGCATATCCAAGGCGTTCAAAAACAACAAATACTAGATGACTAAGAAGTTCAAAAATGCCAACCCCAAAATAACCTCAAGAGTACATCAAATATAGACTAATACAAAGAAGTTATCATGAAGGTACAAAGGAACACATGTGCTAACCTGTGATCCACCATGCCCATCGTAAACTCCAAAATAATGTAAAGGAGCAGATTCCAATCCGGCAGCATCACACCCTCCCACTGTACTGCATGGCAACACCACGAAGGAATCCTTCGATACCACCGCATCCTCCATTTCTCGTCTCCTTCCGCATAAGCTCACCATGCCATGTGACGGGCACTCATTGCCAGCAAAACAATTAGCGGGTACACCGGATCCCCCAGCAAGGTCACCAGTCGCCACTGCACTAGACTCCGGAATGCTCTCTTTGCTATTTCCCGACCGTTGCCAAGCCTGTTGAGGATGAGCACCGGAAGGCGTGGTCTCTAAATGTTGGTTGTCAACATGACCAATCGTCACAGCGTCAGTGGCAGTGGCAGTGGAAGACATATCTGCAGTTCCACAACTCTCTGCAGGTCCCATTGTTGCGAGATCTTCGGGCGATTCTTCTAGCGCTACTGCTTTCGTCGGACCCCCCCGCGGTGGTGGTCCAGACTCTTGTCGCACAATCTCGTTCCCTAGCGCACTCAGATACCCTCCACCTACCGACGTCAACGAAGAACTCACATCTGACTCCTCAATATTGTTTTGGGCGCTTCCACTGCTGCCTCCACTGCTCATCCTGTCACTGCTGTTGATCCCTACAGCGTCACTGGGGTTAGCGCTTTCATCTTTCGCGCCAAGTCTACGAACACCTGCACAGCACCACATCCCTCATCACCAACTCACGAATTTCCTCCATCCACAACCAACGCCCACATCATAAACTCAGAAAGCAAAAACAAAACACACCAAACCAAGGTCGGAGCAAACAACCTACAATTTCCATTACCCTCTCACTTCACTCTAGACTCAGGTTCTACCGCATGCAAATCTCGATGTGCACTACCAGGACACAGAACAAAAGTCATACATGCAAAGATGACTCCACGCCTTCAACATCACGATACTCCATACATCAACAAAGAATTCATCCAATGACAGCCATGCAGAACTAAATCCTGCGCATCGCGCGACAGCCGCCCCTACGCTTTCCTAATACAGCGTCCCTACACCTAACTAATCCGAAGCCATCCCCCTCCCCCGACGACTGCATGCCTGGAGCATCCTAATCCAGCATACAATTCCTCTAACGACAAGACAGAATCCTGCGCATCTCGGGATTGGTTCCCGAGAACAGATTCTAATCGTGTAATGAACAAAATAAAAAGAGCCAGGGACCGTCGCGGGCTCTCTCGAGCCCTGAGAGACGGTGGGCAACAACTGGTCACGCTCTCCAACCAGCAGCATGGACAGACCGACACAGCTGGGAGCCTCATCGTTCCAGCCTTTATCCACAAAAAGCGAGACTGACTGACCTCCAGGCGGCCTCTCCCATGCAGTAGAGAGCGACGACGCAGCCTGCTCTCCCCCTGGCTCTCCAACACCACAAACTGACCCCATCCTGCTGCCCTGTCCCCACTCATATGCACTAGTACAAGTAGAAGAAGCAAGCGCATTGTCACTGTCAATGCCATCCCCCCGATTCAAACCCCTCCCTCCACCACCACCACCACCACCACCTCCTCCTCCCCCTCCCTCCACCACCATCTCCTCCTCTTCCTCCTCCTCCTCGTGATTAGGAGGAGACACCACAACGCCAGAGATAGGGCGTGAGCGCTTACTTACGGGCTGCGCTGCATTCGTGAGCATCTTGAATCTCCGAATTTCCATCCTCCGCCGCCTCAACGAAACCGCCGCTCCATTATCGGTGCTGCACCCCGACGTCAGACTCTCCTCCATCAATCTCCGCCTGCTCCAGATTTCAGCTGTGGCCATAGCCTCTCCACCTCCTCATCCCATCCCCATCCCCTCCACCACCAAACCTCCACCACCTCTTCCTCTGCTGCATGCAATCTCACTCCCAATCGTCTCTCTCTCTCTCCCTCTCTCCCTCTCTCCTCTCCCTCTCTCCCTCTCTCCTCTCCCTCTCTCTCTCTCTCCCTCTCCAGCCGCGTCTTCTTTCACTCGCCCGTCGCTTCTCCACTCCCTTGCCTGTCTCCCGCGTCTCGTCCCTTTGTGTGTCCCGTCGTTGCCCTAAAAGCTTGCTTGCTGTCGAAGAAGGACGGAAAGAGCGTGCGAAGCCAAGGTGCCTGGCTATGGCGAAGTCGAGCTCGTCCCGAGCAAGCAAGCGAGCCAGCAGTCGTCGTCGTCTCCGAAGGAAGGAAGGGAAAGGCAGGAAGGGCCGCAAACAAGGGTTGGGGGAGAGAGACGAGGGAGAGAAGGGCCAAAGGGGAGTCGGGTGGGGGGCTGGGCCGCTGGGCGGGCGTCGCTGCAGGGCCGGTCCACGTGTCGGACGGGGCTGCGGCGCTGGCGGCAGGCCATTGGTGGCGACGAGGACGAATGCGGTGTGACTTCACGGCCTGGGCCACTGGAAAAAGATCAAGGCGTGGCAGCGGACGGATGGGCGACAGGTGGCGGACACGCACGGGGCGTCATCCTCCATTCTGGCGGAAAGAGCGCTTGCCTCGTGTCGACGCTTTCTTTGCCACTCCAGAGGGCAGAAAGAGGGGCACTTGGCTGGTGGAGGGAGGGACGGGGGACTCCGTCGGGGCCTCCGTCCACGGACACCGTCACAGAACGCGCGCTCGGGCGCAGCTCGCGTGCGTCGATCCCGTCCGATTTCGCTCGGTCCCGTTCGTCTCCGTTCGTCTCCGTCCGTCTCCGTTCGTTCCCGTCCGTTCGTCTTCGTTCGTTTCCGTTCGTTTGTTTCCGTTCGTTTGTTTCCGTTCGTTTGTTTCTGTTCGTTCGTCGGTCCCGTTCGTTCGTTGCAGTTGCCTTGTGTTGAGAATCTCCAGCTAGGCAGGGGCCACTCTGGTTCTCTCTCTCCCTCTCTCTCCTTGATCTCGTGAATTCTTTTTGACTAACGGAAGCGGACTAAGATTTAAATTGCCAAACGGGTATTCTAGTCGTCTTGCTTGACCTTTAAGGCCACCTATGTTTTTGTAGAATAAAATAATTATAGAGGCGTCTTGAAGGTAAGTTTGGTAGGAAATACATGTCAAAAATGAGGTGCCAATATAAGCTTGGGATTTTATTTTCATTGTTGTTATTGTTGTTGTTATTATTGTTTTTATTATTGTTCTTATTATTGTTCTTATTATTATTATTACTTTATTTTTTTATTTTTTTTTATTTTTTTAAATTTAGTTAGTAGTAGTGTATCTTGTGCCGTTGCCACAGTCAAAACAAAAATAAAAGTAATTTTCTAATTTCTTAGTTCATGAAAACTTCAAAATTCAATAACTTTCTCACCATAGGTTCAAACATCACAAAACAAAGCCCGTGCACCCCTCCTTGTCGAGGGCTTTTCAACAGTACCAAGATTGTGAGTAGGGGACGCACTGTCTGGGAGATCTCAATGTAACAAACAAAACAAATCAAACAAAACAAATAGCCAAATTAAGGTATGGATTATTAATTGTAAGAGGGAAAAGAATTTTATAAAATCATTTTACTTTTTAGATTGTGTAGAACCTTATTTATTAAGGGAAATTGGATTATTAGGTAGAGGAGTGTCAATCTTGGTCTATCAATTTATGGTAGTCTATATTTGGAGTATGGGGATTCTAATTTAGATTTGTTGATCTAAAATCACTCTAGTGTAGTTGTTTGTCTTGTGTCTAGATGTGTAATAGTTAAAGGGAGATTTGCAAAGAACATAGGAATGGGAATGTTTGGTATTTTTTTTCCTTGTGATGGCTTAATATGAAGGAAAAATCATTTAGAATCTTTTGAAGGAAAGGCAAAAAGAACCTTAAAACTTTCATCAATAAGGGCTACAAAAATGGATTATGTAGATTTTTCAAATGAAGGAAAGGACCACACTTACATAAGATTAATTGAGTAGTAAGGGATTTTTTTGTAGGCCTACAAGGTATAGAAGACTATAGGGTAGTAAAGGATGTGTGAAAGTTCAAAAGGCATGGCATCAAACCTAAGTCTAAATTTAGATCCAAAGGACTAAGTGAATACGTCAACACCAAGGACAATTATGCAAATTCAAAGCTTACATTTGTACATCATAGTTATAGATGAACTTTCTGACATCTCCAAAATAATGTAAAAGATGAAATCCAAGAGCTCACAAACAAATTGAACTCAAGGTTTTCAAATGTTTCCAATTTAATTTGAACTTTAGTCTGAAGCAATACCACTGCAAAGATACACAATGAATTGGATTGGCATGAAATACCATGGAATATATGAAATGGATGTGACCCTAAATTGATTATGGTGTTTAAGAATTCACTATACTATACATAAAATCTTAGGAATCATCTGAGAGCAAAGATTGGGTTTTACAGTTCAAAAAATGTAAAAAATCAACTTTTTAGAAAAACAAGTAGTTCCAATATAATATAGGCTAAAAGCCTTATTTAGAGGATACTTAAAGAATATATTTGGAATATTTTTAAAAATATTATAATTTTGTAGAATATTTTAACAACATTAACATTATCCATATCCCCCTTAAAATATCCTTTTCTTGTAAGTAAGTTAACTATTTCATACTAAGTGATTTCCTAGATATTATAGTAGATTGATGACCTAAACAATGTGCATCAACCTTATTTGTAATTATTCAAGCAAAATCTAACTAGTCAATGTCGTAAGTACTTTCCTAGGGATTGTAGTAGATTGATGACCGAAACAGCTTGGATGAAATTCTATTTGTACCCATTCTATTTGTTATATTCAAACAAAATCTAACTAGTCATTGTCATAAGTACTTTCCTAGGGATTGTAGTAGAGTGATGACCTAGATAGTGTGCATGAACCTTGCACCCGCTCTATTTGTTATTATTCAAGCAAAATCTAACTAGTCATTGTCGTAAGTACTTTCCTAAATATCATAGTAGATTGTTGACCTAAACAACTTGCATAAACATGACACTCATTCTATCTGTTATATTCACTCATTCAGACAAAATCTAATTAGTCACTATCACAAGTATTTTCCAGAGGATGGTAGTAGATTGATGACCTAGGCAGTATGCATAAATTTGGCACCTAATCTATTTGCTATATTCAAACGAAATCTAACTAGTCACTATCGCAAGTGCTTTCCAAGGGATTGTAGTAGATGGTCACATAATAGAATGATGACCTAGACAACTTGCATGAACCTGGCACTCATTCTATCTGTTATATTTAGGGAAATTTTAATTAGTCACTATTGTAAGTACTTCTCTAGGGATTGTAGTAGATTGATGACCTATAGAATTTGTATAAATCTAGCACCCAGTCTATTTGCTATATTCAAGCAAAATGTAACTAGTCACTAGTGCAAGTGCTTTACAACAGATCGTAGTAGATTGAGGACCTAGACAGTTTGCATGAACTAACATTCATTCTATCTATTACATTTAGGCAAAATCTAACTAGTCACTATTGTAAGTACTATGCTTGGAAATATGGACGACATTTTGTTCTGACTTTTAAATTGATGATCACTTTAAATAGAGAAATCATAATCATTCATTTTTTTAAATTGAATTTTTGATTCTAAAACTAGACTCCAAAAAGAATTTTTTTAAAATACAAAATTCTAAAACTAGTAGCTTAGTTAGGTTTTATTTATCTTGAAAGTTTTGTCAACACCAAAATTTGGTGCCTTGGGCATTTAGGGGTTAAAGGATTAATTAGATCAATTTCACAAATTTCTTTCTACAATAGAACCACAAACCAAATTTTTTCTAAATGTACTTCCGTCAACTCATTTAAAAAAACAAAAACCAAAATATTATATGTAGTCATAGAAAAACATATAGCTTCTTATTGTTGTCCCAAAGTGGAGATTATTTTTATCCATTTGAATGCTAATATGGATCTTTGAACTCCCTATAGATCAAACTACCTATACTTTATCACTTAAGCAACCATGGAACAAATGGTGAGTAGTTGAGTGCAATGGAAAATTTTCCTGTATAGGGAGATAAAGATTATTGTGATTGTAAACTTTTTGGAATTTCATTTTCAAAATTGAAATTCTTTTGAATTGTAGGAGGCAAAAAGTATTCCGAACCAATATTTGACATCTAGAGTCCTGCAATTTCACTCATAGTGAAAACAACTTCCTACTCATGCATACAAATTTCAAAGTAATATATGCCATAATACTTGGCATTCACCAATTGTTCCTCGCAGACTCACCATGCATATCATTAAAATAAACCTCCCAAACATAGTTCACAAAAAAATTATGCTTCACTAGAAATAGCAGTACCCTACAAGTTGGGGGACCCATCTCTGGTTGGTAGTGGCTAGACCAACTCTACATAGTTGCAAAGGTAATCCAAAACTATATTGTACCTTCATATTGTAAAATAATCAGCATGAACCTTTTGCCATGTGTCTAAACCATAATTCCTTTGAACCCAATTCTACACGAAAGTTATCATAATGTCAATCTTTTAAGATAGTTGACCCATTTCCAACCACTTAAGCAATTAGGCATATTTGGAATACATGTTTTTTGAGTGTGGAATTTTTTCTATGTACTGAAATAGAATTTGGAAGGATTGTATATTTTCCAAAATTTTGTTATACAAAATATAATTACTATGAATTTTTTCGTGAAAGATTCTCTTTGACCTATGATGGTAATATAGACCATTTTTGACCATAGGTTGATTGCAAAATTGACCAAGGTCTGGTTGCAATATTGATTGTAATGGTGATATAGACCTTTCAATTTTTGATCATAGGGTGATTGCAAAATCAACCAAGGATTGGTTGCAATATTGATAGCCTTACAACCAATCATAATGCACCACAACTGCTCCTCGAACTCCACCACAACTTCACAAAAAGAAAGCACAACTTCATGGAAAGAAAGCAACCTGTAGATTGAAAATGGGGTGATGATTGGAAATGGGTTAGCTACTATACAGTTTTAGAGCACATGTGGGTGATGGTTGGAAATGGGTTAGCTACTATACAGTTTTAGAGCACATGAAGCACATGGACAATTTCCATTGATAAAAGGAAAAGGAAACAGTACACAGAACCAAAGGAATCAGTCCTTGGCAGCAATATTTTCATTTTTTAAAACAATATTGCTGAACTATAAACTTTTACAGTTTTCACTTCATTAGGGTGCAAAGGGTACAATTGGATCCAAAAGTAAGGGTCGCAATTTGGATTTTGGATCTGTATGCCTTCACTTTGACGGCACTGTGGCACGCTCAATATGGAACCAATCATTTTGAGTTGAACATCAAATTGAAAACATTTTTCAAGCCAAAAACAACGACATACCAAGCTTACACGTCACGTTATTTCTCACTATTCTGCGTGCTAAGGAAGATTGAAGATTTGCCTACGAAATGGTACCGAAGGTGACCAGAAACTTTGAAGCCCACAAGCAACTACTGAAGAAGTTAACTTACGACCTGAATGCCACTTGCACGTTAACTAGAGAGACTTTAGTCATGTCTAATTACAAACTGAAAGTCTGTTGGAGCATGAGGACAGCAAATCCAGTTTAACTTAAACAATGAAGTCATTGAGTTATCAAAAGTGAAAAAAATCCCATAATAATTTCTATTTTAACATCTACATTACATGTCAACATTCTGTCAAGAGTAGAAATCATGTGCTCCCGCATGTTACTGAGTAGTGAACTGAAATGACGGGCAACCAAAGAGCTCTTTGGGTGTGCCCGTCATATATCTTCTACCATCGAATATCAATGTACACTTTGTCATAAATATAAACTATGCCCCTGGAGGAGACAATAGATTTGTTATCTACCAGTATCAATCATCTCTACTAAGAAAATTTCTATCGTATCAGCTGAGAACTTTACCTATGACATCCCTCAATTTTGAGGTAACTAGAATGAGGTCACCTTCTGAATGCCCTGCCGTGACGCAAACTTTGATTGCTGCCGGTAACTTGCAGTTGTCCAAAGCTGAACGTTTTATTAAGCACACAAGGACACCGTCGTCCAACATCTGCTCAAATACAAGATCAAGTTCTACATCAGTATCTCGTTACATATGTGACAAGAGGTAAAATTCCTAGAAATGTAGCTCAGTCGAACATTTACAAGATCTGATTGTTGGTGCATACATTTAGTAACTATCAGTAAGCTTATAGGATAACATGAATGTATGTCAAGAACCCAGGTGTCCAAATCTTGGAAATCTGGAACGCAGGCAAGAGAGGAATTCAGAGATTTTTTACCAGATCGACAATTTGCTGCAGAATGGAGGAGTCTTCTTTAAAGGATGTAGACTTTTGCAAATGCAAAAAAATAGTGGGGGACAAGTTGTCACCTCCAACTCGAACACCAGGTATCGTTGCAAGTTCTGCTCAACACAACGAGGCATTAAACACAAATTAATGTTTGCATCTGAGAAGCAGCTGAAATAATCACCTACAAGCAAGAAAACGTTGCTTTCAATTTGTTAACTGTCCCGCACAAGAAAGCAAAACTAAGGATATGCCTCATTAGAAATTGTATACAACTCATTCACTTACTTGACCGCACAAGGGAAATATTTCGGTGCAATCGAGACAGCAACTGAGGGTTCTCCTCCAAAATCTCCACAGCGGCAATTCCAGCACTGGCTAAGAATGGAGGCAACGCTGCTGAGAAACAATACCCTGATCCCGAAAGACGCTGCGCACACATATCCAATGATGTTACATCACTAAGGGAATTCACTGTACACCGAAGGAAACTCTTTCAACTTTCAACATGTCACCACCTTCGACTATCCGTCAACATAGCAAATTCTAATGCAGCACACTTTCATCCATGACTTTCTATTTTCTTGCTGGTGCAAAGTAACTCCCAATGGCTAGAGAGACGGGGAGGCTGCAAATTAGGAGTGTTGCTTTCCCAAAAGGTCACACAAACCTGATGACTGACAACCTCTGAACTGCCAGTACAAATTCCTCCTTCGGATGCCAGAGCATGACCCATTACGGCAGTGATGATGTCCAGCTTCTCCACCTACATGACACTTCACTCATGAATACGTACTAAAAATTGAAACAGTAGTTTATCACGGCAGTGTTTCTATATGAAGTAAAATTCCAGTCGAGTCAGAAATATACCGGGATATTGTAATGTTCGGAGATTCCCCGCCCGGTCCGTCCCACCACACCAAGGGAATTACTTTCGTCAACTAGAATTCTGAACTTGTATTCCTCTTTCAGTCGTACCAACTCATCCAGAGGCACCATCTGACCTGAATTCTGATCACAAAAAACCTCGTATTTGAAGTGATGGTCAAGTACATGTGACAAGGAAAAGATGCGACCTGTAGAGATTTCGTATAAACCATCAATGTATATTATATAATAGAAGGTTTGAACGGAACAAATAGACATACTTGGTAAATAGCTTCAACGACAATGAAGCGTCTATTCAGGGGCTTCTTTTTACGTTTGTCTTCCTTTCTCACTTCCTCCAAACGAGCTTTCAGATCTTGCATGTCATTGTGCTTGAAAAACTTGAGTTTACTTCGTGATAAGTACAACCCATTCTGCAAACTCCAGTTTACTCCATCATCTCTGAGACACACGGCATGAACTCAGGGGTATGTTGCAATTGAAAGGAACTACCACTCAAAAAAAAACAGTTCGAAAGTTGCAAATAACAATTACGAGGGATTCGAAGAACTAGCTCTTAAATAAAACACGTTTCCAAAAAGAATAGAGCAAGAAAATCTGTGCCTGCTGCGATTTCACATGCAGGATAGAACATTAAAAAAAATTTCACTTGAGAAATCAAGGTACAATTTCTCCTCTGCATACAGGTTGCATGAGGAACAAAATTTTCTGCAGATTATTTTAATCTTACGCTATAATGAGGTCACCCGCTTTGCAGAATGCAGGGATCACACTTGTAGTGGTCGCCAAGCCATAAGAATACAGAATTGAATCTTGGGTGCCCATGAAATCGGCAATTTTCTTCTCGAAGTCTAAGTGCACATCTGTCAGCTTCACACATGGTGAGATTAATTTGTGCACGTATACAGAAAAGTAGGGTAGTTCAACATATACGAATCAGGACCAAATCATGTTATCAGAACCACGAAATGGGAGAGACCTAAGAAAGTACTGCTGAAGAGGAAAAATGAGATAATTTCAACTATTGTTGGATCAGAAACAGATTGCACCTTGGCAGGGCACTTGCTACTTACCCATTGTGCCGTAGAACCCACGCGGACCACAAGCTCCGACTCCATACTTCTCTACTGCAGCATTGCAAGCTTCCTGTAAAACCTCAATAAATCAGTACAGCTTCCCCTCCAGCTAATTATGTCCACAGAAGAGCCAACAAAACAAATTCTCATAAAAAATCCAGAAAAAACAATAGAACCATGACCAACTCCACAGTTGAGAGTAAGCTGCATCAGGTTGACATAGGACAGTATGGAACTTCGACATTGGCAGTGCACTACCTTGACTTTGGGATTCCCAATCAGTCCCAAATAATCTGCCGTAGACATATTAATGACATCCTTGCCATCAATTACTGTGTGCGGACCTGCTGCACTGTAAGATAAGATGAGAGAGTTTAATGCTTACAATAAGAGGGAAGGGAAAAACATTCTTCAGGAACGAAAAGGTTCTCACAGACACGAAAAGAAGGAAAACTAAACAAACTTAAAAAAGGTGATTGTAACTGAAGCACTTGAAACAGGTTTCCACCAGCTTCAAAGCATATTGAGGCTACGTAGAAAAAAGCACACCAAGACAAATATCTCAAGCTAATTTACTCCATGAAACTCCTTGAAACCGAAAAAAAATTTCATGGGCAAATTCTTAAGGTCTGCACATGTACCTTTCAAGGACAGGAGTGCTCGTTTCCATGTCATCTGTAATCAGTGGGTGCAGGGGTTCAGGGGTCCATTCTTCACACAATTGGTCAATTTCCTGCACAACCATATACGTGTTAACCCCTAAAGCAATTGTGGAGTTTTTGAGTAAAACTGTCACAAAACAGTACACTTTGAAAAAAAGGTGGAGTGGACAGATTTGTAATTTCTTTTGAAACTATAAGATCTTGTACCAGCTACTACATCTACTTCTACACCATTTATTAACGCCTACTTCCTTGAGTGTTTCCAAGATTATAGTGTTCAAAGAAGTGCAACAAGATTTTTTCAATAATTTCCAGTAGAGAAGGTTCAACTTTGAAACTTTTTGTGAAAAATATCGGATCTTCCAAATAGGTTCTTAAGTGTTTTCAAGTTATTTTCATCGATTCCAAAAAAAATTCTATTGATGGTATAGGGTTGAGCAGCTCAATTAACGGCACACCAACTGCATAACAATTTCGTCTAGAAATACTTAATTTTATCGTTGTTAAATACTATTTAACAACGATAAACACTTAAACACATATATTAAACAACGATTTCGAATAGAAATACTTAAATCATGTACTAAACCTCAGTCGTTACCACAATGTACACACTTCAAAACAGGATCTCAATCAGGCATCCTTCTATGAGACACCTACACATAAATTTCTGTTCTTTGTCAATTCCTCTACCAGTTAGTCACCAATTCCCCACCACTCGTTCCCCACCACCCCTAAGCCCTAATTCCAACCACCTCTCCAACTTTTCAAACCCCCGTCAACAACAACACAACACAAAAACTTTCAAGTAGGAAAAAAGCAAAGCTCACAGTCTCAGTGAGCGTCCGATTCTCCGGCGTATAACTTTGCTGCAGCAGCAGGTAAAAAATCACCACAACAAGCAAAGTTTCCAGCAATAGATGCCCTGCCATCCAAACAACCAAACAGCCAAACACGATGACCACACGTTCCCTTCCACAAGCTCCTCCTCCCCTCAAATTCCATGAATTCACGCTTCCAAACTCTCTCACCACATCATAATCTTCCCCAACACTCTCCTCCTTCTCCACCAAATCAAAGAGCTTAAAAAACAAAAGAACAACCAAGATCGCAACAAACTATAAAAACGAAACCCTAAACTCATACGGGATGCGCATTGTACCGTGGATGTGGACGCCGAAGATGACGGCGTCCGTGAGAGGCACGTCGGGAAGAAGCGCCATAACGGTGTCTTTCACCTCCAGCAACACGCTCATCGCCATCGCTGTCGCGACCGATTGTTGAAAAAAAAACAAAAAAACGCCAATGCAAATACAAATGTAGGTCCTTTTGGTATCAAATCGCGGCTGTTACGAAGTGCACGGGCTTGCGGAGACGGATTAGGGTTACATCTGGAGTGGCGGAGAGTGGCGATGGCTTCCGCGGCGTCGTCGAAATCTGCAACTAGTTGTCCACCATGAGCGTCTGGCTCTGTTTTCACTTGTTGCAGCGCAGCTGCAGAGTGAGGAAACTGAAACAGGGGTGTGACGCAGGTGTGAAAAGGGTTTATGAGGGTGCCCGTGTGAACGGGTCAAGGAAAACGGACGGACCTCGTTTTACCGGCATTGCCCGGGACTTAGGGTTGGCCAAAAATATTTCTAAAAATAGACCAAAGGGGATTTTTTTCCAAAAAATTGTTTAAGGAAATAACTTTGCAAAATATTTCTATTTTTAGCATTTGTTGACTCTCATTTTCCAGATAAAAATTGAGTATTTGGTAAAAAGATGTCGACCATTAGCATCATAAACGGTGTTTTAATACAAATGATAATATTTGAAAAATTTGGATTTGTTTATAGAATCAAAAGTGCCAAAATCAACGTAAATAAAATTTAAAAAATTAGCCATCTACAAAATAGGGGACAAATTTTTATATTTATCAATGCATCAATATTATTTTATACATCAATAACGTGGTTTTATTGAAAACAAACCTCCAACTCTATTATAATCTTACTACCCACAACTACATTGAACCATAAAACATTATAGAAGCATAATTTCAAAGAACATAACCATATCTAGGTGTTTGTGTGAGTGTATTCCAAATTACACAATTACATTTGAGAGCATTAACCATATAACAATACAATCATGGCCTAAAAGTGTCCAATGGATGATAGAAAATCCTTCCATGTAAGACAAAAGTACAAATGTTCATTCTTGGAATTTTGTGTGAAAAGAGAAGGTCTTGCATACTAGTTTGACCTTCAATGAGTGTTCTTAAAATTTTTTTTTAAGCAAATGATTCATACAATATTCCAAAGTATGATTTCCACAATGATCAATCCAACATTACATAGTTAACCCCTCATCACCTAAGGCCTATTTAGGTTCAAAAACATCAATGCTTTTGAATTGTTGTAGTCCAAAATGTCACTAACTTAAAGAGATCTCAATTGTACAATCTTGTAGTGTACATGTTGCAAATGACAGGAATCAAATTTGTAGTCATTTGAGCATATAGACTGCAAGATTATAATGTTTTAGTGTTGAAAAAGTGCTGAAATTTTCCTAACAACACATTTGGAGGTGAAATTTGATTTCTATACCTACTCAAATGAAAAAACTTTACCAACACATTTGTGAAAGAAAATATCATTGAATTGACTCATTGTGTTTGCAATATGGATTTCAAATGTCAAAAAAATAGCAAGAAAAGTTGCAAAAAACACATCTAAGGCTGAACTTCTTTCTACTAAAATGCTTCTCTATCACTCATAACTTCTTGGATTGATATGAAATTTAATCCACATAAACAAGACGAGTATGCACAACTTTTACAAAAAAAATTATTAGAAACAATCACTATGTGAAGAAGAAACATGCCTCCAAAGTTCACTGAAATCCAAAAATGACAAAAATTTTAACTTTGAATTGCTCCTAAACATTTAAAACAACTTGGATTGACATGAAAATTTCACCACGATAACTAAACCTCAAGGGAAACATAACCCAAAATTTTTTATTGAAAAAGAACATTGAATGAAGGAGATACAAGCCCCCAAAGTTGCAACCTTCAAATGTAGTTTGGTGAACTCAAATTGAACCTGTGAACTTCAATTGGCTTCCAAGAAATCAATATATCTTGGATTGATTTGAAAAGTTAACCATGCAAACTAAAAAAGATAACATAAATTTTCCAACATATTTTATTGAATTTGGACATTGGATGCAAAAGTTACAACACTTTAAATTGGATTGAAAACTATGTAAGGACACTTTTGGTCCCCTTTAGTAGTGAGGGGTTAAGAGCTACAATTTACACTCTTGTCACTAGATTTCATGTCCAAAATAAAAAATGATAGAAATTACGGTGAAGAAACCAAAGCATCAACACCATGCTTCACCTTTGCCTTCATTCAAATTTACTCAAACCTCCTACATGACTAATCTCATATTTGTCGTGTCAAGATTGTAGTAATATCACATGGTTCCTCTTATTACGAATTGCCAACAATAATTGTACAATTATTGTTGGGCACTATTTTCATGTTACATTCATTCATTTGAAAATATTGTTACAACATGATATTGACATTCATTAATATCATGCAATTTAGTCATGTCATTGATGTTTGAATTTGAAGTGTTAAAGTTGTCTATATCTTTTGATTGAAAGCTCTAAATCTCAAACGGATTTTTGGAGATGTAAGTTAGCTTGATTTAATAATTTTTTTTAATTCAACATTTAAAAAAAATTATTTTATTATGCCTAATGGGGACTGAATTTCTACTTTCAACACAATTCCTACATTTTGACAATGAGCGGTCAAACTCTTATCTTCAAGTTATCTCATATTCTTTGAGTGTTCATTGAATGAATTTCAATATAAAAAGGACCTCTCCACTCTCTATTCTCATTAAGTACCATTGAATTGATTCCTTCACTATGCCATCAAGTTTTTTGGTACTGTACTGATGAATTTGGTGCAAGCTAAAATTTGATGGCTTACAATAATCATGGATTCAATTCAATCATTCAATCAATTTTATAGCTTATAGTAATAATAGATTCAGTTCAATCATGTAGTACAATTATTAAAATGTAAACTAGAATTTATTAGAATATATATTTATCAGATGTTGACAAATAAAATGCAAGAAATTTAGTTAAGAAAAAATTACTATTAATTAGAATGGTGATCAACAATTGAACATTGACAGTATATTTTGAACATTAATATCATCTAATAAACATTATTGCAGTACAAATAGCAATGACATTATTGTTATGGATTTTTTGTGTACTTCAATGCACATAAAATGCATGACAAAGATAATATATTTTTGTACATAATTTGTGTCTTTTGCGCACTTGTGATTACCATATAGAAGTCACATAGTTAATATTGATTACAAAGTAGTGTCAATTCTTTGCAATAACAGTATACATTGCAACAATGGAATGAGTTGTAAATCAACAATAACCACACGGTATTCATTGACAATCTGCAAGTTTTGAATTTTGTAATGATGTAGCATTAGTGTAATACCACCAAAATCTTATAAAGTCCTAGGGAGACCAAAATGCTCAATCCATCATTAATCCCTAAAAATCTAACAAGGTACACTTTAGATTTTTGAAAATTCAAATAGCCTCTATTGACTTCATAATTTGAAATTTTTGCGTGATTTTTTTAATTGATGCTAATCATCCTAATTTACGTGTGAAGATTTGTTTTATATCATTCCACTAAATATTGCAAAAGATTAGAAGTTTTTATTTATTTAAGTATCAAATTAGGTAATAAAAAATATATTCTAAAAATTAATTAATTAAGGTAGAAAAATATATAAAATATGTCATTTCTTGCACTTAATTTTGAAAATTTTCAAGTAAAAATAAAAATAAAGGATATTGATTATTTGCCAGGGTACCATTGAGATCAATGTTTTTCAATTTCTTGTAAAGTTATTAGTAGTTTAATTTTTTTTCTTTAATTTTCAATGTTTTTAGAATGAATATGAATTTTTTTTCTTAATTTTGTATTTTCATGTATTCTCAATCCATTTTCCAACATCTATTATCTAATTATGTTGTATTACAATCCTTATTACAAAATCCATCATTTTGAAAAAATATCATCTAATTACTTCATTTGATGATTACAATGAAAATCTAAAGTACAACAAGCATTCTTATGACTCATCATGCAAACATTTAACCCTTAAAGGATCAATCTACTAAATTTGGCAACATAACAATTTTGGATAGGTACGTGTGATGGAGATTTCTATGTTTTTGACCCAAACTTTAATAGAAGATGTGGACAAAGAATATCTCTCATATGCACTAAAATTCAAGACATTTAGAAATATGAGTCAAAAGTTTTGGCCTAATATGTTACTTTGTTTTTTTTAAATGTATTGTTCAAGCAACAAAAACAAAAATTTGAAATTGATTTTCCAGATTTATATACAGGCGAAAAGCTTTGAATCAATCCATTTTGAACAATGAGCCAAATGTTACAAAGAGTTTTAGTTTGCAAGCAGTTATTGATTTTCTATTCTAAATTAAACTTTGAATTCCTTTACTTGACTCGATTCTCAATATTTAAAAAAAAAAATTGAAAAAAGAAGGTATATATTGTTTATTACAAAATTACAATCATCGGAATTGGCATTTTTCAATTCCATAAAAAAGTGGTTAACAATATAGTATTTCAAATCATTTTCTACTTTTTCCACTTATTATTTTTTTCCTATATGTTGTACAATTCTAAATCATCTCAAAATTTTAAAGCATGCATCCAATTTGTCTTGAATAATTAATTGAAAGAAGCACCACCATTTGGGACATTTTTTCATACCAATGTGACCTTGAAAAGTGTAGTTGCCAAGTTTTTTGAAGGGTCAAAAGAAGGATTTTGTTACTTCAAAGTTCAAACTCTAATATCTTAAAATCTACATAGTAAAATTTTTTGAATTTTTTTCCTCATCTTCTCAAACTAGTGTACTACAAGATCCTATGGTTGCATGTGTCCAAAAATGTTTTTTTTCCAAAATTTGGTACTTGTACTAGAAATGGCAGTTTTGGAGCATTTTTGGTGACAGTATAGTCATGGTTATTTTTTGCTAGTATTGACTAAAATACACAAGTTATAGAACATTTTTTAATTTTTTCTAAAAATATTGCAAAACAAAACTTCAACTTTTAAAAGGATTAGAAAAGCCTCCATTATAAAGTTTAGGCACACTATTGAACTCACAATCAGTGGAGATATTTACTTTAAAATTTTGGGATGATGTACTTGAATAAACTAACCAAAGAGTCTTATGGCTAGATTCATTAGAAAAAATATAGATGAAGGTTTTAGCTTTGTTTTGGAGACAAGTATTTTAAAGTATTTTTGGTCCTCAAAACATGAAAGAACTTTGAAGATTAGTATCTAGCTACCATTTCAACTTTAAGTGGTCATGCCAGACATGCCTCAACTTGGCAATGGAGTTGAAGATTTCAACTACATTAGATGAAAGTAGCATTAGATGTGATTCAACTTCTTAATAGGGGTGCAAGTTCTCCCAAACTCTTGGATTGTGGGAATTTGGACGCAGCAACAATTTGACGTGGTATAATGACTACGGTAACCATGTTAGATAATAATTCAAAAATCATATTTTTTGAATTTTGTGATATTTATATTATATTTTTTATTACTCTTTATTTTGGCTACCACTAGTTAGTTTACGACATCGGGAATAGGCCTGAAAGGGCCTTCCAATGTCCTCCAAAAGCACCTAATAAAGGGTGACTCTAGATTTTTGTATGCATCATAAATATCTCAAGACACTAGTAGAAAACGCAAAAATTTATGTTGTCCGGTGACCAAAACAACGTCACCGAAACAACATAAATTTCTGCGTTTTCTACTACTGAGAGCATAATTTGAAGGGACATATACCAAAAGGGACTATACAAACAAATTAAATTAAACTCTCAATCTCTAATATCTAGAGTAGCAACAACAACTTTGTAAAGTAAAAAGAAAGCTTCATATCTACTAAGGTAAAATAAAAACACCCAAAATTGTCCTTGTACCCATTTTCAACAATCAAGTAGACTTCCATTGAAAGTGTCCCCCAAAGTGCTATTAAATGTTTTCTTATTTAATTAATTGTAATTGGTTGACTATTGATTCTTTCACTTTCAGGTTTATGACCAAGCTATGTGACAATTTCATGGACTTAGGGAGCTTCCATTATGAAAATTCATAGTAATTACATGTCTTATTTAACCCCTAAAAGTTTTGACTATGTTTTTACCAAAACGCTCCAAAGTTGCCATTACCAAATTTTAGTGAAAAAAAACATTTTTGGACATATAGAATTGTAGAATCTTGTAGTACACTAGTCACGGAGAGATCACTTAGAATATCCATCAGAAACTACGTGTGTTAAGATTTTTGACCCCCTATTTTATGTTCTAAAATTTAAATAAAAGAAAAAGAGAAAAATATGAAGAGATTCCTCTACTTTGAAAGTTTATGTTGTGAATTATTGGTATTTTTATTTGTTAATTATAGTTAATTATAAATTTTTGAAGTAAAAAAATACATTATAAAGCTGAAAATAATATTCATACCCCTATTTTATTTCATAAAAAATTGTCTAAAAAATGAAAATGAGCTAAAAATAACTCTTTATTCAAAGTTCATTTTCCCTAAATAATGATGCAATGGTCATCTAAATGTGTTCTCTATAAATATTTGAGTTGAAAAATATGCCATTTTAGTTCATTTTTCAACCTATTCTAGAAATTATTTCATATGTTATTTGAGTTGGAAATTTTCAGCACCTATTAGTCAATATTAAACAAAGTCAAAACTATAGATTGAAATTGTAGTTTATTAAAAAGTACATAGGGGTCCAAAAAATCACTTGAACTCATGTGGTTTCTTATAGATACACTAAGTGATCCCCTTGGGACACTAGTTTGAGAAGATGTGGGAAAAATTTCAGAAATTTTTGCAATGTAGATTGCAAGATATTAGTGTTTGAAGTGACAATTTTTTTTTGGCCTTGCAAAAACATGGGTAGTTGCACTTCACAAGGTCACATTTTTATGAAAAAATGTTCAAAATGGTGGTGCTTCTTTGCATTCATTCTTCAATCTAAGTTGACTACATGCTTGAAAATTTTTAAGTCATTTGGAATTGTACAACATATAAGAAAAAAATTAGTAATTTAAGTAGAAAGAAGTAAGAATGATTCAAAATACTAAATTGTTAACAATTTATTTATGGAATTAAAAATGCCAATTCCAATGGTTGTAATGTTGTAATAAACAATCTACACCTAATATTTGTGTGTTTTTTCCAAAAATATTGAAAACTGACTTAAATAAAGGACTTTAAAGTTTATTTTAGAGAAGAAAATCCAAAACTTTCAAACTACTCACAAACTAAACTCCTCATAACTTTCATTTCAGTAATCGAAATGGTATGATTCAAATCTTTCTAGGTACATATAAATCTTGAGAACCAACTTCAAATTTCAATTTTTTGAAAAGTGATTTTAAAAGAAGTTTTTTTTGTTGCCCATAGTACCCACACTTTGCTGAAAACTACATATCATACAATAACTTTTGAACCATGAAGTCAAAACTTACGAAACTTGTTGGGCCTAAAAGATATTCTTTGCGTACATGTTGTGTGAAAATTTCAAAGAAAAAGAGTGAGCTGCCCAAAATTGACATACTGTCAAAAAATGCAGTTTAAGGCTTTAGGGGTTAAAAATTCATTTTTTTTTCTAAATTCATTATTTGCAATTGCTAAACCAAAAAAAGTGTTTTTTCTTGAAAAAGGTACCTCCAGCTATCAACTAAATTCCTTATTTTGACAATTTAAGGTATCTTTACCATTTAAACATGGTACTCTAAGAACATTCATGGGGAATTTCTCTAAAATAGTGCCATTCCTCAACTTTAGCACTTTTACGGTTTAGACTATGCAGTCTAAAATGTATACTAGTCCTAGATGTCACTTCTACAATTAAGACCAAGCAGTCTAAAAATGGTGTGTAGAATATGTCATTTTAATGAAATTCCATTCCATATACTCATTGTAAAGGAAACTAGATAGAAATCGAACATGTCTTGCGGCTCGTAAATAACTTTGTTCCTTTTGTGTGCAACAACTCAAATAATTTCAGTCTCAAGCTTTATGGTAGCCAATCCATTTCTAATCATCCCCCATTTTGGCAATGTCATGGGCAATGTAGGCTTTGCTCTTTCCATGCAAGTAGTGATCAACTATGACCCCCTTCCTAGTGTAGTGGTGGCACATTATGACTGGCTAAAAGACTCTCAATATTGCAACCAACCCTTGGTAGATTTTGCAGCCATCCTTTGGTTAGAAACAGGAAGATCTAAGGTAAACCAACCTATGACAATCTAAATGACAGCCAACCCATTGTAGGTAAAAAATTTCTAGTGATGCACATTTCAAAAACTGGAATGTATACCATTAGTACAATTTTGCCTGAGATGAGATGACTCCTATTTGCACTGTCATAGGCAGAGTTACCTTATATAACCAGTATGGATCAAATAGATTCTTTAGCTGAAAAAATTCCTAGTTATTATATGTTTTGAGAAATAGGTGCTGCTCTCAGAAGGGGCACTTAGTTCTACTACAACAAACCATGTGCAAACAAGTGGTTTCTAATAAACTATAATTTTAACTTCAAATTTCAAGCATTGTTTACTAATGACTATAGGATTCTACTCCCAAAATTCCAAATTCAAATAAAATATGGAATGATTTGTAGAAGAGGTTAAAAATGCATTAAAATGGCATGTTTTTTTTAACTCGAATATTTTTAAAGAACACATTTACATGACCATTGCATCAATATTCAACTCAAAATGAGCTTTCAATAAAGAGTTATTTTTAGGAATTTTTTGTTCATTTTTTAGACAATTTTTTCTTATATAATGTAGGAGTGTGAAAGTTATTTTTCAGTTCTACAATGTATCTTTTTACTTCAAAACTATGTAACTAATTATTATTAACAGTTAAAAATATCAATAATTCAAGACATAAAACTTTCAAAGTAGAAAAATCTATTCATGTTTTTTTCATTTCATTTTATTTAAAATTTAAGAAATACATACAAGGGTCCAAAGTTTTGTTTGTATGCTAACATCAAAAAAAAAAAGAGGAGTGCACCCCGAGGTGATGTTTCAAACTTTTTCAGAGGTAGTGTTGCATCTTGAGGAGCTTCGATCTTGCTATTGTCAATCATATAATTGGCAACTCAGACAACACCTCAACAACCAAATTAAGGTAGGTACACCCAAAACCAACACTTTTTGCTCCTGAGCCTATTTTCTATTATTAGACTGGTCAAATTTTCATATGTTAACAAGTGAAAGGAGGTTCCAACGCACCAAAGAACGTGACATTTGGATACTGTATGCAAAAGTTATTAAGGAACAAAGTTTGGTTCTGAAAGCGTTTCTTTCACATACTTAGGTACAGAACTGATTTTGGAGATGTACATACAGTATAGATGCCAGTTTAAGGTCAGTGGCACATTTGGGTGTACCTACCTTAAGTTGTGAGGTGAGGAAGACAACGCAGTGCAAGCTCGCAAGTGAAGGCCGTGAATTAATGCAGCTGCTGCACCGTGACTTACGCCGTCTGTTGTCTTCCCCAGCGCAGTCTGCAGCATGAATGCTGTGAGTGTCACCTCCAAAGCACTTCCAAGCTTGTCACGATTAATGTTTTCGACTGGTGAGGCCACCATCTTGCTCCACATGCATATCGACTTCACAATGGCTTTGGTTATTTGAGCCATGATTGGGGAGTCGATCTTTGGTCAGCCGTTCCATATACATGTAAGCTAATCTAGGTAGGATTTATTAGTAGTAGTCATCTCTTCGTTACAACTAAGGTAGAAGCATAGTAGTGGACCATTTAAGTGATTTTGGAGTAGATGGTGAGGAGTATGAGGTGTTGGAATTTTTTCCCATATAGGAAGACAGGAAGTACAAGGATTGCAAATATTTCAAAATTTTATTCCCGAATTTGAAGTTACAGTGAATTTCGGGAGCCGAAAAGTATTGTCCACCCATAGTCAATGTTTGTAGTGTTCTAATTCCAATCATTGAAGAACTACTTTCATGTTCACTACTCCCTACTTTCTTGCTCACTGCTTCTAGACATGTGTCATAGCCATATTTAGTCCCAACCTTGAAAAGAACAAGAAAACACACATTTTCAAGCTTGGAGCTCCAACCTCACGTAGAAATAGCGCACACCAAGGTAGACGAGCCTATTACCACCCTGATTTGGAACCTGAACATCTTAGGGGCCATTCCAAGAGGGTCACATATTTTACAGAGGTGTGTGCACACTAAGGTAGACAAGCCTATTACCACCATGATTTGGGACCTGGACATCTTAGGGTCCATTCCAAGAGGAGCACATATTTTTCAGAGGTGTGTGCTGGTTTCATGAGTCAAACCCAAGTGGAGTTATAATTTTCGGATTGAATTTGTAATTTCTATGAATTTTTTGAAGTAGTCAACCCTGAAATTACAAAACCGCCACCAAACTGGAGCCATAAACACCCCATAAACAACCTAAAACCACCTAATCAAATGTTAGATATTCTCTATTAATGGAGTAATACATTACCCCCTGTTGTCAAAAAATCTCTGATTTTGTCATAGTATTCTCTGATTTTGTCATAAAATGAAGAAAATTGGGACGGATTTTAGGTGAAATTGGGACCAAAAGTAGGTGACGGAGTTGGGTTGATCTATGGAAACGGAATTAGGCTGATCTATGGAAACGGAATTAGGCTGATCTAACTTACAGGTTAGGCACTCGGCGTGGTTGAAAACTGATGCTTCTACCTTATTGGAAACGAAGTTTGCACCACTCATTAATTACAAGCCTGGTTCGCTTGAGGACAACATCGTCCTCAAGCAACACAACTACGACGTTAAACATACCTGCTACAACACCTATCTAGATCCCGATCTAGATGTTGCAAACTGGCAAGGCAACGAAAGATGCATTTGCTCTTCTTATGCTTACACTGCACATTCATTCAAGACTCCCTTTTCAATCCCTGAAGTGCCTACGTACAGAATCAAAAGTAGTTGCAAATTTCTCGACACTAAGTAAAACAAATGGACCCAATATAGAACAGCAATTATGAACAATAACATGTTAATAACTTCCAGAGTGGATTTACTGTTAAATTGATTTCATGCAGTGACGAGCGAACCATGTTTGCAAACAATTGAGATCTCTCCACCAAACCAGACTGAAGGCCACAGTTCATGACTTACAAGCAAACTCTGCTGGGTCAAAGATTGAAGGCAACATATCATTCATATACGATTTCTAAGCAACCTCTACTGACAGTGACGACGCATTGAAGCAAACAACGGAATGAAAATGGCAACTGATTTGGATGAATTGATCCACCGAGGAAGTCAGCTACGGTAGAGACCACGGACCCTTATTACAAATCGTCCAGGTAAGTTCGGAGGCCTCGCTAGCACATGAATCCCATTCATTGAATTATCTGCAGAAACTAAAATTAAAGACTAGAAGATGAATTCTCTGCAGGAGGTAAGGAATTAAGTTACAACTGGCTGTAAGTTAATATGAATTTCTGTATGATTCTGATTATTAAGGTAGAGGGTGCTAAAAACTGTCCACGTGCGCTAACTTTCTAAATGCGTCATCCCCTTGTAAATTGAGTGCAGTCTCTATGACTTGTCATTGATCAATGCAAGGAGGGACAGTTGATGCACCCTCGACCTCATTCAATAGATGACTGGAGCAAAACCATGTCGCAGAGCCGCTTCCCACACCACGTCGATACGGCTCACATCTATGGAACCGACTTCATGATGAGTCCAACCCTCCAGGGTGTGGACTAAGCCACCGGCATGGCAGGCATGGACTGCCCCCCTTTCCATTGTATACTGCAAAAATTAAACGTTATCAATATTAGCCCAATTCGAATATATTGTGGGAGGGAAACGTTCACTCAATTGCAAGTCGTAACATTCTTCAGCTAAGGTCATTGAGCTTCAAATGACAACGAGAGAATTAAAATTGAAGGCCTAACTTTTGTGGGTGATGTAACATAAGGTTACATCACTTTCCAACAAACATAAAAATGCACAGATACATATTCCACAATAAAAGTAGCAATCTTCATAATGTTGATTGCTCACTTTGTATAAACTAATTGCACTTTAATATGACCTGCTGCAAAGCAACATTATAGAGTATCACTTATCACATTTATCGCTCTACCATTGATTGTGGCACATTTAGAACTATATGTTGGGCAATATCTTATGGGAGGACTTCAGACACTCAGACTGTAGTGCGAAGGACGAACTCTATGACTGCTCACTAGTATTATCACCGGCTTCATCATGGAATCATAAGCAACCAAAGAAAAGAAATGTGTGTTTATGAACTGACTATTTTTCATGTTGTCACTGTAGGCATGACGAGAAGGCAATATATATTTTAAACATTAAGGGGAATTGATTAGCTGCTTTGCCAGGGGGTAAAATAATACCTCACAGGTCCGAAGGCCTATGACATCCTTCGGCAAAACCATGCCTGCCAGTTGGCCGTAAGTGCAATCCTTGCGCACCTCCGGGATGACTGGTACTACAAACTGGTGGAAGAATGTTCCAGGAGGAGCAAACTGCTGATCTTTGGCCCATGTCCACTTGCCCACTATCCATGTCTGTATGATTCACAACCATCAGTAACCTTATATAACATTCCCAAATCCTCTCACTATTCATTGACATGCATTTAAGAAAATTCATGTAAAGATTTGGATCCATCAACATGCGTAAAAATTGTGTGCAATGATGTACTGCTACTTGCTCACAAGTGTCAACTTGAAAGCTATTGAAGCGATTGATGTGCAGAGCTTTCATTTCCAAAAAATTGAACTCATGATGTTCGAGGTTATGTTTCATAGGAATACGATGTTAGAGGATTTGAAGCATCTTGGATATCCTAATTCGTTCTTGAATATGGAGACGGGCTCCAGCTACCTCAAGTATTAGAAGTTTCCCTTCAAGAATGTTTATGGTACAGTCACAATACTTCGGATTTTTTCTTGTACTTTCTTCCACTATGCTGTGAATTCAGGTGAGGGGTCTTTAACAATGGAGGAATCTTAAACAAGGAGCATTTAATTCACATACGTACCAAGAATTTTCTTTACTTCTTCACTTAGGTTCACAATAGTTAACAGAATCTAAATTGTTTCATCATGTTACAAAATTGAGCTAATCAGGAGAGACTATGGAAGTCCTTCAGAGAGAATGTTCAAGATGTTTACATTTTCATGAGTGGATTCAGGTTGAAATGGGGTTTAATCAATGCAACAGTTGACACAGTACCTTGCAGTTCTTGCCGGCTTGGTACTTCGTAACTTGGACGAGATTGTTCCTGAACTCGCTTGGAGCCTCTCTTTGGATTGCGTCAAAGCGTTCCTTAGAGGCTGTCAACATCTGCAGTATATAAAATTGTGCATAAATACAAACCACATGCTTAAACCAGTCCAGGCATTTTAATGTTACAGTTACCCTAAAGTATCCTAACACGATGAATAACTTGTTCTACCATTTTAAGATGAATTCAGTAAGATGTTAATATAATGGACACTCTAGAATCATGTTTGAGATCTACAAATTCTACACTGCAAATTCTCTAGACTAGGTTCAAGTATTTAAGAGAATTTTAAGTTTTGTCATGTTCCAACAACAACACAGATAATAGGGGAATCACGGTCGCGTGAATATTGGTGAAGTTCAAAAGAATTTTCCACAAGTTGCCCGTGATTCCTCTTATAAAACAGTTTGAAAAGTCTGGCAAGGGCAGAGAATGAATCTGTACCAGAACTCGAATGCCCCGAGAACAAAGATACAGAGCAATGGCACGACCCAACTTGGAAGTGGCCCCGTTCATAAACACTTCCGTCACCCCAGCAGGTAAGGTTTTAATGATGACAGCAGCTGTGAGAGTATTCCCATGCACCACTCGTATCCTCAAGTTGGGGTGCTTCATCACAAATAGCATGCCTCCGCCATTGAGCGCCTCATTCTGCAAGAGAAGAATCCAAAATGGAATAAAAAAATTAGCAGGCTATCACAAGTGTTCAGAGCTACCCAAAGAAAAATGTACAGATTTCTTGTCTTTTCAATTAAACCTCAATGTAATCCTTTCTGTGATCCTCGGTAATTTAAAAATCCAAAAATCTTATTTTGCAACCTCAGAATGTCACAATTCGGTAATCAAAAGTCACAGTTCCAAAATCGAGTATACATGGCAATCGAATCACTGCCTCATAGACAAGCCAGAAACGATTAAAACTCATCAGAACCCTGCTTATCATTTTAAAGCCCTTAGCTCAACCAATGATTGAGATGTGCAAGTCTAGAATCTCTTAATTGAGTAGAGCAACTTGGCATCAAGGCCAATAATACTCTTGAGAATCTCCTCTCAAGCATGATCTAGTTTACCACTCAATTAGACATAAGAAAACGATTCCTCGAAATGATGGGCCCCAAGAGGCTACGAAAGCATTTGACACTTGAAGTCTCATTGCACACTTGGAACTTTCTACATTTTGAGCCAATGCTTAGTCTCTGTTGGACACTCGAACTGTCTTGGGGTAGAGGCAAGTAAATTTTAAAAAAAAAATTATAACTAACACACTGCATGAGTTGAGATTATGAGTAAGTTCTAGAAGTGCAAGAATTCACACAGAGAAAATTGATTAAATACAGGAAAGTTTTGAAGGTTCAAGGTTGAGAACTGACCTTGTTGAGAGCTGCAAGGCTCAAGACCTTTACTCCAGCTGCGTCTGCGTCGAGAATGGCCTTCTCGATGAGATTGTTGATACTCTCCAAACCAAACGGCAGGAAAAACTGCACATTCGGAAAGAGACAAAGGACAATCTAAGTTTCAAAATGCAGAATGTAAAGAAAAAGAATCCATTTGAGTGGTAAACCCTTGCCGGTGAATAAACACCATTTCCAATGCAAGTGTCATCCAAATAATCATGAGAGTATTAAGGGAAAAAGACCCAAATCTACGCTCTGTATCATTAAAAGATGCTTCCAAGCTATATATTACTGTAGGGGTCATAGTAGAAGCGTCGAAAATTCTCATTCTCTTGGACCCATTTTCTTGAACTCTGCCCCGTATTCTCTTGGCCCTCGAAATGGAGGACTCTGTGCAAGCCCTAATACATTCTCTAACCAAATTTAACATGGTTCAAAGGTAACCTGACCTAAACCCTAATACTTCAATCTTCAACAATTCACGACTACTTCATGTAAACTCCAAGTAAACCAAATTTCCATGCTTTGTATTCCTCTCAAAAATGGGAATAAGATCCATTCAGTGAAGGTCCATTTCTAAATATTAGAGGCCACGTAAAATGGATTCCCTACCTTAGATAAAGACGCAAGAAAGAGATTGAACTGAGCTCCTACCCTGAAAACTACTACTTCAAACCTCAACAATTACCAACAAATTCATATGATATCTAAGTAGTGCATTGTGGCCCTCACAAAGATGAAGACAAGAATCACAGAAAAAAAGACGAATTCTAAATAATTGAAACCACAATGAGTTCCCTACCCTAGTCGAGGATGCATGAAAGGAATGCAAGATAGAAATCCTACCTGGAAACTATTCCTACAAACCTCAAAATATCGCAACTAATTCATTCGGTATCCAAATATGACCTATTTTAGTACACTGAAAGCCTCTCAAAAATGGAGACAAGAACCACTGAAAGAAGATCCATCCTAACCGATAGAAACCACAATGTGTTCCCTGCCCTAGTCGTAGATACAAGAAAGGAATGCAAGGCAGATTTCCAACCAGGAAACCACTACTTCAAAAAACCATCACTATTTCACATGAAATCCAATTCAGGCATGTTTCAGTGCAATGTAATCCTGTCCAAAACGGGACAAGATCCAAACAAGGACTGAAATAACGAAAACCACAATGGATTTTCGTACCATAGAAGAGGATAACAGGAAAGACAATGTGCTGAAATCCTTACGTGGAAACCATGGCGAGGAACCACCCACGTCATGCACCTGAGCTTCTTAAGTCTGTACGTATCCGACACAAAGGATTTCCCCCAAGCCCAGAACCACAGCAACACCATCAGCGTAGGCCCCCACATCCACCAGATGAACCAGTGGCACACATACGGCTTGGCCGCCAAAGTGCGCACACAGAAGGAGACGTGCAGAGACTGCAGCACGTCGATGCAGTGCACCAGAAACACGAAGTCCGGAACCTTCTCCACGCGTCCTGAAAAAACAAACAGAAAAAACAAACAAACACAATGCATCCCCTCATCAGAATTCGCAGCAGCAGCAGCAGCAGCAGCAGCAAATGGTACAGCAGTCATGACTGAAGTCCAAGGGCAACATTCAAGCACCAGTTCCAAAACCATATTATGTTTTCTGTGCTTGTTAAAGATATACTGTTTGTTCAACACTGTTTTACATTTCTCGATTAGAGATTATGTAACAGTGGGTGAAAGTGCTTCATGCAATCTAAAGGGGTAAGAAGAGCCCAGTACGCTATGGTTAGTGCACCCAAACCCTGTTCAATACCTCAACCCTAATTAGTCGGCATGTGGTGCAAACACTTTCTGTCGGTTCTACATGCACTTTCAAGGGCAACATTCAAGCACCAGTTCAAAAAACAATATTCTCTAATAACCCTCCTCGACAACCTGCTCTTCCTTTCTGTCGACTCTACATGCACTTCGAGGCCTTTCCAAATCGACTATTACATTGCTTGCAATTGCGCCATATTCGATGATAATGTGTGAAGTTGCGTCTAGCTAGGAAAGTTCAAGGGCAACATTCAAGCACGGTCAGTTCAATAAACAAGTTCTCTAACCCTGATCGACACCACAACCCTAATCTGCAGGCATAAACTCCTAATTAGCTTCTGTCGATTCTACATGCACTTGAGGTTTATCAGTACACTGTTGACTATTGAACCACAGTCAGTGGTAGGGTGACCAGTTATGTGCAGTTCATTTTGGATTTCAGTGGGAGAGAAGGTTTGAGTGGAGTACCTCTTCTGATCTCTCGATAGACGTGCTCCGTCTTGGGGTCCACCGTGCCGCCCAGGTAATCGTACAATGGCATGAACAGACAGAAGTTGGAATTCTGCTCGGAATGGTGAAGGGAATGGTACCTTCAGTAGACAGACAGAAACTTTGACCTTATTGCTCAGGAATGCTAGCTTTCAATGGAAGTGGCTCAGTAAGTAGGCAATGAAATAACGAGAGTTCGCATTTACCACAGGAGTCACAGCAATCACGGCGGACTTGTCAAAAATTTGCACAACGGAAAAATCGCCCAAGAAGAAGTCTCGATTCAATCGCACATTCAATTTCGTTTATACTGTCCCTACATTTGACGCTCTGGATCGTGCCAGTATAACTAAATTGAAGGGAAAGAGAATGAGGTTTACAAATGAGAAACTGTGGTAATAGTACTGACGATGGAGTGTAGAGCAGATACTTGACTCCCGGAAGGTCCCGAAACCAAGCAGGGACAAACTCAAAGTTGCAGTGGCCCCAGCACTTGAAGAAGTCGAAGGTGAGGAAGTAGATGTACACCATGCTCTTGGAGGCTCCCCCAAGGGCTGTGGCTCCCAACAATGGTACCAACAGCAACGCCGACTGCAGAATTTGCTCCAGCATTGTTGTCACTGACCCTACAACAACAAAAAATATGGCAAGCGGAAGCAGGGAGTTAGAACGACAAAGAAACTTGGAACAATATTACTATAGATCGCAACATAGCGACAAACTAACGTGCAATCTCAGTGTTACTAAGGTTGCAATTTCAATGATTTCCAACCACACCGTTCTGACGAAATTTTGGTTTTATGGTTGTTAGAGGACACCATTGATTTCATCTTTTAGGGGAAACGTTTACCTACCTTCCTTAAGCTGACGCTACCTTCTCATAAATGATTCATTTCAACGACAGAAGAGGCCACTACTGGACATTTTTTGGTTGGGGTTGATATCATATGAATTCCATGGTGGAATGAATTCGCGGCTGGGCGAATTCAAAGTGCGTGCGTACCAGTTGCAGGCTCAGGGACGATGGAGAGATGGTGGAAAAAATGGTAATTGCGAAACAGGGCCTCCGTGTGGAAAGCGCGGTGCATCCAGTAGTAGAGAAACTCCACAACGCTGGCATGGAGGAAGAAGACGTAAAGCAGGCCCTTGGAGTTCCATCCAGGCATATTGCTGAACCCCGGAAACCAAGTGTGTGCGACGGAGATGAACAGCAACTGCAACATGATGTGATTGTCTCTGGAATCAAATCACAGAACTCCCAACATTAGATCTGTAGACGTCACAGGAAATGCACAAGTCCAGTCAAATACAGAAACGCGTGGTCCTACGGAGACCCTCCTCCAAGTCCCTCTCTATACAAGTCTCTCTCTAATCACCGTTGATTCTATTTAGTACACGAACCGTTTATATGAATTTTATATGAATTATAATAATTTGAACACCATGTACCGAAACATTGCTCGTAAACAAAGAAAGCTCATGCGCGATGGGCTGACTTATCACTCACCAGCTTCCCTTCCACTGGTTACCCGAGGTTCAACCAAGTTACAAAAAACCGTTCATTTCACAGCCCTACACTCTAATTTCGGGGGCACATTACATCATGAATGAAACTAAAGATAATGAATGGTTTTCTTGTCAAGATTGCCATCGATCTAGCTTCCAGTTGTTGTATTGATCTTCCATTTGCTATGTACATTTCACAACGTCGTTTCTTAATTTGATGATTCTCATGATTAATTCTCTTAACATTCAGAGCATTGTTGCATTGCTGTTGGATATGTAATTCGGGTATCGGGCTAAAGTACACAAGACAGTGTGGGTTAGCTAGCTGTTGCAGTGCAGTACTTTGGCGATGGAAACTCTGTCAACTTACGAATGAAACTCCCGGTCGACTTGGTCATGGCCAGTGTCACTCTCGCGGACCGTGTATTTCTTGGTGAGACAGTACAACCGTGACACCGTGCCCCACAGCTGCTGCACCATGTAGCGTCCAAACAGCAGCCAAAACATATGCAGACACCAGTTGTCAGCTTCCGCGCCGAGCCCCAGGCTCAACGTCTTCAGGAGACGCCACACGAACGGCGCGTACACCACATACTGCAAACACCAGCTTCTCCTTATCGTTAAGCTTAAAAAATGATATCAAACCCTCCCTGCAATTAATCCTTGGTCTAGTACAAGACCAACCTATCCATAATGGCCATGTATGGCCAGCAGACTCTTCATTCACACTGGCATTTAGACCGATCTGAGCTTTTCGATCTGCTTCGAAAAGCGTGCCGGTACTAGCCATGCCAGCCAGTGCAATGTCTGTCTGTTGCAACCGGCATTGGGCACTGCACACCACAAAGTACACCAGCTAAACCTAGAGGGTGAACTTTACGCACTGCATTAACCCGCCTTCCCCCTGTTTATGTGGGCTGCTGATCAACTTCACAACAATCTCTACAGTAGCCATGGACATGCACCTACAGTACTCAGGAACCGAAGAAGGCCATACATTCAGCTAGCTAACTGGTGTACCTGTAGTCGAAGAAGCCATTCAAGAACGAAAAACTGTGACCTTCCATAATTATAGAACTGTTGCATACGCTGTCGAAAGAACCCATTATTTTCATGGAATGCAACTGACCCTATTCGCCCATTCTCCCAACAAGCTCGAAATAAGATCAGCAACGAAGTTCAACGTCGATCAAAGTGTTATACTGTGAACTTATACTGTGAACTTACATTGTGAACTTACATAGTTAACTTACATTGTGAACTAACAGGGCGCTACATTGTGAATGCTACTACTTCTACTTCAACGCCCAACAGACATACCTTGAAGTGGTGAAGTCGTTCCCAGGGCCATTCCGCTAAGAAGCTGCTGGCCTCCGTGGCCACCATAGCTCCTCGTAGCGGCAACAAACATACAGCACCCAACTCCACCAGTCTCCAGTCAATCTATGTCGGTCGATCGATGAATCGATCAATCAGCCTTTCAACACGAGCTGGCTGGACCAACGTACGTTAACCCTGTCACAGTTACACAGTTTTGCTCCACCAGGACTCCTACGATATATGCAACCCCACCTCCATTAATCACAAGTCCCACAACTTCTTCACGATCTTCCCCATAACTTCAGTTCCTCCTAAACCCCGCTGCATCTCGATCGATCGATCGATCGATCGATCGACTCTTGGGAATCCAAAAACACGGGATCCACCACGCACACAGATCGAATCCACCTCCACAAGTACAAATATATATCTGTGTCTGCATCACTCTCTAAGCTAGCTCCCACCCCAGCTCACATATATACAGCACAGAGATGTGGAGGTCAGGCTCCCCGAAACGAGCACAGCCACAAGCGGAAGGTCACATTGAGTGAGCGGCTGGCTAGCTGGTGGTAAGTTCGTTCCAGCCAAGTACGCACTTGCTATAATTTCTTCCCCGGTCCAATCGGTAGGCCGGGGTAGGTGCCGGGAGTAATGAAAGGAGGGAGGACCTCAGTTAGTTACTTACGGAGGTTTGGGAGGTCTTAAGGTGAAGGAGACCCTACGTATTTGCGCCGCTACGTTTCAGCAATGTACATTCTTAACTTTCATATGTCCTCCACTGATACATGATGGCATAGACAGGGTGAGTCTCTTACAAACAGGGTCTCTTACACAGCGATGCAATTAGGGTGGCTTTGGAATTAGTTAGCTCAACCGCCCTGTCTTAAAGGTCCTTTTAGATAGGAGATTGATCCTATTTTCGCCACAATTCAGAAACCACTGTTGATTTGCTTTCACTCCCAGTCTTCCAGTTCCTTCCTGGCTGTGAGAGAGGTGCAGTGTGTGTGTGTGCGTATGACACTGTGTGATTGAGTGTGCGCCGCTTGAGAATTGGTGCGTGAACTGGGAATGGTGAGTCATGTAAGGTTATGGTGTGCAGAGTTATTAGCCTGTCCGGGAGGTGTGATTATAAGGCGTGACAGGGGTGGCAGATTCTCCGACGCCGGGGCGGGGTGGGGGATCTGACTGGGGAGGCGTCTGGCATGGCAGAGAGATTGGTGAAGTGATGAAATGGTGATTGTTGGGGTTGGTGGGGGGGTGTTGATAATGGCAGCAGCAGCCCAAGGTGGCGGACTCGCACTGTGATATAGGATTCCCGGGATTGGGCCATGGAGATCTTCCCCTCTTGCAACTGAATGGATGAAATGGTACGTTCAAATCCTACACAAAATTCTTCAAGAGCGAGCTTAAGTGAGGCCGGATCGGATGAATGTATATATCAGCATGTACGTAACGAAAGAAAGGAAGGAAGGAGTTTATCACACACATTTGGCATGACTGTTGCATGTGACGACTCCCGTGAAATCTAAGCTAAACTAGATCGCCAGAAGCTGCATACCACTCAGTGATGCTAGCTCTGGGCACTCAGTCAGTGAAGAAAATGAAATCAAACTTCATTAAATGAAATCCGTCCCTAGCTTAGCTGCGCTGTTGGGGAAGGAGCGCGTCATGGCAAGCGCGTCGGGTTCATCAGTAACTTCCTTTGTGTGCATATAGTGTCCTACCTTCGTACTGGCAGGGCTCTGAATCGTGCAATAAAGAGGAAGGCTTCAAAATTGGTGCACGGATCGAAAGGCCGGGCTCCTCTTGCATGAGGCCGGGAGGCTGGCTGGCTTCCACTGCAGTTGCCTCCTCGCCCCATTCTCATTAAGGAGGATGATTGAGTCCGTCTGTCTGTCAGAGATTTTATTTTGAATCTTCCCGAACGTGAAATGAAACTGCATACTGATCATCAAGGTGGGCGAGCTTGACTGCAGTTATGACGCTGAGGTCACGCAGGCACCTAAAAGCGCTTGTAAAAATGATGCGATGCTTGTAAAATTTGCGGACTCAGCTCCGTCACGAGGTGGAACTGAAGCGAAGGCTGAGGAGTGACGGACGAACGAATTTTCCAACGTGGAAAGGAAGGCATTAAGGTGGGTAAACGAGACTGGGACACTCAAGCAGAAGGATTGACAGTTGGTTTGCTCTAGTCTGAACATTGGCATCATTGGAAAAAAAAAAAAAAAGGTGAAAATTATTTTCCATGTAAAAGACAAAATAATGTGAGAAATCATGGGGCAGAGTAATTGAGAATTTTATTCTTCTGACAAAGGATGAATTTGCTGTGAATTTCTGAACGCACCCCAAAATAAGGCTTGTTTGCACTCAATAACTTTGGGTTGGAGTGCAAAGAAATGGAGTGTTTGGACTTGGAAGATAGCTTTGGTACCAACCCAAAGTTCCAATCAAAGCATTCCATTTCATTGGGCTCCAACTGAAAAGTCTTTTGGTGTAAACACAATAGTAGACTCACCTTAAATGGACATCCTTGAAGCACAAAATGCCTTGACTCTCATTGGTTGCTTAAAAATGAAAATTCACCTCTCATTGGTTGCTCTTGAAAACCATGTTGTTTTTGAGTTATAAAGTTGTTCCTTCTTCATGCTCATTTTTTAGATGTTGGAAATCAGATTGTATCTCATTTAAGTGTAATTATATTTTTACATCCATAAAGTTTTGTTGCAAAATAAAGTAAATACATGCATAATCAAAACTAATAGTAATTGAACACGTTTAATATTATGAAATACAAATTATTTTTATTAGATCTTATTAGCACTTTAGCATGCATTATTTAAACACCTTATGAATAAGCTATGAAATTTCAATGTATTATCTGTAAGTGTGCCAAAAATTGATACTAGGTTCTCCTAAACACTCATATTCATGGTTGTCATACTGAACAAGTTACTATTCTTTTCTTGTCCCGTAGGATGAGTTACTATTCATCAAATGTACTTGAGAGATACGTTTGATGAATAGTAACTTGTCCTACAGGACGAAAAATGAATAGTAACTTGTCCAGTATGACAACCATGCTCATGTTCAGATTGTATACATCTTGTGTCATCAATCTCTAAAATGTAGTGCTACTTTTGGCTCTAAATTTGGGGTGTCACATTTTGAATAGTAACCATTGGAAAAATATCATTTTATTTTTTCAAATATAGAAGAATAGTATTCATTTAGATAAGAAGAAGTGGAATTGTATTTTTCTAGCAAAGTATGAGTTAGTTATGAGTGGAAAGTACCACTACATTTTTCCAAACCTAATACAAAGTGAATCCATAAAGTTTATTTTAATTAATTTAAATGACAAATATTTTTGAAAAATACTCATGACTTTTTAAGTACTATCATAGCCACCTCATATATACACCTGCAAATGGCTACTATTGCATCTCAGTAATGCCCATTACTTCACTAATTCAAAAAAATTACATCAATGATTTTAATGTCAATGATAGGGCGATTTCTAAATTGGCCATAATAGTCTTGTGGTTGCCTTTTCAACCTCTTTGAATTCTTCACTAAACCTATAACTTTCACTACAATTTTGTTCAATCAACATAAATCTTTCTATAATTTCCTAGCCCATGATGCCCTTTAGCTCCTAAATTAAATAGGATAGCATTCCTTACATACAAACACTAGTAGAAAATTAGTCTTTTGCATTTGGTCATATACAACTTTTTCTGTTCAAAAACAACTAAATGTTTACAAAAATAAGTTATTGTAGATGAATTATTTTAGAAATTCCAAACAGGAGTAGTTATAAAAGACCAAATTTCTATTAGTGAAAAATGTATATATCATAGATGAAATATCATTCATTTATCTAATTTTATATGCATTTCAAGTGTGGCAACATCATCCTATTTTGAAATTCTTTTTAGTGAATCCTAAAATTTTTACTTATTAAATGTTGAAAAACATTTCACAAAATTTTCTAATTATTTTCCCTCAAAGTCCACTAAGCAATAAATTGTTTCAAATAAAATTGTTGAGGAGCCCAAATGATTTCTTTGTACCATGGGATGGGAGTGCAATATTAGTTTTTTTTAAGAGAAAGAGAGAAATAAATAATTGTGAATATAAAAGCAGTTTAACAAAAGTATACCTTTAAAATAAATTGAAAGTGTAGTGTGAAAATGACCAAAATAATCATTAAATCCACACAAAAATAATATAAAATGCATTCATAATACAATCATGTTACTCCCCTTGAATGGTCAAAGTCTCTAAAGCAACCATAAGACCAAAGATGGTCCTAAAATAGTCAATTTTGTCATGGAATTATTTTCTAAGTACGAAAATTAAAAAGTGGAAAATCTCAAGGTACTTTGAAATTATAATCTATACTCTTATCAAATTTATTCATCTTTTAATTCTAAAATTTTATATCATAGATATAAAGGCAAAAACAACATTATAAAGTAGAATTTTGCATAGGACAAAATAGAAGGAAAATTAATTCAAAATTTAGAGTACTAGATCAAACAAGTCCTTGTTTCAAGAAGGTTAAAGAGGTTAATATACAAATTGGAAATCAAGCTCACAATAAGTGAAACGACTTACCCATTCAAGCATTCAATATTGCATGGTCTTGTTGTTTACTAATGTGTCACGTTGATGAATTAGAATATACTTGTTTCAAAATCAATTTACATAATCAATTTATTCAACTTCCAATTAAATTTCATGAAGGAAGCAATCCATGATTTTTTATAAAATGTTTAAAATAAAAATCTTATCTTTTCATGACATTTCCTCAATCTTGATTTTTAATACAAAAAATTTAATTTTTTACTTAACATTCCCTCAATTTGAATACATGTAAGTTCATAATGATTTGAATTTGATGTCACTAGAAAGAAGAGGTAAAAACATTTCTAATTACATGTTTATTAACCCCTAATGGATCAAGGCCTTTCCATTTGTTAAAGAAGTTCAAATTCAAAATTTTCATTTCTATTGCAAAGTGCAAAAAATTTAAATTTAAATTTTTATTACATATCTAACCATAATAATTTATACTTTATTAGTAAGAAATTAAATGAAAAAAATTTCAAAATCTTTGACTAGGTGGATTGCAAAATATTTGCATCTAAAGTAAAGAATTTTTTGAGCAACTTGCCTAATTAGTTTTAAGGCTTTTAATCTTCTTAACATAAAATTTTGCAATTCAAATTTTGAATTTAAATTATTTTATTTGAAGAATTGGATTGAAGTTTTAAGGATGTAAGAAAAATAAAAAATAACTTTCATTCTTTCAAAAAATGCGTAGTAGATGGAAGATGGTACAAGATAAAAAGAGAACTAAATTGTTAATATTTCTAAAATGGAAATTAAACACACCACCTTCAAAGATAACAATAACATTTTACTTGAGAAACAAAATTTTAATTGAAGTTTGTTGGCATACCTTTAGCTCCTAAGCATCAATTGAAACAAAAATTATATTTCCCAAAAGCTAATGTGTTCCCCTATCTTCAAAAAAAAGAGATTTAAATAGTTATGCCAAAAATTTAGATCATTATAACTTATTCAAACTTACATTTGTCACTCCATGGGACTCTTGTTCTTTTAGGAATTACTTTTTAAAAGACTAGGTGTTCAAGTTTTGAACAATGGATGAATACAAATATATCCTATTCACACAAAAATGTGTTTTTTCATCCATCAAATTTTTGAAGATTCTCATATTAGTTCTTTAACATCTATATGGTATAGATTTTGAAATTTGACTTGAAAATTTTCTTTTTTTCCATAGGTATTGATAAGCTTGGCCTCAAAAAATAACCTTTCAATTCAGAAAGTGACCCTTAAAAACGACTAGAATAAACAATAAACTTAAAATCTTGAAATATCATAATGATTAGAACTTAACATTTTTGAACTTCAAGGAAAAAAATTCTTTTGAAAATTACAAATATTCAATCTACAATCAATTTTAGAAGGAATTTCAGTTTTTAGCTTCAAATTTTATTGAAAAGTATTGATTAGTGTACTAGTGGATTTAACCACGTGGATATGATCTATGGAACATATTTTACAGCTATTGTCTGAGAATCATAATAAAATTATTCCTCTCAATTGCATTTTATAATGCATTTCTACAATTTTGGAAATTTAGACAACCTTTGGTTCATATCCCCTCAAAGACCTAGAAGACACAATGTGTCTTGTTCATTTTTTCAATGCAAATTCTCAGTAGGGTGAAACAAATCTTAATATAATCTAAAATAGGATCTTGTAGAGTAGTAAGTTTACATACTTGTTGCATTTTCTGATTTTCAAAATTTATATGTGAGAAGTATTTAGATTTTTCATTTTGGAAATGTAATTTAATAGGAAAAAGGAAATAAACATAATGTTTTTCCCATGAAAGAAATAGTAGGGATGGAAAAAAATCTTGGGCATTATTGGTCTTTACTCTATCCATATAAACTATATTTGAAGAATTTCATTTCCAAATTTGCATTTGTAGCAATTTTAAATTAAAAAGGTTCAATATAGTGTGATTAAGAGTACAAAATAATTAGAATGATTCCAAAAAGTTTTAAGATGTTCTAAATAATACTCTAATAACATCAATTATTAAATTTGAAAAATTGACGTAATTGTTGTAAATTTTTTATTTATTTTGTAAGATCCAATTTGGTCAGTGTTGACTTTCTACTCCTTTTGTTTGAAAATGTGTACAAATTTGAGAGAGACCTTTTTCAATATTTTATTTTAAAAATACTACATTTGCCTTACATTCCAATACAATTTTTTGGGGGGTAAAAAAACATTATTCATCTTCTTATAATTTTATTTCTCCAAAAATTGCACTTTTGCACACAAAGTTGATCAATCAAAATTGTTATAATCTACAAATCCAATGGTAAAAACTTTCCACAATTAATTCCAAGCATTCAAGACAAAATAGTCTTTACTTTTGTAAGGTTAAAAGTTATACATCCAACATAGATTAACCCCTAAAGTTCCTTGACTATGTTTTTACCAAAAATGCTTTGAAATTGCAATTTCTAGTACAAGTACCAAATATTAGTAAAAAAAACATTTTTGAATAAATGTAACCATAAGATGTTGTAGTACACTAGGAAGATGTAGAATTTTTTTTCAAAACTGTGAGTATTTGAAGTGACAAAAATCTATGTGGGGGCCTTGGAAAAAGCAAAGCATCTTCACTTCAAAAGCTCACATTTGTATTAAAGAATGTCCAAAATGGTGGTGGTGCTTTGGATTCATTCTTCAAAGCAAGTTGTCTACATGCTTGAAAAATTTCACATCATTTAGAATTATACAACACATAGGAAAAAAGTAATAAGCTGAAAGAAGTAGAGAGTGATTCAAAATATTAAATAATTAAGAATTTAGTTATGGAATTGAAAAATACCAAGCCCAATGGTTGAAATGTTGTAATAAACAATCTACATCCTATGATTTTATTTTTTCAAAAATATTGAAAATTGAGTTAAATAAAGGACTTCATCATTTATTTTAGTATAGAGAATCTATGATTGCTTGAAAACTAAAACTCTTCATAACTTTCATTTCACTAATTAAAATAGAATGATTCAAAGCTTTCCAAGTATATATGAATTTAGAAAATCAATTTCAAATTTTTTATTCTGAAAAAGTATTTTTAAAAATTTTCCCAAATTGTCCAACCAAGGAAAAAAGTACATATTATACAATAACTGTTTGACCATGTAGTCAAAAGTTATGAAAATTGTTGGGCTTTAAAAGAAAATTCTCTACCCCATGTTGTATAAAAATTTCAAAGAAAAAAGTGAGAAATTTCATTTGTAGTGAGTTCTCCAAAATTGCTATGTTGCCAAAAATGCAGCTTGGTCCTTTAAGAGTTAATAAGTAGTTTGAGTACGTGGATTTCATAACATTGCATCAATCAGTAAAAAAAGACACATGCATTGAAGATATATAATTCAAATTATGACTATTCTATAGATATAGTTTGTGTGGTTGTTTGTACATTTGTTTTGTTATTTAGTGATATATGTTGGAGGCATTCTTGGTGTCAACAAAAATGCTGAGAGAGGGGAGGTGCTCAAAACAAATTTTGTGGTGTTTCGTTTAAGGGGCAAGAGATATTGAATCCTAAGATTTAATCCTTGAAGGACTAAGACCATTTTTTTTGGTCAAAAATCACTCAAAACTACAAGTTTTGCTACATTCACCCATGGAAACAAAAGAAAATATTTTACTTAGAATCTACTCAAAGGTTCTTGTAATTTACTTGTCTAAGATCATGCGGTAAAAATTTCATGAAGTTTGATTATAGAGATTGAGAGATATCAACATTCCAAGTTAAAAAAAATAGTTTTTATGAACATTAGTTTGGAATTTCAGATGATTTTGATTGCCATTTGTAGGAAAAAATTTCACTATAGACTTTGAATTTTTAAAAAAAAATTGTATTCAAGAATTGAGTTGAAGGTCTACAAGAAAAAATTTCAAACAAAACACGCTTAATTTTCATTGTTTAAAAAATTGCTAAGTAGAAGTAGGTCCAAGAAAAAAAATTAAATTGCTTTAAGATGGGAACACAAATGATCCCAAAGGTGAGATTGTTCTAGCAAGAAAACTTAACTTTGTCAAGCAAGTTTTTTGGAAAAATTGTAAAATTTGCATTTAGAAATGAATCCTATAAGGATTTTTTTCAAGAAGATATTTAGGTTGCTCAAAAAACAACATTGTTCATATCTTTCACATCACTAATCCAAATGGAATGAATCAAAGCTTCACATTTAGAAAAAAGGGTGATCTATAAGAAAAGAAAATTTTAATTTTTTGTAGATTCTTTTTTCTGCCCAGTGATGTAAAATCCATGCTTAGGATGGTATAACTTTTGCTCAGAGGCACCAATTGAAATAAAAATTATATTCCCACAAAGCTAAAACAAACTTATATCTTATGAGACGGTTTCTAAAGGTTTTACTAAAAATTTAGGGTATAGGAACTTGCTCAAAATCAATTTTGTCCTCCTAGGGGCAATCTTTTAGGGATTAATCATACTAGATATTAGAAAATTGGACAGAAATTAGAAAATTGTTGGCAGAGAGCTATCAAACAATCAAGCCATAGGTTGGTGAGCTATGGAGCCCTTCAATTGTTGCAACATTGCACTAACATTTTTACTTTCAATTTTTCTTTTCCTAGATTTTTTAGTCAACTTTAAGTGTCTAGAATCAATTACAAAACTTTTTCTATTGTCTTCTAGTTGTTCCTATAAGAGAAAAAAAAATTAACATGATGTATGCAAACCAACATTTACAGAGTTGGCTAAAATTTGCTCCATTTCTACTTAAAATTTGCAATAGCTAAAAGTACATTGGAAAAAAACCTTGAAAAAATTATATTTTAGTCAAGACTACAACAAACAATAGAATTTGATAGCCAATTTGCAACTTCTTCCACATTGGAATTAGCATCTATATAGTCCATTTTGTGTTATAGTACTTCCAATAATTCTTTACAACTTATTATTACGTTGGTTGGGCACTAATCAAAAATTTTGCTTGCACTTTGTTTAGGTGAAGCTATGAAGGGGTCTACTATGTCATGTACTATTTATATTACACATAAAGTAGAGAATCTCGATTGTTTGCACACTCATTGATGATTGACCCCTTCAATCATTTATCATTGTAGTCACTCTTGAAACTACCACTAGCCCCTTCTTCCACATTACAACATGCATTTAGAAAATCATTTTTGAAACAAAAGAATAATAAAGCAAACCACAAGATGATTTTAGGATAGAGAGAGTATATCATTTTAAGTTCACTAAAGGAAAATTTCAAAAGCAAATATGGAGTCTAGCTTATTTATAATCACCTTGCAATACATAGGATAATTTCTAATCATTTCTTGTGCAACGAGGAAATTTTCTAATTTTAAATCCAAATTGTGAAAAGTTAAAAATAAACATTTAGAAATGTTGAAAAATTTTCAAAAAATTTGACTTCAAAAATTGCAAGATAATAAAGCTTGAAGTTAAAAAAATTTGTTAAAACCATGGGTGCAAGTGAGGTCCATTGCCTTTTAGAGAATTTTTTTCCAAGTATTCTTCAAAATTTTCTATACTACTTTTTCATGTATTACTCTTACTTGAGTTCTAATTTGATTAGAATGGATAGATATTAAGATGCTTTGTGCAAACTACAGAGTTATTTAATTCCATCATAGAGAGGTTGGAGACATTTATTTTTTATTTGACTCAAGCATTGTGCAATATTTATAGATTTGCATATATCTTATTCTTGATCAATTTCTCATCCTTAAAGGCTCTAAGATAATATGGATACAAGATAGGACTAGATCTATTATGATCTAAAGGTTAAAATCTACATGAGTACACAAAATCAAATTAGTGCATCATATTCTAAAGATGTTCAAATTTTTTTTTGAATCCTAGATATAATTTGGCAAACTTTTTTTGAATGACTAACAATTTTTTTTAAACGTATTGCAAAAATTGATGTAAAACATGATATTAAACATTAGTGCTAGAGGTAATTAAAAAAAATTAAATGTTAGTTATGAAAATAAATTTAAGAACAGATTGGCCATCACTATTGTAGCAATGACAAGACAAATAAACAATGAATAGTATAGACTAATAAGTATGCTAGGTGTTGTTGCCAAAACCATTACTATGTCTTGTCATTGCTACAATAGTGATGGCCAATATGTTCTTAAATTTATTTGGATCATCTTTTCTAGTAGTGTGTGTTCCTCTTGTATGGCAATGAAGTGAAGAACAATCCTACAATGAAGGTAAAATTTTGGTTGCTCTATACATAATGTCATCTATTTTTATTTAAAATTGGAGTGATTGTCACATAGAGATTCTCTAATAGATATATTTCCTTTGTATCTAAAACAAAGTGGCCTACATGAAATTCTACCATCCTTCAAAGACTATAATTTTTTTACACCTATTTGTTTTAGTTATGTACATGCAATTATTAGAATTTCTTGAAATTTTGATCCTATAAATTCAATATTTAATTGGATCCTTCCCTTAATTTCCATTGGTTCACAATACACCAAGTTAGTTGCACTTGAAACTCCTATTTTTTGTCAAAGAATATACCAAATATGCATTTGAAAACACCATATGATTGGATATTTAGGGGTGCCACTATTCATGCATCACTCTACGTTGCTAAAAGGTTCTAAATGAGTTGATTCCTACTCATTTTAGAGGAGCCTACATTGTGTTGCTCTAAAGCTTTATAACATATTCTTGAAGTAGAAAAAGGTTGATTCATCTTGCAATATCTTTCTCTATAATTTGCTAATACATTTGAACAAAAAATTCAGAAGATGCTCTCGTAGAAAACTTGGAAACACTTATATTTTATAATTGAAGGTGCCACTAACTACAACGTTACACTGATAAGGCAAAGCTAACTATGACATGCAAATTGAGTGTTTTGTTTTGTTGCCATTAACAAAAAAATATTGAGATTTTTCCCATACAAAGACGAATGTGAGAAATGAAGGAAGCAATTGAAAATTTATTTTTTGGACAAAGTATGGATTTGTTTTGAATTTTTGAAGTGTATTGTCCACCTACCATCTAAAGTAGGACCAACATTTTCTAATGTGGCTACAAGATTTTAGCCACGTTAAAAAAATAGCTTTTATGATGAATTTACACTAAAAAGGTGTAAGTGTCCTATGACAATCACTAATAACTCTATGACCATCTCCCAAGGCATAGATTATGGCCACAAATCAATCTAATGTAGTCCTAACCCCATTTATTAGGGCCACTTCATATTATGACGAAAGGTCAAGAAGCCGTGAGAAACCCAGAGTTCAACCTCTCGATCCTTCGCACTAAAAGGCACAATTGTCCAAAGGCCAATGCCCTCCAACTACCTACATGGCAAAAAATTGCTTACATGACGATGGACTCTCAAAAAGAAGTTTAGGTCGGCTAGAAATAAAAGTCCAAACTATGGCCAAGAGCCGTCAACTTATGACAAGATCTCAATTGTTAGATTGCTAAAAGTTTAGACTTTTGATTGGCCTTTGAAGGCTTCACACTATGGCCAGACAAAGGCTTCAATTCCTATTATTTATTGTTTATTTATTGCTCATTTATTTGGACTCTCAACAAAGTTTGGCCACTCAATCTCATGGCCTCTCGACTTGGACGGCCATAGTGTAAAGTTCCCTTTAGAAAAAGTTTGTCATAGGTTGATGTAAGACTCTAATGGGTAATGTAACATTCAGTAGCATTCATAGTGACTGCCTTTTCCTCTCCGCCACTGCTCATCCAAAAAACTCATTCACACATCATTATTCTATGCTTTGGTACCGAGACATGAGCAGTAAGTTTGTGGTGTCCTCCATTTTTATGCTAATTCTAGGACTAAACATACAATGAACAAATAGTAAAGAAAGATGGCGGTTAGTAAAATATCCAAAAAATTTCATTGAATAATGTACCAATGTAATTTAACCATTTGCCATCAAGAGCTCAATTAGAATGTTATGGTGAGAAGAGAAGGTTTATATATACAAATGGGGTTGTAGGAGGTACAACAACCCATGTGGGTATGTAAATTAGAATTTGTAGTTTTTTCAATCGCTCATAGTTAAGTCAAAACTAAGAATTGTGTTTGAAGTAGAAATTCAAACTTCATTTAGGTATAGTATAATAATTTTTTGTCAAAAATTTTGAACTAAAAAAAGTTGATAAATTAAATTAAGTTTCATCTCCAAAAATCTATTTGAGTTTTTAAACCTCTAATAAAAATTTATGGACAAAATTTAGAGAGGATGTTTGAAAATGTCAAAGAAAATGTCCCTTCCAACCCTTCTTTGAAATTGTTCATAACTTTTCATTGGAGACTTGAAATCACAAACGGATTTTTGGAGATAAAACTTAAATTAATTTACCAACTTTTTTTAGTTTGAATTTTTGAATTTTTTTTATAATACTATGCCTAAATGAGGTTTGAAATTCTAGTTCAAACAAGAATTCCTAATTTTGACTTAACCGTGAGTTGTTGAAAAACTACAAATTCTAATTTACATATCCCACAGGGGTTGTTCTACCTCCTATCATTTTATGTGTATATAAAGACTTGTCTTCTCCTTTGCAAAAAGAGCATAAATGAATTCCTAAACTAGGTGATGGAAATATACCATTGAGAAATCCGATTTCAATGAATTCCTTGCCATTTTGTTTGAAGTTGTTATTTTGGTTGTAGGTTTATTTGTCATATTTAATTCTTCACTAACCGCAATGTGCAGTTTCAACTCAGCACCCAATAGTGAGTTCTGACAGATTGGGATAAGTGTCCCCCTAGGTAGTTCGGAGTGGAATATTTCATGTCATTCTATCCGGGAGAAGGTAGAAGCCCTGACTGCTATTGAATGTTATGAATTCCCTAGGTGTTTGTCGTGGGTGGTTTGCCTTATCCCATTCCCAACTCATTTCTAACTTCCACTTTTTCACCTAAAAGCAACCTCTTCATGATGCAATTCAATAAGTCCTCCCACCTTTTGAGATATAGATGGATCTCATCCTTTGGATTCCTACTTTTTGAAGAGCATTTTTAATGCATGTCTAGGAAGATTAGTATAATGTTAATAACTTTCATTCAAATATTCATAAAAAATTCAAAAGAAACGATTTTGAGATAAAAAAAAATTCTATTGGATTTTTCTCCCAAAGATAAATCAACGCAAACTAATCAAGTATGACTTTTGATAACAAGAAGAAAACAAATTTATAAAAGGAACATGAATGGACTATGTTACTTTACCTGGACCTTCTAACACCAAAGCAACCAAAACATGATTGATAAATGACTTTTGAAATCAATGTAGGAATGCACCTATCAACCTATAAATCAAATCATTTTAACAATATGTATACAATGAATGACATAAAATCCTTGTATATAGGCAATATAAGAGCAAATGTTCATCCTCAAAATTTTGTATGAAAATATAGTAGTTTGACCTCCAATCAATGCTTTGGGGATTTTTTAACATTCAATTCATACTATGCCTAAAAGGACAATTTTCACATACTAGCAAATGCACCTATATGAGCTCCCAATTCATCACTCTTGGGACTCTTGATTTTATCTTGATTTTATTTATTTATTTACAAATTTTAGTCAAGTCTTATATACAAAAGATAAACCAAAATTGTAAAACCAAAATATTTATGTCACATGCCAATAGAGTAATTGGTCGTGAAGAGTATTTTCCCCAAAGTAAGCCCAAATCTCGCATATAAATAGGATAGTAAAACAAAAATTGTATAAATTGTAAGTATTGACCCCTAAAGCCCCAAGGTCATTTTTGTGAAAAACCACTCAAAATTGCCCTAGCTATTGTGTTCATCAAATTTTCAAAAAAATGATTTAAAAAAATATATATTATTGATATTTCTTATTTATTTGTAATTTAATTCTCAAATCCTAGAATTTTTTCCATAAAACCATTGTATGAAATTTCAAGAGCTTTGACACATTGGGGGTTTGACCAATGGTCCAATCTTCACTCATTGCCTACCTAGCTTTTGGCCTTTTAACCAATGTAGCCTATGCATCTACCCTTGGGGTTACTCAACTAAATAATAGCCTAGAATGCCCTTCAAGTTGAAATTTGTCTACCTCCCCTAACTTTTTCACTTGGAACTAGATTGAAACAAAAATTCTATAATCACAAAGCTCTTGCAAATCTTCATGTCTTTTAAGAGTTTGAAAAGAAATAAGTAAAAACTTAGCTCATAGGAACGAATTGAAATCCAAATTGTCTCTCGAGGGGACAATGGGCCTTTAAGGATGTTCAAACCATCTAAACCTATCATGCATGTGATAGATCTAATAATATACTCCAATAAGTTTCATGACATTCTGACATTGAGAGGTACCTGAACTAAAAATATATTCATTAAAATTGGCAAAATTGAAGGAAGTTTTCAGAGTTGATCGGCATTCTGTGGGCATATGAAATTAGAATGAGGTTGAAATGGGATCTTTTCTTCCTCCTTCATACCTACTAGAGAGCTTAGGCTAGTCATTTTTTTAAGGAAAGGTGAATTCTAAAAGTTGGGTTTTTACCCCCATTTTAATTTAAATCGATGCTACGTTTTGTTGAGTATTTTCAAAGTAAAAGGTAATAGGGAGTCCCCAATAAAAATAGCCTTCTAAAGCCAATGGCACAATTGTTTGAGATTTGGAGTTTTGCTTCAAAAGTTAGAGTTTAGGACCAACATAAAAAGTAAAAAATCAAAGGATTAGGGCAAAAAATTTAATTTGATGAATTTATTTGTAGAAATATGAAAGGGGGATGCCTATTGAAAAAGTATTTAAAGGCAACCATTCCCCTCTCAAAACACACCTTGTTGCTACTTTGACTCTATTAGGTCAATTTATTTGGATTTTAGCCATTTTTTAGACAAATTACCAAATAATTGTTTTTTGAGCTTTTGTGTCCATTGTTGTTGTTTTTCAAGCTTTCTTTGAAAGACATTGGGGTCCCTTTAAAGCTTGTTATTATATGCACTTCTTGCAAGTTGTTTTTACTAACTTATTTTTATTTGGAATTTATTTGACAAGTTGTACTAATCCTATGATTACTCAATACTTTGGCAATGCTACTTAGGGAGTTCTCTAGTATTTTGTAATTTAAGTTTAGTTACCCCCCAAAGAACCATTGTCCCTTCAAGGGGCAAATGGAATTTCATGCAAGTACCTATGGGCTGAAATTTTTTCATGATTTTTTGAAATATTTTTTGAAGATAGAAAAATTGATTAGCTTCGTGGAAATATTAATTTTTCTTTCAATTGGTGCTTGGAAAAAAAAGTTATGTCCAAATAAGCCTGAAACAAGGGAGAGGGGGCAACAAAATAATTTTTAAATTTTTTATTTTTATTTTTATTTTTTAATTTATTTTTTCATGGATTATATCTTTGTCTACTATAAAGCTTTGATTCATTCCATTTGGATTTGTTATGAGAAAGTTATGGACAATCTTGTTTTTCAAGCAATAAAAGCATCTTCTTGAAAATATAACTTGTAGGATTCATTTTTTAGTGCAATTTTTACAATTTAAAAAAAAGTTCTAAATGGTTTAGTTTTTTTTTCCTAGAACAATCTTACCATTGAAATTAGTGCATTTTAATTCCATTTTAGAGATATTAGTCATTTAGATTTTCCTTTTATCTCATAACAAATTTCTACTTAATAATTTTTTAAAGAATGAAGAATTAAGTTTTTTGAATTTCATTTTGACCCCTAGACTCTCAATTCAATTCCACAAATAAATATTCAAATCTCAAAACTCTATAGTGAAAAAAATTTAATTTAAGATGGTTCATATTCAAATAATTTAGTCTTGCAATCCACTTTAAACGCAAATATCTTACAATCTCTGTGGTGAAAAATTTTGAAATTTTTTCTATACATTTTTATACTAATTAGGTGTAACATCATATAGTTAGATGTGACAAAAAAATTTCAAATTTGTTTACTCTTTGCTATAGATATGGCAATTTTGAGCTTTTTTGGTAGAAAAAAAGCCTTGGTCCTTTCAGGACTAACTTGGTTGTACTAACAACAATTTTGCTTGTTTGTGTTATATCATGTATTGTATAATAACTCATTTGTACTAATTGGTGTGCACTAACATGGTTTTGTATTTTGTTATTACATTGACATGCTTGTCTATAGTCTCCTCCCTCTATAGATAGTAAAAGTTTGATTTTAGAACTTTTAAAGTATTGGTAGAATTTGCACAAATTCCATAGACAGTGGAGCTTTGATTTTAGAAGTCTTAGAATTCTGAATACACTCCAAAGTAGTGAAGCTTTGAACCCATAAGTCCTAGAAAAACCATACAAACTCTCAAAAAGTAGGCACAAGTTGTATTACACTTGAGTCCCATAGTTATTTGCCAAGTTTAGTTTCCAAAATTTAATTTTGGAACACCAAGTTTAGTCTCCAAAAATTAGCCTCTATAAACTAATTTTTGGTCTTAAAATTTCAAAAAAAAATATAGGATATGAATTACATGGAAAAATTAAATAGATGAAGTTTATAGTAAAAATTGGGTGAATATTAGTTAATTTGATCTAAAAAAACAAGATTAAAAATTTTAAAATTACAAGTAACTCAAATCCTAAAAATAAAATTTAAATTTAGTTTTAAATTTTAGATATTAGTAATGAGTAGATGAAGTTTAAGGTACCTATTAACAGTTGAGCTCCATCTATCAATAACTTTTAAATAAAAACATCCAAATTTGAAATAATTTAGCAATTTATATAGGTGAAATCAAAATCTTTGAGAATCAAAATTCAAAACTTTAAAAATAGTAACTAAATTGAAATAATTGAGTACTTTAGGGAAAGATAGATGGTTAGTTAAAAATTTAGAAAATAATCAAGAAAGGAATTTAGATTTGGAAGTTCATAAAAGAAGATTAGGGGGGCCAAAACCAAATTAAAGTTTGAAAAATACTTCAAAACCTAGAAAATAGGATGAAGTTTGATGAATGGATGAAATGAAGTAGAATTTGCACATCCAAAACTAAATGTAGGTTTTAAAATATAGGTGTTAGCCTAAGATTTTAGAGAAAATTCCACATCAATAGAAAATAATGGATGAAGTCTGAATTACCATTCAAAGATTAAAATTTCATCCAATCATAAGTTTTGCTAAGGATGTTGGATTTTCATAAATTTTATGTTTTCAAAAATGGCATGAACTGATCTTTGGTTTAAGGTTGATAAATTTTGACTATAAACTCTTGTCCTAAAAACCATAGTGGCCTTAGTTCATTTGGTTATTTGATTTCAATTTGTATTTGAAGTTAGGATTTATAGGTTATTTTGTAAGTTTAGGTCACCTAAGAATATAGAAAAGATCCATTTCTTTAAAGGCACAATGGACAATGCCTAGTAGGCACCCAAGTACTTAGTAAAAATTTCCATATAAAACCTAAAACTTGGTTTTGTTCTATTTAAATGCCAAGAGTGGATATTGAAATGCTCAAAGCCATGTGGAGCTTAATTTGTGTAGAAGTTAGCCTTTGGACAAGCTCTTGTATAGGATGTGCCTTGCACAACACATTTCCTAGCATTAAGAGTAGTTCCCCGTTGTGCTTGTAGTAGAATCGGGCTCTCTAGCTCATTTGGCATTCTAATTTTTCCTTGAAAACATGGATTGTGTATTGAGGACTAGTCAACCACTTTCTAATCAAAATTGACACTTTTTCATTGGTATCCAACGTTTTAGAATGAATAAGGGATATGGACAAAGGGGGACGAGTGTGGAGATTAGGGAACCAAATGCATTGGAACAAGAATCATGGCAATCTGTGCTAGCATGTGGTTTTGGGGTTGAAAAAACAAATGAAGTATTCACTAAAAATATGGAAATCAATACAAAAATCAATGCAAAATTTGTCATGTATTTATTGTGAAGCCTCAAGCATTCATGCCAATTCCATTGGTGCAGTTAGATCTTTGGAATGCATCACGGTTGGGTATTTTTTTCATTTCATATTCAACCTAAGACAAAGAAAAATATCTTGTCCACCTCCAAAATCAACCATGGTCCTTAATGGGCTGGCAATGACCAACTCATCTAGTGAGTGTTAGTTTTTGTTTTTGTTTTTGAGCCAATGGTTATAAGGCTCCTTTCATTTTGGAGGCATGAATTGAATGAGGCCAATTTTGAGTATGCGATTTTGCTTACGTAATTTTTGTGTGCAAATTTTGTATGTGTTGGGCTTTGTACAACACAGTGAAATGAGGTTTTAAAAACATCATGTAGCACCGGTGTGTAGGGCCATGATTCACAGTCTAACATTTTTCAACACATTTACCCTCTTTTTCTTTTTCCTATAGGCATGAAGTTGCCCCTTTTTTTTTTGTTTTTTGAGGAAATTGGGCATTTAATTGCCCCTCCAAAAAAGTGGGTCCAGTGTTAACCATTGTAAAGGACATTGTGGACCTAAAAGGACTGATGAATAACTTCAATGTCGAAAGATAACGATGTCCTTCAGTATTGGTCCAATAATTGGAGTATTTTGATGACTCCCTTGTCGTCATCTTTCCAGGACGATTGCCTCTTTTCGATTCTCTGCGACTCCGCCAGGTCGAGATAAAATCTGCATAAAGCATCTCAAATGGCGAACTTGCCTGGTAAGAACTCTCAGTGTGAACAGGGTGTGCAGCAAACTAATTCTATCCATGCTTTGTTTCATGGGGGGGAAACTTTTGTACAAGTAAACTTTGCCGGCAACAATGGTCAATTTTGGAACAATGAACTCAACCATATACACAGGACGTTAAATCGTGCCAACGAAGGTGGGCCCCGGTGAGGTGGATTTAACCCGGGAAAATGCAAGAATTTTTTATTTGTCACATATGGGTTTTTTTGCAAATTCTGAATTTATATTTGCAATTAGAGACCCCAAATTAGCTAAGTGAGGTTTACAATATACCTTAGATATGGCTCAAAATAGGGGATTTTTTTTTACTTTTATCCCTAAAACACAAATTTTATCTTGCTAGGTCCACCTTCGTTGGCATGATTTAACGTCCTACCAACCATACCCCAATTCTACTTTGACAACAATCATTTTTACAATACCCCAATTCTACTTTGACAATAGTCATTTTTACATGAATATTGGAGCCCTAAAAGAATGATCAATCAACATTTTGGTCTTTGGCAATCAAGGTTTGTATTTGATTTTTGATTGAGAATATAAAATCAATTTTTCAAATCATACTCTCCAATTATTGATATGTAATTTTACTTCAAAATACATACTTTTAAATTATAATCCATCATTTTTATAAGTCCCATTAGTTGCCTCAAAGAAAATTTTAACTCCTTCATTGGTCGTTCTTGGAAACTTGTTGCTCTTCACCATTGAAAATATTGGCTAAACCAATTCCAACCTAAAGGTGAGCAAGGTGTTTTTGACATTGCTTTGGAAATTAATCAAATCCTAAAAGTTTCTATTGGGACTTTGTGGATTTAGATCCATGGTTCCTATTCTATTTGTTTTTGTAAGATCCATTGGTTGCCTCAAAGACCTTTCAACTTTTTCATTATTTCTTAATTTCAAAATTTTCCAAAGTTTATTTAGAAATTAATTGAATCTAAACGGTTCCCATTGATTTTCTTTAAAAATATTTTTCAACTCCCTCAATTAAAAGAGTACTTATGAAGACTTTGATTTAGGTATGGGACTTTGAAATATAGTTATAATGTCATGAAACGGAATCCATGGTTGCAAAAAGGAGCCTATACTTTGTCAATATATAAATCTTAAAGGACACAAAAATCCTAACTAAATTAATTCAAACTCAAGGTCGATACTAAAATTTATATAAAACTATAAAAATACCACTACAAATTAGTTAACCAATTTTTGGATGATGAACAAATTCATATTCTTGTTTCTTTTTCATTATTGCTTGAATGAAAGTTGTCCTAATTTGTGGAGATACTTTATCAAGTTGTTGTCCTACCTAATGGTTGAATTTGGTATTAGTAGAGTACATGTATATTTTTCTAAAATTACAAATGTGGAAGTATGTCGAGTGGTTGACCAACCTAAAATTGCATTGACTCTTGTTTAAAACTTGGACTTGAAAAAATGAGGTCGTAGAATTGAAGAACTCAAAAATTTCAAAAAATCACCATGTCAAGAGAACCTCATTTCAAATCCATTTCAAAAAGTTTCATTCAAAAAATAAAAATATTTAATTTGTAATTGAATTTAGAAGGAATTTTTTAAAATCTTTTTAAAATTTAAAAAATATATATTGGTGAATCTAATTGTAGGATCTTCTAGATTATAAGATATTAGCATTTGAAGCAACAAAGATCCTTTGGAGGGCCTTGTGAAAACCATGGAGCTGCACTTTACAAAGTCACATTTGTATGAAAAATGTCCCAAATGGTGGTTGTTCTTTGGATTCAATCTTCAAGGCAAGTTGGTTACATGCTTGAAAAATTTCAGATCATTTTGGAATTGTACAACGTATAGAAAAATAATAGTAAGTAGAAAGAAATAGAGGATGATTCAAAATACTAAATTATTAAAACTCTATTTGAGGAATTGAAAAATGCCAATCCCAATAGTTGTAATGTTGTAATAAACAATCTACACCTTATTTTTTTAATTTTTTTCAAAAATATTAGAAATTGAATTAAATAAAGGACTTCAAAGTCTATCTTAGAATAGAGATTCCATAACTATTCGCAAACTAAAACTCTTCATAACTTTCATCTTATTAATCAAAATGGAACTATTAAAAGCTTTTCATGTATATATAAATTTAGAAAATGAGTTTCAAATTTATATATTTTTAAAATGATTTTTAAAGAAGATTTTTTTCTACCTAGCTACCCTTTGAGCAATGAAAATTACATATCATAAAATAAATTTTTTACTATTTAATTTCAAAAAAATTATATTTGTAGTAAGGTTGCTCAAAGTCTCTATGTTGCCCAAAAAACACAATTACGGATTAAGGAATAGTTTCAAAGGATGAGACCAATCACTAAAGTAGCTAGCAAACACAAAAATTATTAATTTGAGATGAATAAGTAGGTGCACTATATGAAGTCAATGATTTCTTACTGTGTTTTACCACTAACATGCAATGTCCAACAAAATATGAAGATGTCAAAGGACATATGGCCTAACAACGTAGATTTTTGTGGACATTGCGGAGAACATTGGCACATTATTGTAAATCCAAATTGATGTTATCATTGACGCTAGCATTTTATTTGACATGACTAAAGACATATTGATGTTTTTGGAGACATCCCAAAAATCACAAATTGCCAAATTAGCGTGTAGACCCATTTTGACTATGGATAAATTAGTAAAAATTATCACAACATATGGTAAAAGGTTTACTATATGTGAAAAATTTAGGGGAAGGGTCGTTACATGGCATACTTTGCAAAAAAAGGAAAATGAATTCATGTGCACCATGGATGAAAAGAGATGGTCTTCATACAAGTAGGATGGTAGGAAGTGAAACAATCTATATGGGATATGTAAAACAAGAATTGTGTTCAATGTAAAGTGTTTGAAATAATATGATCCAAGGGTATGATTCAAATGTCTAAAACAACATCGAGATATTTAAAACAACATCAAGATGTACAATGCTCAAGTTCCCATATTCTACTTATCTCATATTTTTTGTCTCCCCATGGGCAGAGAATGGATATAAATATGATTTCTCTACCCGTCATTCTTACGGATTTTTTCATTTTGCCATCAAAAATTCTCTTATAGTAGATGGTAAGTTACTAAGTTTTTTTTAATTCTTGTTGAATTCAACAATTTTTCTTTTATTGATCTTACCTTATAGGTAGGGTATGCATCAATTGATGTCTCAAAAATTGTCTAAATTGACGTCTTAAAAACCCTAAACCAAAACCATTTGCCACATTGAAAATCGGTGGGGTCCAAGTCACAACTCATGTAACTCATTGAATAGATGAAAAAGTACCCCACATGGCACTGTCCATCCATATTGTGCTTATGTGGCGGTGACGTGTTCAATACATGGCACATTTGGAAGAGCTTCAAAGACTATGTTTTCTGAGACATTAGAAAAAAACGAACTAAAATCTTGCATGTTTCTTGTGATTTTTGCATGTTTTTGCTCATCAATTATAATGGATTTTACAAGACATTGTAGTTGACATTTAGCTTGTCAAACTAAACATGCTCTTACATTTTTCAAACATCTAAAAAAAACTTGTTTTCTTATAGTGTTGTATCATTTGTTTCTATGGGCCCCCTTAAAATCATTCACATGATACTTTTGTTCCTCTCCAACATTACATGATTCATTCTTGGAGGACCAAATTGCCTCATTTTTTCAGCCATTTTGAGCAAGTTGTTTTATTCCCTAAAGGTTTGAATGATGGACAAAAAAATGATTTCATCCAATTGAAGTCCTAATTTCATCCATTATTTTTTTAAAATATAGAATATGCTAATTATTCAACATTTTCACTATACAAATCTTGAAAATTCACTTGTATATATATTCTATGAATTTATGAGTTAAAGTATTCTATGACTTTTTCACATTACAAGTTTTATGAGGGAGAATTTTTACTCTATAATTGAAAATTGAATTAAAAAAATTTATCATACGTAGAATTTCACATTCAATCTTGCTACCAAAAAATCATTTCAAATTTTCAAATTTTTATCCATAATAAAAAATTTAATATTCATTATTTTTTTGTTCCTTTGTTATAAGTTAAATTACTGATGATAATCTGGGTATACCTAATTGTTTCTGATTATAATCTATGGGTATTAATGGAAAAAATTATCCTAAAATTTGTTATTAAATTTATCTATTAAGTTCTACTTTGAAAATCATAAAATCTTGAGAAAATCTAGTAATGGGTTAATGGGTCTTTTTTTTTTAAACTAGAAAAATCTAATAAAACATTCAATGTTCTTAATTCCTAAAATTCCAAGGCCATTTTGTCAAATAAACCATTCAAAATTGCCATTTTCAATGCAAAAACATAAAATTTTAACACTTGTTTGTTTTGCATATTTATATTCAAACTGTGAAGCCCCTTAGCTTAAAATTTTTGTACTATAAATTGTGAATTGAAAATAAATTGTGTTGAAGAATTGAGTTGAGAATTTTGGACTTCCATATACTCTTGCTCTAAGATGGAATTGAAATGTACACACTAATCCTAACAACAAGAATGTTCTACTAAACAAACCAATCCATATGCATTTTTGAAAATCGTTAAAATTGAGTTCAAAAATAGATTTGATTCATTAATTTTTCAAGAATTTGCAAAAAATGCTTACAAAACAAGAAACTTCATGACTTTCATGTGCATTACTTATCCAAATGGAATGAGTCAAATCTTTTCACATGGACAAAAATATGATCTATAAAAAAAATCGATTTTTTTTGTTGCATGCCCTTGACCATTTTAGGTTTATTGTGGCATAACTATTGCTCCAATCCTTTTTCGAATTTTGGCACATTTTCAAGCACATTTTTGCTTATATCTTTGTACATAAATATCATTTATAGCAATTTCTTGAAATTGGTATTTAAAAAAGATTGTCTTTTCGACATTCAAGTATTATATTAGATGAATGAGAAGTTGGTTGAATTATTTGGTTGAAGCCCTATGTTCATCATCCAAAATACGGACGGCGGAACATTTCAAAGTTAAGCTTACCTAATTTCAAGGACATTATGATAAAAGTACCCATTCCTACCCAAAGCCCTATGAGCAATCCATAGGGTGTGTTAAATTTGGAGATGATGGCACTCATTTCTGTTTATTTTTATTTTCATTTTAAAGGTTCCAAGAAGCTCCCCTGTTTGATTGGTTGTTACAAGAAATACAGCATGCCATATTTTTTCTGTGCCACTGTAAGTAGCCTCCAGTCCGTTAGTGAGCAGTTTTGGATGACTTTAAGCATTGGCCATGCGTCGACAAGAACTTCAGCCTTTCAAAAATCACAGTAATTTCACTTTCAGTGCAAAAACTACCATACTTTTTGCAATCCCCAGGCATCATTCACGTCTCTGCATCTCGTGCACTATTTGCTTCACCTTCCACTGCTCCTCATCATGTCCACCATTCCTTATTCAATCAGTTATGGGTGCCTTCACTATAGAGTTAATCGTAAAGTCAGTCCTGTGTTTGTGAACGTGTCGGTGCTCAAGCAAGGTTTAACTGAGGCTGAGAATAGGCTAGGAAAAAAACAAACACTGCACCAAACTCAATCAAATCTCAGTTTGGATGCTCCATGGAGTTTGGTCCTTTTTTTCTTTTTTTTCTTTTTTTTCTCCCCAAACTCCAGCTACAGTACTGTTCCTGCCTTGCACACACACTTTACAATTAAGTTAACTCTATTATTTGAAGACTGCCTTCAATTATGCCGTAGATACCTCTCCATGTACAGAGCCCTTTAGAAATAAATACTACAAAATTCTTTGACCATTATTGAGACACAACGGAAACATTTAAAGGCCCTGGTTTTATTTGGATTGCGAAATCTGAGTGCAGTTATATTCTTACGGCCCAATCAGAGGTCAGCACTGCCATTACATAACCTTAACAATTAAGTTTTCCCCCCTAATGATCTCTCTCATCCAGCCATGACAGCTGAGCCTCCGAAAAATTAAGTTTGGACCAAGGTAGAATGGCCTCGGTGGTGTCCAAGAATTTAAGGGGCCCCTTACATATATTGGTCATCGGCGGAAAAATCCGTTTGCAATTTGAAAACATCATCCAAAAACGGGTGAAAAAAATCAATAAAATTTCTATTTTGAGTAAAAAATTGAGAAAATAATCGGACTCAGTTCTTCAAATACCGGTTCAATATGAGAATTAAAGGAAATTAATTGGTAAAACTCAAAAAGTTTTTTGAACATTGATCGGGGGAGTTGCACAACAAGTGTTATTAATAGGGAAAAATAAACATTGTACTTTCATGTAGACCTAGTGGGTAGGGAGGGAAATAATTAAAAAAAAATCACACGTATTAGATTCATTAGATAGTTTCCACCAATGAAAGTGTCCACCGATATCAGTGAAATTTCAACTCTTCCTTTGCCGCTTGCCCACCCTAATAAGATAATTGATGGAGTTGATTTTGTCTTCTTGTTTAAAGTAGTTGTATACTTGTCCTTTGGGTGAGCATGTAAGGGGGCCTATAGATTCGACTAACTTGATGTATGAAAAATAAAAGTTATTATATCAATGATCTCATGGCACATCTGACTTGGTGTATGAAAGTTAAGTATAAAACAATGTCCAAACAGGAGCATTTCAAGTTTAAAAAGAGGGTTGATGAGGAAACGCTTTTATTTTCTTCCTGAAATGTACGACGACGAGAGGCATTGGTCAACATAAACTATTACCAGGATACGACAATTGGACGAAGAATGGGTCCAAGATGAAAGTCGTGGATGAAGAATCCATGATCCACAATTACACATGGAAATCCATGTAATTGTGGGATTGCCCCCAAATAACCTATCCGCAAAATGAGCAAGAAATTTACTAGCAATAGTTTACGTTATTATATCAATGATCTCATGGCACATTTGACTTGATGTATGAAAGTTAAGTATAGAGCAATGTCCGAGAAAGAGGATATTTCGGGAAGGCATTTCAGGGGAAAAGGACCAACAAGGAAGCACTTTTTTTTTCTTCTCCGAAATGCACGACCATAAGAGGCATTGGTCGACATAAACTACTGTCAAGAAATCACAATTGGATGAAGAATGGGTCTGAGATGAATGTCGTGGATGAAGAATTTGTAATCCATGATTACACATGGAAACCTACGTAATCGTGGGATTGCCCCCAAATAACCCGCCGCAAAATGAGCAGGAATTTTGCTGGGGGTAGTTTACGTTATTTTATCAATGATATCATGGCATGTTGTAGATCTGATGGACCCTTTTAAATAAATGTAAAATGCCCCTTCTTTCACTCACTCCCATTATAACTTATTTTAGTTCCAAATAGTTTCAAAATGGACAGTCTGTTCTGTATCTGACAAGGGCATGGACCCGCACCCTCCCTGCCTGCCTGCAACTATCCATCCATATCCATCCATTAAGATAGGCTGGTTGTTTTGTTTGGATTTGTTTTGTTTGATGTGTTGAGATCCTCTGGACTGTGTGTCCCCTGGTCACATGCTTTGTACCGTCGGAGAGAATTTTTTTAAATTTTCGACACAAGCAAAGAATACCTTTACTGCAAGAAAAAGAGAACAAAAATTCCAGTCGCAAGCGGCTTGGGGGAACAGCAAAAGCAAAACCACAGACCATACTGAAATACAACAGCACGGACAACAAGACCAGCCTCGCCCCACAACAAAAGAACTCTAAGGAGGATGAAAGATAAAACCAGCTCTAGGACCAGTGGGGGCTGAACGAGGTGCCTCCCCAACGTCAGAGAGACTTTGGCGAGGAGGGGTGCACATGCTTTGGTTTGTGGCGTTCGGACTCGAGATGTAAAAGTTATTGAATTTCAAAGTTTTTATGGGTTCAAAAATAAAAAATTATTTTTTTGAGTAGGGTATGCTAGTCATAATAATATTAGAGGATGCTAAGCTTGTCTTACAAAGTGGGTTGTGCACGGTGAATTTGCCCCTAGATAAATATATGAATATTTTATTTGCCATCTATACCTTATGCTGAGTTGTTTGTTTTGTTTGATATGATGAGATCTAAGGGATTGTAAGGTGGCGGCTGGTGAACATTTTGGTATGGTTGGAAAGCTCGTTGTAAGGAGGAGTGTATGAATTTTGTTTCTTGGCATTTGGACCAACAAATGTGAAAGTTATTGAATTTCAAAGTTTTTTGTGAATTCAAAAATTGAATAAAATTGTCTTTTATTTTGGAAAAATCATAACTTTCATGTTGCATGTCCAAATGCCTTTGAACAAATCCCTTGCATTTTGTCATGTAGAACTAAAAACATTTTGTTTGTGCCAATTTTGTGGTGTTTGGAGCTACAATGTGAAAGTTATGGATTTTTTTAAATAAAAAAATTGAATTAAATTATCTTTTATTTTGGAGAAAACATAACTTTTACATGGCATGTCCAAAGGCCTTAAAACAAAGCCCTTGCATTCCTTTGTGCATAAAGCTTTCCGTCATACTACTAAAATTCATACCAAAAATACAACCTCTTACACTACGGAGTGAAAGTTATTGAATTTCAAAGTTTGAATGAATTAAAAAAACTAAAAAAAATATATTTTTATTTTTATTTTGGTTGTAACAACATCACATGACACAATAGTACATGATAAAAGTTGCAAATTTTGAATTCATATTTGCAATCATAGACCCAATAGTAACTATGAGAGGTGACAAATATAGAATCTACACAATACAAAATAATTTTTTCCCTTACAATTATCCTACATAACACAAAATTCATCCTACATGGCCAACTTTAGATGACAGTTTAAAATATTTTTTCCCCCTACAATTATCCTACATAATACAAAATTCATCCTACATGGCCAACTTTAGATGACAGTTTTAGTGTGCTGCGTTGATAATAACTTGGATCATCTTCTAACTTCTACTTGGAAAGACATGGCCAACTTTAGATGACAATTTAAAATATTCCCCCCCTCCTACAATTATCCTACATAACACAAAATTCATCCTGCATGGCCAACTTTAGATGACAGTTTTAGTGTGTTGCGTTGATAATAACTTGGATCGTCTTCTAACTTCTACTTAGAAAGGAGGGCTAGGATGAACCACCTCCTTACTTATCTCCATGAAGTCATTTTACGGGTGCATGTAAATACAAGACCCCTATTTAGTGCTTGATTAATTTATCTTCTACACTTTTCATAGCTAATTTGGGACCTTTCATTGCAAATATGAATTCAAATATTTCAAATTTTACAATCAATGGCAAATAAAAAAATTAAGCATTTTCCTTCATGGAAGAATGAGGGCGGGGGTAGATCACCTTGGCCAAAAGGGGCACTTGGCTGATGAAGAATTGAGGACCCAAAATTCACACACTAAGGTGGAACCACCCATTACCAACGCTACTAGTAGGGTGTCTCAAATCTAGGAGAGGGTGGGACTCATTTGGGTTAATTTTGAATTTGAAGAAACTAAGTTTTGTAATCAATGTGGTCCCCACACTGCCACAAAACTTATGCCTCTTTTTGTGTGTCAAAGTTACCTATGAGTACTCTCTCGGTAATCAATTATGTAAGACTTTAGACATTGGACATGGGTCAAGCCCAACTTCAAGCTTTCATAATTTATAGTAATTTCAGTTCAAGCTGTAAATTCACCAATTTTTTTACCATCTGCCATTTCTATCTTTGCACTTTTGTAAATATTTGCTTTCCCAAATATTGTTGCAAATCATGTCTGCTATGGCTTAAGTTATTGAAGTTAGTTGTGGATGGATGAACATGTGATTATTGCCATTAGTGCTATCAATCTACAGTTTGGAGGGCCAAAATGTCAACAATCAGTACATGGGGGATGGGGTATTCCAACAATGAGGGACAAAATGTTCACAGTCAGTACATGGGGGATGGGTATCCAAACAATTTTGATGATGATGGTTGGTGCATGGACCTAAGCTTACTATCTCCTGAAAAGGTGGATGTCTCCAGGCTCCTTGCCTGCCCACCACCACCGAATTAAAATGAAATAAATCACCTGATTTGCCCACCTACCCCCTACCCCCAAAAGAAAAAAACAAAACAAAACAATTTTTTCTTACACCAATATGATGTATGGAATATATTTGGAGTACATATGGATATGATATATGGAATATGAATGTCAAATATGAAATATATTGATGTGGTAGGACATATGGAGATAGATATAGGTACGGGATATAGGATTTTAATAGAGTTATCCAAAATATAAATGTATAATAAAGAATATCGATATCATACAACATATATGGGATATGGTTGTTAGCCCCTCACCGCCAAAGGAGACAAAAAGTGTCCTCACACATTGTAACAATCCAATTCGAAGTGTTCTAACTTTTGCATCTGATGTCCAAACTTAATAAAACTTGTTGTAAAAGTTGTGCATACTAGTCTAGTTTGTGGGGTAAAATTTTTAGATCAATCCAAGACGAATTGAGTTTGTGAAAGCCATTCAAAGAGTTATAGGTTCAATTTGAGTTCATCACACTGCATTCTCGTGGCTGCAACTTTGGGGGCTTGACTGTATCTTTTTCATCAAATGTTCATTTTCAATTAAAATTTGTTGTGTTTTGTTTCCCTTAATGTCTAGTTACTGTGGTAAAAATTTCATGTCAATATAAGCTATTTTGAATGTTTGAGAGCAATTCGAAGTTCAAAATCCAGACATTTTTGCATTATAGTGAACTTTGGCGGCTCATAACTTCTTCATACATGGTCCGTTTCCAATAATTTTTGTTGTAAAAGTTTTGAATACTAGTCTAGTTTGTGTGGTTAAAATTTCATATTGATCCAAGAAGTTATGAGTGATTGAGAAGCATTTTAGTAGGAGGTTCAGCTATAGATGTGATTTTTTTCTACTTTTTTCACAGTTTTTTAACATTTCAAATCCATTTTGCAAACATAATGAGTCATTTGAATGATATTTTTTTCACCAAAGTGTTTATATTCTGGTTTTGAATCACTTGGTAGTTTAAAGTTTTTTCATTTGAGTAGGTTTTGAAATCGAATTTCACCTCTAAATATGTTTTTAAGAAAATTTCAGCACCTTTTTCCAACACTAAAACATTATAATCTTTCAATCTCTATGGTTGAATGACCCCAAATTTATTCCACAATATGCACACAACAAGATTGTATGGTTGAGATTTTCATACCTTATTGAAATTTAGACTTTTAACACTTACAAAGGCAAGATGCTTTTAAACATGTTTGTACCTTAGGCGATGAAGGGTTAACCTTATCCCAATTGCATTTTCAACCCTAAAAGACCAACACGTTTACAGGCCCAAAATTGCTTCAAAATACTTGTCCCCAAAGCAAGGTCAAAATCTTCATCAATATTTATTTTTTAACAAAACCAACCACACGATCTTTAGGTTAACTTGTTCAAGTACATTGTTTTCAAATTTTAAAGTGAATATCTCTACCAATTGCAAGTTCAATGTGCCTAAACTTCAAAATGTAGGCTTTTTCAATCCTTCCAAAAAGTAGAGTTTTTTCTTTCAACATTTTAGAGAAAAACATGTGTGTCGTATAACTTGTACATTTTAGTTAGTAAGTTGGAAAATGGGTTGAAAATATATATTAAAAAATTTAACCAAAAAAACTTTCATATTCATTTTTTTAAAACTTGTAAAATAGAAGGTGTTACTGAATGAAGATACAACTAATATGCTAATAACTTTTGGAAGAGTTCTAGAATTGTTAATCCTAATGGTGAGAATGTTCTAGTAAAAAATTAGTATACCTTAATTTTTTTTAATCTTTAACAAATTGAGAGCAAAAGACGACTTCATATGTTTTTTCTACCTTCATTGCCCACAAAATAAAATTCTTCATAGCTTTTACCTCACTATTTGGAATTTCAATGGTTCATATTTTTTGGAGTAGCTATCAATCTATACAATCTCAAAAAAGATAATAAATATTTTTTTAAATATAATTCAATTTCACATTGAATTTTTTTTAAGCTTTAAAGTTTTGCAATATTTATCGGAATGACATGAAACAAAGCTTCACATGTAGATTATGATGAGAAACATCCATTTTAAAAAAATGCATGCCAAAATTTCAAATTATGAGCCTGCATGAGTTCTCCAAAAGTCCAATGTGGGTTCTTTGGTCTTTTAGGAGTTTACATATGCAAATCAAATATGATATGGGGGTAATGAAAATTCAACCCATTTACATAGATATGGATGACATTCTATCACTATCCACTTTGATAGATTGTTTAATTGATTTAGGGAAGACAAGAGTAGTCATAATTTTTTTTGAAAGGGAGTCAAATTCATTCATTGCAAAATAACAAACAAAAACATTGCACTTCAATTGAAAATTGCTTTAACCCTAGAATGCCTAAGGAGTCCAAATGTAGCTTTTATATAACAAAACAAGCTTGTTGGAGGACACAATAGAACAAGTTTTCATCCAGTTTGTTTCTAGTTGGTAGAGGAGATTCTCCTTGTCATAATGCACACAAGAAGAGTATTTTGGCAAGTCCTACCTCCTTGCTCTTCATTCAAAATTTGAGCCACATGAATTATCTTTTTGGAATTCAAGCCCAACTAATGAAATGAAGATTATTGAGTCTAGTTTCTATTATGGTTTCTATTCAAAAATTAAACATTCCATTGCAATTTGAACATTGGATCAATTACTATGTTCTACTAATTGGATATGTATAATGTGATATGGATACACTATATTATACATTTGTGGATAATGTTCAAATTGTTTTAGCTAATTTTAAATTAGATATGAATTTTCTTCACTTTTTCTTCAAAAAATCATGGTAATTTGAAATCATTGCCAATAAATTTGTAAATTTCATGACTTTTAGAAAATATGTGATTTCATCTTTGAAAAATAAAATAAAATATTCTCATTCAAACTTAGTCACAAGATAACAGAAATAAAAAATTGGAGGTAGATTATATGGTCATAGGCTTTGTCCTTCAAGAGTCAACTAGCTTAAAGTGGGCACTTCCAAAAGCACCATTGTCACTTCAAGTACATCTCCAAGATCAATATGTACTTATGTGGAAGTAATGATTTTAGAACCTCTACCAAGAAAAAACTTTGACCCTTTGTAACTTTTGCATAGGATATCTACATGTTGCATTCTTTGGTGAGTTGAAACCTCCTTTCATTTGCCAACAAGAAAATATGACCAATTTAAGTGAATAATAATAAATATTTATAGTAGCAAAAAGTGGCAGTTTAGAGGGTGCCTACTATGAGTAGCTTACCAACTAAATTTTATTCCAACTAAATTCTGCCTTAAACTAGGTAGATGTGGAGATCTAAATTAGCCACAAAAATAAAGTAAATAACTCCTAACAATGAGTGAAGTGCTCATTGCAAGATTGCACAAATCCCTTCAGTAAAGCCCTTGAATTAAGGTAGACAAGCCTATTACCACCCTGATTTGCAATCTAAATACCTCTTCGCCAACTTGAGAAGGGCATATGTTTTTTTGAGGTGTGGGCTTGTTTCACAAATCAAACTTAGGTGGAATTATAATGTTCCGAAAAAAATTATAATTATGTGAATTTTTAAAGTGAGCTACCTTGAAATTACAAAACCTCCTATAATTAAAGTCATAAATGTCTCAAAAACAACTCATAATTGCCTTTCTAATGGCACTTAAGTACCTACCAATGAAGGATTGACACATTACTCATTGTAGGCATTATTGCATTGATTTTATCAAAAAATTGAATGGATTTGGATGTTTTCTTGGATAATTGGATTGGTCTACTTTAAGGAAAAGGCACCTTATTGTGATTTTTTTTCCCAAAACCAAACCCTATGGATTTTTTTCTAAAATATAGTTTATCTTCATGAAAGACTCAAAGGCGCTTTTAGATATACTTATTTTCAACAGCTTAAAACTTTGTATTTCATTTATAGTAGGGTATCCACAAAATACAAGAGAAGAAGTTCTACAATACTATTTTGAGTCCAACAAGATTCACCAAAAAAATGAGGCAATTTGATTACAAGCACAGTGTTCAATTGCTTATTCAAATGCAATTGTAAGTAGCTAGGTATACTTACCTTACAACTAAAGTAAAGTGGCATAGCTAAAAGAATTGCCTCCAAGACTCTTCATAACTATCTAGAATTACTATTCTTCTTTGTAGAAAAGATTGGTGTGACCACAATGACCACCTAAAATGAAAAACATGTATTCATTTCAAGTGAAAATTGTAGGTGCATGTACATCCTTGAAACCAATTAATCATGTGAATGGTCGCCACCTAAAATATGCATCAAATATTCATTTCAAGTGGTGATTCTAGCTTGGTGCACATATTCGAATCTGTTTTGACTTGCAGTTTTCAAAATAAACTATCCCATTTCAAGCCAAATGGAAGCAAGTTTTTGTGGGCAAGATTGTACTAGTGGCATATATTTCAAAACTTGAATGCAAACTACTAATATAATTTTTCTCACAATGGGTTTGCTACCATTTGGCTTAGAATGGGATAATTTACTTTATTTGTTTTGAGAGGGATTTTATTACACAAAATTAGTTAATTATTTGGATGTTGTATGAATGTGTGATAAATTTTCAAAGTTTTGCTCATAGGAAGAGAACTAGAAGAAACTTAGGCTTGAAAGACCAAATGGTAGGTTCAATCCATGATAATAGCCTAGTCGTAAACTCTTAATTCCTAAATGCCTAACACAATTTTAGAGCTTCTTGGAGTTTGCTCTAAATTAATTAAAAAAATATATATATAAGTTTCATCAAGTTTTTTAAAAATTATAATTTTATAAATTAAAATTAAAATATTTGGAAGATAACACAAAAAATTAAAACACAACATTATCTCTTATGGATTGAAAGATTATGATTGATCATGAGTGTGTTAAAAGTGTGCTAGTGATTTGAAGTCTATATATCAATTGTCAAATGTATTTTCTTTCACCTCGCAAAATAGTTTAGTGGACACTTTTGGTATTATATAAAGATTGTGTATTGGATTCAATTTAATTTGTTAATTCCAATTTGTACTAAATAGGTTATACCTATAGGTCTCTAGAATATTGTTAAAGCATCTAAGAATATAGACTCAATCCAAAGCAATGTCCATATTAAATTGAACAAAGTCCAAGGTGAACTCTTGCAATTTGAGTGGGAAACAATTTGATTCAAAAAGAATTTATCCTAGATTGCATAGGTTTGTAAAACCTTCTCTTAACACTACAAGAAATTGAGTCCCTATTCAACAAAAATTAAATGCATTTATGTTGATTGCAACAATTTTCTTTTGGACTCTATTAATCTAGCAATCTTCTAAACATCAATTAACATAATTGTGTTGATTTGACCTTCAAAATTTTTGGCAATCCTCTAAACATCATTTTCATTTTTCCACATATTGTTGTAGTAGGGTAGGTTTAAAGGAAATTAATTATTTAAAAATAAGACAAAAAATAATTTTTAATTTTTAATAAAATTATTGAATTCCAATGAAAATTAAATGACCAAGATGTTATAAAAATGAATGTATACAATGTTAGTGGGAAAGTCCAAATTAAATTTAATGACCATCTGCAATTGAGATTCTTTAGAAGGTGAGGTGTAGGACTTACTTCATTGAAATTTGTAGATGGAGAGATAATTTTTATAATGAAATCCATTGTTTGTCAAGAATCCTTAAAATGTATAGGATAATTTGAAGATGAGAGTTTAACTGCTCATTGTCAAAGCATAGGAATTGTGTGTAATGTAGGATTTAAGACCTCATTTTGGCATAGTAGAATAATTTTCTTCTAAACATTTTGGACTAAAACAAGTTGTAAAATTAAGATTTTAAGCATCCAATTAAAATTTATGGACAAATGTTGAAATTGTCAAAAAAAAGTTCTTTCCAAACTTTCTTTGAAATTTGTCCATAACTTTTGATTGGAGTCTCAAAATCTCAAAAGGAATTTTTAGAGATGAAATTTATCTTGATTTCCTACATTAACTTAGTTCAAATTTTAAAAAAAAAATAATGTTACACTACCTAAATGAGGCTTGAAATTCTACTTTAACCACAATTGCTACTTTTGACTTAACTATGAGTGGTTAAGCTCCTATTAATCATAATATACATATCTCACATGGGTTGTTCTACCTCCTACCACCCCACTTGTGTAAACAATTTTTCTTCTCGTCCTTAGGATACCAAGGTAAATAGCATTCGAAGTTTTATTGTTAAATGCATTGAATTACTCTTAATGTCGTGTTGAAGGGAGAAGAAGAACTTCAAGGTACAAAATTGGCTTTGAAAACTCTAATTAATTATTTTAGCCTCAATGTGTTGTAAGCTGGTGCAATATGTGGTCGTGGATTCAAACCCCACTAGTGGCCTTGCTTGTATACAATTGTTAGCGTGGTAGCTTTGCATAGTAGGTTTTGCCTATGTGGTAGTTTACATGGAGGATTTTGAATTTGACCAAATCAAGAAATTATTATGTTGATTTTAAATTTGACCAAACAATTCTTATTAGAACTTCATCTAAGCATTCTTTGTTTCAAACTTTGTTTTGTATTGTGCTCATTTGCATTATCTCTATGGTTTCTTCTCCATCTATATGCAACATAAAATATCATGTCATCAACTAATAGATTGATATTTATACTAACAACCTTTGATTAGAATGATGTTGGTTCTGGAACAATCCTTTGAAGTTTATTGATAATTATTTGTTTGCTTTTTGAGAGGAATTAGACAAGGGCTTGAATTGATTTCATTTGCATTACCTCAGTGACTTTTCTTTCTACATACAAGACATAATATCTCTTTTCAATTAATGCCATCAACAATCAAGTGTTTGACATTGATAATCTTTGATTAGTATATATAGAGAAAGATTTGGATTTTGAAACTAGCATAAATCCTCAAAACTATTAATTAGAGATTTTGTGCTATCCTTTCTTGATCAATAGATTGTTGGATTGGATTTTGAGTAATTACAATGCTTTTACTCATTCATCAGGTTTGAATTGAAACTTCAACTAGCTCTTAGAACATAAGTCCATCATGTATGCCAAATTGTAGCATAATGTTTTCTTAAGCATTTCTTCAATTGTTTCACTTGAACTAATAACTCATGTTATGGAGACTTTAAGGACATTTTTTCATTTTCCCTAACATATCTGATATGAAACCTCTTTTCACCAACATATAGGTGTTGGTGTTGCTAAACTTCAATTACCTTCATTATATAGTTTAAGAAGAGGTCTTTGAAGATTTTACACTACTAATCACAGAGATTGATCTTTCTTAGTTTGGTCAATAGATTGTTGTAGAAGGTTCAAAAATTTATATTTAAAAAGACTTAATCCTTTGACATTGCAATTCAAGTTTGGTCGAGATACTTCTTGGATTTACTGTATAACAATTTGTAGTTAATTTTTTCCTTATCTAGTTCAACAACACGTAGGTGATGCTACAACTGTCATCCAAAGTAGGTCTTATAGGAAGAATTTTGTGTTTTGTGTAGTAATTATAGATAAAAAGCCCTCTATTTTGTGCCAAGTTAAATCTACGTTTTTCACCTTCCTTATTCTTCTTTGACCTCCATTTGCAAATGTGAATTCAAAATTCGCAAATTTTATAATGTGTGGCGAACAAAAAAAATTCTTGAGTTTTCCCCGGGGGGTAAGTTCACCCTGCGGGGCCCACACCAACACACGATGTAAGCTTACGCGTCGACGCGTCATAGGCCAACTTCAATTCCGACGTGGCACCAAGAGGAAGCTCCAAGTCGGCCTCCACGGTGACAGGGGAACTCGTTCCGGCGTCCAAGACCAAATTAGGGTTTCAATCCCCCTCTGCTCTCTCTTTCACGATGTCCACTTGCCTGCATTCCTCTAGGTTCCGCACCCCGATCGAAGTCTTTGACCATGTTCTCCTTTCCATTCCATGCTTTTTCTTTGCCTGTAAGATGTTAATTCGCGAGAGCAGAACAAACCCGACCTCGTTTGGGACGATTGCGGCCTCGTTTGGGGACAAATCCGGCTTCCTTTGAGTGAGTTTGGTGGACTTGCCCATCTGATCGTAGCAATGCAGGGGGCTCGGGTGCTGGCCCGTGCTCTGGCAGCAGCAGGTCGCCAGCGTCTCTTGGTCCCGACGAAGCTTGGTGCGAGACAGGAGGAATTTGCAGAAATTCTGGGATCGAGTGCTCACCGATGGCGGAGATCGGCTTGCCGGGATATTATGGGAGCTGCGAGGGTTTACTCGTTGACGTCGTCGTCTCTGTTTCCGAAGGTATAGATTTTTACGATCTGGTTTGTGTTTTCTGGCGTAGTTTTGATTTGGTTATCAGCTTTCCGAGTGTAGTTCTGGCATTGGCGAAGGGTACCGCAGGAAGAGCGATTGAGAGGGGGATTAGTCAGATTGATACTGTTTTCGGAATCAGACAGGGAGCGATGTGCAACAAGAAGCATTGATTTATAAAGAACGTCCGTAGTATTGTTAACTCGATCGTGGATCCAGAATCTTGCCATTCATAGCTTTCATCTGAAAGTGACCACACCTAATTGCTACACTTTGAGCACTGATGTAGGTCCATTCAGTAGAATAGGTAGCAGTTCTTAAATATTCTTATTTGCTAATCAAAGGGGATTCCAATGCACCAAAGAATTTGTTATTTGGATACCACTTGCAAATCTTATGAGGGTTCAAATTTTCATTGGTTGATGATCTAAAACTAGCACTAGTTCTGTTGAGGTGGTGTACATTCTCAAAATCAGTATAAGGATGGATTTCATTTTCAAAATCTCTATCTGTCTATCTCGTTCAAGATTCTGGAGCGTTTTAATTAAATAGGTATTGCTGTCTGGTGTGGTTCCCTTATCCAGCTTTCAATGCAGCGGTTGATTTTTTCGGAATTTGGCATTCTGCAAAACTGTTATTGAATAGCCTGGATTAGGTTTACTCCGAGCTCATATGTCAATTCAATAACTAGCAATGTATGCGACTGTTTTGACCTTACGAATTTCGTAAACTGAGGGCGAAGTCATTATTTCAGAAATGCATCGCCTATTTCTCATTCTCATTATTTCACATCGACCTAATCGGTATTCAGTGTGTATTGGTTTTAGTATTTTTTGCATTGCTCGTTGATTTGTGGTGTGCAGGAACGTTTTCATTGTACGACGAATGCCTTACAGAAACCTCCTTGTGTAGGCTGCCAGATTTATCAGTCGTGATTGCCGGACGTTTTCAATTTCAATAGGAGCTGGATCGGTTAAGGAGGTGGTTTCTCTCGTGAAAGGAGGTGTGGTCAATCAAAAGAGAGTTGGAACATGGCTTTTTTGTTGCACTGGATGGGTATTTAGCATGGTCGTACTAGGAGGGGTTACGCGTCTCACTAGATCTGGACTATCAATGACGGATTGGAAGTTTGTCGGAAGTTTACCGCCTCTGACGGAGGAGCAGTGGCAAATGGAATTCTTGAAATATCAATCGTCTCCAGAGTACAGGCGGTGAGTCTCCTTATATCTCCTGTAAGTTCTACAATGAACAGAAAATCATGCTTCTTTGACTCATGAAGCAAACTATGTAGGCTTGATTTAAACTGCAAATTTATCAACCATAATTGTGAGATAGTGACTGTGTCAGTACTGGTGCTAGCCTTTCTTCGATTGTCGGTTTTCGGTGAGTTTTTAGCCCCTAAATACCTACAGATGTGCAATACCGTACTCATACAATTTTTTCAAAGTTGATACAAAGGAGCAGATGTTGAGCAAGATTTTAAGAAATTACCCATACAATTGAACTTGGAAAGATCTTTTTCAAATCAATATAGCAGTATACATTTTAAAGAATTCACCGAAGGTAAATTTTCTACTTTTAGTTCATGCATTTGGTGAGAATGGGTGAAATTGTAAGCCTAACAACATAGCAGAATATTTGAAATTATATTCAGATTTCATGAACATATTTTAAGAGAAAATGTTGACATATTCGTTGTTTTTGAATCTTTGATAATTCAAGGGAACATGCATTGGTGTTGCGACAGCACCTTTAATAGCTAGGTTGATCTTTAGTCGATCGATACATGATAATCATGACATTCGATCATGTCATGATATACTTGATATTCTAAGAAGCTTCTTATTGAATAAAAGCAATTGTTCAATGTGATGAAGTTGACTTCTTTGTCTCTCACGACATTTAGGGTTTAAGCCAGTATCCTCTCTGGATAAGTGTTGACAAGTGTTAGTCATGATGCAGGGTGAACAGGGGGATGAGTCTCAATGAATTCAAATTCATCTACTGGATGGAATACGCACATCGAATGTGGGGCCGAGCATTGGGCCTCGTTTTTGCTGGTCCTTTTGCCTATTTCGTACTCAGGGGTTATATATCACAGCGACTTGGGTTTAGGCTATCTGCCTTGATGACCATGGGAGCGGCCCAAGGCTTTGTTGGGTGGTGGATGGTCAAAAGCGGTCTTGAGGTATTCTCTTATGTCCTCGTCGACTTCAATCACATGAAACGCACGCAATCGATTAAGACAATTTTCTGTGTTATTTTCTGTGATAAATGCATGAAATGTATTTGCAGGAGCCGGAGACTGAGTATGTACAACCAAGGGTGAGCCCATACAGGCTTGCTGCGCACCTCACATCAGCCTTTGCCATATATTCAGGTCTTTTCTGGACTGCCCTGTCAGTGGTATCCCCCTACCCAACTGTTTCTGGGGAAGCCGGTAGGGCTGCCATGAAGGTCCGACGGTTCGCAGTTCCAGTGGCAGCTATTGTTGGTATAACTGCTATCTCGGGGGCTTTTGTAGCTGGAAATGATGCAGTAAGTTCTCTCCTGCTCCCCGCATTGTGTGTTGGATGGTTACTCGTAACCCTTAAATGCCCAAGGGGTCTTGGATAATATTTAGATGTCCTATGACTTCAAATTTTATGAAGTTTTCACCAAATGTTTTGATTCAATTATGTCCAAAAAAGAGATGTCACGCAGGATGTGTAGGAATAATCTGAATGGTCAATTTCAATTTTTTTATAGACCTCTGTCAAATCAATCTAGAAGCAATTTTGGATTGCTTTTGAATATTAATTGGCAATACATGATCATTCAGTTTGGTGCATTCTTGTAATCTCCAATGTTAGCAATTGGTTTTCCTTCTTTCTGCTTTATTTGTACTCATTTTTTGCATTATAAGAATCAGTAATTGTTTCTAGCATTGATTTGTAATTGGATGTTGCAGGGACATGCGTACAACACGTTCCCGAAAATGGGGGATCATTGGATTCCCGACGGATTGATGGACATGAAGCCCTTTTTCCGTAACTTTTTTGAGAACACAGCGACAGTCCAGGTGATTCTTCCTTCGTCCGTCATATTGCTTACACTCTGGTTTGCAGGGTCTTTTTGTTCAGTTGGTATACCAATAGGCCTTTTCGATTCAAGTATCACAATTGCGTTCCTGGTTTTTATATCCAATTTGTTTCTTCATTTTAGTCTTTCTCAGATTGTGACGCTTTTGGCCATTCTTGGTATTTCAGCTGGATCATCGCATATTGGCGACCACTGCGTTAACGAGTATTGCAGGGATGTGGGTCGCTACTCGAAAACTGCCTGTAGATCCACGTATTCGGACTTTATTGAACGCCACCTTCGGAATGTCTGTTCTTCAGGTAACGTTCTTCTTTTTATTCTTGAAAAGTCTGAATTTTGAAGGTGCTGCTGGTTGGAAACTTCATTTAGTGGTTTTGACTTTCATGGGCTATTATAGTGTTTCAGTGAAGTTGAGCTGGTTTTCGGAACTTTTAGACCACATCATAAAGAGAATTTCTCTCGTGATTCATGAGGAGATCTGCCTATGGTCACAGTGATCATGCGCAGGCCTCCCATGATACGTAGGGAGGGGCCTCCGTATCATGACTGTTACCACAAGGAGACATCCCCATGAATTATGAGGAAGATTCCATTAATGTTGTTGTCTGAAAGTCCTACATCAGTCTAATTGTATTGAAAATCCTGCTTTATTCCGTGAAGAGCGTATGAGTTTTCAACCCCATTTTCTTATTGAATGTTGTGGAATCTGGCTTACGAACAGGTAACTTTGGGAATCTCAACGTTGTTGATGTACGTGCCGGTCTCGCTAGGAGCGGCCCACCAAGCTGGTGCCCTCACTCTTTTTAGTATTATACTCAGCCTTGTGCATGCCGTGCGCCGGCCATTGCCAGGATCCATGGCCGCAACACAAATTTTTCGGACGAGCAAGGTCTCTTTATAAACCTCGAGGTAGGTACTGCTGAAGTATTTTCCAGGGTCTGTATCATTATAGGGAAAATTTCCCAGATGAAAATTACTGAGTCTATCTGTTCTTCAGCGTGATTTGGATTCATTACTCTACTGGTCAAATATTTGTGTGTTCTGAGACTATCTGTTCTTCAGCACGAAAATTAAGAAAGTAAATTTGCCATACAATGGTTACATATGGATCCCCATATTTCCTTATCTTCCTTCATACATGTGGCGATTTTGGGTTTGCAAGTACGATGATTTGGGGCACGTGGTGATTTGGGGTTTGTCGAATTATACGCATGCTGGATTAGTCTCCTTCAATAAGTGAACGTAATTTGTAAGGTAGAAGCACCAATAGTGGATCACTTCAGCAAATTTCGACCAGATGGGTCAGGTGGGTGGTGGAAATTTCTTTCATGTAGGAAGATAAGGGAATATGGGGATTTTTAATTTTTCAGAATTTTATCCCCAAATTTTTGAAAGTTACAGTGAATTTTGGGAGACAAAAAGTATTGTTTAGAGTATTGTAATTTCAATCATTGAAAAACTTTTTTCTTGTTCACTACTTCCTGCTTTCTCGCTCACTACTTTTGGACGTGTGTTAGAACCATACTAGTCCCAACCTTGAAAAGGACAAAAGACTCCATTTCATCCTTAGGTTGAAAATAGTGCATCCTATAGGTTGGGCACTAAGTATGGTTGACAATTGGTGCTTCTATCTTTTTTCTTAGTTCGAAATAGATAAATTTATGTTACAAACCAAAAACTTCAAATTGTTGTTACAAGCTCTAAAATTGAAATCCAGTACGTATTAAGACCAGAAAGTTTATCTTCAATATTTGAAGCATTTTGTTCAAAGATATATTGATTTCATTTCATTTGTTAGTTGAAAAGTTAGAAAATTTTAAGAAAGAAGAATTTTGCTTTTTATTTTGGATGTCTATCATCTAGTACTATTGTATGGTGGGGTACAATATTCTTACAAACTACCTATTGTGCCATTCAAAGAATTTTGCATAATATAGATTACAACTAATGTGTCTTGTGTCATTGTTGCAACCAAGTTAAAAGTAAAAATATTTTTTTATTTTTTTAATTTGTAAAAACTTTGAAATTCAATATCTTTTACACATGCAATGTGGAAATTATTATCTTTTCAAAATAAAATAAAAGATAATTTAATTTAATTTTTTAGTTCATAATTTTTTTGAAATTCAATAACTTTCACATTGTAGATCAAATGCCATTGTGCACATGTCCTTGTAGAGAGCTTTTCAATGGTATCAAGAATGTAATTGGCTTATGATTTTTTAGATCTTAGTGTATTAAACAAAACAAAACAAACAAACAACCTAATTTATAATATAGATTGACATTTTTTGTCTCACATGATTAACATCCAATTCTTATGCAATCCTAATGAAGCAAACCAAATTTCAATAGCAAAAAAATAAAATTCTATTTTTGGTGAATTGTTTCATTTGATATTTATGATTTTACATGATAATTGATTGAAAATATTAGAGATAAATATTTAAAATTTGATTATATAGACATTTAAAGAACATCCATATGTACATTTTTCATGTTACCCTCCCATTAAATAACAAAAAGTAACATAAACATGATCTATGAGGAGTTCAATGTAAAGTGCTGTATGACCAAACTTTGTAAAATTGATATCTCTATATTTTATATAAATTTTGGCAAAGTAATTGTAATATTATACTCAAGGCATATGAACAAGAGAAAATGTAGAGCAATGCAAGCTTCATATGGCATGCCTTCCAACAAAGAAGCCATTAGCGTGTACCCATTAGGGTGGGGCATTCAAGATCAATAGATTCCATTGTATCACAAATACTACTTCGAACCTACATAGTGTATACTATTGGTGATGCTCTTAGTCCGTTTTACCTTAATTACTACTAAAGTTGCATTGAAAGATCTTGAAGTATTTATGTAGATACATTTAGTGGACAAAGATGGGGACATGCAAAGCACAATGGTATTTTTGAACCTAAACTAACAATATGAAAATTTTAGGAATTTCTGCTATAGCATTAAAAGTATGGCCACAATTTCGACTTCTATATAAATGAAGGCAAAAACTTGCAAGGATTTTGGAACCTTTCTCTATATTTAATGAGTTGGCAAAATTTTACCGTTTTTTTCATTTTTTGTATCTAATAAGAAATTTTGAAATATGCACAATAATAGAATTGTCTAGTGTTATAAGTCCATACAAAACATACTTCATACACTAAGGGTTCTTTAATTATTTTCATCATATGCTAGACAATTGTTCCTTGAGTGCATGTTTGAGAATTTTAGACCATGGTTGTCATACTAGACAAGTTACTATTCATTTTTTTGTCCTATAGGACGAGTTACTATTCATCAAATGTAATTGAGAGGTACATTTGATGAATAGTAACTTGTCCTACAGGACAAGAAATGAATAGTAACTTGTCCAGTATGACAACCATGATTTGGGCATGTCATCTTGAAGTCGATTTTGTTTGAATCCTTTTAAAATTCTAGCACAAGATGTAGACATGTACCCTATTTGACAAAGTAAAAACCAAAAATTTATGACCAAGTGTCCAAATCAAAAGTTATGTTGTCCAAAACAATTAGGACAATTTTGGCATCTTTAGGGCATCTTTTTCTAAGCACCTCATATTCTTTTGAAATTTGGTATGTATATAATTAGAATTATATGGCATGAAATTGTCAAAAAATATTAATTTTAGTTGTAAAATCTCATTCTAAGAAGAATCGAACTTTGTTATACAAAAAATTTTGAAAATAAAAAAATTCTTCTAAATTTGAGTGCTATAATCTTGTAATCTATGCTGTCAAATATTTTGAAAAATTTCCCACATGCTCTAGACATTTGGTTCTAAGCTTTCACTGTCAAGATTTCAAAAAACAAATTTTCCAATTCATAAGAAATCATCACAAAATGGCTAGTATATTGCTAGATTGTTTGACTTCCTTGTATTATAGGGTGATTCTTGATTTTGAAATTTTGCATGAATGTACCTAATAAGTAACAATGGTGTAGTGACTCAAATTGTGAGTAGAACAAAAACCTCACTATAAGAGGCCTTTGAAGTTTGTTGTCTTAGTTTGATAAGGTATGAAAAATACTTTTTCACTCATTTAGAACTTTATAATCTTGCAATCTATGGAATCAAATGGTGTACATTTTTTTGCACAAATTGATTTAATGGTCTATTATACTTTTGTACAACTAGAACTTTATACTAATCAATTAATTTTTAGATTTGGTCAGTATGCACCAAGAACTAGCAATTTTTGACAATTTTACTTTAAAAACACCCTTTGTCCTTCAAGGATTAATATGGAGACCTTCTTAACCCTAAGTAACCCCAATACAAGAATATGTCTTTGTAAAGTAGCAATTGGAAATTTACAATATTGTGTACTATATTGTTCATGGTGTGCAATTACAAAAGTGGTGACAAAGTAATTGTAATAATTTAAGCAATAATAGATATTAATTGTAGTACAACAAAGCCTAACAATAGGATCTCTTTGAAGTACTGAATGCACCTTTTATTAAATATATATGGACACAATCTACAACCAAATAATTAGAGGCTTTGCATGGGCTCGTGCATGGATCATATTGTAGTCCCTTACTTTGGCATGTATATGACACATATTTTAGACACTATCTACAACTAAACAACAAGAGGTCATTGTTGCCCCTTTTGGGGGTATGGACATGCCATATGCCTTCAATGTACTTGAGTGATTTCATAATGCCATCTCAAAAACTCCTTTGTGGATATAATTAGGGATCAATTGCATAGATAAATTTGTATGGATTTTTGTGAAAAAGTATGTTAACAATAGTATAGCCAAAGCTCACAATAGAAAAATTAAATTTGAGAATTGATTATTGCACAAAGGATCAAGAGACATAAAAAACAAGTCACACATGTATATTTCTTCATATTTTTCTAAATTTCATTGTATTTTGATTTTTTGCCCATTAATGATGCTCAAAAAAATACATAAAATACTAGAAAGAAAAAAATATGATTTTTTATGTAAGCAAAATATTTTTTCTCCATTATTTATTTTGAACAAATATGTATATATACACATTATGTAGAGGGCAAATTGACAACAACAAAACAATTGTATGACTACCATTTTTATATAAAAAATTTGATTCGAAGTGACCAAATAAAAGGAATATGTATCTAGTTTGATTTTCTTTCATATTTAAACAATTGAAAAGTTTTGAAGTTGTTCATCATGAAAAATTCATATATATTACAAAATATACTCAAAAAATTTCAAATTTCATACAAGAAGTAACGCTTTTTATAAAAACATCAATGTAACAACCATAGTAAAATTATCATGTTTTTAATTGAAAAAACAATAAGGTCTTTGTTCTGGGGTGCACTCTCCCTTTTTTATGTTAGCATGCAAATAAAACTTTAGACCCCCTATTTACTTTTTTACTTTTAAATAAAATTAAATGAAAAAAATATGAATAGATTTTTGTACTTTGAAATTTTATGTTTTGAATTATTAATATTTTTATTTGTTAATAATAATTAGTTAAAAAAATTTGAAGTAAAAAGATACACTGTAGAACTGAAAATTAACATTCACACCCCTATATTATATAAGAAAAAATTGTCTAGAAAATGAACAAAAAATTCTTTAAAATAACTCTTTATTGAAAGCTCATTTTAAGTTGAATATTGATGCAATGGTCATCTAAATGTGTTCTCTAAAAATATTTGAGTTAAAAAAACATGCTATTTTGGTGCATTTTAAACCTCTTCTAGAAATCATTCTATATTTTATTTGACTTTGAAATTTTGAGAGTAGAATCCTATAGTCATTAGTAAACAATGCTCAAAATTTGAAGTTAAAATTATATTTGATTAGAAACCACTTGTTTGCACGTGGTTTGTTGTAGTAGAACTAAATACACTCCTTGGGTCTTTGTTGCATTCAGAGTAACTTTTGTCAAACATACTCTAATTAGAATAAATTTGGATTTTTCAAAATCTCATTGTGAAGTGAAAACTAAAGATATCTTCTAAAATTAGAAATCTTATGAAAATTCCAAAATATCTACATGTTAAAAAATTTCACAAGTACAAATATTAGCCGTATATCTATTTTGGGATCTAAAAAATGAGCTCAAAATTTGATTTTTTAATCCTAAACAAAATTCTTTCAATCCAAATACCATAAAGTTATATGCAACTTAAATATTCTATGATAATCATTCATTTTTCATTATGAATAAGAATTGTTTGATAATTTATAAGCCACTTTTTAGTTCAACAACCTTTCAAAGTAACTCAAAAACATCATTTTATCAACAAATGTATTTCACATAGCCATGACTCTATTCAAGGAGATTGAATGAGTAAATACTAAAGTGGAATTTCCTACTAAAAACTACAAATTTATTTTGAAATAGAGGTAGTATTGAAGTTCAAAGAATTTTCATGTTATTAATCAAGTTTAGATTTAAGTATTCATAGTACAAATATACAATAGAAATTTAAGTGTATTATATATAATAGGATAACTTGGACCAATTGTAGTTCTTTTCATGGGTCAATTTTCCAAAACTTTACATTTTAATTTTTTTTTAAATTTGTCTTATAGTCTTATACATGTAGGAGAGAAATTATCATCATCCAAAAAATGAATGTTACTATAGATTTTTTATTTTGGGAAAATTGGTACAATACAATAATATTTCTATCTACATTAATTATATTATTTTACAAATAATGTGACTTTGGTAAATTAATGTCTCACACACTAATGGGACAAATTAGTGTATCTAATGATTAACAAAACTATTAAAAAATTGGAAATATAATCCTTGTATCCTAATTTGTCAAAAATTATTGTTTGAAAGATTTCAAAAAAATGTTAATCCTTTAATCCTAAAAGGACTAAGGCCATTTTTATATCAAAAAACACTCAAAACTTCCAATTCTACTGCAGTCACCTAAGAACATAATTTTTTTTCATCTAACTATAGGATCTTGTAATTCATTTGTTTGATATTATGTGGTAAAAACTTCATCAAATTTGACCATACAAATGAAACGATACTAGCATTTAAAGTTGGACAAAAAGGTTTTTTTCAAGAAGATGCTTAGATTGCCTACAACACAAGATTGTCCATATATTTTCCATATTTAGTCCAAATTAATGGAATGAATCAAAGCTTCACATGTAGACAAAAATATAATATTTTAGAAAAAAAAATTATTTTGGGGGGGCTTTTTGAAGGGGGGGTTGTATTGCCCACTAACCTTTGTTTGGGACTAATTGTGCCAAAACTTTTGCTCTCAAGCACCAACTAAAATAAAAATTATATATCTACAAAGCACTCACAAAACTACACAACCTCAAAAAGTTTCAAAAAAATTCACTACAAATTGAAACAACTGGAACCTACCCGGACCCAAATTGTCCCTTGAGGAGATAGTGGTGCTATTATGTGAGCATGTGAACATGAGCCTGTGAGCAATGAACAGGGATTATTTGAACGTTAAGCTCAAATATTTGAAAAAAATTTAGAAAACTCAACAATATTTTTTAAAACTAATTATATTTAAAAAATTAGTCAAATTTTATTATTTTTAGTGAATTTTAGTACTTATTATCATGAACCTAATATTGTTAACCTATTACCATGGTTATATATACTTTCAATATTATCTAAAATATTGGAAGTATATATTATGAAGATGAACTCAATTGATGTGAAAGATGAATGGAGATGGAAATACAGTTGTGTAGAATATTTTATTGAATTATAATATTTGTTCTAAAAAGTAATTAATGCTTCTGAAGCAAAATGTGTAACTTGAGTATGAAGCTTCTTTAACTAGGATAGAAATACATAGTTCACTATTTTTATACTTGGCCATATGAAATTGCATTTATTAATTGTATGAAAAATTCATTTCATCACCAATAAAGGGGGGATAGTTTGCCCTGTAGTGAACCCCAACCACCCATTTTTTTTCCTATGGCTAGGGGCTCTTTTTAGCACTGAAAGGTCCCAAGAAACATCTATAAAAATCTCAATTTCAATGAAACAACCTCATTCCATTTTAAAACAATCTCAAGAACCATTTTTTTTTGTTCTAAAAATCTAGCACAGTTCAACAAGTAGTAGATTAAGATGGTAAGTGCTTGATCCTCCTCTTGGCTCCAAGAGATTCCAAGCAACAAGAGGGTAGTGAATTAACTATAAACCAAACAACTATCAAATCAACATACAAGACTTGGATCCCTTGGGAGGTTTCACAAAAGGACAATGATCAACTAATCAACAATTTGGTGTAATTAAGCTCATTCCTTACAAAATAATCCTTATCAACCAAATATTTTCTTCTAATCTCTTAACAAGTATCATTATCAGCACATTGAAATAGAAGTGGAAGTACCTCCATTGGCTCTAAAATGACCCATGTTGCTATAAGATGGTGATCAACAAAATTGAAATTTGGTGCGGCTAAGCTTTTTCCACATATAATGAAATCCTATCAACGATTTTTTTTTCTAAAATCTAAACAAGCCCACCGACTTTTAGATCAAGAGGGAAATGTTGGTACCCTCCTATTGTCCCAAAGAGGACCTATAATGCTACAAGATAGTGATTAACCAAAATAAAATTTAGTCTGACAAAGCTCTTTTTGTATAAAATCATCCTACTTCACCAAATTGTCTTTTCTAAAATTTGATTAAATCCATCAACCCACACATCAAAACTAAAGGGTTGGTTACCTCCATTATCCTCAAAAGATACCAAGCCATGAGAAAACATTGATCAACATCTAATCTCCTATACTTTCCACTTATTGACAAAATGAAAAAGATTAATTCAGTACTTCAATCGTACTACAATTTTCTAGTATTCTTATATCCATGGTTATAAGTTCTACTATCTATAATCATAGATCTTCACTCAAAAAAATTGTATGCTCATAGGCTCCTAAGCTTACAAGCTCACATTCACATGCTCATAGAATAATAACCCTTCTCAAGGGAACAAATGGTCTTTTAGGGGTTAAATTCAAGATAATTTCTTCAAAATTATATTTTTTGGTACCTACTTATAAAATATATATTTTTTTTTATGGAAACATGGAAGTCTTCATTTAAATTCCAACCATAGAAAGCGCAAATATAATTGTTGTTGTTTTATCATGTCAAATTTGGTATTCATGTTACTTTGCAACCAACTTAGTGTATTGCAAGGAATCCAAGAAAATATTTTGGCATAATCCGATGACCTTGCCATGTTTATAGTTATTTAGAGATCACACCAAAATCCAATGAAGAAATGTGGATGTGAAATTAGACATTTTAACCTCTTTGATGACATATTCCAAGCAAATTTATAAAATTTCTTTTAATAAATGTTGAGATTTAAAGTTAGAAAATGTAGTTCATATGCAATTTACGTTGAAACCTTATATATGTCTTTAGCAATCACTCATGTACTTGTTATATGATTCGAAGGTCAATCCTAATAGCTAAATATAAAACTTATAATCTTCCTAAAATAAAACAAGCACTTTGCATTTGCATGTGTTGTTAATATGCAATATATTAGTATATATTGTGGTATATTAGTGCATTATCAACATTTTATTAGTGTACATTGTGGTATTTGGAGGTCTTCCACATCTTGAAATGCAATGATTTTGTACAATTCTTTCCAATGCAAAGTTTCAAACAACTCTATATTCACACAATTTAGATTTGGATAGATTTGTTGGTTTTTAAAATTACATAATATGAATGACCACTTTTGGCTCATTTGGGATTTAAAGGGTTAATAGTTGAACACTTTCATTTTTCATTAAAGTCTTCATTGAGAGTATCTTGAATGTATATGCAATGGATGGTGTTGGAAATCCCTTTATTGAAGTGTTGACTTCTCTACAAGAATAAATCCTTAATTTGAGATCATTTGGAGTGTATTAATTGTAGAAGTTTTTATTATTGGTAGTATTGATCTAAATTTAGCTTATAAAAATGATCTCTTTCCATTCAAAATTAATTCAATTAGTAGGAAGGTTCTAATACTATTAAACTTGCTTGAATTAATTAAATTAACCTTAAAATGCCAGAATCAATAAATAGTCTAGCATCAAACTCTTCTATCCTAAATGTTTCATTTTTCCATTGAAAATAAATGGATTTTTATTTTTTATTTTTTAGAGATTTACTTAGATGTCTCTGGCATACCTTAAAATTTCAGAATTTCATGTAAAAATTTGAAATTATTATGACTTTTTGAAGAAAAAACAAAGAAAATTTATTGATGTATATTATAGTGTAAAGCATCATGGTGTAAACCAAATTTTCTATGTCATTGTATAATTTGAAACTTAATAGAATGTGGTAATGGGACAAAAATTCAAATGGCTATAAAATGCAAAATTTTAGGAATTTTACAAATTTCAAATTAGAATAGAAATTAGACTCAACAAGCTTTATTTCATTTGTTGGGATTAAACTAAAAATAATAATTTGAAGGGCTAAAATTTGGATCAAGAGCAAAAGAAGTAGACATTGCTAAATACATTAGAAAAGCATTTCTTGTCATCTATGGATATATCATCTTCTTGTTTAGAAAATTTTGTAGTTCTTCAATGAAAGGCTTTACACTATCATATAGTACATACACATGCAATGAATTCTATAATTTTTTTTTGATGAAAATCATCCATTTGTTAGATAAAGGCATGCTTGACAATTCATTAGCCACTTTCTAGTTGCATTGACATTTTACAATTAACCCTAGGACACTTTAGACACTAAGTGTTTGATGGAAGAGTTTGGAGCTCTATGTAAGTAGCAAAAGTTTATATTTTCATCCAATTGAATTTGGGGAGGACAACTAGTGTGTTTGGAGTTGGTGAACAAGAATTTTCAACTCATTGACTTATGTTCAAAAAAAGTCAATGAGTTGAAAATAAGTCAGATTTTCCTACATGCAAAGATTCAAAAAAAGTATTAGAGGGCATCTAGAGCACAACATTAGGGTTGTTGTGCTAAGACCAAAATTATGTTTGTAGGCATTGTCATTTCCACTATGTTTGTCACTAGCACAATACTTTTCTTAACTTTTATTATTAGAAAGCCATGACAACATTGGAAAAAGTTTAAAGAAACTCATACATGATATAAAAGCAAGGTTCCTTACTACTATATGTGGCTTGTTCTTCCATTCCTTCTATTTTCATTGCATTTTCAACTACAATGGTATAAATCAAAGCATATACTCGGGCATACACTATGTGAAATTGTACATTCCTTTTGTTTGTGTACCACAATTGGAGACCTTACCCAAAATTTTGGGTCAATGTTGCAATACATTTTAAATTTTGGACCATATTTAGTTGCAAGATATCCTCAAAACATTAGAAATAATTTAGGGTTTGAGATAGGCCTTGAGGACGTTGTTGTGGTCAAAGTGGCAATACACTATCCATGCTTACATGCTAGTTTTCTTTGTCATTACCAATGGTATCACGCTTGCTGCTAGCAAGAACATGGAGAAGTACAGCCAATAGATGGTCATTGGTGTATCTATTAATACGATGTACATGGAAGTAGAGTCATTGTACATTGGAGTGATTAGTATTAAAAAAGTCCTTAATATTGGACACCATATATCATGACGTATACTTGAATGAATATACTCAAAGTCATTGGCAATTCAATATTTTAATCTATTGTTTGTATATTTTACACTAGTAGAAACTCATGTTTATTTAAACATGAGTTGTCCAACTTATGCCACATTTAACTACTTCTGGACTATTCATTGAATTCTGGACTATTCACTGAATTCAAAACATCAGGAGATCTCCCGATGTTTGTATAGATTGGAAGATCTTTTGATGTTGGTATAGATCTCTTGATGTTTCGAACTGATCCCCCAATGAAAATTTAGATCCCTTGATGTTTTGGATAGATCCTTTAATGCATCTCCCAATGACCATTATGAATTCTGGACTTTCAAAAGTCCAGAAGTAGTTAAATGTAGCATACTTGACATTGTTTACCTAGACGTTCAATGTAACAACCCCATGTTTTTATGTCAATATTATGTCAACATTGACATCCACTAACGTTCATTGTAACATCGTCAATGTAACATGGGATTGTTACATTGAACGTCTAGGTAAACAATGTCAAGTTAGACAACTTATGTCTAGATAAATAGGAGATTCTACTAGTATTCTATAGCAATAGTTTTTAGAGGGAGCTATATCAGTAAGAATAGCAAAATAATGTGTAGGATAATAGATGTGCAACCAAAACACGAGCCAAAACAACAATAGAAAAAGGCACGCATGTGTCACAATCTATAACACTCATCATATTCAAGACACCCCAACCTCAAATTCCGGCATTTCTTGCCATTGTCATTTCAACAAACAACCAACAACGGTCTTCAATCCAACCAAAAATCAACTTAAGTCCCTTGTAGAGCCTTTCCTAACCTCAAATTGCTTCTAATGCAAGGCATAACTCAACAATCACCTTCCTTATGAACGTTTTAAAAGCATTCTGGAATGAATTCATCCAATCTATTATCTTGAAATTACACTGATTGCAACTACACAGTGATAGGCTTCCATTGGTGTTTAAAGCCACAATGTTCAACCCGTCCTTGAGTTAACTCTAGAATGACACAATGGATACTAAGTGTATGATGGATTCTGACTAAGAATCTTTTAATGTAGGACAAAAGTATAGATGTTCATTTTTGGAATTTTGTGAAAAATGGGGAATTCTTGCACAGTAGTTTGACTTTCAATGAGTGCTCATAGGGATTTTTAAGCAAATGATTTGCATAGTACCAAAAAAATTGATTTCCATGGTGACCAACATGTGCTTTTTGGTTCAACTCTATAATGTTGTTGTAGACACTAAGTGTCTATTTGGATGATTTCACCTAAGACTGTGGGATGGAAAAAAATATTTTTCCTTCCAATATTTTTTTGGAAGTTGCTTGGGTACATTTTTAGTGAATAATATTGTAAATTCCCTCATTACAGAATTACCATATGTAAAGGTCTACTTTGGCACTTGTGTGCCAAAATTGAGTTCCCACATCAAATTTTTAGGGGTCCACGTCACCTTAAACCATTCACATGATGACATGTGTCACATTTTTTCAAAAATGACCTCATTTCTATTGCATTTGACCTTCACATAGGGTATTGGCTTTTCTAAAGAAAAAGTTGTTTAACCCTTAAATGTCAACGAGGACGTTTGGCATCCGACGGATGATAGAGAATCCTTCTAGTAGGACAGAAGTGCAACTATTCATCCTTAGAATTTTGTTGTGAAAAGGGGAGATCTTCTATAGTACTTTGACTTCCAATGAGTTTCTTTTTTCCATTTCGTAAGCTAATGATTTACACAATAACCAAAGGGATGATTTCTATGGTCACTAGTCTATTCTTTAAGTGTTAATCCATATATCACCTCTATAGTGCATTTTGGCCATTTCTTGCTATTTACTCTTAATGTGAAATTTAGCCATAAAAATGATATTTTTTAAAATTTGACTCCAACTAATGAAATGAAGCTTATCAAGTGCAATTTTTAGTCCAATTGGAAATTTGAAAAATTTATAAATTTCAATATTTCATAGTAATGTGAACTTTGAACCTATAACCATGGTTTGTTAATTTTCTAATTTCATAGTGACACAATAACTTTGATTTTTACCATGATGTTATACACTGTAACATACATCTACAATGAAAATTTTAAATTTTTTGAATATATGTTCTATATTCGATATGAGTTTTCTTTATTTGTTTGCTAAGAAAGTTCACATTAATTTCAAACTTTCTCCAAAATTTTATAACTTGCAACAAACATATGACTTCATATCTAAAAAATAAACATAAAATTTTTCATTCATATGTGATTGCAAAATGGCAACACACAAAGCAAAGCATATTGAGTTTGACAACATGCCTTATTGTTCTTGTTTGGAGATCAAAGAAAAAATCACAAGCTACAAAAGAAATCAATAATTCATTTTCTCATTATAGAACCCATGATGCTGTTGTAATTGATATTACACTTTATTGTCTCTTGACTATCTCCAAAAAGTGTGATAAATGTGTAAGGTACACCTAAATGTATTTGAATAAGCAATTGAGCCACAGTCCAGAAAGTTCTATAGGAAAATCAATGGATTTCCTACATATTTTCACCTCCCTTGTTTTTTAAAAATTTTGCTCAGAAGTGTGTCGAAAGGTGGTAAAATTTCTCGGTCCATTTCCTACAGTTTCATTTTCCTCCCAATGGCATTACTATCATTGTGAATTTTCATTTGGAAAATTTCCTCAACTTTGTCAATCTAGTCGGTTTTGCATTTTTTTTGCATCCCTTGCTTAAGTTGCTTTGTTTTACTTTGAAGGAAGTTCATTTGCATATTGCAATTTCTCTAGCAAGATTTGGCCTAGCATTGCCCCTACCAGCTTAGGGCAAAGGATTCAACCTTTTGAAAATGCACAGATCCTAAAGAGGGTCCGTGCATTTTTAGGAGGCTAGTTAGTATGACATGCCCACAATTAGTAAGGTAGGAGGTTCATAAATGGACCATTTAAGAGATAGAATTGAATTTTGGAGAGGTGAAACATCTTGAAATATTTTTCAGTAAATTTATTTTGAAAGACAAGTAGAATTGACATTTAGTCCAAGTCGTTTCATGTTTTTTGGAGCTTTGTGGAATTAGTTATGAAATTTTGAAGTTCAAATGGCATAGTGCCCTAAAATCGCCCACCTCCTAAAATGTACATTGGTTGTACATTGCCGAAGGCTATGAAAAAACGTGTACAAATAGTGTACATTTAAAGAGGTGAGACATTTTAGAGCCTTAGTGCTTTTAGAACCTCCTACTTTATAACATGCCAATTTTTCCATTTAATTGACAGCAACAATGCTTCCTCTATGACTTATAATTAAAAAACAATCATGCCATTTAATTTGTGTCAAAAAAATAAAAATAAAAATCAATCATTTGTTAGTCAAGGATTGCATTTAACCTATAGTTGTTTTTAATTAATGATAAGTTCTTCATACCCTTCTCTTCAAGATTGTAGTGAATACTGGCCTAATCAAGTTGATAAAGTCATGTAGTTTAACTTAGCTTAGAATGGACTTTTAGTATTCCCAAGCAAAAATTTTAATGGATCAATTGGAGAGTTTAATTCCAAGGAGTTGTCACAAGTGAGTGGGTGATAGAAATTTTAGGAAATTTTAATGGATTGATTGGGGAGTTTAATTCCAAGGAGTTGTCACAAGTGAGTGGGCGACAACCTTGAGCCTGTGAAAGTGTGAGTGACAATGGATTTGGACACTGGGTCTCAGTAAATTAATCCGCCATACTTAGTTGTAACCCGGTTGATTGCTACCAATCCTTTATTTCTGCCAATCCTTTATTTCAAAGGATAATTTTCCTTCAGAATCTCACAAAGATTGGCCTAATTGCTGGATTTTTTTCCCAACCCAGTCCATTTCTGAAAAGCACCTTCTTTTGTCTGGAACCTCATCCTAAACTTTTGTATCTCATTCAAAAATTCTCAAAAAAAATTGGCTGGCTTGTAACTAAAATGCTGGTACTCCCCGTTCATTGAATTGAGCATTGTTCCTATTAGAATAGGAGAAAAGATTACTTACTCTTTTACAAAATCTTTTTGAAAGTCAAAAGAGGATTTTGGATTCTTTTCTTGAAGCACTTTTGCTTCATGCTGTGGATAAACTATGGATTTCCAAAGTGTTGAAAAAAAGTGTACCCGAAAGTGACCCTCCACTCATGAAAGAGGGAGCACAATTTAGGCCAGAATCTGCGGGGGTTCGAGAGAGGACTGCGGAGGTCCGAGACCGATCTAGAAAGAGGTCACAATCAGGTGCAGTTACGTTAAAACCTACAAATACTGATGATACACACACAAAAGCCAAGATCACTAGATGGCAGGACGGTTCCAAAACACAGGATATAGCACCACAGTTTCTCTCAAAACCAGCGATGACCATCTAGGAAAGGCAATGGTAATGACACACAATGCATACAAACACACATCTCCAGATATATATACCAGTTCCAAAACAGAGTTACATTTCACAGGAACAATGACAGCTGAAGAACAGCTCCAAGCGGCCTTTGTAGTCATACCTATGCACAGAACACGTTTCACTGACCAGGTCCGGTAACGAAGAGATGCTCGCTCCTGCAACAAGTTGTATGCAGAGTAACGGCAATAGCCAGCTGCAATGGAGAAGTTTGAACCAATATACACATCCTATTGTATTTTTGTTAATCTAAAACACAACACACGCCATATCACTTGGATATGATGAAAAAAATCCAATCAACCAGAAGACCTCACTACTGACCACAAAAGCAGGCTAAGACTCAGAAATAGGCTTCCAACGCCCTAATGCTTCAGAATCCTACTATCCAGTCTTTGGAAGCCCAAGCTTGGACTAGCACCGTTAGCTAACAGTATGTCTAATGTCCAATCTGCAAAACCTTATCTGTGCTGGTCCAAGATGGTCCACGAAGGCTCAAGATGCTAAGATCTCACTTCTGTAGCACCAACTTCTTCAGTCCACTTAAGTGAAGCAACTCAGAAAGGCTTCCCCTGAGGAATACGAGACTCATGAATAGAAGGCTCGCAAATAGGAGGCCGCATCTCCGTTCTCCTTGCCACAGGTTTCACAGGCCCCAAAAACCAAAATTTCTGCATCCTTGCCTCAGGCTGAAAAAAAAAAGTCTGCCAAAGGTCCTTCGTCTCAGCGCTCTACTTCAAATCTCAAGCACACATATCTTCATCACCACTTGACAGTATTGAGACAGCACAGTCGGCGATCTCAAGCGCAACTTAACATTTAAGTGGCCACTGCAGTGTGCTCCGACCCACTAACCACTAAGTTGTTGCCATTAGAACCACCATCCCCAGATTCACTTCCACCAGGCAGTGTGTGAAATGCAGACGAGTGAAAGGATTGTGGAGGATGAAGATTAAGATAAGCATTGTTCTGACCATGTTGCACCATGTGATAATTTACAGAGTCTCCTTGTCCGCTTAGCATGTCCATCCCCGAGTGAGGGGCTCGAGTATTCGATATGTTCCCCGCTTGTGAGGATTGCCCTTCATTAGATCCATGGTTCCCCTCAGAACTTGATTTTTGGTCTCCGTCCTTGGATTTTGTATTTAAGAACCGACCTCCGTTTCCCCTCGCTCTTCTCAAGGCGTGCTGATGTCGTGATTCATGTAGGTATGGCTGCCAAATGTGAAAACCAACTTCAGATCGTATTTTATAGCTAAACGATTGGCCATTCAAATCCAACAGCTGATCCACCAAATCTAAATAAACATCGGACAAGCTGAAAAAGAAAGGTTCAATTACAACCGGCCATTAAAATTGAGGTAGTGGTCAAAGAAATAATTTATCCAGTTGATCTCAAAACTTGACGCCAGAAATGGAAGTAAAATCAGAGATTAAGAGCAATCTTCAGTGTTGACAAGCAGAACAGAAGCAGGATGACAGAAGTAAAATGAGCAACTACACCTACTGAAGTGAACAGCCTCTTGGACTTAAATACAACTCCAATCAAGGACGCCTTCATAATTAACCGAACTTCAAAGCAAAACGTCGATCTCGAATGCACAATGTCGCCAACAAAGACCGAGCAACCATTAATACCTTTCGAGACTTGATAAGTTTATTCTCACTCTCTGCTTTGGCTCTCGACTGCCGTCGCCTTAATATCCCATGATACTGCTTGGCATTAACATAGACTGGCTCTTCCTCCATCATCTCAGACGGGAGAGGCATACGCGCTTGTTGAACTCCCAACATATGCGGATGGATCTGCACCCATCCAGAGTCAGAGTGACATGAAGGTCACAACTAGTCCCTCGGCATTATACTCTCCGCACATCCTTCCATCGACTACAAAGAAAACTGTTGTTGAGAAATCACGGACAGTCACTTCAGGGCGCTTACCACAGCCTGAGCGCCATAGGCGGCAACAATCCCTCCAAAATAAGGATCTGCAACGTATGGATACGCTGCGCGAGCGGCCTGCAATCAGCAGAAAAAAAGTGGGATTGATACGATTACCAAATAGACAGCAGTGTATTCCAAACAAACTTAACTTCAAATTATCAACTAGTTCCTATAAGATGGTCTCCGACAACCACGCAAAAAAAATCGAAAAAACTCAACATTATTAACCTAATCTAATAAAATGGGCACATCCCCAGCAACCCGTGGCAACCATGACAAGACTAGAGCGCAAATGAAGATGCCCCAGCACTAACCATCGAGTGGCCAAGCTCGAGCTGGGTGTGAGGTAAAAGATAGTCCCCGGGCGGGGGAGCGCCAGTAGGTGGACGCGGCGGCTGATCCTCCGCTCCAGTAGTTGCATAACCTACAGAGCAACAATAATATACGCACACTCAAATCTTCATCAGCATCTGCACTGAAGTATGTGTACACTGCGTGAGCAACAGACAGGCATTTTTAATATTCCACTACTCCTCAAAAGGGGTCGAAATAATGCCCTAATTCAACAAAGATTCAGCCTCTATATACAAAACCTTGAGAAGAATAGAGGGGATCTTCAAGAAACCATGAACTCTAGTTTCTAACCTTTTCCCCTCTACATAAGTAAACTGTGGACATAACAATGGACACGAGACGATCAAAACTGCCAGTAAGAAGCTTCAGATTCACTATAAGTTGATTAACACATCAGATTTACACTGTCTTCGTGAGAGATCGGAAAGCCATCACACGAAACTTGACTCTAAATTCTCAAAGATCTTTCTGTCCATAACACTCTTCAGTCTCGGGCATCCCCGGAAAAACACAGTTCTTTCTGACTCCAACATGACAGAATGTAGGTTGAGTAGCCTTAGTACCTGATCTGACCAGATCAGAAGGCAAATACGACTCCAAAATGGAAATACCAGATAAGAAACTACTATTAAGCATAACACACGCACTTCCCACAAATCAAATAATCAAATCACTAAAACCGTACTTAAGAGGTGATTTCGACATAATGGATAGCAGTAAATTGAAGAGGTAACTAGTTTAAGGAAAGAAGATAGAAACACAGTGAGAGAGAGTAAGCACCAAGATGCAACAACATTAACCAAACTTACACGCACACTCAACGAATAAATAAAATAAAATAATAATAAAATAATAGCAAAACTTAAGGACCACACCATGATCCAAACATGAGAATTCAGATGAAGATAGATCCTGCCGACAATTCAGAGTTCTCCAAACCTAACATCACTTCCAAACTACTTCAAAGCAATTCACTTCCATCCATATCCCCCCACTGCCTGTTAGGGTGTGGAGAGCAAGTAACTGCGTACCAGGTTGAGGAGGCAAGGCCTGCATCGTTGGAAGCACCGACTCCGTGTCAGCTGGTGCTGACGAGGGCGCCTGCATAGAAGCTGTCACAAAGTTCGTCCGGTTGAGCTGGTCACTCGGTCCACCAAGTCCCCACTCTGCAGCTCTTCCTCCCGTGTGCTCGTTCCCGAAGCTGATTGGCATAATAAATTCGTCAAGGAAACCCTACATTGATTTCCCACTCCGCAAGCTGGTCCAAATCCACGCCACAAAAGTGAAATCGCCGTCTCCTCTTCTCACCGCGACAAAAAAACCAGCCCAACAACCAGCCTGCTTACGCACACCACCAAGCGTGCACAGTCATCCAGCTTCGCCGTAGCAGCTGATGACCGCCTCCACCACATTGTATCACCCTACCCTGACTCCAACAAACAGCCCCTATAACCGCGCGCACCCCAATCCCCTCGTCTCCCCCCTCCCCAACACTCTGTCACGCAAACATTCCAAATCCAAAGTCGAGTCTCCAAACCACAACACCACGGCGACGATCCTTCCGCGCCCGGCGCCTCAACACACCCTACCCCGCACAAACGCCACAACACAACACACTCCCTCTAAAATCATACCACCAAAACACACAGACACACACAACAACAACAACAACACTCAACTAAATCACACGACTCCCACACCACGCGCCCTAACACAACACTCCTCAGCACAACTCACACACCGAAGAAAACCTCGCCAAGAAACCTACAAAGTCCACCAACACGCACCCTAACAAACAACGGACTACCAAGACGCCGCCCTAACAACCAGCGTCCAACCACACCGCGAATTGACCTCGGATGCCACCGCCCTTCCGTGAACCGCAACGGCAATGACGAACCGCCGCAAAGCCAAACCACAACAACGGTCCAAACACGAAGCGACACACAGGGGATCCAAGCACAAACCACAGTAGTAGTAGTTAAGTCCCCTTCCCAGACTCCAGGACTGGAGAAGCGCCGCGCATCCGCGACGCTCAAGCTCCCGCCCTCCTTCACTTTCTCCAAAAGCTTGGCTTCTGGATGGCTATGGCGGATGTTGGCGAACCAAACGCCGACGAAGAAGAAGGGAGGAGGAGCCAGCAGCAGCAGCACAAGGTCGCTAAAGGCCGGGTCCAAAGTCCAAACGAGAGGGACGAGCCCTCGTCAGTGCTACCCGCTAGGGCAAGTGGGGGGGGAGTAGGGCCCCGGGGGGTAGGCTCGTAGGTTCGTAGGGAAGTAGGTTCGTAGGTGGTAGGTTCGTAAAAGGAGGTTGGGAGAGGCGCCCGTAGGGGGGATCGGACAGACGGGCGGGCTTTGGATGGGGCGGCCTGCCTCGTAGGCATGGCGAAACAGATAAGACCAGCGGCTCCCGCACGCCCTACTTCGGCACCGGGGCTATCCGTAGCTGGATCAGGGTAGGGGAACCCTAGAGGGGAATCATTAAGGGGAGGGGGGCGCCAATTTGGGGGGGCCGGGGGCACTCGGAGCGAGTGGGGCTAAATTTGGCGGGGGGTTTAGCCGGCCCGCTAGGCTGGGCTCACTTGGCTTTTGGATTGAGGGAATTTTGGGGGGTGGCGGATAATGCCCCCTTTTATTGGGAAAAAGAGAGAGAAAAAAAAAAGAGCTTGTTTTTTGCATCTGGGATTTAAGGAAGCTGAAGTTACGGTGGAGGGGGTCACTTGTTTTTCTTTGGGGGAGTACCAAATTTTGGTGTCAAGACAATACTTTGAAGTGAAATTAAACCTAACCAAGTTGCTATTTTTAGTATTTTTTATTTTTGAAAAATTCTTTTTGAAGTCTAGTTCTAGCATCAAAAATTTGATTTTGAAAATGATTGGTTATGATTTTTTTCTATTCTAGATTTGGGGAAAGGGTGTCCATTGCAACCTCAACTTTTGTAGTGTTGAGGGTTCTTGGAAATGAGCCTCGAATCGGTAGATCTTGGAGAAAAAATCATACTATAAATTCATTGAACCCTATAAGGACAAGCTCATGACCATTGATTTGAAGCTTGAACCTGTCATTATTCTATTTGTTGCCATTTTGCAACTAGATATGAATGAAAATTTTTGTTGTATTTTTCAGAGATGAAGTCATATGTCTAGTACAAGTTGTAAAATTTTCAAAAATTTTGGGAAAAATTTGAAATTTATTGGAAAATTCTTTAAGAAATGAAGAAAATTCATATGAAATATGAAATATACTCAAAAAATACGAAATTTTCACCATAGATGTATATTATAGTTTAGAACATCATGGTATACACCAAAGTTATAGTGTCACTTTAAAATTAGAAATCCAACAAACCATGGTAATAGGCCCAAATTTCACATTGCTATAAAATATTGAATTTATGAATTCTTAAAATTTTCCAATTGGAGTAGAAATTATAAGTCACTAGCTTCATTTCATTAGTTGGACTCAAATTCAAAAAACATTGTTGTAATGGCCCAAATTCACATCAAAAGAAGATAGCAAGAAATGGCCCAAATACACTACAAGGGTGATTCGTGGATTGAGCATCTTCTTTTGTAAAAAAATCAATAAGATAATAATGAATGACTTTGCAATACTATTCACTAAAAATGTACTCTCAAGTACCCTCCAAATAATTAAATTGGATGAAAAAACATTATTTTCTATTCTACAATGCCAAGTGAAGTCATCCATTAGACACTCAGTATTTACAACAATGCTACATGGTTAAAAAGATTGTAGAATAGATTTTGAATAGCCATAAATTGATTGGTTTTATGCATGTTATGACCTTTATCTTCATACTTTTTTGGTTACCAACTTTTTAGATTTGACATGAGAAAAGAGGATTGAAAAACTTCAAATCACTTTTGTAGTTTTAACACCCTCATAATCAAACATTATAATCTTTCAATCCATAAGTGATATTGTTGTATTTTTTTTATATGATCTTCAATACGTTTTGTATGGTTACAATTTTTTTTTAAATTGATACAACTTATAAAAATGTTGGGGGTTTTCAATTTAGTGAAAAAATTTAAGAGCTCAAAAAAGACCTTGGGCATATAGGGGTTAATCCCTTATGACCCAAGGGGCCATTTGTACTTTTAAAAATGGGCCAAAACTAACAAGAACTTGGTCAATTTGTTTTCTCATTTTTTTCTGAAGATTGGATAGAATGTAACCATAGGATCTTGTAGTTCACATTGAGAGTAAGCACCTCAAAAAAATTAAAATTACTTGATCATTCAATTTAGTAGATATGTAAGTTTGAAGTTTTATTTGGGTCAATGGAAAAAAAGGGTAGCGCACTTTGAAGGAGCATATCTTAGTGAAAATATTTTTTAAGTGATGACCTTTTGTGCTCAATGAAAGACATGAGGTTGAGAAAGCTCATTTAAAATTTCACAACATTTTGATCATTTTACAATTTTGAATGGAGCTTGCAATGCACGGTGGTCACTGAAATGAGAGTTGAGTGTTTGTAAGAAAAACAAGAATGGCACACTTGCTTCTCCTTCAATTCCTTGGTTGAGATTTTTTTGAGGTAGGCAATAATCGTATTGGTTAACCAAATTTTTAGTCCATACATCACAAAGTTTAGACCCTACAGTTTGTCAACAGTTATCATGTGATTATTGTTGTTTCATGAGTTCGCACATTAATTACAATATATCACATCATTACAATGCATTACTTGCAACTGCATCGTAATACATCATAACAATGCGATAAATTGTAATTAATGTGCAAAACCATAAAACAACAATAATCACATGATAACTGTTGACAAACTATAAAGTCTAAACTTTGTGATGTATCCAAACTAAATCAAAAACATATGAGCCACGAACTACATTACACCATTCAACTTTTAAAATTTTCACAAGGCGGAGTTTAACTCAAAATTTGATGAAACTAGCACCATTGGATCATAATGCAATCTATTTTTTAGAATTGTTTTTTCTTAATTCAAAATTTGAGAACAAGTAGCTTAAAAAAAAGAGGCAACAACCAAAAAATGGTCTATGGGGTCATTACTCTACAAGAGAAAGGGGTGTTTTAAGTGAATTTTTAAGTATAGTCCTAGACATAAGATTATAAGTAATGACCTTTAAGGAGATTTTCAGTAAAAATTTATTAGAAATACCTATATTTTTAGTAAATTTTTATTGAAAATCCCCTTAAAGGTCATTATTTATAATCTTATGTCTAGGACTATACTTAAAAATTCACTTAAAATACTCCTTTCTCTTGTAGTGTTAGGAGTTAAGGTGGACATCTTTATAACCACCATTTTTAGCTATTGCACCTAATTAGTAGTATCAGATTGGAAAACTTTCATATTTTGTAGTTGGCAAATGAAAAAAGGTCCAATGCATCAAAGAATGTGGCATTTGGATACTATATATGAAAGTTATGAAGAATAAAAGAAATTGGTAAAGTTTCTAAAATTATTTCTTTCACATTGGTATATATTAATTTTGGAGACGTACACAGAGTAATGATGGCGGTTTGGGTCAATATTTGGAGGTGCACATTTTAGCAATTTGGGAGTTAATAGAATTAACTTGTCATAAGTGAGGTTTAAAGAACAATTACACCCAAAACCATGGGGCTAAAAAATTTTAGAAACCTCCCACTCCAAGCCCTCAAGTTTGCCATCAAGAAGTCCCCCTTTCAAGTTTGTGACCCCACTAATATCAATATTGTTGGATTTGTTGTTACCAAGATTGACATATTTTACTATAATTACAAATGTAGAAGTATGTCAAGTGGTTGACCAAGTCAAAATTGCATTGTTTCTAGTTCAAAACTGAAATTTCAAAAATGAGGTCACAGATTTAAAAAACACAAAAATTTCAAAAAATCATTGTGTGAAGAAAACCTCAATTTAAATCCATTCCAACATAATTCACTAAAAGAATGATAATATTTTACTTATAATTGAATTTAGAAGGAATTTTGAAAATTTCCTTTCAAAATTTATAAAAAAATATTGGTGATAATATTGGTAAATCTAACCATCTAAGATGGAATCTAAAACTCAAATTTTACAACTTTTATTTGTATATGAATTCTAAGATACTCTTCATAAAGTACTTTGTAATGATTTTTCTCAAATCATGAATTCTGGAGTGGACTTTAGATGTTTAGAGGTTAATTAATCATTTGCCACAAAATCATTGACCATTGGTTATAGTAATGTGCCCCATAGTACAATCTCGAATTTGCGCTCATTTGAGAATAATGGAAATTGGCAAGAGGCACTTATATAAAAGGTTATATAATTTTATTTTAAAAACAATAAAATGTAGTCTATACTATTTTCATACTATTTCATTAGTATCAATCCACCATAGGCAAAAATGATTTTGTGTTAATTATGTGTTAACTTCAATACAAACTGTGTTTGCTTTAATATAGACTATTATGCCTTGTGCTATTGCCATAGTCAAAAGAAAAGTGAAAGTAATTTTCTAATTTTATTAAACCAAAAATAACTCAAAAATCAATATTTTTCACACTATAGGTCTAATTGCCTCGAAACAAAGCCTATGCACCCCTCCTCAACGAGAGCTTTCCATTGATATCAAGAATGCGACTGGGAGACGCACGGTTTAGGAGATCTCATCATAACAAAACAAAATAAAATAAAAAAACACTTAATGAATGGATTCAACACAAAACCATTTCAACCCATATCAGAATTATACTAATGTCATATGGTGAGTTTTTTCCTTCTTTTCATCCAAATTTCATTTAATTTTCATTAAAATGTTTCCACTAATTATATTACATTTGTTCAAATTCATTGGATTAGTGTGAATAGTTCATGTACAATTCAAACAATTTTACAACTTGAGTAGTTCTACAATTTTTTCTTAAATTGACACAAAATGATGTGATAAAATGAATATTGAAAAAAAATAATGGAATTTTTTGGCAAGAAAGTTATGTGCATGTTTTTATGCAAAAAAAAGTTAAAATCAATTTTTTAAAATTTACTTATAATGTAAATGTGTCTTATAATGTAAATGTGTCTTATAACTTTATCAAATATGTATTTTCTATTTTCTATTTGCTTTTGTTTTGGTTTTGAGATTAATCCCTCATTCTATTCACATTTCAACATGGAAACTATAATTCTGTAAGTTTTATGATTTTTTAATTAATCATCACATTTCAATAAAATAATAATGAATTAAAGATTTATAATTTTAAAAATTAAACCCTACAAATACTACAATAGTTTAGATGCTTTTGAATCTTTAATGATTTTTGAATCTTTTATTAAATAAAATTATATCAATTATAAATTATAATTATATTATATATTTGTCATTCAATGTTTTCAAAATGTTTTTAACATTTTGAAAGAATAAATGTTGGAGGGAAGCAAATATTGATTGTTGATTGAGAAGACACTCATTAGGACTCCGATTAGGACTTACCTTAAAAACTTAATTACAATTTAGATTTGTGCATGAATTAGATTATTGTATTAAGTGGATAAATTTAATAAGCTAATAATAGCTAGTAGGGACATCCTAATCTCCTTTATGAAGTTCCAATTAAGATTGCTATAAATTATTCTACTTAATAATGTCATTAATTTCACCTAAATTAATCCTAAATTTATTCAATAGAATCATCTAATAGAATGTATTATCTAAAATATTATCAATTATATACACACATATATATACATATATATACACACATATATACATATATACATATATATTTTAAATTGTACATTTTAGCATCCAAATAAGAAGTACAAAAGTTTGGTTATAATTGATTTTTTAATTATTTAGTCCTTTTTCACATTTAATTTATAGTTAAATTTCATTAATTATTATTATTATTATGAAACAAGTCTTTAAACACATAATTTTTTGTAATTATTCTTCATAATTTCAAAATTTTCTAATTGTTATGATGAATAAATGTTTCACCATGAATGGATCCTATTAGCTTATATTTACCAATGTAAATTACATAGTTTCACAAGTTGATGAATAATAATTAAAATTTGAAAAGAAAAATTATATTTTGTACAAGTGGAGAAAAAAAGAACACAATAATCCATGTGGAATATGTAAATTATAATATACAAGAGCAAATCAAAGTCAAAATGCAATAATTGAATTTAAGACTCCATTTATAACTTTGTAAAATCATTCACTTCCTCTACTTCACTTCAAAATCCCAAGGTCAAGGGAATCATCCTTAGCAAGATACATGGAATTTATTTAAGTTTAAATCATGAATTATTGTCATATGTCCTATGAGGATTCTTTCTAGTATAGCTAGGGATTAAAGAAATTATCTTTTCTAGGATACCTAGGTTTTTTAAAGTTTAAGTCACAAGCCACTATCATAAGCCTTGTAAAGAATCATTTTATTGGAGGCTTCCCTCATTTGAAGGAGCAAAAGTGAGCTCTAAAGCATTGGTCAATAATGTTATGAGTTTGATCCTTTGATCATCTAAAAAAATTAGAATAATATAGTTACTTTTCAACTTTATAAATCCATTTGTAATATTATGCCTTCATTTAAAAGACATGAATAAAAAAAGAGGTACATTTTCATAAATTCTTTTAGCTTTTTCCATACTTTTTATTCATAACTTCAATTTTTTTTAAATGGATTTTTGGAGCTTAAATTGCTTGATTTTTCTAAAATTCAAATTAAAGTTGAATTTTTTTGAAATTTTTGACTTGCTAAGCTCAAATGAGGTCTTCAATTATGTAACTAACCCCTAAAGGATTTTGACTATGTTTTCACCAAAAATGCTCCAAAACTGCCATCTCTAGTACAAGTACCAAATTTTTGAAAAAAAATCATTTTGACTCGATTTTTGATACATCTAACCATAGGCTCATATATTAATTTGGTTTGAAAATATGTAGAAAAATTTTCAGAAATTTTCACTTTGTAGATTGCAAGATATTAGTGTTTGAAGTAACAAAAATCTTTTTTTTGTATCTACAAAAAATCGGGCAGCTATACTTCTTAAGGTCAAATCATTTTTAAAAAATGTTCAAAATGGTGTTTAATCTTTGAATTCATTCTTCAAGGCAAGTTGGCTACATGCTTGAAAATTTTCAAGTCATTTGGAATTGTACAACATATAGGAAAAAAAATAGAAAGTAGAAAAAAATAGAAAATGATTCAAAATATAAAATTATTAACAATTTATTTATGGAATTGAAAAATGCCAATCCCAATGGTTGCAATGTTGTAATAAATAATTTACACCTTATTTTTTTAATTTTTTTCCATAAATATTGAAAATTGAGTTAAAGAACTTTGGAATTTATTTTAGACTAGAGATTCCATAACTACCTTCAAATTACCCACAGCTAAAACTCCTCATAATTTCAACTCATTAATCAAAATGGAATGATTTAAAGATATCCATATATAAATAAATCTAGAAAACCAATTTCAAGTTTTTATTTTTTTGAAAAGTGATTTTTAAAGAAGTTTTTTTTTGCCTAGACTGCTTGCCGAACAAAGAAAAGTATATATCTTACATTAACTTTTTAACCATAGAAAAGTACATATCTTACAATAACTTTTTAACCATGTAGTTGTGAAAAGTTATGAAAATTGTTATGAAAATTGTTGGGCCTTAAAGCTACTCCTATTAGTACATTAGTACAATCAAAGAAGTTAATCCCCAAAAGATTAAGGCCTTTTTTCAACAAAAAGCATTCAAAACTGTCATTTTTATTACAAAGACCAAATTTTCTTAAGAATTGTTTTTTTTGAATATCTAACCATAGGATCTTATACTAGACGAGTGCAAGAATGTATGGAAGAAATTTCATGAGCTTTGTCTACATAGATTGCAAGGTATTTGCATCCAAAGTGAAGAAAACAAGTTTTTTTTGCACCTTGCTTGACTAGATTTTTTGGCTTTGAATCTTCTTAACTTAAATTTTTTGTACTATTGATTTTAATTTTCTAAATTTTTATGTTGAATACTTGAATTGAGAATCCAGTAAAAAAATTCAAGAAAAAACCACTTAATTTTTATTCATTAAAATTTTTAAATATAGAAGAATAATGAGATTATTATAGTAAGCAAACCTAAACCTATCTAAATTTGTTTTTGGAAAATTATAAAAATTACATTAGAAAATGAATCTTATAATTCATTTTTCCAAAAAGATACTAAGATTGCTTGAAAAACTAAGATTGTTTGTAACTTTCTCATCACTATTCCAAATAGAATGAGTCAAAACTCCAAATGTAGACAAAAATATAATATTTTAGTAAAAAAAAACTTAATTTATTTTAATTTTTTGTTATTTTTTTGTATTGTCCACCAACCTCCATTTTTAGCCTATTGCACCATGATTTTTTTTCCTAAGCACCAATTGAAATAAAATTATATTTCCACAAAGTTCTTGCTAAATTAAATGTCGTCAAGAAGTTTCAAAAGCATTCACTACAAATTGAGACAATAGAAACCTACCTAGACCCAAATTGTCCTCTGTGGGGATAAACAATTCTTTAGAGGTTAATGGGATAAGGATATGCTTTTGGTACAATCAATGAGCTTAAGGATATGCCATGTTTAAGGAGAATTGAATATTTTCAATATAATTATCATAGAAGTCATGAAAGTTACATTTTCTTTAATTTTTTCTATAATTTGCTTTTAATTCTTAATTGCTTTTGAATTTTTATCCTCTTGTTTTGGGGGGAATCACAATTAAATATAATTGCATTTAATCCATTTACATTGGGTTGCCTCCATCCTAAATTAATTATTAGGTTCCACCTTTGTGAAAGTAGAAATCTATGAATTTCATTTAACAAATAATTTAAATGAAAGTTTTTCTTATTACTTATTTTCAAAAACATCAAAACCAATGTTTTGAAAAGCATATTAATTTGACAAATTAATGTCAAATTTTCTCCAAAGCTAAAATTTGTAATGAAAAACGCCATACTTACACAACATTAATGTAAACATAGTGGTGAAATATTGTCCATTACTTATTTCAATTCAAGAATATTTATTTTGAGTAGTCTTTGATTTTTCAAATTGCAAATGTGATATATCATCCAAAATTTCTTTCCTTCAGTATAATATTTTTCTATAGAATTAAAAATATAAAATATTCATGAGATTTCCAAATATCTAAATATTTACTTAGTACATCAATATTTGTAAAACTATGTTTAAAAAACAATTAGGTGCATTGTGTGGTGCATAATAACAAGGGTGTTTTTTACAATTACACATAACATTGTGATACAACAACAATATATAATACTTTAAAGATCTTTAAAATTTAAATAAAATTATGTGGCTTCTATTAGATTTTAATCCTATTGTTGTACTTTTCATAATTCTTTATGATAAGAATACTTTGAATTTGTTGTCAAATCCCTAATGGATTAAATTATTTGAAACAACTAATAAAACCTTTGATTATTCTTTTGGGTATGAGGTGTGGGATTTAAGTGACTAATATTTAAAGCCTCTTTTTGGTCATATGATCATAAAAATGTATATGACACAATTACAAAACAAGACAAAAAAATTTGTTGTCTCAATTTACACCAAACACTATTAATATCCTTCAATGTTTATATTAGTCATTCTTGAGAGCTTTCTAATAGTACCAAAATCTTCTCTTGTAACCTATTTGTGAACCTATTGTCAAGAAGATTTCAAGGATACTTATAAGTAGACAAAAAAACAAAAGAAAATACCTCAATAAAATTATTCAATATTAGTTATAGTGTGTCACTTATTTTAAATATTGAAATAAAATAATTAAAAAGTTTATAACTTAGTTTACAATATGATTTGCAAACAAAATATGATGGAATTTATATACAATATCAACTTTAATAATTTTGAATGTTTAAAAATATTCATAAATTATTATAAAAATATTAAAACAATCTTTAGTTCATGCATACCATTGGCCTCTTCTATAGGTTGGAGATTTTGGGTCTATCATATTGAAATTTAGGGCCAAACATTTTTAGCAACTTTTGAAGAAAAATTTGCAAGAAAAAATTTGCACCTTGATGCTTTAAGTTTGTTGTCCTTTTGTCCAAATTCAAATATGTGGAGGCTCATCACAAAGTTTAAACCCTACAATTTGGCAACAGTTATTGTGTGGTTATCGTTGTTTCATGAGTTTGCACGTTAATTGCATTGTTATCGCGTCATTACGGTGCATTATTTCACATCATTACGATGCAGTTACAAGTATTGCATTGTAATGATGCAATAACAATGTGATTAACGTGCAAACCCATGAAACAACGATAACCACACAATAACTGTTGTCAAACCGTAGGGTTTAAACTTTGTGATGCTATCTTTGAATCCATTTGATTATCTTATTGAACCCATTTTAGGCACAAGTTTAGAAAAACATACTAGATGCAAAAAAATTGTTGTGATATATTTGTGTGCTGCGCAATATACATTATAAATTTTTTCCCCCTTATTGGGCTTATTTAATGTTGTGTCCATAATGTGTTGAGATACATACCTTATTTTAAATAGATATCAAATATGATCTATTGCACCATCTATTGTATACTATGATTGTATTACTTTTATGACACCAATCTTAAAATGCCATCAAGAATGTTAGACATTATGCAACATCATTGTCATTGTAGGGAATAGGTCAAGGGGGTCATTGTCCAATGCAATGGCACAAAAGTCTCTACTTGTAAACTTTGTTAAGAACTTGCAATTTACGGCTATAAAAAATATATTGGAAAGCAAATGTACTTTAGGTCTTACAATTTAGTATATCAAGTTTTTTTTGCAATAGTATGATTGGTGTTTTAATTCTTAGCTAGAGTTCTATAAATTGATAGATGTTAGTGATATTATTATTTTTTTAATACAAGTTGAGTTATGTTATTCAAATTGTCCCTTGATGCAATTTGAAACAAAATGACCTAACATGAACTTTAGTGATTTTTTTATACCCCCTTACTACAACTCAAGGCTTAGAAGATTGTTAGTTGAATTACAAATTACAATGCTTGTTAAACAACTATATTGGAAACACAAATTGAAGGCCTTTCATGAAATCTTTCTTGGTAATTTATAATCTACTGTATGTCATTGGTAATGTTTATTTGGAAGATTTGTGATGTTCATCCAAATTTGGATTGGAATGTTTTGCAAAGAGTTTGAAGAGCTCTATTGAAGATCAATTTGTTTGCAAGTATAACAATTGATTGTAACTTGCAAAACTAAATATGCTTAACAATTGATTTTATTGAAATACAATCCCACATTTATGTGATAATAAAATTTGAAGTTGTTAAATTGAAAGTTATATTATATAACATATTTAACAATGTGAAAAATTCAATTGATAAATAAAATTTACTTATAATTTATAAATAATTGGATATAAGAATTCATCACTTCTAAAACCTCCAATTTTGTATTTATTTGGAAGTCACTCAGCTCAAAAAAAATCCAATGTATAATTCTTCAACTTATTGCCATGTTGGTGTTTTTGACATATTGAAACATACTCTATTGGCATCTACTTTGTTTAGAATTAGAAATACTGAATACAATTGTAAATAGTTATCAAAATTTTGGAAAGTGAATGAAAAATTGGCAAGATCTTTGAATTTTTACATACTAATATGACATAGTCCATCAAATTTTATAGAAATTTTTAAAAATTAGTTCAAAATTATTCTTTTATCAAATACAAATTCCAAATCATTCTTTTTATATTCAATTTAACAACTCTATAATATTAAGTTTAATAAATTCAAATTCAAGTATAATATATAGACTTTACAAATTAAACATTAAAAATTTTATATTTGTGAATGGGATGCAGTAGCTTTTGCTTGATAGTATTATAATAAAAAAATTATATTGTTAAAACATATCCCCGTAAAATAGTCAATGCTTATTATACAAAGTTTCCAAATAATTGGAGGCTCCCAATACTTGATTGAGAGCTTAGTGTAGAATTTTGAATCTCGATCTTCTTTATATTTTGTTTATACTACTTAATAGATAATTCTAATGTATTGAGTATAAAGAATTTGTCAATTATATTGACTTTGTACATTACTTTTGAACTTTCCAAAGATAAAAAAAAACTACATTGATTTGGGTCATGCATTCTTTCATATTATACTATATCTAACTCCAAAACGTGACTACCCCCTAACTTATTCCCTTGCATGGGAAAGGAAAAGGGTGGTAGTTTTTTTTGGATTTTCTTGGAGATTTGCCAACTATCTTCATCATGCAAATTCAACAATTGTATTCAAATGATTCATATCCAATTAGAATGAGATGCTACTAGTGTTTAAGAAAGTGTGGTTATGAGTTTTACTTCCCCGATTTGCAAGTTAATTGCTCAACAGAGCAATCAATTATTGCCAAATTTACATTACGTGTAATTATTATATTTTATAGCAAGAATGAAGAAGTCATGAGTTCATTCTTGACTCTATCTAGAAAAGTATTATATGGTATAGAAAAGTGCTTGTTTGAAAAAGCTAAAATAAAAGATGGTCTTAAAATCTTTTAATCAATTATAGTAACTTTTACAACATCCTTTTAATGCAATAAATATGTAAATGTAAAACATTTACAACTTCTACGTGATTATGTTGGATGTGAAAGTCATAGATTACCAACAAAAAACTTTAAAAAGTTGCATAAGCAAAAATATGATTCATGCCACTAATCAACAGAAGGCCATTGAAAGTTTATTTATTTATTAATTTAAAGAAATAAAATTTTAAAATGAATATATTCATTTTTCCTTAAAGTGTTTGGAGAATGTGGGTGGGGTATTCAAGGTGAAATTATCTAGGGGTCCACCCTACCACCCACACTTTCTCATATATGTAGGATATCTTTTCTTCTTTCTATTGATAGAGTTAGCTTCTAGAATGTATCTTTGAAGCCTCTAAAACAATATCTTTTAAACATGAAAATAACCCTTTTTTTTGACCCCTTCTTGCAAAACTTCACCATGAATTCTCCCAACATCCAAATAAAGTATAAAAGTCTCCTTCCAATTGCCCATGCAACAAAGAAAAAGGAAAAAAGTTACAACTCATCAAAGTGCAATGCAAGTAATCTTCTCCCCCAAAGTCATTGTTTTCCCAACAAGCAACGACGCCGACTGGAGAACTAGCAGGTCCGTACCATACCACCATCCCTTGGATTTTGCCATTTTCCCATGAAGCTCTAGGGTTTTACTCCTTCTCCTTAGGGTTCAGAATCTCTGCAGCATCGAGGGAATACTCGCAGTAACTTGCTGTTTGTTTGTTAGTTGCTGTGTTTTACTTGTTTTTCGGATTGTTTTCTGGATTTTTTGGATTAGTTTTGCGTTTTTATTTGGAGGAGGAACGGTAGTCTTTGTTGCTTGGTTGCGGTTTGGTTTCGGCTGGATGTCATTTCGGTTGGGTTGTAGAGCATTATTGATTCTCCAAGCTCTCAACTGTGTCATCGAGGTCAAGGGTTTTATAGCCATGGCGCGCACGTTCCTCTTTAGGGTTTGTCCTTGCGGTATTATGTGATGGAGGACATACTGTAACATCACGGAGAGTTCTGTTTTTTTTTTTTATATTTGAATTCGAAATTATATTTATTTTTGGTGAGTTTTGAAACGGATGGGACGTTTTGGTGCGAGGTTGCATTGATTGATTGCTGTGGGAGTGGTTTTAGGGTTTTGTGGAGGGTTTTGTGAAGCTCCAAGGGCGGGAATTGGATTGTTAGCTACAGTAGTGCCAGTGCGGTGCTTCTTCTACTGTGGCGAAGTTTCGATCCACCTCGAGATCTTAATTTATGCGTGTTACGAGATTGCGGAGTTTTGAGGAATGGAGATGCAGAGTTTTTTACTATAAATGGGGTCGGAATTGGTTGGGATTTTAGGGTGGACACTTGGATTAAACAGTGGTCGTGATGTAGGGCTGCGAAAAGGGCTATTATAAGGTGAGAGTTGCGGAGGAGAGGAGTGTCAATGTGGTTGGAATGGAATATGGGAAGCTTCTTGTCTCTGTGAGTTTTAGTTGGTATGGGAGCTGAGGAGTGAGTGGATTGACACTTTTGGTCTTTCGCTCAGTGAGCTTTTGGGAAACCATGCCGTCACGGCAGCGATTCTTCGTGGAGTTGAAAGAGGACGAAACCACAATTGTTTCGTGGAAGAAGTTGGTATCCGATGCGGAAGGAACGTTGGGGTTTGGAGCGCCATCTTCGGAAGCTCCGGCAGGTGCTAATCCTGCATTAGAAGCCCGAATTGCACCTGAGGTATGTAAATTTCTTCTGATAAATTTTGCAAAAGGTTTGTAAATCCGTTCATTTGGTTGCTTTCTGAGTTTGGAATTTGAGAATATGCCAGAGCTGTACATTTGAGGCGTTGGTCTTCCCTGAGCTGCACTTGTCCCTGTTTGTTGGGGTGAAGTGCTGCTCAGGAGACACTCAATGTATGATCTAGGGAGAGAATATTACTAGAGCTGTACATCTGAGGGGTTGTGCATTTCCTCGTGTTCTTTTCTTCGGCATTAAGGTGGTTGTTCTCAATGTATTAGGTTTCATCATTGGCTTTTTCGGTACTCTCCTCGCAGAAAAACTCTGGCGCTCTGGCTAATAATGAGGAACCACTGCCTCTAGTTCCTAATCGATTTAGCTCTGTGATTGAGAGGATTGAGCGCCTGTACAAGGTATTGCATCCCCGATTTTTTTGGCTTGAATTTTTTTGTTTTGGTCAGAGTTTGGCGGAGAGGGAGAAATTGGAGTAGACTGGATTCTGCTCACTATGATGTGATATAGTAAGACTGGGTATCTTTCTAGTTGAAGAGATTCATTTAAGACGTTGCTTCCAGTACTGATTAGGAAATTGTTGTCAGGGAGGAGACAGTGACGATGAAAATGCAGAAGATAGTCCCGATGAAGATCAATATGACACTGATGATCCTTTCATCGACGATGAAGAGCTGGTATGTATGTGCTTTTTTGAAGCTTTTGAGCGTCAAGTTTCTTTGCATTTCACTTGTGTTAGTGTGGAGATGAGAATTGGCGAAGAAACGCTCCAGGGACACGGATTATGCCGAGGGGTTAGATGTGCCGCAGTAAATGAATGACTTGAATATTCTGCATTATTTAATAATGTTCATTCTGTTCTGACTTCGTCGAATGGTATTCAGAATGAGTATTTCATGGTGGAAAAGGCAAAGACAAAGCATTCTGGGTTTTTTATCAACAGGGGAGCACTTGAGAAAATGTTCGTCTTCTTACCTGAACATTTAAACGCGTGATTCAGCTTTGTTCTGATTTTTAAGAAGCTTACATCTTTGATTCTTGATGGTTCATGATGCGTTTCTTATGCATGATTGTCCAATCATGCATCGATCAGATACCAGGAGATGCTTTAATCGCCTGAGGATTGACTGTTTAATAGATTTGCGTAACAGTAGTATATCTGCAGTTTCCAGTGTTTATACACCTTCTTGATGTAATAAGTGAAAGAAAAGGATGCTAGATTGATTGAGTACTGTATTCCCTGTTTAGTCTAAACGTGTCATTATGCTTCTTGGTCGAGCAGAAATGTGCCATCTCCAATTGAAGTTGTGCAACCCAAGAAAAGGAAGCGCAAGGAACCGAAGAAGGATAAGAAAGATGAAACCGATGTGAAAAGGCGTATCAAAGGGCGTATAAAGGCTGCAGCGAGACAATTCCCTTCACAGTTGGATTCGCTTGCCTTGACTGATGTTCCGACAAATAGAGAGCATGATTCTTTACTAAGGATTCAACCAAGTGAACCAGAAGAGCTTTCTAGTGGTAGTGATGCTTTTCTTCAAGGCCCTGGTAGTCAGTCAAGGATATACAATGTGGGAAAGCGTGACCCTGCAGGTAAGCCTTACATCACAAGTGAATTTTTTAGGTATCAGTTCTTTGGAGTCATATGTTGCTCATCTAAATAAAATCTGATTTGTTTGGTGTTAATCTTGTGTAGAAGTTGAGAAGAATGGTGGGAGCATTGACAGGCATCTAGAGGTTAGTATTGCGCTCAACACAGAATCCGTGTTTGACGAAGGCAGGAGCACTCAGAACAGATCAGAGTACAGGTATGGCTCATCCACTGATGAAAAAAAGTGGAACTCGGCTTCTAGAGAACCCAAAGGAGTGATGAAAGTGTCGGATTCTCTGAAACTGAAGATGATGCAGCAATCAGTCAGGGAGGACGGGACAAGAGACAGTGACGGAGGTGCAGGAAAATCAGCAGCTGACCACACTGTGAGACATTTTGATGTTTGTCCTCGTTACTTGCCGCACAATTTTTTAGTGAAGATGATCTCCATGTTCATTTTTTCGCTACTTGGACATCTTAAGATCTTGTATTTCATTCATTACGAATGTTTTTGAGTCTAATTCACCTTAACAGCATACACAAGGAATGGATTCCATTTACATGTAGATACGAAATCTTATCATTCTTCGATCCTCCGAGGACATGCTGGAAGTATATATTCACGCTTTTATTCGCTGCCATTTAAGAGTGGTTGTAACAACTCTGATTAAACGCTGACTACCAAGTACACGCGTGGTTAAAACTCACCTGGATTGCCTACATGCAGCAGAAATCTTTATCACCGGGTCCAAAGGAGCCCAGCCCAGGAAGGCGTGGATGGCCGAAAGGTACGGTCATGGAGAGGGCAATCCAGGACCTTATCAAAATCGTAGCTTTACGTAAGTTTTTCTTCCAGCATCGAGAAATCATTCGGTGTTTTGTATACTTTTGACCACTTCTATGTCATTGAAAATACTGCTTATGATCTACTGCTTATGAAATACTTATGTCATAGAATCTATTTAATGTAAAATATCTATTTATCTACGGGCTTGAAATAGAACTTAATATATTGCATCTAACGACTGTTCTGATATGCATTTGGGCTCTGTGAGCAGTTTGTCCTGTGTCAGCTGAAGGTGAAGAGCAAGAGCAACCGTCGCAAGCTGGATCAAAGAGGAATCGTTTGCCACGGGAAGTGAAGACGAGGCTTGCAAAGGTCGCAAGGCTAGCGGTGTGTACCACTGAGACTTACCGCGGCCTGATTCATCACGATTGTGGCTAGTGAACAGATAGTATGTTTGTTTTTGGCAATACTACGATTTTGAGAATAATATATTCTCAGCTTTACATTGGAATGTTGAATCGAATTTTCAGTTTTATATGCCTTGGGTTTGCGTTCTTGTGAATGTTTGTGCTAGAAGGCTTTAACGTTTCCTGTCATAATTGAATGAGCAGCAGGCTAAGCAAGGAAAGGTGCCGGAAGATCTTGTTGAGCGTCTCCAAGGCATCTTAGGTCATATCATGCGTCCGAATACTCTGAAGGTGCATCTCTATTGTCAAAATTTGGATACAATGTTCCATCAATGCTATTCTTATCTCATCAATGAGCCTAAATGATTTCAAACTGTGGGATCCAATTTGGGGCACCTTGTTATCATGTCTCATAAAACATTTTGGACGATTGTACTCTTCGTTTCGTTTTTATTGGTCAGAGTATCTTTTGTTCAAATTACTGTCCTTTCCGGTAGCTTCAAGTACTTTTCGAGAAGTCTTACCTTGGTCATAAAGTCACGAAACAATAAATGGGTCATAAATGATCACAAATCCTTACTTAGGTTGTTGCTCTTTACACATGTTGCCATTTTGGAGTTGGCCTATGTATATCCTGCTAAATTTTCTAGGGTTTTTGTCCCTGTCTCCTTTTTTTCGTGTATTCCACAGAGAAATCTGAAGGAAATGGTAGAGCATGGGATATCTGCCAAGCAAGAAAAGGAGGGTCGGTTGTTAGATATTAAGCGTGAGGTTACAGAAATGGTGCGGAACAGAGTTACCTCTTTGCAGTTTCAGGTACTTCAGCAACTCAACCAGAGTATTCACTCTCTGTAGGTGCACCGTCTTGTCCCGTCACTGGAGATTGCTTTAGGATATTTTAATATTCAAATCTCAACCAATTGGTTGTCATTTTTATTATCCTCCTCCTGACCTCCTCCTCCCTTTTATACCTGGTCCTCGATTTGAGGGTTGCAGCGAACTTTGCGATATTGAAAAATAACATTCGTCGGAGCGATTCTACAGAGCAGCTCTTAATAGAACTGTTTGCTAATTGCTCACGTTTTAGGAACTGGAGAGCCGTAGGAACTCACAAAACGTGGTTCAGGGTGTTGAGGCACGAGAAGGCTCCTCAGATGACTTCCAAACAGGAGTATCGAAGAAAGCAAGCACATCCGTGGAAAAGTACAAGTGGGACCATGCTATCGAGGATCTTCTTTGCAATCTTTACGAGCAGTATTTGGAGGTCTTTACCTTCTTCCTTTGTAGTTATCATTGACACATGGAAAACTTTTGTTAGTATATGCGTCTTGCGCACAGCATTTTGCCTTCTCTTATTCATTTATCTGTAAAAGACTTCTGTCTTGTGAGTGGAGTTTCGCTTTTATAAAGATAGGTGTGGCAGGGGTTGTTAGTTACCGTTCCGATTGGACTCATGTGACGGTTGATTTTTCTCATGTCTCTAGTGGCTACGTATAGTTATTTTGAAATGCCTTGGCATATGGCGCAGGTGAGAATTTTGCTGCATATTTGAAAGATGGAATTCTGCTATCTGTCACATGGTAGGGGTCTGTGCTGTGGCTTGTTTGGAGCTTGATCGTGCATGCGTTTCAATTGGTGTTACAGGGAATGGACGAGCACAAAGGACCGCAAATTCGAAAACTTTATGTTGAGGTGAGGAGATAATTTTGATGCAATCGTATTTTGATAGTTTTTACAATAGGTGTACATCTTTATTACATGATCTGTTGATGTGATGAAATGGTCCACTCAGTTTTGTCTTTGTGTTCTGCAGTTGGCAGAGCTGTGGCCAGAAGGTTGGATGGATAACAATGGCATCAAAGCTGCCGTTTTTCGAGCAAAAGAGCGAAAGAAGCGTCTCAGCAAGTTGAACAAAGTAATATTTCATCATCTTTTTTGTGTATCTCGCTCATTATCGAGATGTCGCTATACTCGCTGCCAGTTCGTGCACTGAATTTTGATCTTGTTAGCATGTTCTCACCATCACAAAAAGTGGGCTGAAAACCAAGACATCAAAACACGATGTCTGACATTGATCTTGTTGGCATGTCCACACCAATTTGTTCATTGAGCAACTTGGGCAGTATGTGCGTTCAGTAACTAATACTAGTCAGCTAGTTGGCACTACTTGCTTTTTGTATACGGGGCCTTGGACTTCACCGAAGTTAATGAATTTTGTTCCGCCACGTTAGAATATATTATAGTGTAGACGGGAGTCTAAAGTGGGAATGTGCAGGAGCCAAGGAAAAGGAAAGCGGGATCTTCTGACACGCTGAGAGCCGATGACGACTTCAAGGACGGCTCTGTCGGGAGGTTGCTGAAATACACTCCAAGTCACAATCATGAAGAGTTCCTACCAAAGCGGAGTGATGATAGTACCCCTGAGGATGAAGCTGCTTTTCTTCGTGCCTCACAACAAGGATGGCGGCCCAGTGAGAAGATCCAGAAGCATAAACAACATGTTGGAGGTCTTGCGAAGAGTACCTCCAAAACTAGCAACGACGAGAGGTCATCAATGGATGAGATGCGGGATCATCTGGTGTATGAAAAGAATTCTCTCGTTAAGAAGAAGAGGAAGAAGGTGAAATCAGGCTCGGAAGGCGACTTCGCTGCTGCTGCTGCTGCTGCGCCTGCGCCTCTGCTATTTGGAGCAAGTCTTGGTGGCTCCAAAGAAGATAACGTGCCCCGGAAAGCAATGAAAGAGCATGATGTGCTTCTGGACGAAGGACTGGTGAGAGCCTCTGTGAAGGGTCACCACTTGGATCCTGCCAGATAATCTCCTTGCAACGATTTCGATTCCATCTTCCATTCAACTTAAGCTGTATACCATTTGTTGTATTTCTATTGTGAGCAATTTGAAGTGTTCATTTTGAGCATCCTCTGCCTGCTTCGGCTTCTCTATTTACTCTTTTGTTTTGGCTACTTTTCTGTGCATGATTGATTTGGTGCCTTGGATTTTTTACTGTCTTTATTAGGTAGCCTGAAGGTGTGCTCGGAATCTTGTGGTCCCAATAGATCTTACTACTAGAGTCAAGTTTTGTTAGGAACCCAGGCTCTTCTAATTATCAGAGAAGATGACATCCTTTGTGGCCCATGTGTCACCTGCTACTTTCTCTTTCAACTCCCCTTTCAAATTCCAATTCTTGAGTTTCTTGAGTTGAGAACTTGAAACCTTTGAGCGGCACCAATCTCTATTGAGAGTTGTGAAGGTTTCCCTGAGGTGGGCATTTGGGTAGGGAATGGTGAGCGAACTTACGGTTAAGAGGACGCCGCGTATTTCAGATGACTTCAGGTGGCACTGTTGTAGGATGGGAAAAACGTTTTTTCATTCAATTTTGGAGGGGAATATTGTATATTTCCTCATTATGGTATTATTGAGTTTTCTAAAGAAGAAGATGTTTAACCTGTAAACATTGTTGAGGACATTTTCTTATTGATGAATGACAAAGAATCTCTCCATAAGACAAAAGTACAACTATTCATTTTATCACTTTTGTGTGAAGAGAGAAGGTCTTTTACAATAGTTTGACTTCCAATGAGTGCTTTTGCTTTATTTTTAAGTCAACAATTCACAAGGTATGAAAACAAAATGATTTTCATTGTAATCACCAGTCAATCCTTTAACCCCAAAATGTTTGAGGCCTTTTTTCAGCTTCTAGGAATTTGCTTTAAATTGAACAAAAGCCAACACTTTGATAAGTCACATCATTTTTTTGAATTGTAACCATACAAATTCAAACTACACATGTTACAAATCATATAGAAAAGGAAAACACAACAACATCACGTATGAGGGTGGTAAAATTGTATGAGGGTAAAGGGCCTAACATGCACAATCCAATTAATTTATGGCTTTTAAAAATCTACTCTACAAAGTTTTTAAATGAATTTCTAATGTGATTTTCTCTCCAAGATCTAATGTATTTGATGTTCATTTCCAAGAGCCCTCAACACTACACAAAGTCAAGATTGCAATGGACATTGTGGCATAAAATCTTGAATAGAAAAATCATAGTCAATCATTTTTCAAAATCAAAATTTTTTATGCTAAAATTAGACTTTGAAGGGAATTTTTCAAAAATATAATAAAATATATAAAATAGCAACTTGGTTAGATTTTTTTATTTTTAGATTTATGGCAACTTTGGATTATACTTTATACGAAGATGTCATTCTTTGTCATATATATCTATGGTGAATTTGTTTTAATTTTTTGAGGATATTTTGAACTTTGTATTGATTTTCTTCATTTTTTCCTTGGTGATTTCAAATTTTCACAAAAAAAATCTGAAATTTTAGTACTTACAATAGGTATGAGATTTCATCTTTGAAAAATAAATGTAAAAATTTTCATTCATACAAGGCAGGGTTTTCTAATCCCACTTCACTCCTTTAGGATTAGTCTTCTTTTTGTGTGAATAAAATCTCAATCTTGATAGGAATATTTATTTAACCCTAGAAGCCCTCTAAGTAACCCAAATACTCTAATTATTGGATCAATAGGTACATTCTTTGTTTTTATAGTAAAGGTAACTTATTTTGAGGTTATTGTAGCATAAATTTTTCTCAAGTACCAATTGAAATAATAAATTATATTTCTTAAAAAAGATGTGCTCTTCTATTGTATGAAAAAGTTTCAAAAAATCATAACAAAAATTCATTCCATTTGGATTAGTAATGTGAAAAATATGGAGCTTCTTGTTTTGAAGGCAAAAATAGCATCTTGAGTTATACACTAGTAAGAGCATTACCCCCTAAATGCACAATCAACCATTTTATGATCATTATCCAATTCAAGGTAACATTTTGGGTGGAAAAAAATGATTGCAATTACAAGTTTGACTAATCATAGAAATTTTCAATTGCTAAAGATAGAAATTACATTTTTAATGAATTTTTTAATTTAGAGAATTTTTTTGACAAATCATTTTTCCACGAAAAAAGTTACCTTAAATTGGATAGTGATCATAAAATGATTGATTGTGCATTTAAGGGGCAATGCTTTTAGTGTTGTAAAGTTTACTATATGGAAAAAGTGTTGATGTTTTCAATATAAAGTATATGTACTTTTCTAAAAAATGATTGCAATTACAAGTTTGATCAATCTTAGAAATTTTCAAATGCTAAAAATAGAAATTATATTTTTGATGAATTTTTTAATTTACATCTTCAAAACCAATTTCAAACAAATCTAGAAATAATTAATATCTTTTTACCTTGCAGATACTTTCTATAAGAGTTATGGAATTTATATTTCATACAACACATTTGTAATTTGTCTAATTCCTTTTGCTCTTCATAGATTAATAAACAAAATGGATACAAAAAACATAGCCAAAAAAATTACAAGAGGATAAATAAAATAGAGGTCAAAAGATCATGTAAAGCATAAAAAATATATACGAATGATTGCAAAAATAGAAATGAAATTGTACAAATGATAAATAGAAGTATTGAAAAACAAACATAAAATGGTCAAGTGAGAAAACTAAAAAAAAAATTTAGATGCCCCTTTATAGTGCAAAAATAAACAAGAAAAAACAAGGGAGACAAATAAATCAAAAGAGATTCTTAGATTTTGAAGATTTTCAAAATGTAGCCCTTCTCTTTGCATTTTGAAGGAATCCAGAACTCAACTATGGTATTTGTGATGATTTGGGTGGCTAGCATCAAATGTTGAAGATGAAAAATGCTTTAGTATGTAGCTTTAATGCCCCTTAATGAATAAAAGGTTTCCCAATAAATATAAATATAAATTCTAGATGGAAAAAATCATTTCAAATTTTTGTGTTTTTTCTTTTGTCTAAACTTGAGTGTTTTGTGCTTAGGAAGTATAACTTTGCACTAGAGACTAAATGAAATAAAAATTATTTATTTCTAAAGCTTAGTACATTTTCATTTTTCTTGTAAAAAGTTTTGAAAATGAAAACTTAAATTTGACATCATGGGAATCTGCCCAAAATCCTAAAATGATCCTTTTTAGGACTTTGAATGCCTAAAGGTTAAAAAGAAAAGAACTTGTATGAAATAGAACATGAGCAAGAATTTTGAAATAGACCTAAAAAACATTAAATGAACATCAAAAGACCATTTTAATTTTTAAAAATAGATTATTGAATAAAATTTAAAAAAACACTAAAAGATCTTTAATGAAATCATTAAAAAGAACATGATTTTTTCAATCAAGCCATGAACATTAAAAAGAGCATCACCTATTGAACTCAAAAAAGTATATGTAAAGAAACATGAAAAAGACCTTAAAAATGAATAGAAAAAAGAACAAAGAAAGAACATCTCAAAGATTAAAATAAACAAATATAAAATATAAAAGAAAAAAAATAACACAAGAAAGAACATAAAAAGGAATTTTATGTAGTAAAATATCCTATAAAAAATAAGATCGAAAAAGTAAGAAAAAAGAACACATACAAGTGCTTAATAAGTATACTTAGTAAAGACTTTAAGAGATACTTTAAGAAGTAATTAAAAAAACATGAAAAAAAGCTTGAAGAGGTAGTTATTACAGACATTACAATTTTTTTTAAAGTAGGTAAAAAAGACACCAGTTGAAACTAGTTTGAAGTAGTAGTTAACTAAAATATTTTTACTTTAAAACACTTTTACCTTAAATTAGTGTTTGAACCTAAGACCATTTTTTTAGAATCTAGTTTCAATCTAGGATAGAATGCTTTGCACTATATTGTACTTATATAGATTTAGTGTAAGTTGGTATTTTCTAAAAGCAACCATCTAAAGACTTGTCTTCCTTTTCTTAGGTTTTCATGTGTATAAATTCTTTTATATCATTTTTTAAAGAAAGGAAAATAAATGTGGAATTTAACAGAAGTATTTTAAACAAAACATTCCAAGCCTTATTGAATTACATATAAATTTTCAAAGATTTTGGGCACAGGCACCTATTTGTAACCATAGGTTTCCTAAAATCTATCCACTTGCAACTTGTAAAGAAATGTGTAGAAATCAAAAACAATGATTGGCTCTTGCAATAGAAAAACAATTTTTTCTTGATCCATTCAATTGCTAAAGTGCTCCATTTAATCCATAAACAATGCGGAGCATGTTTTCTAGTTGATGAATGAAAAAGAATCTCTCCATGAAAATGGCAACTATTCATCCTCCCAATTCTATCTGAAAGGATGTCTTCTTTAGTAGTTTAATTGTCTAATTTCTAATGAGTGTTTTTGCATATTTTTAAGCCAACAATTCACACGCTATCTAAACAAATGATTTTCACAGTGACCAACTTGTTGTTTAAGGATGAACGATCACCCCATATACTTTGATAGAGCTCATATAGCCCCTATCAAACAATAAATATTCTTTTTCCTAGTTCAAACATTAATATCTGACTTGCAATCCACAAGATCAAATGGTCTAAAATTTCATTCACACTTTGCCATATTGGTTTACTAAAGTTTTTAATGGTTGAAATTTAATAAATGCTTCCGTTTGCTATTCTAGTCATTGCAACCAAAAATGGCATGTTTTGACAAATTTTCCTTTGAACCTCTAAAGTACATGCGATAAAGCTTCATACACTAAGTGTGATGAGTACGAGTTGTTTCTTGCAATTCCATGCAAGAAAAACAAAACATGAAATCAAATACGGCATGCCCAAGTTCTCAGAAAACCCAAACTAAGCTCCTTAGGCGTTTGTTAAAATGGGCCTTCAGTAGTAGACCTTGTTGATCTATCTCGTAAGAACTCAATGAACTTCTGCAATTGCAAAGACAATTTCTTCTTCAATTTGGGATTTTACTAACACTTGGCAATTGGATCCACATACTAGATCCCAAAAGTTCGAATCTCTCACTACAGTCTCGAAATGCATAACTGTGGCCAGTCTTCGAGTACATGTACCTGTTGTTACTTTTCAAGGAAGGACATTGCATTCAAGAGCATTGTGCAGTTTGTAAAGAATTGCAAGATTAAAAATGTAAATTGAAAAGGTTTCACTGGTTAACGAAACACACCAATTCCAGAAGATTTAACAATTAGGACATTCTCAGGCTGAAATTCCTGTCCAAACAGTGCAGCATTTGTTAACACATTCGGTCACCACAGTCCAAGCCATTGGAGCTGGAGCACACAAGCATCACGAGATCAAAAACAGGAAGCAATTTCAAACAAGTGAGTGAAAGAAAATGCTCACCTCGGTCAGTTAGGTGCTTGCAAACATACCAGTGAGAGCGCAGGCGAAGGCGGATCCAAGTTGCACAATCTCGGCTTTGGAAGAAACTGTCGTTTCTCATCTTGAGTCTCGAAATCATATTTGAGGTTTTCCTCTCACATTCTCAAAGCTTCCGACGCTAGCTACTGTACTCGGCATAGTTCGGTGATCATACATGTCATCGTGATCAAAACTAGCTGGCTGTCATATATTAAGCAGCAGCTGACTTGGTTTCTAACTCCTTCGGATCTGCAAGACTGAACCGAAAGCAAGCCGTCACCATCCCGTCTTCTAGTTAATGTATAAGCTCCTATGAATGCATTTCGAAATAACACAAGTGAAGCTCTGAAAGTGTTGATAGAAACAGACGGTCGAAGTGCAAGACTGCATGCCAATCCAGGGAATCAGTACGAAAGTCTATGACAGAGTGAAGCCCCCAAACAGGGAGGCTTACATCCACAGTGATGAAAGATCTCACCCATAATGAACCGTAGCTCCAAGTGCCTACACCACACTTAATTTGCAGGAAGCACTCAAATATGATATCGAGACTCGAGGGGATGAACGCCAGATGGAGTGGCACTCAGTCTGTGCATGTGTTAGTGAAAATAAATGAAGCTCGGCAAGTGCTTTATTCTGTTGACGTCCTGCAAAACCGAAAAAGCAACATGAAAGTTACCAAGTATTCAAATTGCTGAAAACAGGGAGACATGAATACAAAATGATCAGTGATGAAAGAACTCACTCTCTGGACGTGCAGAACCTTGTCCACAACCCACAGTGAACCCACATCGATCTATTTCAAAGTCACATGCATGAAACTCACGAAGCTTGTGTTCTATTCTGAGTGTCCACAAACTGCAATCTCAAGAAACCTAACATAAAAGCATCAAATCAAGTAACAAAACGACGCACACTGGATTCGATGAGCAACGATGACATTCGGCAAAACTTATGTACTAGCTCGGTCGCTCACAACCTTGTCTAACTTCACCAAACCAGTGAAACCACACCCCTCCCCCGACATGCACATGCACCACTCCCAGCAATGAAATAGTTTCCGCCGAAAACCAAACGAGTCCAAAACGACACTCCGGCCGTCCCTGGCCATATATTGTCGTGGGTAAGTCTGCAGAGCACTCTTAATTCCTCGCAACTACAATCGTCACAATAACAAATAGAGTGAGAACTGGATCAGCACCTGTGATCTACGTTGCGTGGAACTCCCTCCTGCCTTGGGTTGAGAGCTCAAGTTGAAGTGAGTCTCAGATCGCATCTGTGCAGGACATGCGCACGGATCCAGCTAGGCTGGAGTCCTCAATCACAAGGCGGCACAGAAGCACATGCAGCACAGAGCAAGTAGTGACTTAAGGAAGAATGGATTTGAGCTGCTCCAAGGCTCTGTTTATAGTAGCCAGCCAGAGACGGTCACTCCCCTTGCGTTGGTGCATGCTTTCCACGCCCAACGCTGAGCGTTCTTGTCGCCGGCGTCGGCCTGACTGAAAGTTCTGTGCATGTGGCGTAAAAGCAACGCTGAAGAGAGACAGGTACGTAGGTGCAAGGGAGGGGCGTCACATTCAAGTCCGTGATCACCTTCATTTGGAATTGTACAGCAGGTCTTTAATTTGAATTGGACCCGAATTGCAGGCACGATCGATGACTTCCAGCGCAAGGTTAAGGCAAGGCATGATGATCCAGCCATCGCTTCCGAGCTCCAGGGCCCATGCCCCTTGTCAGTCCTGGAATTGGATGTGATGCCGTCCTGGATGTTTATTCAACAAGTTGGGCACATATCCAGTAACTAGTTAACACACTAACTGGAACTCTGGAATGTGGGGGAGTTTCAGCAATCTTTCGCAGCAACCATTTTTTGGGTGTAGATGCAAAGTTTTGGAACATGCATGCTTTACTAGCGCCGTTTTCCAACAAACGTGAAAATTTTGAGACAAACTTACACTTCAACAAATTCGCAACATTCTTCATGAAACAAATTAATGTTGAAAATAATGTTTGCTGTAAGGTTTGAATCGAGTTTAGCAGCAAATGAATGTTAAATGCCGACTTTGTTATCGCACTTTAGTCAGTTTAGTGTGAATCTCACCTTGGAAGCGTGTCAGTTGACCACACAACATGCTCTGCAAAGGGAGCACTGCTCAGCTCTTCCAGTGTGGCAGGTTGGTGCAGATCGAATCGCACAACACTCTGCCAGGTTTCCGGTTCCTGTATGAAAGGTGACATCCATGTTTGGTGATGGACGGCAGGATAATTGACTCAGCTCTTGATTGTTTTGTTTCTCAAATTCGTGATGAGAATTTTATATGATCAAAATGATAGGTTTAGTGTTTGTCTAGGATGATTTCCGTACTAGTCATTTAGGCTTTGTGGGAATAAGTGAAGATTGTGGTTTTTATATGACAGCTAGAATTCCCAAGAACTCTCAAGGCTAGTATGACTAATATAAGGAAGTTTGCATGAATTGGCCTAATTTCCTTGGCTTTCAAAAGGGATGATTCTTTACTTTGAGTGTTAGTATATTCCTACATCCTCAATAGTGTTATGAAGAGCTAGATAAAATTCTATTTTTGTAGCTTAGTATACAATATTTTGACGATGACATTGCATTTGAATTTCTTCTAAGTTGAACAAAAGCCAACACTTTGATAAGTCACATTATTATTTTGAAAATTTTGTGACCACACCAATTCAAACTAGACATGTTACAAAATCATATAGGAAAAGTAAATACAACATCACATTTAGATTGAAAGATTTAAATGGTTGATTATGAGGGTTTTAAAACTGCGAAAGTGATTTAAAGTCTTTCAATCGTCTTTTTACAAGTCAAATCCAAGAAGTTGGTAACCAAAAAAATATGAAGACAAAGAACCTTGCACGCATAAATCTAATCAATTTATGGCCTCTAGAAATCTACTCTACAAATTTTTTTAAATGAATTTCTAATGTGATTTTTTCTCCAAGATCTAGTGTATTTGAGGTTCATTTCCAAGAGCCTTTAACACTACACAAAGTCAAGATTGTAATGGACATTGTTGAATAAAATCTTGAATAGAAAAATTATAATCAATTATTTTTATTTTGCAAAATCAAGTTTTTTGATGCTAAAATTAGACTTTGAAAGGAATTTCTCAAAAATATAAACTACTTGAAATAGTAACTTGGTTAGATTTTATTTAGAAAGTTAGAATTATGGTAAATTTAATTTAAACCAAGATGTTATTCACTACCATATACATCTATGTGAATTTTTTTTTTAATAATTGAGCATATTTTGAACTTGATATTAATTTTCTTCATTTTGAACTTGGTATTAATTTTCTTCATTTTCAAAAATTGAGCATATTTTGAAATTGGTATTAATTTTCTTCATTTTCAAAAATTGAGCATATTTTGAACATGGTGATTTCAAATTTTGACAAAAAAATCTAAAATTTTTAGCAGTTATAAAAAACATGAGATTTCACTTTTGAAAAATAAATGTAAGAATTTTCATTCATACAAGGCAAGGGCTTCTAATCGCTCCTCACTCTTTTAGATTAGTCTCCTCTTTGTGTGAACAAAATCTCAATTTTGAGAGGAATACTTTCTTAACCCTAAAAGCCCTCGAATAACCAAGGCAATTGCCAAAATACTTCAATTATTGGATGAATAGGTACATTCTTTGTTTCTATAGTGAAATCATCTATTGGACCTTTTAAGTTTGTAATGTCTTTACAGCATTAATATGGTCTACATTTTAAATTGTTTTTGAGCCCTTTAGCTAAAGTTTATATTGTGCCTATTCACCACTTTTGGTGCAAATATCAATGCTTCTTTGTAGGTGTTGAAGAAGAATTAATTACCTAGTCAGAAATTATTCCATTAGTATAATAAGTTCGTTCCAAGGGAGATGGTCAAGTAGGGAATCTATGCTAGTAGGTTCAATAATCCAATTTGTAAATCCATAGTCAAAAACAATACTACAATGACATTGCACATACACATGACACCAATTTGGCTGAAATACAATTCTATTAAAATCCCGAATTGGTCATTAAATCACCGTTACAGATTCAACAATAATTTCACAAATTAATCTTTCAATACACTCTCACAACTTATCTTGCAAATCATCCTTTATACTCTAATCGCTATCCTAATTAAAATCTAATTTTCAACACTCCCAACATTCCAACTAGGCTCTAATAATCCTTCATAGCTTCAACTAAGCTTGATTTAAAATCATTGCTCCTATCACTATTTTTCATCTTTCAGCACAAACTTTCTTAAATTCAACAATTAACATCCTTCTTCAATTATCTCCTAACTTGGATAATTTTCTCTCACTTCATTTGTACATCACACACACCGCCATGCATTGGCACACACACATCCCAACTGGGACATAGACACACTCAAACCGATCCGACCTTGGATCCACAACACACTTCCCAACTGGGAAATCACACAACAAAACAAAATACATAGCCTGACCGACTGGGATTCGCACTAGCTTCACTCGCTGTAGGTAAAAAAGAATGAACACAATTTGGGACCTAATAGGACTCACAAAGACGGTTACTACTTGGAGAAGACAACCAACTGACAACATCCAATTTGGATTTGAAACAACACCAACAACGATACCAATTTCACTCAACCCGCTAGCATTCATCCAATTCGATTGATCAAACATTTAACTCTAAATTCACTACTTACCAAATCAAACTTCACTACCTACCTCACAATTTTGGACATTCACCAAATCATAACATCAACTCTTGACTTGAAAAATAATTCCGATTCGGTTATCTACAGTAGGTGAAAAATAGTTTGAACAAAAGTCCGTATGAGCAAAGTCATTTCTATTTTACAAACTTCTTTGGGATGAAATTTTACAACACTTGAATTTCACATTAAATAGACACCAAATATTTAATTTTTTTTTCAATTGAGTTAATGATTGAAGTTCTTGTTGATTCAAAGTAGGTCATAATACTAAAGTTATAACTTTGTTATCTAAAATTCTTGTTTTGACTGGCAAGAATTCAAACTTCTATATTTTGCTTCAAATACTTATAAACACTTAATAAGACAAAGAATTATGATAATTGAAAAAATTTATAGATTTGGGTCATTGTAAGAAACACCACTACTATTTATTGTAACATATTGAGTTTTGAAGTTCTATTGTCTTATAATTGTTGACTCCTAAGTCCAAAGAACATGAAACTTTTATTGGAGATGATTCAATGTATGTTAATGATGAATGTAATTTTTTTTAATTTTAAAAAATTATTTTCTATTTAAATGAGATTTTCATTAATATGTCACAGTTGTAGTTTTTAAGGTTTTTACTACGTTCCAAGTACCCAAATTGATGCATATAGAGCTCAAATTTGTATGGTGTGCCTAGAGAAGGGTATGAAAAAATATTATTTTTATGTATTATACATGCAAGTGAAGAGGGATAACTGATGTGTGTGTTTTTGAACAATGACAAGTATAAATAGCAAAAAAAATTGGATGGATGTGAGTAGCATCTTGCCTACACAAATGGACAATTTTTTAGTTTTTTTCCCCTGAGTCGTCTTTTTTTTTCCATGAATTAAAGTTTTCACTTTAGTAACTTTGTGGAAAATAAAATCTGTGAGTTTTCATAGTACATAATAGTATTCATAGTACCTTGGAATACACGTGTCAACAATGCAAAAGATCACCACTAAGATCGATGGCTACTAAGTCATCGTCCATAGTACTCATAGTACTCAAAATAATTCAACAAAATCTAGAATCGCAGGGAAGGCCAAAAACGCCCAGTGTTTTTTGCATTGATCCATTTACAAATTATCAAAGTCATGTTGATTTTTCTAACATTTTAGATTTGGAAATTCATATCTCACTTCATAAAGATCATTATTACATGATTTTTAAGTGGAAATGGAACTAGTAATAAAAAATAGCTATAAGTCATAGTTTTAGCTCAAGAACATTTGAATTCTATTTTTAATAATTTTGGACCCAAAATGATCTTATAGGTCTTATTGTATGTAGAGAGGTAATTTCTTAATTTTTTCCCTCTTCAAAACTTCTTGTCTCCCTAGGAATGGGTAATGTGTTATGGTTAATTAGTATATCTTTTATTTTGAAACCCCTACAATTCTATTGTTCCTATAGGGGACAAAATAGATTTTGGACAATCTCTTACAATTTGAATTTTTTTTATGATTTTTTGAAAAATTTTCATACAATAGGAGAGTACATGCTTTTTTAGGAATATCAATTTTAATTCAATTGGTGCTTGGAAGAAAAATTTATACTACAATAACCTCAAAACATAAAAGTCTAACAAAAAGAAATCCACAAAAATTGAAATAAAAATAAAATATTAATTTTTTTTCATGTCGATTATGATTTTGTCTACATGGGAAGCTTTGATTTATTCTATTTGGATAAGTTATGTGAAAGTTATGGAGCTTCTTGTTTTGTGGACAATCATAGCATCTTGAGTTATACACAAAGAGCATTACCCTCTAAATGTTCAATCAATCATTTTATAGTTACTATCCAAATGAGGGATCATATTTTAGACAATTTTTTATGAAGTAGGGGTCCAAAGTTATTTTCAGTTCTATAGTGTATCTTTTTTCTTCAAAAATTTGTGACTAACTATTATCAATTTAAAAATATAAATAATTCAAAATACATACTTTTAAAGTAGAAAATCGTATTCAAATCTTTTTATTTTCTTTAAATTTAATTTTTTGAAGTAAGTAAGGGATCCAAAATCTTTGCCTTACATGGATTGTGTAATGCATAGAGTGACCTCTCCTCGTTGTAGGCATTGCATTATCAAATAAACAACATTTTTAATCCTTCAAAGTAATCATTTCAAATAACACATATCTAAATGTACATATTAACAAAGAGTACCAAAATGACGTCATTTGATATTTTAAATAAATTTCTTCAATGTTTTTGTGTAGTGGAGACAAATCTTTTTTTTCGTATGAAAAATTCCTTTTAAAATCCTTAAAAGACTTCAATTTTGATGAAATATTTTGCGTGTATATTCCACAGGTGCAGGAAAGCAAAACCACATTTGGTTGATTCACCTCTTAGTAAAATATTTTCCAAATACTCATAATATCTTAAATTAAATTGAATTTTTTCTACTAGAATTTCATGCAAGAAATGTTTAAACCACCAAGTTTGACAACCTATGTGCAATTAGAATGTTTTTTTATGAACTTAGTAATTTTAAATTCAATGTTTCTTCAATTCATCCCACTTTGGGGGCTTCTCTCGCATAGTGCACTACATTTTCTCAGATAACTTTGAACTAAAAAAAGTTGGAGAATCAAGTTAACTTTTATCTCCAACAATCTGTTTGTGATTTGGAGTCTCCAATGAAAAGTTATGTACAAAATTCAGAGAGGGGTTGGAATGAAATTTCTTTTTGACATTTGTAAACACCCTCTCTGAAATTTGCCCATAACTTTCAATTGGAGACTCCAAATCACAACCGGATTGTTGTAGATGAAAGTTTACTTGAATCTCCAACTTTTCTTGGTTCAAAGTTTTCTAAAGAAAAGACACTCTACTATGCGAAAACAGCCCCCAAAGTAGGCTAAGTTGAAAAAATGAATAACAAAAGATTGCCATAAGCCCATAAATAATTTTTAGTTCATCAAATATTCATATGTTATTACATGTGGTGCAATGGTTAGAACCTTGCACCCCTAAGCAAAGGGTGCAAGGTTCAAACCTCCTTGCTTGCACCCTGCCCATGTGGCGGATTGCCGTGTAGGCGTTTGCCTATGTGGTAGTTTGCCACGTGGGCAATTTTTTTTTAAAAATCAACAAATTTTTGTTGAAATTTTTTTCCAAATCAATTAGTTTTAGTTTTAATTTTGTTCAAATTAACAAAATTTTATTGGATTTTGTCCAAATCAACAAAAAATCAACAAAAAATTGTTGAACAATGTCCAAATCAACACGTCCTTTTTAATAAAAATCAGTACGTCCAAATCAATACATTTTTGTGAATTTGGACGCTGATTTTTCTAGTAGTGAAGGTACTAAGACAAAATCCAAGAAATCCACACTGAATCTTCTTCCCCAAACAACACTTAAGCAAGAAAAAGAAAGGAAATAAGATGCACCAAATGCATCCACCTGCAAAACTCACTCATATTCTCCAAATAGAAAGGCACCAGACCTTCATTCTTTCAAACTCTCATAACTTTCAATAAAATGTTTCAAATGCTTTGAGAATTGAGTTTTTAAAAAGCTATAGAAGATTATTCTAATGCTTTCAAATCTCAAAAAAAAGATAAAATCTACAAGTCAAGGTGGTCGCTCAAATCTTTGCTCCTCTTTATTTTGGTGGCAGTAGATCCTCTTCCACTCACTCACTTATAATTTTTCATTTACAACTTCAAATTAAGCAAAAATAGCCTTTTTAGAAACACAAGAATTTCATAAACAAAATCTCAAAATTTCATTGCAAAATTCAACATACATTAGAAGCTATGACTCTTCAAATTCACAACTTTCTTTATATACAAATCCAACATACAACTTGCTTGTAAAGAAAAAATTGAACCTACCTACCAAAATAAATCCTAGGGTAGGGGGGAAACCCATGTACAATTACCATGGGTCTTCAAATCCTCATTGGTCATAGGAAAATCTTTTCATAATTTCTAATTCACCTCCAAAGACCCAAACTACCACCAAAATTATATTTTAGTAGGTAAATCTCGTTTAAACCTCTATCTTTCAATTTTAAACATATGGATGAACTAAAAAATATAAAATGATCACTACACTAGAATAAAAACCAAACATAGGTAAAAATTAAAGTCAAAGAAGAATATTATTTCATTTGTATAAACATCAGAATGCGCCAAACAATAGCAGTCATATAATTTGCACGTTTAGCCTTTGTTAAAGGATCCACTAGCCCTTTTAATCAACGTTGATGGTCAGGATTTCCTCTAATCGGTCTAACCATATAATAGTATTGTTCTTCATTTGAGCCTTCAAAACTGCTTTTAAAAGTCACATCTTGAGTGCTTGCTTTAACACAACTAATTTGAAACACAATCATCGAAGCACGGACATCTCTTTGTAGATTATTTCAACGCCCAAAAAGGACCACCTTCCTCTCGTGGATGGACTTGCCATAATATCATTAATATTGGTTAGGTTGGCTGATTTGGCAATTGAGACAAAAAAAAGCTCTAGCTCCGCTTTTGATTGAAACTTTGGATCTTACGACTCCATAAAAATCCTCCACTTCAACATTTAAAAATCAAACTTCATAACAGATCACAAGTTCTATAGAATTAAGGAGACTGACTCAAATTAATGAAACTAATCCAATGTTGAAATCTTTATATCATTCTCTGTCAGTTACAAGCGTTACCTTAAAGCCACTAAAAGCGTCATCAATAAGTTTTTCTTTTTGAACCTTTCTTATTAAAAGTATATTATTCATCCTCAATCAAAAAAATCAGCCCAAACTCAACTTATAGTTAACTCATTGTGTGGTCCCTCCATTACATTAAAGCATTGGTAGTTCACATTGAATGGACGTTAAATATATCATTTTTTTAAGTGAGTTAATGTTGAATTTCTTGTTGATTCAAAGTAGGTCATAAAAATGTTTTTGATACTAAATTTATAGTTTTTTTTATCTAAAATTCTTGTTTTTGAATGACAAGAATTCAAACTTCTATATTTTGCTTCAAATGCTTACAAACACTTAAGACAAAGAACTATAATAATTGGAGAAATTTATAGATTTATAAGTGGTCAAAATCATGTTGATTTTTCTCACATTCTAGATTTGGAAATTCATATCTCACTTCATAAAGATCATTATTACATGATTTTAAAGTGAAAATGGAACTAGTAGAAAAAATAACTATAAGTCATAGTTTTAGGTCAAAAACATTTGAATTCTATTTTTTAAAATTTTAAACCCAAAATGATCTTATAGATCTTATTGTATGTAGTGAGGTAATTTCTGAATTTTTCCTTTTTAAAACTTTTCCTCTCTCTAGGAATGGGTAATATGTTATGGTTAATTAGTATATCTTTCATTTTTAAACCACTCCAATTCCATTGTTCCTATAGGGACAAAATAGATTTTGGACAATCTCCTACAATTTGAATTTTTGTCATGATTCTTTGAAATTTTTCCATACAATAGTGGAGCACATGTTTTTTTTGGAATATCATTTCTAATTCAATTGGTGCTTGGAAGAAAGCTTTATACTTCAATAACCTCAAAACATGAAAGTTTAAACAAAAAAAAATCCACAAAAAATTGAAATAAAAATAAAATTTTGAAAATTTGTTCCTTGTGGATTATGTGTTTGTCTACATGGAAAGCTTTGATTCATTCCATTTGGATTAATAATGTGAAAGTTATGGAGCTTCTTGTTTTGTGGGCAATCATACCATCTTGAGTTACACACAAAGAGCATTACCCTCTAAATACACAATCAACCATTTTATGGTCACTATCCAAATGAGGGAAATAGTTTGGGTGGGAAAAACCAAAGAAAATTTTGATTTACCAAAGAAATGAAATACATGAAGAGTATGTAACTATAGCTCACATTGTCACTTGTAGTGAATGAATTATAAACCGTTTAATTTTTAGAAATGTGTGTAGGAACATAGAGGCTTACTATACACCAAGCACTCTACCTTTTTGTATATTTTTTTGTACTTGAATGAACATTCTATTAATAGTAAATACTCTCAAAATCCCAAGGCTTCAAAAGCTTTTTTCGCTCACCTAAACATCACTATAGGGCTATACAATTGCTCTTTGTTGCCTCCAATGCTTTCAATTTGGCCAAGCCTCTGAAGATATCCTTGCGACGAGAATAATAGTGTAGACGACTTGCATGGTCCACCGCATCAAAGAAGCCCAGACTTTGAAATCCATTGTCCTTCCGCCTTTGTTTGCGGACACTTTGAAGACCCTTAGATGCGGAAGGAAATCTGGCCCCTCGAGTAGGCATTTTGGATAGCATCGTATTCACATTGTTTACAAATGGAAGTCCACCTCCAGCTTGAGAAATCGTTGACAATCTCTAACAATCCTCTACCAAAAAATTTCATGACCCTTCATGAAAATAAACAAGAAAAATTAAAGGGTCGGCAAAAGGAAACAAAGAGATTAAAAGAGATTCTTAGATCTTGAAGATTTTCAAAATGTAGCCCTTCTCTTTGCATTTTGAGGGAATCTAGAACTCAATTATGGTATTTATGATGATTTGGGTGGCTAGCGTCAAATGTTGAAGATGAAAAATTGCTTTGGTATGTAGCTTTGACACCCTTTAATGAATAATAGATACAAATATAAATTCTATATGGAAAAAATCAATTCAATTTTTTGTGTTTCATTTTTTGCCTAAACTTGAGTAATTTGTGCTTAGGAGGCATAACTTTGTGCTAAACACCAATTGAAATGAAAATTATTTATTTCTAAAGCTTAGTACATTTTCATTTTTCTTGTAAAAAGTTTTGAAAATGAATACTTAAATTTGACATCATGGGAATGTGAACAAAATCCTAAAATGATCCTTTTTAGGACTCTGGATGCCTAAAGGTTAAAAAAAAAAGAACTTGTATGAAATAGAACATGAGCAAGAATTTTGAAATAGACCTAAAAAATATTAAATGAACATTAGAAGACCATTCTAATTTTTTTAAAAGATTATTGAATAGAATTTTAAAAAGCACTAAAAGATCTTTAATGAAATCATTAAGAAGAACATGATTTTTTTAATAAGCCATGAACATTAAAAAGAGCATCCCCTATTATACACAAAAAAGTATGTGTAGAGAAACATAAAAAAGACCTTAAAAATGAATAGAAAAAAGAATAGAAAAAGACCATCTCAAAGATTAAAATAAACAAATATAAAATATAAAAGGAAAAAAAATAACACAAGAAGGAACATGAAAAGGAACTTTATGTAGTAAAAATTCCAATAAAAAAAAAGATTAAAAAAATAATAGAAGGAACACATAAAAGTGTTACAATAAATATACTTAGTAAAGACATTATCATATGCTTTAAGAAGTAATTAAAAAAACATGAAAAAGAGCTTGAAGAGGTAGTTAATACAAACATTACAATTTTTTTAAAGTAGGTAAAAAAGACACTAGTTAAAAATTAAAACTAATTTCAAGTAGTAGGTACTAGGTAACTAGAACACTTTTACTTTAAAAATGTCTGAAGCAATAGTTAACTACAAAAAATTTACCTTAATCCTCGCTTTAATTTAGTGTTTGAAGTAGTAGTTAATTAAAACACTTTTACTTTGAAACACTTTTACTTTCAATTAGTGTTTGAACCTAAGACTACTTTTCCAAAGTATAAATAACATGGGACTTTCATGGCTCCTTCATTCATTTTACATTCCTATTTGACTTCTTCTCTTGGCATTACCAATGGCTCCCATATCTCCTAAATCTTGGCATTTAAATCATTCTGGAAAAAGATATCCGGACCCTCCTCGTGAGAGGAAGAGTATTTTCCTAGAAAATGAGGTCCATGCATTGCTCAAGAAGAGGCCAATGAAGAAACATGGTTTGCTTCAAAAGGGAAAGATGAAGGGTGGTAAGCCAACAACTTCTAAGATACCCTCCAAGAGACTTTTCTTTTACCCCAAAGCAAGATGCCAAGCACTGACATTGGGAGCTAAACCATTGTTACATTGTGAGGCCTTCGAGCCATTACAACCAAAAAGCAAGATAGTAGTGGAAAGGCTAGCAACAAAGCCAATTTGGAGCATCTGGGATTAGCCATAGTAGGGTAGATAATCTAGCCCACTAGAATCTCTAGGGTTTTAGAGTTTAGGATTCTAAAGAACGCTCTGCACTATATTGCACTTATACATATTTAGTGTAAGGTGGTATTCTCTAAAAGCAACCATCTAAGGACTTGTCTTCCTTTTTTTAGGTATTCATGTATAGAAATACTTTTAGATCATTTTTCAAAGAAAGGAAAATAAATGTAGAATTTAACACAAGTGTTTTAAACAAAAAATTCCAAGTATTGTTGAATTACTTATAAATTTTCAAAGATTTTGGACACAGGCACCTATTTGTAACCATAGGTCTCCTAAAAATGGTCCACTTGCAACTTGTAAAAAAATGTGTAGAAATCAAAAACAATGATTGGGTCTTGCAATAGAAAATACAATTTTTTCTTGATCCATTCAATTGCTAAAGTGGTCCATTTAACCCATTAATAGTGCAGAGCATATTTTCTAGTTGATGAGTAAAAAAAGATCTCTGGATGTAGGACAAAAGTGCAACTATTCATCCTCCCAATTCTGTGTAAAAAGGGAATGTCTTCTTTTATTAGTAGTTTAATTGTCTAACTTCTAATGAGTGCTTTTGTATTTTTTTAAGCCAACAATTCACACGCTATCTAAATAAATGATTTTCACAGTGACCAACTTGTTGTTTAAGGATGAAGGATCACCCCATTTGGATTCTCCAACTAATAATGGGGTCCATTTGAAGAAGCTGTAGCATACTACTATACTCTTTGTGCTTGAGGCACTTGCAAATATTGTTGTTCATGAATCAATTCAATCCATTTATGACTTTGCATGCACTGATGTGAAGCATGCTTTGCAGGGCTTTCTCTTTCATTTTTTATGAAGTGCCAAAGTGGTGATATAAAATGTTACAATGATGCTCCAAAATTCAACATTCATCCACATATTAAATAGAAAGTTTCACAGTAGCACATATTGCATGTCCATAATTTTGCATGTCCACATATTGCATATTGCATGTCCACATATTGCATGTCCATAATTTAGGCTTTTTATGTTTAGACTTTTATGTTTTGAGGTTATTGTAGTATAAATTTTTCTTCCAAGCACCAATTGAAATAAAAACGATATTCTTAAAAAAACATGTGCTCTTTTATTGTATGAAAAAATTTCAAAAAATCATGACAAAAATTCAAATGTAGGAGACTGTGTAAAAGTATATTGTCCCCTACAGGCGTGCCTACAGGAACAATGGAATTGTAGGGGTTTCAAAATAAAAGATATACTAATTAACCATAACACATTACCCATTCCTAGGGAGACAAGAAGTTTTGAAGAGGGAAAAAATTAAGAAATTACCTCTCTACATACAATAAGACCTATAAGATCATTTTGGGTCCAAAATTATTAAAAATAGAATTCAAATGTTCTTGAGCTAAAACTATGACTTATAGCTATTTTTTATTACTAGTTCCATTTCCACTTAAAAATCATGTAATAATGATCTTTATGAAGTGAGATATGAATTTCCAAATCTAAAATGTTAGAAAAATCAACATGACTTTGATAATTTGTAAATGGATCAATGCAAAAAACACTGGGCGTTTTTGGCCTTCCCTGCGATTCTAGATTTTGTTGAATTATTTTGAGTACTATGAGTACTATGGACGATGACTTAGTAGCCATCGATCTTAGTGGTGATCTTTTGCATTGTTGACACGTGTATTCCAAGGTACTATGAATACTATTATGTACTATGAAAACTCAGATTTTATTTTTCACAAAGTTACTAAAGTGAAAATTTTAATTCATGGAAAAAAAAGACGACTGAGGGGAAAAAAACTAAAAATTGTCCATTTGTGTAGGCAAGATGCTACTCACATCCATCCAATTTTTTTTGCTATTTATACTTGTCATTGTTCAAAAACACACACATCAGTTATCCCTCTTCACTTGCATGTATAATACATAAAAATAATATTTTTTCATGCCCTTCTCTAGGTACACCATACAAATTTGAGCTCTATATGCATCAATTTGGGTACTTGGAACGTAGTAAAAACCTTAAAAACTACAACTGTGACATATTAATGAAAATCTCATTTAAATAGAAAATAATTTTTTAAAATTAAAAAAAAATTACATTCATCATTAACATACATTGAATCATCTCCAATAAAAGTTTCATGTTCTTTGGACTTAGGAGTCAACAATTATAAGACAATAGAACTTCAAAACTCAATACGTTACAATAAATAGTAGTGGTGTTTCTTACAATGACCCAAATCTATAAATTTTTTCAATTATCATAATTCTTTGTCTTATTAAGTGTTTATAAGTATTTGAAGCAAAATATAGAAGTTTGAATTCTTGCCAGTCAAAACAAGAATTTTAGATAACAAAGTTATAACTTTAGTATCAAAAACATTTTTATGACCTACTTTGAATCAACAAGAACTTCAATCATTAACTCAATTGAAAAAAAAATTAAATATTTGGTGTCTATTCAATGTGAAATTCAAGTGTTGTAAAATTTCATCCCAAAGAAGTTTGTAAAATAGAAATGACTTTGTTCGTAGGGACTTTTGTTCAAACTATTTTTCACCTACAAAGAAGCATTGATATTTGCACCAAAAGTGGTGAATAGGCACAATATAAACTTTAGCTAAAGGGCTCAAAAACAATTTAAAATGTAGACCATATTAATGCTGTAAAGACATTACAAACTTAAAAGGTCCAATAGATGATTTCACTATAGAAACAAAGAATGTACCTATTCATCCAATAATTGAAGTATTTTGGCAATTGCCTTGGTTATTCGAGGGCTTTTAGGGTTAAGAAAGTATTCCTCTCAAAATTGAGATTTTGTTCACACAAAGAGGAGACTAATCTAAAAGAGTGAGGAGCGATTAGAAGCCCTTGCCTTGTATGAATGAAAATTCTTACATTTATTTTTCAAAAGTGAAATCTCATGTTTTTTATAACTGCTAAAAATTTTAGATTTTTTTGTCAAAATTTGAAATCACCATGTTCAAAATATGCTCAATTTTTGAAAATGAAGAAAATTAATACCAATTTCAAAATATGCTCAATTTTTGAAAATGAAGAAAATTAATACCAAGTTCAAAATGAAGAAAATTAATATCAAGTTCAAAATATGCTCAATTATTAGAAAAAAAATTCACATAGATGTATATGGTAGTGAATAACATCTTGGTTTAAATTAAATTTACCATAATTCTAACTTTCTAAATAAAATCTAACCAAGTTACTATTTCAAGTAGTTTATATTTTTGAGAAATTCCTTTCAAAGTCTAATTTTAGCATCAAAAAACTTGATTTTGCAAAATAAAAATAATTGATTATAATTTTTCTATTCAAGATTTTATTCAACAATGTCCATTACAATCTTGACTTTGTGTAGTGTTAAAGGCTCTTGGAAATGAACCTCAAATACACTAGATCTTGGAGAAAAAATCACATTAGAAATTCATTTAAAAAAATTTGTAGAGTAGATTTCTAGAGGCCATAAATTGATTAGATTTATGCGTGCAAGGTTCTTTGTCTTCATATTTTTTTGGTTACCAACTTCTTGGATTTGACTTGTAAAAAGACGATTGAAAGACTTTAAATCACTTTCGCAGTTTTAAAACCCTCATAATCAACCATTTAAATCTTTCAATCTAAATGTGATGTTGTATTTACTTTTCCTATATGATTTTGTAACATGTCTAGTTTGAATTGGTGTGGTCACAAAATTTTCAAAATAATAATGTGACTTATCAAAGTGTTGGCTTTTGTTCAACTTAGAAGAAATTCAAATGCAATGTCATCGTCAAAATATTGTATACTAAGCTACAAAAATAGAATTTTATCTAGCTCTTCATAACACTATTGAGGATGTAGGAATATACTAACACTCAAAGTAAAGAATCATCCCTTTTGAAAGCCAAGGAAATTAGGCCAATTCATGCAAACTTCCTTATATTAGTCATACTAGCCTTGAGAGTTCTTGGGAATTCTAGCTGTCATATAAAAACCACAATCTTCACTTATTCCCACAAAGCCTAAATGACTAGTACGGAAATCATCCTAGACAAACACTAAACCTATCATTTTGATCATATAAAATTCTCATCACGAATTTGAGAAACAAAACAATCAAGAGCTGAGTCAATTATCCTGCCGTCCATCACCAAACATGGATGTCACCTTTCATACAGGAACCGGAAACCTGGCAGAGTGTTGTGCGATTCGATCTGCACCAACCTGCCACACTGGAAGAGCTGAGCAGTGCTCCCTTTGCAGAGCATGTTGTGTGGTCAACTGACACGCTTCCAAGGTGAGATTCACACTAAACTGACTAAAGTGCGATAACAAAGTCGGCATTTAACATTCATTTGCTGCTAAACTCGATTCAAACCTTACAGCAAACATTATTTTCAACATTAATTTGTTTCATGAAGAATGTTGCGAATTTGTTGAAGTGTAAGTTTGTCTCAAAATTTTCACGTTTGTTGGAAAACGGCGCTAGTAAAGCATGCATGTTCCAAAACTTTGCATCTACACCCAAAAAATGGTTGCTGCGAAAGATTGCTGAAACTCCCCCACATTCCAGAGTTCCAGTTAGTGTGTTAACTAGTTACTGGATATGTGCCCAACTTGTTGAATAAACATCCAGGACGGCATCACATCCAATTCCAGGACTGACAAGGGGCATGGGCCCTGGAGCTCGGAAGCGATGGCTGGATCATCATGCCTTGCCTTAACCTTGCGCTGGAAGTCATCGATCGTGCCTGCAATTCGGGTCCAATTCAAATTAAAGACCTGCTGTACAATTCCAAATGAAGGTGATCACGGACTTGAATGTGACGCCCCTCCCTTGCACCTACGTACCTGTCTCTCTTCAGCGTTGCTTTTACGCCACATGCACAGAACTTTCAGTCAGGCCGACGCCGGCGACAAGAACGCTCAGCGTTGGGCGTGGAAAGCATGCACCAAAGCAAGGGGAGTGACCGACACAGACGGTGCGGTAGGGTTCTCTGTCTGGCTACTATAAATAGAGCCTTGGAGCAGCTCAAATCCATTCTTCCTTAAGTCACTGCTTGCTCTGTGCTGCATGTGCTTCTGTGCCGCCTTGTGATTGAGGACTCCAGCCTAGCTGGATCTGTGCACATGTCCTGCACACCATGTGCACAGATGCGATCTGAGACTCACTTCAACTTGAGCTCTCAACCCAAGGCAGGAGGGAGATCCACGCGCCGTTGATCACAGGTGCTACTTGAGCTCTCAACCCAAGGCAGGAGGGAGTTCCACGCGCCGTTGATCACAGGTGCTGATCCAGTTCTCTCTCTATTTGTTATTGTGACGATTGTAGTTGCGAGGAATTAAGAGTGCTCTGCAGACTTATCCACGACAATATATGGCTAGGGACGGCCGGAGTGTCGTTTTGTACTCGTTTGGTCTTCGGCGGAAACTATTTCATTGCTGGGAGTGGTGCATGTGCATGTCGGGGGAGGGGTGTGGTTTCACTGGTTTGGTGAAGTTAGACAAGGTTGTGAGCGACCGAGCTAGTACATAAGTTTTGCCGAATGTCACCGTTGCTTGATCGAATCCAGTGTGCGTCGCCCGGGCTGTTTCAGTCGTTTTGTTACTTGATTTTATGATTTTATCCGTGTTAGGTTTCTTGAGATTGCAGTTCGTGGACACTCATAATAGAACACGAGCTTCGTGAGTTTCATGCATGTGACTTTGAAATAGATCGATGTGGGTTCACTGTGGGTTGGGGACAAGATTGTGTACGTCCAGAGAGTGAGTTCTTTCATCACTGATCATTTTGTATTCATGTCTCCCTGTTTTCAGCAATTTGAATACTTCGTAACTTTCATGTTAGTTTTTCGGTTTTGCAGGACGTCAACAGAATAAAGCACTTGCCGAGCTTCATTTATTTTCACTAACACATGCACAGACTGAGTGCCACTCCATCTGGCGTTCATCCCCTCGAGTCTCGATATCATATTTGAGTGCTTTCTGCAAATCAAGTGTGGTGTAGGCACTTGGAGCTACGCTGCTACGGTTCATTATGGGCGAGTTCTTCCATCACTGTTGATGTATGCCTCCCTGTTTGGGGGCTTCGCTCTGTCGTAGACTTTCGTATTGATTCCCTGGATTGGCATGCAGTCTTGCACTTCGACCGTCTGTTCAGAGCTTCACTTGTGTTATTTTGAAATGCATTCATAGAAACATATACATTAGCTAGAAGACGGGATGGTGACGGCTTGCTTTCGGTTCAGTCTTGCAGATCCGAAGGAGTTAGAAACCAAGTCAGCTGCTGCTTAATATATGACAGCCAGCTAGTTTTGATCACGATGGCATGTATGATCACTGAACTATGCCGAGAGACATAGCTAGTGTCGGAAACTTTGAGTGTCTGAGACGAAAACCTCAAATATGATTTCGAGACTCAAGATGAGAAACGCCAGTTTCTTCCAAAGCCAAGATTGTGCAACTTGGATCCGCCTTCGCCTGCGCTCTCACTGGTATGTTTGCGAGCGCCTGACTGACCTGGGTGAGCATTTTCTTTCACTCACTTGTTTGAAATTGCTTTCTGTTTTTTATCTCATGATGCTTGTGTGCTTCCAGCTCCAATGGCTTGGACCGTGGTGACCGAATGTGTTAACAAATGCTGCACTGTTTGGACAGGAATTTCAGCCTGAGAATGTCCTAATTGTTAAATCTTCTGGAATTGGTGTGTTTCGTTAACCAGTGAAACCTTTTCAATTTACATTTTTAATCTTGCAATTCTTTACAAACTGCACAATGCTCTTGAATGCAATGTCCTTCCTTGAAAAGTAACAACAGGTACATGTACTCGAAGACTGGCCACAGTTATGCATTTCGAGACTGTAGTGAGAGATTCGAACTTTTGGGATCTAGTATGTGGATCCAATTGCCAAGTGTTAGTAAAATCCCAAATTGAAGAAGAAATTGTCTTTGCAATTGCAGAAGTTCATTGAGTTCTTACGAGATAGATCAACAAGGTCTACTACTGAAGGCCCATTTTAACAAACGCCTAAGGAGCTTAGTTTGGGTTTTCTGAGAACTTGGGCATGCCGTATTTGATTTCATGTTTTGTTTTTCTTGCATGGAATTGCAAGAAACAACTCGTACTCATCACACTTAGTGTATGAAGCTTTATCGCATGTACTTTAGAGGTTCAAAGGAAAATTTGTCAAAACATGCCATTTTTGGTTGCAATGACTAGAATAGCAAACGGAAGCATTTATTAAATTTCAACCATTAAAAACTTTAGTAAACCAATATGGCAAAGTGTGAATGAAATTTTAGACCATTTGATCTTGTGGATTGCAAGTCAGATATTAATGTTTGAACTAGGAAAAAGAATATTCTTTGTTTGATAGGGGCTATATGAGCTCTATCAAAGTGAAACTTGTATTCCAATTGAACCTTAGTTACTCTACTATTAGATACAAGCTAAATCTTAAATTTCTAAATCCAAAAATGGACCGATGAAGCTCAATGTTGCCATGGACACACACAGATGTGCTTAAATGTGCTCACACACCTTCGTTGTGTGTAGCTTCTCAGTCTTGGCACTGGCCCTGCGAAACGAAACATGAAGCAGTGTTATGCATATAATTACATTTCGACATCTTATAGGCAAAGCAATTCAGAAGAAATTACATCTCCAATAGCCTTCGAACTAAATCAGCAAATGAGCACACCGGGACAGTGGTAACACCTGGAAACTTGTACATGCGAAAGGGTCCCGACATTCCCAAGTGGATCTGGACAACAACCGCATCATCTCCGACCTTCTCCAACACGCCTTCCTCTTCAACTTTCCCGGGAGTGCGAAACTGAAAATTCCAGCAAACGCTCACAATCTCACATTCACATCTATGCTCTGTTTTCAGAGGAAGATTAAGTCGCAAACAAAGTACTGAAGAAGTTTGGAAACAGCAAAGCCAAGGTAGGAAGCCCATTTGCGAGGGGGTCCATCTCCTGCGGGCTGAAAGTCATCTAAAACATGCTATTTCAGTACATTTTTAACTTGTTTTGGAAATCATTCCATATTTTATTTGAATTTGAAATTGTCAGAACTAGTTGAAGTAGTTGTAGTAGAACTAAGTACTCCCCCTGAGCTCTTTCATACAGTATCTATACCATATTTTATTTTACTGCATCGGAATCTCAAGCATGTGCAGTTAAGCCTCACAAGAAAATAATTTCCGTCCCATTGAAATGAAACCTACAGTTGAAACCCACACAAATGTTAAGTGAAGGGAAGTTTCCTTTAGTAGATTATTTGAAAATTTATAGCTTGATTTTAAGGCTTAATAATTATCTGGACAATATTGGTAATGGTGTTGACACAATGGTAGACACAATGGTAGACACAAATATGGAAAATCATCAGTGCCCAATTCAACACTGCTGACAAAACTATCCTCCCTCACAATCCAACAGACCTCCACACAAACAAACAATCAAAGAGCATCTGGAATGTTGAAATTCGGCAGGGAGTCACTGAATTGGGAGTCCCCAAATGAGTCGACGGATCCATCGAATCTCGCGGTGCGGGGGCGGGTGCTTGCTTGCAAACATGGAGTCTGTTTCGCATTCTGACTTTCGGGTTTTTAACCCCTAAATGACGGATCCATGACCATTGATTTCAAATCTCACTGCCCATCACTCAGTTTGATGTAATTTTACAACTAGATATGCATGAAAATTTTTATATTTACTTTTCAGAGATGTTTCAGGTATTAAATGTCTTTTGTATTTCATATGGAAAATTGATTTTTTTGCATTCCTATTTAACTTCTTCTCTTGGCATTACTAATGGCTCCCATATCTCCTAAGTGTTGGAATTTAGATCATTCTAGAAAAAGGTATCCAGACCCTCCTTGTAAAAGAAAGAGTATTTGTTTAGACATCCATGCATTGCCCAAGAAGAGGTCAATGAAGAGATGTGGTGTGCATCAAGAAGGAAAGACTCATGTTATGAAGGGTGGTGAGCCACCAACTTCCAAGGGCCAAGGTACCCTCCAAGAACTTTTCTTTTTCCACAAGGCAAGATGCTAGGCACCGACATTGGGAGCCCAACCATTGTTACATTATAAGGCCTCCAAGCCAACACAAACAAAAAAAACAAGATGGTGGAGGAAAGGCCAGCAATAAAGCCAATCTGGAGCATTTGGAATTAGCCTTAGTAGGATAGATAATTTAGTTCACTAGAAGCTAGTTTCAATCTAGGATTCTAGAGTTTAGGATCCTGGAGAATGCTCTACATTATATTGTACTTATACAAATTTTGTGTAAGGTAGTATTCTCTAAAAGCTACCATTTAAGGATTTTTTTTCCTTTTTCCTAGGTTTTTGTGTATAGAAATAATTTTCAATCATTTTTCAAAGAAAGAGAAATAAATGTGGAATTTAATACAAGTATTTCTTTTAAATTCCAAGAATTATTGAATTACTTATAAATTTTCAAAGATTTTGGACATAGGCACCTATAGGTGAAAATCAAAAACAAGGATTGGCTCTTCATCAATTTCGGATTTCACTAACACTTTCACTAACACTTCACAATTGGATCCACATACTAGATCCCACAAGTTCGAATCTCTCAGTCTGCAAATGCATAACTTCGGCCTCTATTGGAGTACATGTACCTGTTGTTACTTTTCAAGGTAGAACATTGCATTCAAGAGCATTGTACAGTTTGTAAAGAATTGCATGATTAAAAATGTAAATTAAAAAGGTTTCAGTGTTTAACGAAACACACAAATTCATGCAGATTAAACAATTAGGACATTCTCAGGCTGAAATTCCTGTCCAATCAGTGCAAGTCATTGGAGCTGGAGCACTCAAGCATCACGAGATAAAAACAGGAAGCAATTTCAAACAAGTGAGTGAAAGAAAATGCTCACCTCGATCAGTCAGGTGCTTGCAAACATACCAGTGAGCGCAGGCGAAGGCGGATCCAAGTAGCACAATCTCGGTGGCCATCGCCTGTGGAAGCAACAATTGAAGCTGTGAAAGTGTTGATAGAGACGAACGATCGAAGTGCAAGACTGCATGCCAATCCAGGGAATCAATACGAAAGTCTATGACAGAATGAAGGCCCCAAACAGGGAGACATACATCCACAGTGATGAAAGAACTCACCCATAATGAACCGTAGCAGCGTAGCTCCAAGTGCCTACACCACACTTGATTTGCAGAAAGCACTCAAATATGATATCGAGACTCTAGGGGATGAACGCCAGATGGAGTGGCACTCAGTCTGTGCATGTGTAAGTGAAAATAAATGAAGCTCGGCAGGTGCTTTATTCTGTTGACTACTGCAAAACCGAAAAAGCAACATGAAAGTTACCAAGTATTCGAATTGCTGAAACAGGAAAACATGAACTCACTCTCTGGACGTACACAACCTTGTCCACAACCCACAGTGAACCCACATCGATCTATTTCTAAGTCACATACATGAAACTCACTAAGCTCGTGTTCTATTTTGAGTGTCCACGAACTGCAAACTCAAGAAACCTAACACTGATAAAAACATCAAATCAAGTAAGAAAACGACGCACACTGTATTCGATGAGCGACGGTGACATTCGGCAGAACTTATGTACTAGCTCGCTCGCTCACTACCTTGTCTAGCTTCACCAAACCAGTGAAACCACACCTCCCCCCCGACATGCACATGGAGCACTCCCAGCAATGAAATAGTTTCCGCCGAAAACAATCGAGTAGAACACGACACTCCGGCCGTCTCTAACCATATATTGTCGTTGGTATGTCTACGGAGCACTCTTCCTCGCAACTACAATCGTCACAATAACAGATAGACATAGACAGAGAGAGACAAATTTATCAGCACCTGTTGATGATCAGCACCTGTGATCTACGTCGAGTGGAACTCCCTCCTGCCTTGCCTTGAGAGCTCAAGTTGAAGTGAGTCTCAGATCGCAGCGTGACACATGTGCAGCTAGCTAGGCTGGAGTCCTCGATCACAAGGCGGCACAGAAGCACAGAGCACAAAGCAAGCAAAGCAGGGACTTAAGAAAGAATGGATTTCAGCTGTTCCAAGGCTCTGTTAATAGGCCAGCGAGGGGCCAGGGGAAAACCCTATCGCATCGTCTGGGTTGATCACTCCCCTTGCTTTGGTGCATGCTTTCCACGCCCAGAGCTCAGCGATCAATGTACAAGCGGAAATGGGCGTCCTTGTGGCGGTCGCGCGACTGCCTGAACGTTCTGTACATGTGGCGTAAAAGCAACGCTGACGAGAGACAGGTACCTACCGATGAGCAAGGGAGGGGCGTCACATTCAAGCTAGCCCGTGATCACCTTCATTTCGAATTGTACAGCAGGTCTTTAATTTGAATTGGACCCGAATTGCAGGAGCGATAGATGACTTCCAGCGCAAGGGATCATGATCCAACCATCGCTTCCGAGCTCGAGGGCCCATGCCGCTTGTCAGTCTTCGCGTGTAGCTGGTCGTCCTGGAATTGGATGTGATGCCGTCCTGGATGTTTATTCAACAAGTTGGGCACATTAACTACTTAACACACTAACTGGAACTCGGGAATGTGAAGGGAAAGCGAGGTTTCAGCAATCACATGCAGCACCCATACACTTAAAGTAAAGAATCATCCCTTTTGAGAGGCCAATTCATGCAAACTGTCTCCCTTATCCTAGTCGTACTAGCCTTGAGTTCCTGGGAATTTTGACTTTCATATAGAAAGCACAAATTCCACTTATTCCCACAAAGCCTAAATAACTAGTGAAGACGAGGCTTGCAAAACTCGAAAGGCTAGCGGTGTGTACCACTAAGACTTACCACGGCTTGATTCATCACGATTGTGGCTAGTGAACAGATAGTATGTTTGTTTTGGGCAATACTACGATTTTGAGAATTACACATTCTCAGCTTTACATTGGAATGTTCAATCGTATGTTCAGTTTTATAGGCTTTGGGTTTGCGTTCTTGTGAATGTTTGTGCTAGAAGGCTTTAACGTTTCCTGTCGTAATTGATTGAGCAACAGGCTAAGCAAGGTCATATCATGCGTCCGAGTACTCTGAAGGTGGATCTCTATTGTCAAATTTTGGATTCCAATCATACAATGTTCCATGCGCTTTAGCACGATCATCAATGAGCCTAAATGATTTCAAACTGTGGGATCCAATTTGGGGCACCTTGTTATCATGTCTCCTAAAACATTTTGGACGGTTGTACTCTTCGTTTCGTTTTTATTGGTCAGAGTATCTTCTGTTCAAATTACTGTCCTTTCCGATAGCTTCAAGTACTTTTCGAAAAGTCTTACCTTGGTCATAAAATCACGAAACAATAAATGGGTCATAAATGATCACAAGTCCTTACTTAGATTGTTGCTCTTTACACATGTTGTCATGTTGGAGTTGGCCTATGTATATCCTGCTAAATTTTCTAGGGTTTCTGTCCCTGTCTCCTTTTTATCGTATACTCCATAGAGAAACCTGAAGGAAATGGTAGAGCATGGGATATCTGCCAAGCAAGAACAGGAGGGTCGGTTGTTAGATATTAAACGTGAGGTTACAGAAATGGTGCGGAACAGAGTTACCTCTTTGCAGTTTCAGGTACTTCAGCAACTCAACCAGAGTATTCACTCTCTGTAGGTGCACCGTCTTGTCCCGTCACTGGAGATTGCTTTACGATATTTTCATTTTCAAATCTCAACCAATTGGTTGTCATTTTTATTATCCTCCTCCTGACCTCCCTTTTATACCTGGTCCTCGATTTGAGGGTTGTGGCGAACTTTGAGATAATGAAAAATAACATTCGTCGGAGCGATTCTACAGAGCAGCTCTTAATAGAACTGCTTGCTAATTGCTCACGTTTTAGGAACTGGAGAGCCGTAGGAACTCAAAACCTGGTTCAGGGTGTTGAGGCACGAGAAGGCTCCTCAGATGACTTCCAAACAGGAGTATCGAAGAAAGCAAGCACATCCGTGGAAATGTACAAGCGGGACCATGCTATCAAGGATCTTCTTTGCAATCTTTACGAGCAGAGCAATATTTGGAGGTCTTTACCTTCTTCCTTTGTAGTTATCATTGACACATGGAAAACTTTTGTTAGTATATGCGTCTGGCGCACAGCATTTTGCCTTCTCTTATTCATTTATCTGCGACAGTTGCAGACTTGTATCTTGTGAGTGGAGTTTCGCTTTTATAAAGATAGGTGTGGCAGGGGTTGTGAGTTACCGTTCCGATTGGACTCATGCGACGGTTGATTTTTCTCATGTCTCTAGTAGTGGCTACGTATAGTTATTTTGAAATGCCTTGGCACATGGCGCAGGTGAGAATTCTGCTATCTGTCACATGGTAGGCGTCTGTGCTGTGGCTTGTTTGGAGCTTGATCGTGCATGCGTTTCAATTGGTGTTACAGGGAATGGACGAGCACAAAGGACCGCAAATTCGAAAACTTTATGTTGAGGTGAGGAGATAATTTTGATGCAATCGTATTTTGATAATTTTTACAATAGGTGTACATCTTTATTACATGATCTGTTGATGTGATGAAATGGTCCACTCAGTTTTGTCTTTGTGTTCTGCAGTTGGCAGAGCTGTGGCCAGAAGGTTGGATGGATAACAATGGCATCAAAGCTGCCGTTTTTCGAGCAAAAGAGCGAAAGAAGCGTCTCAGCAAGTTGATCAAAGTAATATTTCATCATCTTTTTTGTGCATCTCGCTCATTATCAAGATGTCGCTATACTCGCTGCCAGTTCGTGCACTGAATTTTGATCTTGTTAGCATGTTCTCACCATCACAAAAGGTGGGCTGAAAACCAAGACATCAAAACACGATGTCTGACATTGATCTTGTTGGCATGTCCACACCAATTTGTTCATTGAGCAACTTGGGCAGTATGTGCGTCCAGTAACTAATACTAGTCAGCTAGTTGGCACTACTTGCTTTTTGTACACGGGGCCTTGGACTCCACCGAAGTTCATGAATTTTGTGAATAGATTAGTGTAGACGGGAGTCTAAAGTGGGAATGTGCAGGAGCTAAGGAAAAGGAAAGCGGGATCTTCTGACACGCTGAGAGCCGATGACGACTTCAAGGACGGCTCTGTCGGGAGGTTGCTGAAATACACTCCAAGTCACAATCATGAAGAGTTCCTACCAAAGCGGAGTGATGATAGAACCCCTGAGGATGAAGCTGCTTTTCTTCGTGCCTCACAACAAGGATGGCGGCCGAGGCCCAGTGAGAAGATCCAGAAGCATAAACAACATGTTGGAGGTCTTGCGAAGAGTACATCCAAAACTAGCAACGACGAGAGGTCATCAATGGATGAGATGCGGGATCATCTGAGTGGTGTATGAAAAGAATTCTCTCAATAAGAAGAGGATGAAGGTGAAATCAGGCTCGGAAGGCGACTTCGCTGCTGCTGCGGCGCCTGCGCCTCTGCTATTTGGAGCAAGTCTTGGTGGCTCCAAAGAAGATAACGTGCCCCGGAAAGCAATGAAAGAGCATGATGTGCTTCTGGACGAAGGACTACCAGTGGTGAGAGCCACTTGGATCCTGTCAGATAATCTCCTTGCAACGATTTCGATTCCATCTTCCATTCAACTTCAGCTGTATACCATTTGTTGTATTTCTATAGTGAGCAATTTGAAGTGTTCATTTTGAGCATCCTCTGCCCGCTTCGGCTTCTCTATTTACTCTTTTTGTTTTCGCAACTTTTCTGTGCATGATTGATTTGGTGCCTTGGATTTTTTACTGTCTTTATTAGGTAGCCTGAAGGCGTGCTCGGAATCTTGTGGTCCCAATAGATCTTACTACTAGAGTCAAGTTTTGTTAGGAACCCAGGCTCTCCTAATTATCAGAAAAGATGACATCCTTTGTGGCCCATGTGGCACCTGCTACTTTCTCTTTCAACTCCCTCTTTCAAATTCCAATTCTTGAGTTTCTCGAGTTGAAAACTTGAAACCTTTGAGCGGCACCAATCTCTATTGAGAGTTGTGAAGGTTTCCCTGAGGTGGGCATTTGGGTAGGGAATGATGAGCGAACTTACGGTTAAGAGGACGCCGCATATTTCAGATGACTTCAGGTGGCACTGTTGTAGGATGGGAAAAACGTTTTTTCATTCAATTTTGGAGGGGAATATTGTATATTCCCTCGTTATGGTATTATCCAGTTTTGTAAAGAGGAAGATGTTTAACTTGTAAACATTGTTGAGGACATTTTCTTATTGATGAATGACAAAGAATCTCTCCATGCAAGACAAAAGTGCAACTATTCATCCTCCAAGTTTTGTGTGAAAAGAGGTCTTTTACAATAGTTTGACTTCCAATGATTGCTTTTGCTTTATTTTTAAGTCAACAATTTACAAGGTATGAAATCAAAATGATTTCCATTGTAATCACCAATCAATCCTTTAACCCCTAAATGTTTGAGGCCTTTTTTCAGCTTCTAGGAATTTGCTTTAAATTGAACAAAAGCCAATACTTTGATAAGTCACATCATTTTTTTGAATTGTAACCATACAAATTCAAACTACACATGTTACAAATCATATAGAAAAAGAAAACACAACAACATCACGTATGAGAGTGTTAAAATTGTAAAAGTGATTTGAAGTCTTTTAATTCTCTTTTTACATGTCAAATCTAAAAAGGAAAAGATATGAGGGTAAAGGGCCTAACATGCACAATCCAATTAATTTATGGCTTTTAAAAATCTACTCTACAAAGTTTTTAGATGAATTTCTAATGTGATTTTCTCTCCAAGATCTAATGTATTTGAGGTTCATTTCCAAGAGCCCTCAACACTACACAAAGTCAAGATTGCAATGGACATTGTGGCATAAAATCTTGAATAGAAAAATCATAATCAATCATTTTTCAAAATCAAAATTTTTGATGCTAAAATCAGACTTTGAAAGGAATTTCTCAAAAATAAAATAAACTATATAAAATAAAAACTTGGTTAAATTTTTTATTTTTAGATCTATGGCAATTTTGGATTATACTTTATAAAAAAAGATGTCATTCTTTGTCATATACATCTATGGTAAATTTTTTTTTAATTTTTTGAGGATATTTTTAACTTGGTATCAATTTTCTTCATTTTTTCCTTGGTGATTTCAAATTTTCATAAAAGAATTTGAAATTTTTAGCACTTACAATAGGTATGAGATTTCATCTTTGAAAAACAAATGTAAAAATTTTCATTCATACAAGGCAGGGTTTTCTAATCCCTCCTCACTCCTTTAGGATTAGTCTCTTCTTTGTGTGAATCTTGATAGGAATATTTATCTAACCCTAGAAGCCCTCCAATAACCAAGGTAGTTGCCAAAATACTCCAATTATTGAATCAATAGGTACATTCTTTATTTTTATAGTAAAGATAACTTATTTTGAGGTTATTGTAGCATAAATTTTTCTCAAGCACCAATTGAAATAATAAATTATATTTCTAAAAACAAATGTGCCCTTCTATTGTATGAAAAAGTTTCAAAAAATCATAACAAAAATTCATTCCATTTGGATTAGTAAGGTGAAAGTTATGGAGCTTCTTATTTTGAAGGCAAAAATAGCATCTTGAGTTTTACACTAAGAGCATTATATACCCCCTAAATGCACAATCAACCATTTTATGATCACTATCCAATTCAAGGTAACATTTTGGGTGGAAAAAATATTTGTCAAAAAAATTCTAAACAAACTAGATCATGCTATCTTTTAATTTTTAGATTCTAAGCTAAAATTTCTATTATCATACAAAAGTTACAAGAAAATAGTTCAAAGTGTTTAGTATTGCATAGTGTTGTAAAGCTTATTATATGGAAAAAGTGTTGATGTTTTCAATATAAAGTATATGTACTTTTCTAAAAAATGATTGCAATTAGAAGTTTGACCAATCATAGAAATTTTCAATTACTAAAGATAGAAATTATGATTTTGATGAATTTTTGAATTTACGTCTTCAAAACCAATTTGAAACAAATCTAGAAATAATTAAAACCTTTCTACCTTGCAAATACTTTCTATAAGAGTTATAGAATTTATATTTCATATAACACATTTGTAATTTGTCTAATTGTTTTTGGTATTCATAGATTAATAAACAAAATGGATACAAAGAATATAGCCAAAAAAATTACAAGAAAACAAATAAAATAGAGGTCAAAATATCATATAAAGCATATAAAATATATATGAATGATTGCGAAAATAGAAATGAAATTTTACAAATGATAAATAGAAGTATTTAAAAACAAATATAAAATAGTCAAGTGAGAAAACTAAAAAAAGAATTTAGATGCCTCTTTATAGTGTGAAAATAAACAAGGAAAAACAAGGGAGACAAATAAATCAAAAGAGATTCTTAGATTTTGAAGATTTTCAAAATGTAGCCCTTCTCTTTGCATTTTGAGGAAATCTAGAATTGACCTATGGTATTTATGATGATTTGGGTGGCTAGTATCAAACGTTGAAGATGAAAAATTGCTTTGGTATGTAGCTTTAATGCCCTTTAATGAATAATAGATACAAATATAAATTCTATATGGAAAAAAATCATTTCAATTTTTGTGTTTTTTTCTTTTGTCTAAACTTGAGTGTTTTGTGCTTAGGAGGTATAACATTGTACTAGAGACCAAATGAAATGAAAATTATTTATTTCTAAAGCTTAGTACATTTTCATTTTTCTTGTAAAAAGTTTTGAAAATGAAAACTTAAATTTGACATCATGGGAATTTGCCCAAAAATGAACCTTTTTAGGACTCTGAATGCCTAAAGGTTAAAAAGAAAAGAAATTGTATGAAATAGAACACGAGACCTAAAAAACATTAAATGAACATAAAAAGACCATTTTAATTTTTTTTCAAAGATTATTGAATAGAATTTTAAAAAACACTAAAAGATCTTTAATGAAATCATTAAGAAGAACATGATTTTTTCAATCAAGCCATGAACACTAAAAAGAGCATCACCTATTATATTCAAAAAAGTATATGTAAAGAAACATGAAAAAGACCTTAAAAATGAATAGAGGAAAGAACAAAAAATGAACATCTCAAAGATTAAAATAAACAAATATAAAATATAAAAGGAAAAAAATAACACAAGAAGGAACATAAAATGGAACTTTATGTAGTAAAATTTCCTATAAAAAAAGATTTAAAAAGTTAGAAAAAGGAACACATAAAAGTGCTTCAATAAATATATTTAATAAAGACATTAAAAAGTACTTTAAGAAGTAATTAAGAAATACTTTAAGAGATTATTAAAAAATACTTTAAGAAGTAATTAAAAAAACAGGTAGTTATTACAAACATTCCAATTTTTTTAAAAATAGGTAAAAAAGACACTATTTAAAATTAGTTTGAAGTAGTAGCCAACTAGAACACTTTTACTTTAAAAATGTTTGAAGCAATAGTTAACCACAAAAATTTTACTTTAATCCTCGTTTTAATCTAGTGTTTGAAATAGTAGTTAATAAAAACACTTTTACTTTGAAACACTTTTACTTTCAATTAGTGTTTGCACCTAATACCATTTTTCCAAAGTATAAATAACATGGAACTTTCATGGCTCCTTCATTCATTTTGCATCCCTATTTGACTTCTTCTCTTGGCATTACCACTGGCTCCTATATCTCCTAAATCTTGGCATTTAAATCATTCTGGAAAAAGATATCCAGACCCTCCTCGTGAGAGGAAGAGTATTTGCCTAGAAAATGAGGTCCATGCATTGCTCAAGAAGAGGCCAATGAAGAAACATGGTTTGCCTCAAAAGGGAAAGATGAAGGGTGGTAAGCCAACATCTCCCAAGATACCCTCCAAGAAACTTTTCATTTACCCCAAGGCAAGATGCCAAGCACCGACATTGGGAGCTAAACCATTGTTACATTGTGAGGCCTCCGAGCCATCACAACCAAAAAGCAAGAAGGTAGTGGAAAGGCCAGCAACAAAGCCAATCTGGAGCATCTGGGATTAGCCATAGAAGGGTAGATAATTTAGCCCATTAGAATCAAGATTTAGTCTAGGGTTTTAGAGTTTAGGATTCTAGAGAATGCTCTGCACTATATTGTACTTATACAAATTTAGTGTAAGGTGGTATTCTTTAAAAGCATCCATCTAAAGACTTGTCTTCCTTTTCTTAGGTTTTCATGCATATAAATACTTTTAGATTATTTTTCAAAGAAAGGAAAATAAATGTGGAATTTAACACAAGTATTTTAAACAAAACATTCCAAGCATTATTGAATTATTTATAAATTTTCAAAGATTTTGGACACATGTACCTATTTGTAACCATAGGTCTCCTAAAATCTATTCACTTGCAATTTGTAAAGAAATGTGTAGAAATCAAAAACAATGATTGGCTCTTGCAATAGAAAAAACAATTTTTTCTTGATTCATTCAATTGCTAAAGTAGTCCATTTAATCCATAAATGATGCAGAGATTGTTTTCTAGCCGATGAATGACAAAGAATCTTTGGATGTAGGATAGAAGTACAACTATTCATCCTCCCAATTCTATGTGAAAAGGAAATGTCTTTTATAGTAGTTTAATTGTCTAACTTCTAATGAGTGCTTTTGCATTCTTTTAAGCCAACAATTCACACGCTTAGCCTATCCAAAAAAATGATTTTCACAATGACCAACTTGTTGTTTAAGGATGAAGGATCACCCCATTTGGCACTATAAGAAAACAGGCTTTTTTCTAATGTCAAAAAAAACGTGCGCAGGTGTTCATTTTAACGGGGTCGACATCATCGTTGATGTCGTCCAAAATCCGTCAAAAATTAAACGTCAAAAATCTGAGTAAATTTTCGAAAACGTCAGTAACAACATGCCGATTTTTGGTGACGTCACAAAAAATTTGGGCTTGTTCCAAACTTCTATAAGTGTGACACGTGGAGGGGTCCACAATGCCACCTCATTTTTTTTTTGGGCACATTTTGACACGTGGACTTTTTCCTTCTCCCCTCCTTCGTGCCCAGGGCAGTGATGTGGACCCCAAAAAATCTGACGTGGAAATTACAAAAATCTGACGTGGCGCATCCTAGTTAGTTGACACGTGGACAAATTTATGTGTTTGTTGCTGTTGGATTCATGTTGTAGGTGACATTGTATCCAACGTCAGCGTGTTCATAAAGACATCAAAGTGAATTTCAGCTTGTTAACGTAGACAAGTTGATTATGTTATAGAAACTTTATAGATTGTCATTAGCAACAGCTAGACGTTTGTATACATGTTTAATTTGACATATCACCCAATGTGCACTGGATTCCTTTCAACTTCATTAGAATTGATGAGGACATTGCCACTAACATCAGGAATAACTTCTATAATAACATGGACTGTTTCTGTGGATGTTGTATTTGACATGGCATACAATGGCAAAGTTGTCATATATTGTTTCCATTGATGTTGACATTTAACAACCTTTATGGATTATTGGCTCTGTAAATGTGGTTCTCTAGGCTACATCTATGCTGAAACACATGAACATGTTTTACAATCTGTAATTTGGGACCCAAGAACTTCAGAGATGGCCTTAGCATCTACATAGGCTAGGGTTGAATACAAACACTTGGTGAATGATTGCATGTGGTTGACAAACACCCTAAAAATGGTTGATACTTTACATATCTTGACTTGCAACAACCATGACTACATGTTATTCAAGATTGCTACATAAAATGAAAACAATAAAAAGCACACAACCATGGCTAAGGAAAGTATGTATGTTACTTTATTGTTCAAATGAGGCATATTGAAGGACCTTCTCAAATGTCAATATGAGCGTGTGTTTGACGTTCTGGGATCACAGCCCTACTTCACGTCATACTGCCACAGTGCCTACGTCCTAGGAACTCCAAGTCCAAGAATTTTAACAAAACCCGCAAACACGACCACAAGCACGGAATGTTGTATCAGACGTCCTTCTCAACGTCCTTGACGTCTTCCGATACATGAACGACAACATCACTACGAACAAATATCACTTTCGCTGGACCAATGATCTCTTGCTACTCGCCCCCTGCATCAATCCATTGCCATTTTCAGCACCAATGAAGTCATTGATACAACCATCCTTACGTAGAAAGGAGCACATACAAGACACCAACAACCCTTACGGACGTTGAAGTTCACATCCACGCCATGTGACACGAAAAATGACTGAAGTGAATGGACATGTCTTCACCTTTGCTTGACCTTGGATACCTTCAGATGTGGCCACGGGCTTCGGTGCTACTCCTTTGGACGCATTTGTCTTCGTTGGTACCTTCCCAACCTTCTCTGATGGCATGGCTTTGGTTGCACGACGAGGTCTGCCTGTTGACTCCGCCGGTGCTGACTCTACGGGTGCTTGAACGTCTTCCTGTGAAGCATAAGCACACACAGAAGATAATTACAAATCAAGTCTCAAGCACCTTCTTTACATGCATTTCCCTTGACGTCAAAGAAGACATTTGATGTGATGGATATAGAAGTTTGCGACGCCTTCAACAACGTCACACATAGCAAGCGTGGACGACATGTAGTACATACTACATGTTTACTACAAGGGGCTTTACTCACCTCGCGTGGTGGCAACAGTTCCACGATGCCTTCGGTGGGCAATTCGTAGACATCGTCCTCTTCCTCTTGGATGTCTTCTTCCTTTGCTTCGGGGACCACAGTTGTTGATTTTGATGCCTCGGTGGACATTGGCTCCAAGGTGTCCTCTGCTACGTTCACGTCTGCAGTTTCTTCATCCGACATCACAAGGACATCGGGTCCAGCAACATCTCCATGAACAGGGACTGCGTCTTCCACAACGTCACCTGCTATAGGGCTTGAAATCTGAAGAGGAGGGGCATCAGTTTGCAGCATAGGCATAAGAAAATCGGACTGTACCGTCTTCCACGCTGCCGTGGTCTGTGACATTGGCTGCATTGTTGCTGCTTCATTCACCAATGGAATGGAGTCCATTCCAGCCTCCAATGATCAGGGAGTGGGCCCTTCTCTCCCTTGAAGCGCATCCTTCAACATGTCCTCGATCCGCTGCTGCGATGATTCAAGGCGGACCATGGAGCTCTCTAACTCCGACATCCGTGTCCGCACCTCGTCAAGCTCACGTCCGTAATCATAGCGGCTTTTGTTCTTCCGCTCACTAATTCGCTTCAACTCTTTTGCAACTTCAGCATCTATCTCTGCATCAAGTGGTTCGTGACCCAAAACCAACGACTGCAATACCACAGTGCATACATTACTGTATTACAAGAAAAGAAAAAATTGGCCTCTTAAGCTTGCTATGGCTATTCTCTTTGAGAGCATTGCATCCTAGTGACACCAAGGAAGCTGCCTTGCAACGAAAGTAAACCACTTCAATTACTTTGGCTATAACCCCATTATGTCTTGTTGTTTACAACGTCATTAAGAGCACGACACGCCTTCTAAGACATCTTCTGAAACATCATATGTCTTTCATAATGCAACATACAACAACACCTGCTAGACATGACAAGACCATGACAGGCCCACTATCACGCAACAACAAATAAAGAGTCTGAAAATTCATATGGGGGGGGGAATGCGCAACACTCATCAAGCAAGACACAACTTGCCTCTCAACAGCCTTTGTAGCTGTGGGCACACTTGCCTTACCCTTGGAGATTGCACGCATGTGCGTTGACTTTGCTTGTGCAACTTTAGTGGCCCGCAAAGCAACAAGTCCATCCCAATACGGCTTATGGAAATCCGCTGGCATGGGCTTCTCAGCATCAATCAATTGGTTCAACTTGAACCGCAATGTGATCAATGACTTCGTTATAATGGGACCCAGGAACTTCTCACTCACACGATCCGACTGACCACACATCTGCCAGTCTGAAATATAATCCAACCATTAGTTTGTCCTACAGAAGATAGTGATACCAAACTTTCTTCGTGGAGACAAAAAGGTATCCCAAAGAGACATAAAAAGCCTCCATGGGGCAAATGGGGACAAACCTTGACAACGGAAATGAAAACATGGCAAGCCTAGACACAGGATCCGTTACTTCCAGAAGACATACGGTGTTCAAAAAAACGTCACAAATGACATTCAAATGAACGACATCAATGTTGTTTATGACATGGTACTAAACAAGCACATATGCAATGACAAACAAGGAAGTTTGGAATTTTTAATAGACCTGGTTTGGGCATACCTGAGTACAAGCGCTTGAACAATGTCCTCCTCAATTCCTTAGGCTGCCCCTCCCAGCCTACTGTAGGGTCAAGGGACTTTGCATATTTGTTGACGTCTTTTGTCAGGGGGTCTCTCATTGGTCCATGTGGCTCTCCATTCCCATCCAATTCAATGGGTTTCTTCATAGCACTACTCGCCGTTGATTTTGTCTTCTTTTGGGTGTGTGCTGCTTCAATAACATCCTCCGTGTCACCGGAGTCTTCATGTCCAAAAGCTGCTTCATAGCCAGCACTACAGACCACACTTTTGTTTGTCAATGCTCTCGATCATTTGGCACAGAAATAGAGAAATCATGTCCAAGGAGGAATTTGTTTTCCTTTCAGTGACGGTAAATAGTTTGACTACATGCATTCATTGAGGAGCTGAAACTAATTGAAGTTCAGTCAATGAAATGAAAAAACGATCCGCTACTGCAATGACGGTTTCTTTATATGTCAATCCAAACAACGTACATGTACCTCGTGACATTATAATGAACATGGTAGATTCTCTCTGACGTCAAATTGAAGTAGAAATACAAAACCCTAATTGCACGGGCTGTGGACTTGCTATGAAAATGACAACAATGTTTCATTCAAGAGGGCTTCACGATAGGGTTTAGGATAAATTGGAAAACAACTTCTACTAATTGAATTACACACATCTGTGCTGACGTCAGAGGAAACAAGAAGATGTCATGGGAGACGTCAAGACAGATGTCATAGGAGACGTCAAGAAAGATGTCATAGGAGACGTCATGGGAAACGCCGTCAGAGACGTCTCCGTAAACGCATGCACTGTCACAGAGGCGTTGAAGGCTTGTTAGCATCATAGCATGCACGAAACGTCCTCCATTATCACTGACGTCACATCATACAAGACTGAAACATAGAAAATGGACACATACCTCCAATCTTGCTCCTTCAACTCGCCGCTTCCATCGCCGTAGCTCGCCCCTACTTCATCGTCCTCGTGCTCCTCCTGCTCCTCGGACACGTTGACCTCCACCAGCACATGCTTCCGCTTGGGCGGAGGAGAACGCAGCCTTCCAGCGCGGTTCCCTTTGCCGGGCAGCTCACAGGGGTCCTCTCGCGCCTTGGAGCGGCGCTCCGTCGCCAATCGCATGTATGGGGCCACCTCCTCCTCCGCTGACCATTCTCCCGTACGCTGCACTGTCTTCTTGCGGGGAGTAGGGTTTCCTCGAGGCCTTGGCATTGCGCGTGGGCTATGGACCGCAACAAAAAAAGTGTCGTCCTACAAAACAGAAGGAGAGGGAGGAATGCCCGTGAGCTACAAGCAAGCGTGCACTTTAGAAAGAGGCCAATTTCGCTCTCTACAACTCAAATTTTGGACTGCCATTCATCCTCTGGTACCCTAAAGGAAGAATGACTACAATGCCGAAGCCCAAGCACTAAGCCCAAGCACCAAAATTTCAAATACTGAAATGCTACTTCATGTGCTCCCAACGAAATTGCAACAACAACGTGTGATTATGCGTGGATATAAGACACTGAGGCAACACAAATTACAAAAAAACCCAATCGGGCGCAGCAAAACCAGAGGCGCCGCAAATTTCAGCCTGTTCGGAGAGACAGCGCACAGACAGGGAGGAGACAGCGAGGCGCCGGGGTTTGAAGTGGGGGGCGGGCCTATAGCCGCAGCGCCTACCCCTTAACTGCGCGCCTACGTCCCAACGCTGCGGCATGTCGGCGCGGGCAGACGTCGGGCGGCGGTGTGGCGCGGCCGGTGGAGGAAGATCTTTGCGCTCCTACTCCTCCTCTTCAATCGGATGCCTGCAGGTATGCTCTTCCCCTATGAATTCAATTAAAAAAAAATTGGATTTTGGTGGTATTTTCCCTACCTGGGTTCCTGGATCCATCGAATTAGGGGTTCCAATGAGAGGAAGTGCGTTGGAAGTTAGGAATTTCTCGTCGTACAGCAGCGAATTCTCAACACTTCCGACTCCTGTGTGTCCTTCCATAGCAACCTTCTTCAGTGCGCTCTTCAGTGGGATACGCCTTGAACACTGAGAAACTAAGGTTAAAAGAACCACCGCCGCCTCTGCCTCAGTCACATTTTCTTCAAGCGCGTCTGCAAAATGAACTACCCTGTTGCGCTTAGTTGACTCAGAATTCAATGCCATAGCAATGAAGTAGCTCTTCCTAAGATTTAATCCTGATAAAGAAAGGTAAGCGTTTCAGATTAGCAACCCAAGGCAAGCAGCCGTGAGTGGGTGTACGAGTTTCCACTCAATGACCTCAAGCACGTGTTGCTTTTGAAAAAGTACTTAACAGTTCCATGTCGTCAATGACATCGCCTATGACATTCTGTATGACATCTGAATAACGCTTTGCATGTCTTAGAATGACATACGCTGAGGGAAGGTGGACAATACTTCTAAACATACTCAGTTAGACATTGTAGAGAACACGATTGCGCAAGGTGAAAACCTCTGTGCCTACATCCCAAAGATGTGGATTAAATGTCATATCCTGGATTACTCAATCCCTCTAACCATAACTGCTCTGTAGAAAATTTTCAAGGGCAGACATGCGTCATGGCAAGGGAGAATATGAATCCTTTATAAGTATGTACGCGGTCTTTGTAGTACAATATGTACATGGAGTCATCTCCTATTAGCAAAGACGTCATCTTCGACGTGCTGTGTCACTAATGACGTCGTGGGAGACGCGCATGTATTCTATGACATCTTTGAAGACATTAGTTCTGACTCATATTTTGAAATCACGTCACCGTTGACGTTTCCTGTACCAGGTAAACAACAAGGAGTACGTGCCAAGAGCGCTTCTGCAAAATGTACTTTCTTTATGAAAGTCACTAGGTATTACGATGCCCAATAAGAACATTTTCAGTTTTTTGATGCATTGCAGAACTCAATTCATGAGAACCAAAATTTTTGGAGAAAACTCTCACAAATTTCCCACTGCATCTAAATTCTCTGGTGTTACGAATTGTTCTGACATTCGTGAGTGACTAACGCCATGTTTGCAGAACTACACAAATGACTACTTCGTATGTACAACGAGCTGCCACCATCCGCTTTGCGGAGGATGGTCGTACGCTACGGCACATACCCATTGGTGACTTAATATTGCACACTGAGCTGCGAGTGGCAACAGAGAAGCATCTGCGTTCCTATAGGTGTCCCTGTCGGAACTGCAAGGGCGGACACCAGAAAACCATACAAGTGATACGGCAACACCATTCTCTAGTGGGTCGAGATCCATTTTTGAATAAATCGTTACTAGGAGGGGATCCCATAGAGGGTTATCCAGCAGCGGGAGTTTGGGTAGAAGACGTTGCCTATGACAACGATGTCATTGCTAATGACCCTCCTGACGTCGATGGTTACAGTGCTGGTGTCTTTGAAGGCGAAGAAAATGCCCAAGTTGCAGCTGACGGCAACGATCCCCCTCTGAATGAATACCATGAGGTGCAGTGGCAAGTCTTAGAGGCCTTTGACAGAGGAGATGCACTTCATAACGAATCGAATGGATCTGTAGAAGCCGGTGACGAAAATGATGGTGTCAATGATACCGTTCACGGCATGGAGGATTTATATACACAAGCCACTACTCCATTGTATGCAAGCTCGAAGACAAGCATTGTAGGCGCCACAATCATCATCATGAATATGTGCACTATTTTTCGCGTTAGCAATAAATTCACCGATGAGCTTTTCCGGTTCTTGTCCGGGGACTTACTTCCGATAGGTAACAAGCTGCCTCGCAATCATTATGAGGCACAGAAGAGCATTAGGCTTCTGGGCCTAAACTACAACAATATCCATGCTTGCCCGAATGGTTGCATTCTCTATGAAGATGAGCATGAAGCACTATTGAATTGCCCTAAGTGTAATACAGCGCGATGGATGGAGGGCACAAACAATATTCCAACAAAGGTCATCCGTCACTTTCCCCTAATTCCCAGATTGAAACGCATGTGGAGGTCTCCAGAGATAGCTCGCATGTTGACGGGTTACACCAAACACTTCAGCAACGATGGCATCATGCGCTCCGTAGTGGACAGTCCAGCATGGAAACACATTGATTCTGACATCGCCTTCAATAACTTTGGAGCTGAAAAACGGAACATGCGACTTGCCCTTGCTTTGGATGGTGTAAACCCCTTCAAGTTGAATAACACAAATTGGTCTACTTGGCCCGTGTTGATCTTGATCTACAATTTTGAGCCATGGTATGTCACGAAGAAGTTCTTCATTTCGTTATGCATATTGATTTCCGGCAAGCACTCCCCTTCTTTAAGCAGTCTTGACATCTACATACGTCCTTTGCTGAAAGAGTTGAAGGAATTGTGGCATGGTGTTCGCGCACAAGACTTTTCCCAAGCAGAGGGCAGTCGTGCCTTCAACCTCCGTGCTTTATTGATGTGGACTAATATCAGACTTCCCTGCGTATGGGCTGATTTCAGGCCTCTGTTGTAAGGGATACAAAGGTTGTCTACATTGTGGGCAAGATACTGATGCGAGAATGGCGAAGACGGGAGATGTTCTCTCTAATAGAAGAATAAGAGGGTCCAAGGTGGTTTACGGTGGCATGCGGCGGTACTTAGCTCGGCATCACCCGTACCGCCGAAATACTCGCTTCAATGGCAAAGCCGAACATCGTGATAAACCAAGAATACAAACAACACAAGATATAATCCGCTTTGCGGCATGGCGCCAATCTTATCTGGACTTAGGTGGCAAAGAGAATGGATCAAAGGACCCTGTACATGCAACGGGTGTCAAAAGACTGAGTGCATTGTGGGAGTTGGACTATTGGGAGATTACTTACTTCCAACGAACAACATCGTCAATTTTCTTGTTTGTATGTTGTTTGTGGAGACGTCTTTGGAAACGATAGTGGACGTGTATGTTTTTGCGGATGTTGAAGAGGACGTCCTCATAGATGTCAGTGACCGTGTCTCATCCAACGCAATGACATGTTCTGTGGATGTTATCATCTGTTAGTGAGGGCACGAGGATCCACGTACATTATGCATTGTCTAACAGGGGAGTTGGCAGAGGTTTCGCATGTGTTAGGTAGAGTTTTGATGTCCTTACTAATGGATTGTACGTGTTCGAAATGAAGCATTTGCTTGAACGACATATCTTGGATGCCATGCATTGTGAGAAGAATTTGTGTGAGAACATAGTGAAGACTTTGTTTGGCATCAATGATAGTGCAGGGAGCCGGGTTGATGCACAGGAGTTGGACATTCGAGAAGAGATATGGCTTCAAGAACCACGTCGTCGACAAGATGAATTCTATATGCCACATGCTTTTTTTGTATTCAAGCCTAAAGAACGCAAACAATTTGTTGCTACTATATCTAATATTCGGACCCCGTCGAACTATGTTGGAAGCATTCACAAGCACCTTGAAGACGGGAAATTGCAATATATGAAAACACATGACTACCATGTTCTCATGCAACAGGTATAGAACACCTTCATCTCATTCTTTCATCACCTAGAAATGAATGGACAACAACAGATGCTGAAAATGACGTGAGCACCGCAAACAAGTACGTAGCCACTAATGAAGGCATGTTGTTTTTATGATATGTAAATCATACTCACGAAATGTAGGGAAAACTGTTGGTTGTGTATGTCATGACATTACTAACGTCATGCATGTCTCACTTGTGTTTCTTGGCATGTCATACAATACATGTGACGTAGTATATTGAACATGTGGATTACATTGGGAAAACGTCTTCTGTCATGACAAGCAACAATCTTTCTAACGTACCTCATTTACTGGTGACCGGTTGGCAGATCCTACCAATGGCAATTCGAAACTTACTTGATGAGATTGTGCGAGCAGCCATAATCAAGATGAGCAGAGTTTTCCAAAAAATTTGTGCCAAAGAAGTGAAAGAGTCTGACCGCAATGACATGATGCGTGACGTAGTAATGGCAAGTTGCTTGTTGGAGAAGGAATTCCCACCCACATTCTTGAACATCATGTCACATCTTCCTGTGCATTTGGTTGAACAATTGTTTGTGTGTGGCCCAGTGCATTGTCGTTGGATGTATCCAATAGAGCGGTATATGAAAACTTTGAAAGACTATGTCCGTACTTATGTACATCTAGAGGGTAGCATTGCGGAGGGCTACAGAATGGATGAGACTCTTGGATTTTGTACAGAGTACATGCGCCAATATAGAGGGACAGTGCACCGCATATGGGATCCGGATGAAGAGGCTACCATGACAGACGAAATTCTCCACTCTAATTCTCAGTAGAAGCGGAAGATGTCTGATGACTTCCGGAACCTCATACATGCCTTTGTCTTGGACAATGCAGCATGCTTAGAGCCTTGGCGTCATTGAGTCCCTAAACAATTTGAACTAATTTTGTGTAAGGCCACAATACAGTCAATCATGTCAATAGTTGTACATTATTGTCTTGTATAATGGTAGGTTAATGCAGACGGAAGACCTTGTTATATACATGTTTAGTATGAACTTTTGCCACCATCCTACAGGACTTGTCAGTAAGCTTGTTATGCAATATGTTCGATATGACATGGGAAGAGACATAAGACTAAACATCCTCTTTGACATCTTCTATGACACAATGTAGTGGCGGAGCATGGTTAGTCACAGCTTCTAGTAGGCGTTGAATGGCTTCGGGTTTTCTTTGTTTTGTGCTATGAATGTGTAGCCTATTCTAAGTGTCGTATGTTGAAATAATGCGTAGGGAATATACTTCAGCTAGATGCCAACGGTGGCAAGAAAGAGAGGCATTTCGTCGGCAATTTCGCCGCAATCATCCTACAATGCCAGTACGATACCCGGCGGAGCTTTATGATTTGCCTCCTTTTGCATCATGGCTATCCGCATGAGTGAACACTCTACGCAATGCGTGTGAGCATATGGAGGATGACGTTGTACAATATGGACAACCCCCAGAGCGATTTGCCACGTCACATCGCCAAATGTATGCCTTTGGCATACACCTACGCATTCATCGTGCAGAGACAGGCCTAGTAACACGAGATTCTTGTGTAGTAGCGTCATTCACTGGCCAATTGCGCTGGGGACTTTGAAATGGACAACCTATTGAGAGAACACATGAGTACGTGGGGTACATTGAAGAGATTTTGGAGTTAGACTACTGAAACCATTGCACGACCGTGCTTGTGTGTGATTGGGTTCGCAGCACAAATGATGTTCGCTTCCCTCATGTCCTACGAGATCGGTATGGCTTTGCCATGGCAAATTTCAACCACATGGACGGCAAGGTCCATGCTAACTCCTTTGCATTTCCATTGCATTGTGAGCAAGTCTTTTTTTCAGATGATCCTATACGACCTGGTTGGAAGGTCATATGTCGTACAGATGTGCGAGGTAGACGTAGACCTATAGAAGACAGTCATCCCATTTCTTCTATGATTGAAGTGGGGAGTGACGAGGAATTCAGGGGGTTGCATCCCGTGGCCTTGGAGTTAGATCTAGTGAGAGAAGTGGCCCAAGAAGGTGGTATGTTCATCGCGCCAACAACTGAGGGTCGAAGTCCACGGGAGTTACAATAAAGATAGGTGGACAGGCCATGGCTATTGGTCAGCGGGAAGATAGTAGACAGTACAATGTTCTGTGTGACGACAAGAATGTTGTACATGACATCACATAAAACTTGCAAGTCTGGTCATGAAGGATGTTTTTGACGATGTGGACAGTGACATCTTTCTAGACGGATGTACAACACGCGCTAAGATTTGTATGAAGAAAGTGTTGTATGGATAGAAGAGGCAGATTTTATTTTCATTGTGTATGTCATTTATGCCTATGACTTGAGCATTCAGTTTGTCAATTGCATTATGTTGTGGTTCCAAAGGAAGTTGTATTGTAGAATTGATATTGTGTCCTGTTAGAGCTCGCACGTGTGGTTTGTGATCAAAGATGTGCTACTCTTCTCCTTTCTTTTAGGTGGAAAGTGAAAGCTGAAATGCACAGAATGGTGTAGTGTGACAACTCATACTTTTGATTTTTTTTCGTTTACCTTTTGAGTGGATCGGAAACTAGAAATAGGTATCCGAATCCAGCTAAAGGGAGGAAGATAAATCAAAAATAGTCACAAGAGAACCTTACGGAACTAATCAGGTTCTAGGTAGAAGCGGACCGGATTGGATTTTCAACCGGAATGGAATTCCAACCGGATTCTCCTTGACCGGATTGGAGAGAACCGGATGATAAGGACCGGACCGGATGTCTGACCTGTCATAATGACCAGTCCAGGGCGTCAGGACTATATAAGGCCTGACCCTGCCCATTTTCAGGTCTCTGGTTTTCACGTGTTGTCATTTCCTGTCTTAGCGCTTGAGCTTTTCCGTTTACGGCGGCAAGGAGCGGAGAGTACAAGAGGGCCCGGTAGTGAGTGAGAGGTGTGAGACGGAGAGATCGCCTCCAGGCGCCAGTGGGTGAGACTTGAGCGCGAGTGGATACGGAACAATGAGAGGCTGAGATTGTGAGCGCGCAAGGAGGTTGGTTTGCAGGTGGAGCGGAAGACCAGAGTGTGAGCGCTCCCTCGTTAGGTCAGAAGAGAGTGAATCCGGGTAGAGCCGCCCTCATGCCGCGGCTGAACCGGAAGAGACCAGGCTCTAGCACCCCACCTCCGAGTGAAGTGAAGTTGAGGAAGGTGGTTCTGGTCATGCCGACCAAGGAACCGGAATAGGGAGAACTCAGGGAGGACTTAGCATCCATGGGTTGTCAGGGATTAGCCTTGAAACCTTGGGGTTTCAAGGATGAGAGGATGATTAGGGAGCTTCTGGGTGGCGTATCGAATGAGTTCGATAACACCCTGAGAGGGAATCTGGTTCAGTGGACCGAGGATTTGTGGCGAGCCGTCTACGGATTCCGGACGGGAGGACTCGGGCTTGCCAGCCGGAAGGATGATTACATCCAAGGCAAGTTCGGAAGTGTCGTGAATCCGAAGGATGGCTATGCGGTAGAGGACTATATCGATGACTGGGAGCATCGCCTGTTGCAGTTCCTCGTTCTGGTCTTGCATCCGGAAAAGCCGACCAGGGTGACCATCACCCTAGGTAACACAATCTTCGGAGCGCTGTGCGGAAACCGGAAAATAGATTGGGGCCGGATCTTCTTCGATCTAGTGTCCCAGCTTACTACAAGAGTGGGGAAAAGTAGGGCTACCCCACTGTGCCCTTACGTGTACCACCTCTACCAGCAACAGGAATTGCTGACGGAAGTGGAGATAAAGGTTTGGAAGGCCCAGGAGCGGACCATGAAGTATGGTGAATCCGAGTCTGACCAAGAAGCGGATTCCGGGAACGAAACCAAGGAGGAGGAGGAAGAAGAGGAAGAGGAGGAACCGCAGTTCACCTCCAAGAGGCAGAAGACCACGCCGACTCGGAATCGAAGAACGCCTCCGGTTCAACCCCGGCCGCGCAAAGAGGAGACTCCAGCCGGATCGGATATGCCATCCGAATCTGGAACCGGAGATCCGTTCGACGAGTTGGTTGGGATACTCTGCGGAATCAGGGCGGATTGGGAAATCAAGAAGCGGACGATCGGGGAGATCGCGGAATTGATTGGAGCGGATTCGGACAATCAGCTACCACTCCGGGTAGCTGAGAGTGTCATCAATCCGGATGAGCTCCGGAAGATGAAGGCGGAAAGCAAGCGACAACACGATGAGGTTGAGACCCTCAAAGCCGAGCTTTTCGCCTTGCTCGAGAACGCTACCGCGACAAGGGAGATGGCGGAGGAAATGAAGAAGCTGGCCGTGGAGGTGAAGGATGTGCTCGGAGGACCCGGAGCCACGATCACCAAGGCGCGCCTGTTCGAAGAGGAGGTGCACAAAGAAAAGAAGATATCCGGAACAAGAGTGGTGCACATCCTCACCGATTTTGAGGAGCAGATGGAGAAGCTCCTGTCCAACAGTCCAAGGCACGGGAGTCAGTGGACCGGATCGTGGAGAGCAACCAAAAGCTAACAGAGATTCCGGTCCGGCTCTCTGAACTTTCACTTCCGGACTTGTTTCTGGAAGAGGTAGCTCAGGAACTAGGGAAGGACAAGACGCCCCAGTCAAGCAGGGCACATAAGAAGACGCCCTCGACCGGACCGCAACCGATCAACTTAGACTCCCCGGAAACTGATGAAGATCGCCCGGCTCTACCTCTAGATGGGGAACGGAACCGGAATCTAACTGAAGTGTTCGAGCAGTTGGAGAGACCTGACAAGAGTCCTACCATCGGATCTCGAGTATACGAGGCAGAATAGGAAGTGTTGTAGAAGTAGGAGTTATAAATCAAGAACCGGATTGATAGAATATGAACTGGAATAGAATCCGATTAGGATAAGGTAGAACCGGATTGTCAGCGCCTTTAGAGGCGGAAATCGTATATTCACTTTTTGCTTTTTGCTTTTTGTATATAAAACAGTCTCTGAGTTGGAGACTGGGAGAGTTCTTTTGGCATTTTTTTGTGTACTTTCCATTGGTTCGGCTTTGTGTGTTTTTCCCGAGTATTGGCAGGAGTACACGGAGTTGGAGTAAGGGGGTATGTATAGGTGTGTTGGTAGAGTTCTCCCTTTGATGTGTCTTTCCGATTCTAGATACATGTGAGTGGGTCATGAAGAGTTAGGAGTAGATTCCAGATCCTCAGCATCTGCAGAAGCTTTGCATTCCGGGTAAGAAAGCCGTTGATTAGGCTAGGCGGATAGGGAGGGATTCCTTAGCTGCGCTAGAACTCCTGGGTGAAAAATCCGGTTGAGTATCCTGACTCATGTGAGGTCTTACCACCGTTGTGGTAAACGGAAGAGCTTTGTGGAGGTTGGAACGGAAGGGTGCACTTGTAGCCACCTAATTTCGTACGAAACGGATTCAACGTCAAGGTCGTTGTAGTATAAGAGAATCATACGGGAGGTCTTTGTGTGACCTGTGATTCGGATTGCCATCCGGATTGCTGTGAAGGACCAAACCGGATTCGAGTCAGTTAGGGGATTAGCGGATAGGAGAGTGGGTCTTCAGCCACTATAAGTCACGGAAGGAGTGGTGGGACTACCACTTTTAAAAGCAAGCGGCGAATCCTCTGATGGTAAAACAGAGGCAAAACTAAACCGGGTTTAGGAAGGGTGGACCGGAACGGATCCGCCCAGGAGGACACTTAGGACCGGAAATTGCAGGATTCGGAATTGGGAAGTTAGTCAATAAACCGGAGAACTAGTGAAACCGGAATTAGTATAAAAGCTGGTCGTAGTCTTCCGGTGGGTTTTTGGATGTTCCGGTTTCAGAGGTAGAATCGAAAGTTAGAATTTAAGGGTTAATTGGGTTTAGCTCCTTGTTAGGGTTAGCTACTTCACAGGATCTCGTGGGTTTGATCTGTAGGGTTTATTTTGTTATGTTGTAGAGTGATTTTTGTGAGTATAATAGGGAAATTGCTTACTCAGTGCTGCGACATGTAGTTTTTATGCCCAATTTCAGCCTTTCAAATTTAGTGACCACTTTTTTTTTTTGGGAAAAACAAGATAGTAGTACTGCAATAGATGTAGTGGAACGAAAAATAGGAATTCACTTCTGTTCAGAAGGGAGTGTGGACGCTTTTCTTTCCAAATTTGGACACACATGTTTTCTTCAATTGCAGCAACAATGCAACATGCTAATTGTAGAACATATATTATATTTTAAGAAAGACAATATCATTTTAGCGTTCGACATGTAGGAACTGGCCCCTTCCGTATTTTTGGAAAAAAAGAGCACAAAAGCCTTGTCCCAATTAAAGAAATGAAGTTGCATTCCATTGAAATGCAATGAAGAACAATCAAATGCCCTAAGCAAAGGGCATGTGAATCCTAAATCCGCCAACAATAGAGGACATGGTGTCTTCAATCACTCTTCCACAACTTTGTCCACTTTGAAAATGTGTCATACTAACAAGGACAACAATATTTCATATAGCCTTTAACATGGAGCACCCCCTTCTTTTTATTTTTAATCATAATGATTCCAAGCAACATATAGCCTTTCCCAATGAATTGAAGATATCCTAAACCCTAAGAAAGGGAGCGGGAAAAAGGAAGTTCCTCTTCTATAGAAATGTGTCAACAAAGACAAATCAACCCCAAAAAATAAATAAAAGGTCTCTTCAAATGGTAATAGAAAATACTTCATACAATTCTAGAGCATGCCCTAAATCCAAACCATGTTTATGCTTTCGGTTGTTTGCAGACTGTCTTTTGGGGGGTTTTGCATGAAATGGAATGGGCAGTCCCGAATCAAATAAATAAACTGATACTCCATTTTAAGAGTGTTGAAGACATTATAATTTCTCTTCAACACATAAGAATGGCACAATGAATACAAAATGAACATGACATCCTTCATGTACCCTTATTTCATTCTATTGAATCTATTCCCTACATGAATTACTTTATCCACATTGACAAATTTATTATTTTCAGTACTAAATGAATCCTAAACCACTTTCCAATTTCATAATGAACAAGAATGTGTGAAAATTTTTAAATCGGACACCAAGAACCCTTTCCTAGCCCCTTGTAGTGGTACTTGCCCCTTCCTGCAGTTTTTCACTACTGGGTAGCACCTATCCTGCATACATAGGCGTTGCCCGTAGTGCCTGTGGACAGTGAAGCTGACGTGGCACAGATGTCATTTTTATGATGTCAAAAATAAAACGTGTCATGTTGTTCTCAATGTCAACCAATACAGAAGACATAGTCAGCAAAAAGCATGTGTTCAGTTGGTGAACATTCCCCGTCTCAACTAACATCAATTGAAATTCATAAACCCAGAACGCGTTTTTCGAAAAACATGGTCTGTTTTCAAAAAATATGGTCTGTTTTCGAAAAACGTCACATGTTTCTTTGAACGTCACATGTTTTTCAGAAAACATGAGCAAAAACATAGTTTTCTTATAGTGTGGACTCTCCAACTAATAATAGGGTCCATTTGAAGAAGTTAGAGCACACTATTGTATTCTTTGTGCTTGAGGCACTTGCAAATATTGTTGTTCATGAATCAATTCAATCCTCCATCTATGACTTTGCATGCACTGATGTGAAACATACCTTGTAGGGCTTTTTTTTTCATTTTTTATAAAGTGCCAAAGTAGCGATATAAAATGTTATAGTGATGCTCCAAATTTCAACATTCATCCACATATTAAATAGAAAGATTCACAATAGCACATATTGCATGTCCATAATTTCGTTTTCATCCACAATGTAACAATTGCATCCAAGATTTTTTATTTTTAATTTGAAGTTTTCAGTGAAAAACTTCATGTTCTGTTACCATGTTTTTAGCCAAATTATTTATTTTATGGTGCAATCTAGCACTGTGAAGCCCCCCCAAAAGTAGCCCTAATACCTTGTATTTTCATTGCAGGCATGATGAATTGTTGTTTCTGAAATGGCACTACCCCAAAATCAGAATGTGAAACGGACTCCATGTTTGCAAGCAAGCACCCGCACCAAGAGATTCGATGGATCCATGGAATGACTTGAGGTTTCAACTATTTTGAGTGGAATGGAAATTTTTTCTTCTGAGGATTGTCCACATATGCTTGGGATTCCAATGCAATAAAATAGAATATAGTTTAGATATTGTATGAATGAGGTATAAATTTTTTAAGTTTGAAGTTGTCAGGTCCCAAATCACAAGTAGAGATTATCCTTGAAATTATGATTGTCATCTGTCTCATCAAAGCTTCTCTCACCTTGATAGAAACCTGCAAATTTATCTCATTTTCACAACATTATTACAAGTCACGTTTTTATGATGACACTTGCATTCTAAATGGGTGACTTTCAGCCTAGGTTGTCACAGTGGACGGATGGTCCGTCCGTCCCGTCCAGTTTGTCCGTTTGTCCGAGACGTCCGATGATTCCAACCCGCTCGATGTGACAACCTAGAGGTTGTCACAGTGGACGGACGGTCCGTCCGTCCTGTCCAGTTTGTCCGTCCCGTCCAGTTTGTTCGTTTGTTCAAGACGTCCGATGACCCCAACCTGCCCGATGTGACAACCTAACTTTCAGCCCTCGGGAGATGGACACCCTCGCAAATGGGCTTCCTACCTTGGCTTTGTGGTTTCCAAACTTGTTCTGTACTTTGTTTGCGACTTAATCTTCTCCTGAAAACAGAGCATACACAGTATGTGAATCTGAGCGTTTGCTGGAATTTTTAGTTTCGCACTCCCGAGAAAGTTGAAGAGGAAGGCGTGTAGTTGTTGTCCACATCCACTTGGGAATGTTGGGATCTTTTTGCATGTACAAGTTCCAGGTATCACCACTGTCCCGGTGCATGTACTCATTTGCTGATTTAGTTCGAAGGCTATTGGAAATGTAATTTCTTCTTAATTGCATTGCCTACAATATGTCCAAATGTAATTATATGCATAACACTGCTTCATGTTTCATTTCGCAAGGCCAGTGCCAAGACTGAGAAGCTACGCACAATGAAGACACTAGGCGTTGTGAGCACATTTAAGCACATCAATGTGTGTCCGTGGTAACATTGGTCCATTTTGGTTCTCCAGATGTTTGAATGACCACGAGGATTTGATGACGTCGTGTTCTCATAAATCTACCAATTTTTCATCTTATATCAATGACAGTTTTTGTTCAATATGTGTCAAGGGTTAAATTTATTCTCACCCTCCCAGATATCCAAATCCCTACTTTGAGGTAATTTTTTTTACATTAAACTAATTACATGCTGATACTTATTTATTTATAATGCTACATGGCATGGGATTGTACATTTTAAATAAATTGTAAAGGTGGATTTGTATTGCTATTTTTTTATTGAAAGTGTTGGATATGTAAGTATTGTTTTTGGTGTAAACATCAATATTTCATGCAAAACTAGTGCAAATGGAGCATTTCTATGCAACTTGAATTCATAATGGGACTTTGTGTACCACAATGCACATGCAATTACCCCCTTATTTTTGTAGTATACCCTAAGCTTTGTATGCATGTATCTAGAAACTTAAGATTTAGCTTGATTGTATCTAATAGTAGAGTAATTAAGGTTCAATTCGAATAGAAGTTTCACTTTGATAGAGCTCATATAGTCCCTATCAAACAAGGAATAACTCTTTTTCTAGTTAAAACATTAATATCTAACTTGCAATCCACAAGATCAAATGGTCTAAAATTTCATTCACACTTTGCCATATTGGTTTACTAAAGTTTTTAATAGTTGAAATTTAATAAATGTTTCCATTTTCAATTGTGGTCACCGCAACCAAAAATGGCATGTTTTGACAAGTTTTCCTTTGAACCTTCTAAAGTACATGCAACAAAGCTTCATATACTAAGTGTGATGAGGACAAGTTGTTTCTTGCAATTCCATGTAAGAAAAACAAAACATGAAATCAAATGGGGCATGCCCGATTTCAAAAAAACCCAAACTAGCCTCCCTCGGCGTTTGTTAAAATGAACCGTGAGTAGTAGAGCTTGTTGCCCTGTGTCGCAAGAACTTAATGAACTTCTGTAATTAGTATTGCAATAACAATATCTTCTTCAATTTGGGATTTTATTAACACTTGGCAATTGGATCCACATACTAGATCCTGGCACAAGTTCGAATCTCTCACTACAGTCTCGAAATGCATAACTGTGGCCTCTCTTGGTGTTGTTACTTTTCAAGGAAGGACATTGCATTCAAGAGCATTGTACAGTTTGTAAAGAATTGCAAAATTAAAAATGTAAATTAAAAAGGTTTCACTATTAAACGAAACACAAATTCCTCAAGATTAAACAATTAGAACATTCTCAGGCTGAAATTCCTGTCCAAACAGTGCAGCATTTGTTAACACATTCGGTCACCACGGTCCAAGCCATTGGAGCTGGAAGCACACAAGCATCACGAGATCAAAAACAGGAAGCAATTTCAAACAAGTGAGTGAAAGAAAATGCTCAACCAGGTCAGTCAGGTGCTCGCAAACATACCAGTGAGAGCGCAGGCGAAGGCGGATCCAAGTTGCACAGTCTCGGCTTTGGAAGAAACTGGCGTTTCTCATCTTGAGTCTCGAAATCATATTTGAGGTTTTCGTCTCAGACACTCAAAGTATCCGACGCTAGCTATGTCTCTCGGCATAGTTCAGTGATCATACATGCCATCGTGATCAAAACTAGCTGGCTGTCATATATTAAGCAGCAGCTGACTTGGTTTCTAACTCCTTCGGATCTGCAAGACTGAACCGAAAGCAAGCCGTCACCATCCCGTCTTCTAGTTAATGTATAAGCTCCTATGAATGCATTTCGAAATAACACAAGTGAAGCTCTGAAAGTGTTGATAGAAACAGACGTCGAAGTGCAAGACTGCATGCCAATCCAGGGAATCAGTACGAAAGTCTATGACAGAACGAAGGCCCCAAACAGGGAGACATACAGCCACAGTGATGAAAAAACTCACCCATATTGAACCGTAGCTCCAAGTGCCTACACCACACTTAATTTGCAGAAAGCACTCAAATATGATATCGAGACTCGAGGGGATGAACGCCAGATGGAGTGGCACTCGGTTTGTGCATGTGTAAGTGAAAATAAATGAAGCTCTGCAAGTGCTTTATTCTGTTGACGTCCTGCAAAACCGAAAAACTAACATGAAAGTTACCAAGTATTCAAATTGCTGAAAACAGGGAGACATGAAAAATGAACATGGAAGTTACCAAGTATTCGAACACGGGAAACATGAATACAACATGAACAGTGATGAAAGAACTCACTCTCTGGACATGCACAACCTTGTCCACAACCCACAGTGAACCCACATCGATCTATTTCTAAGTCACATACATGAAACTCACGAAGCTCGTGTTCTATTCGGAGTGTCCACAAACTGCAAACTCAAGAAACCTAACACGGATAAAATCATAAAATCAAGTAACAAAACGACGCACACTGGATTTGATGAGCAACGGTGACATTCGGCAGAACTTAAGTACTAGCTCGGTCGCTCACAACCTTGTCTAACTTCACCAAACCAGTGAAACCACACCCCTCCCCCGACATGCACATGCACCACTCCCAGCAACGAAATAGTTTCCGCCGAAAACCAATCGAGTACAAAACGACACTCCGGCCGTCCCTAGCCATATATTGTCGTGGGTAAGTCTTAAGAGCACTCTTATAATTCCTCGACACTACAATCGTCACAATAACAAATAGAGAGAGAACTGGATCAGCACCTGTGTTCAACGGCGTGTGGAACTCCCCCCTGCCTTGCCTTGAGAGCTGAAGTTGAAGTGAATCTCACATCGCAGCGTGACACATGTGCAGGACATGTGCACAGATCCAGCTAGGCTGGAGTCCTCAATCTCAAGGCGGCACAAAAGCACATGCAGCACAGAGCACAGGGCAAGCAGGGACTTAAGGAAGAATGGACTTGAGCTGCTCCAAGGCTCTGTTTATAGTAGCCAGCCAGGGCCCAGCGGGGGGAGAACCCTACCGTCTCACCGTCTGGGTCGATCACTCCCCTTGCGTTGGTGCATGCTTTCCACGCCCAGCAGCGCTGAGCGTTCTTGTTGCCGTCGTCGGCCTGACTGAAAGTTGTGGGCATGTGGCGTAAAAGCAACGCTGAGGAGAGACACGTACTTACTGATGAGCAAGGGAGGGGCGTCACATTTAAGTCCGTGATCACCTTCATTTGGAATTGTGCAGCAGGTCTTTAATTTGAATTGGACCCGAATTGCAGGCACGATGGATCAGTGACTTGCAGGGCAAGTGAAGGCAAGGCATGATGATCCAGCCATCGCTTCCGAGCTCGAGGGCCCATGCCGCTTGTCAGTCTTCGCGTGTCGCTGGTCGTCCTGGAAGTTTGAGCATCTTTTGCAGCACCCATTTTTTGGGTGTAGATGCGAAGTTTTGGAACATGCATGCTTTACTAGCGCCGTTATCCAACAAACCGGAAAATTTTGAGACAAACTTACACTTCAACAAATTCGCAACATTCTTCATGAAACAAATTAATGTTGAAAATAATGTTCGCTGTGAAGTTTGAACCGAGTTGAGCAGCAAATGAATGTTAAATGCCGACTTTGTTATCGCACTTTAGTCAGTTTAGTGTGAATCTCACCTTGGAAGGGTGTCAGTTGACCACACAACATGCTCTGCAAAGGGAGCACTGCTCAGCTCTTCCAGTGTGGCAGGTTGGTGCAGATCAAAACGCACAACACTTCGTGCATTGACCTACAAAGCACGTTTCCGGTTCCTGTATGCAAGGGTTTGGTGATGGACGGCAGGATGGTTGACTCAGTTCTTGATTGTTTTGTTTCTCAAATTCTTGATGAGAATTTCATATAATCAAAACGATAGGTTTAGTGTTTGTCTAGGATGATTTTCGTACTAGTCATTTAGGCTTTGTGGGAATAAGTGAAGATTGTGGTTTTTATATGGCAGCTAGAATTTCCAAGAACTCAAAGCTAGTACAACTAGTATAAGAAAGTTTGCATGAATTGGCCTAATTTCCTTGGCTTTCAAAAGGGATGATTCTTTACTTTGAGTGTATATTCCTACATCCTCAATAGTGTTATGAAGACCTAGATAAAATTCTATTTTTGTAGCCTAGTATACAATATTATGACGATGACATTGCATTTGAATTTCCTCTAAATTGAACAAAAGCCAACACTTTGATAAGTCACATTATTTTTTTGAATTGGGTAGTGGTAGGATATGGGTACCCTCAAAAGCCCTTTTGGCTCTAAAATCAGTCAGTACACTAATTTTGAATGAGTTCCTTTTCAAAACAAAATAACAAATGAATGAACCAAATGTGGTTTTGCTTTTTTTACACTTGTGGGAAATACAAGAAAAATATTTCATTGAAATTGAAGTCTTTTAAGGATTTTAAAAGGAATTTTTCATACAAAAAATAGGATTTGTCCCAACTACACAAAAACATTGAAGGAATTTATTTAAAATTTCAAATGACGTCATTTTGGTACTCTTTTTTAATATGCAATACGTTTAGACATGTGTTATTTGAAATGATTACTTTGAAGGATTAAAAATGTTATTTATTTGGTGATGCAATGCCTACAACGAGGAGAGGTCACTCTATGCATTACACAATCCATGTAAGGCAAAGATTTTGGACCCCTTACTTACTTCAAAAAATTTAATTTAAAGAAAATAAAAAAATTTGAATAGGATTTTTTACTTTAAAAGTATGTATTTTGAATTATTGATATTTTTGAATTGATAATAATTAGTTACAAATTTTTGAAATAAAAAGATACACTGTAGAGCTAAAAATAACTTTGAACCCCTTACTTCATAAAAAAATTGTCTAAAAAATGATCCCTCATTTGGATAGTAATTATAAAATGGTTAATTGTACATTTAGAAGGTAATGCTCTTTGTGTGTAACTTAAGATGCTATGATTGCCCACAAAACAAGAAGCTCCATAACTTTCACATAACTTATCCAAATGGAATGAATCAAAGCTTCTTATGTAGACAAAAACATAATCCACAAGAAAAAAAATTAATATTTTATTTTTATTTCAATTTTTCGTGGACTTTTTTTTGTTTATATTTTCATGTTTTGAGGTTATTGTAGTAAAAAATTTTCTTCCGAGCACCAATTGAAATAAAAATGATATTCCTAAAAAAGCATGTGCTCTTCTATTGTATGAAAAAATTTCAAAAAATCATGACAAAAATTCAAATGGAGGAGACTGTATAAAATTTATATTCTCCCCTACAGGCGTGCCTACAGGAACAATGGAATTGTAGGGGTTTAAAAATGAAAGATATACTAATTAACCATAATACATTACCCATTCCTAGAGAGAGAAGAAGTTTTGAAGAGGGAAAAAATTAAGAAATTACCTCTCTACATACAATAAGACCTATAAGATCATTTTGGGTCCAAATTTATTAAAAATAGAATTCAAATGTTCTTGAGCTAAAACTATGACTTATAGCTATTTTTTTATTACTAGTTCCATTTCCACTTAAAAATCATGTAATAATGATCTTTATGAAGTGAGATTTGAATTCCCAAATTTAGTATGTGAGAGAAATCAACATTACTTTGACCATTTTTAAACGGGTCAATGCAACCATGGTTGTCATACTGGACAAATTACTATTCATTTCTTGTCCTGTAGGACGAGTTACTAGTCATGAAATGTACCTCTCAATTACATTTGATGAATAGTAACTCGTCCTACAGGACGAAAAATGAATAGTAACTTGTCTAGTATGACAACCATGAATGCAAGAAACACCGGACGTTTCTGCCCTTCTTGGGCCTTCCCTGTGATTCTAGATTTTGCTAAGTTTGAGTATTATGAGTACTATGGATGATGACTTAGTAGCCGTCGATCTTACTAGTGATCTTCTGCATTGTTGGCACGTGTATTCCAAGGTAATATGAATACTATTATGTACTATGAGTACTATGAAAACTCACAGATTTTATTTTCCACAAAGTCACTGAACTGAATACTTTAATTCATGGAAAAAAGAAGGTGACTGAGGGGAAAAAAACCTAAAAATTGGCCATTTGTATAGGCAAGTTGCTACTCACATCCATCCAATTTTTTTTGCTTTTTATGCTTGTCATTGTTTAAAAACACACATATCAATTATCCTTCTTCACTTGCATGTACAACACATAAAAAATAATATTTTTTCATGCACTTCTCTAGGCACATGTTCACATAGCATATGAATACACCATACAAATTTGAGCTCTATATGCATCAATTTGGGTACTTGGAACATAGTAAAAACCTTAAAAACTTCAACTGTGACATATTAATATTGAAGGACTTCGTAAAAATTTGTTTGCAATGATAAGACAATTGGGTCCTCCGACATTTTTCATTACTTTGAATCATATCCTATAAAAATTTCATGTTCTTTGAACTTAGGAGTCAAAAGTTATAAGACAATAGAACTTCAAAACTCAATACGTGACAATAAATAGTACTGGTGTTTCTTGCAATGATCCAAATCTAAATTTTTTTTCAATTATCATAACTCTTTGCCTTAAGTATTTCTAAGTATTTGAAGCAAAATATAGGGGTTTGAATTCATGCCATTCAAAAACAAGAATTTTAGATAACAAAACTATAAATTTAGTATCAAAAACATTTTTATGACCTACTTTGAATCAATAAGAAATTCAATTGTTAACTCAATTTTTTTTTAAATGATATATTTGGTGTCCATTCAATGTGAACTACTAATACTCTAATGTAATCAAGGGACCACACAATGAATTAACTATAAGTTGAGTTTGGGCTGATTTTTTTGATTGGGGTTGAGTAATATATTTTTAATAAGAAAGGTGGGTTATATAATAGGTTTGTTTGAGGTGGGGTTAGATTTTCAACCTACATTTCACATTGTTTAAACAAGGGGAGCATCAATAAACAAAGTGTTGTAAAATTTCATCCCAAACAAGTTTGTAAAATAGAAATGATTTTGCTCATAGGGACTTTTGTTCAAACTATTTTTCACCTACAAAAAAGCATTAATATTCACACCAAAAGTGGAGAATAGGCACCATATAAACTTCAGCTAAAGGGGTCAAAAAAGGTTTAAAATGTAGACCATATTAGTCCTATAAAGATAATACAAACTTAAAATGTCCAATAGATGACTTCACTATAGAAACAAAGAATGTACCTATTGATTCAATAATTGGAGTATTTTGGCAACTACCTTGGTTATTCGAGGGCTTTTAGGGTTAAAAAAGTATTCCTTTCAAAATTGAGATTTCGATCACACAAAGAGGATACTAATTCTAAAAGAGTGAGATATTAGAAGCCCAAGCCTTGTATGAATGAAAATTTTTACATTTATTTTTCAAAGATGAAATCTCATGTCTTTTATAAGTGCTAACAAGACGTGTGGGCCCTATAGAATCACCTAAAAAAATTCTACATGTTTGAGTTATAACGAAAGCATCCTAAATAATATCTTTCAAATGTAAATCTTTAAATTTAGAATCTTTACGAGGATTCCCTTTTGTTATGTTATAGCCATTTTTCCCTAATGTTTGGAGTGTAGTTATCATATCTAATTCAATTGCATCGCATTCATTTTTATTCTCAGACTTGTAGAGAACATCCATTTTAAAAAAACTCTTCAAATGGTTTATATTTCTTTACGTTGGACTTCATATAAGATGGGGAGTTTGATTTATGTTGTTTGTATCATCTTTTTGGATCTATAGATATTATAAATTTCAAACAAGTGCTTGCAATGGGCAAGGCAATGGCCAATAGGTATGTTTCTCTTTGGTTCTTTGCTTCTTTGGCGTAAATTAAGATGGTAGAACATCAGTCTAGATATTCCTTTCGTCCTCTTCTACATGAATTTCATTTTTGCAAATCTTGACGTAATTGCTTTGCATATGTTGTTTTGTTAGATTTGAAGAAGCAAAAGAAACCGACGTTGATACTGGCAATGTTAGGATGCAAGCCTTTTTATCAACCCAATTCAATGTTGCATAGAAACAATTTCCAAATTTGATCACCAATTCAACGTCCTACACAAGTAATTTGAAAATTCAATCACCAATTTCCTAACGTTCCCCAACGTCCCTTGACGTCCCCCGGCAGTGCTCTAAAGTTCTGTTGTCAGGGGAGCGTAAGCATCTCCTAATGGGGCCCATAAAAAGAAATTCATCCAAATTCTTTTCCGAAAGTTATTCAAATATATTTTTTGTGAATAGAATTGTAAATTTCTCATTGTGGTATTATTGACTTTTTTAAAGAAGAAGATGTTTAATCCATCGATCACCTTTGTAGTGTATTTTTATCATTTCTTACTATTTGCTCTTGATGTGAAATTTAGCCATAAAAATTATATGAAGCTAATGAAATGAAGCTTATCAAGCTTTGTTTCTACTCCAATCAGAAATTTTGAAAAATTCATAAATTTTTATATTTTATAGCAATATGAACTTTGGACCAATACCCATGGTTTGTTGATTTTCTAATTTTAAAATGAAAAAATTCCTTTGATTTACACCATGATGCTATACGCTATAATATACATCTCTGGTGAAAATTGCAGATTTTTGAGTATATTTGGTATATTATCATATTATTCCACTTTTCCACAAAAAAATGTAATTTTATTTTGATATTAATTTTCTAGATGAGATAAATATTCTTTGACACAAATTAGTAGTGTTGTTTTTCTGAGTGTTTTGACTAGTTTGGGCAATGTTTTTTTTGGAAGGAATGTACAAAGATGCATCTTTTTCAAATAGATGAAATCACTAAATTGCTACAAATCTTCTAAACAAAATTGTTGCATTTTGGATGAATGCATACACAATAGAGTGGATGTTTGAATAAATGGAAGCCAAGTGTAGCCCCATAACCTTTCATTCTTCTCAAGAGCAATTTGAACCAAGGCCTTTTTTTTTACTTTCTAATGCCAGATTGCACTAGAGAAAAATAATTTGACTAAAAAATGGCACAAAATAGTGTAGTTTTTGCTAGAATACTTCAAATTAAAAAAAATTCTTGGATGAAATTGCCAAATTGTGAATGAAAATAAAATTATAGACATGTGATATGTGCAAATGTGACATTTTCTATCCAATATGTGGATGAATGCTAAAATTTGGATCACCACTATAACATTTTATATTGGCACTTCATAAAAAAATGAAAAAACAAACAAACCCTGGTTTGAACCCTTGGATCATACAGATCAGTTGTTGAGGTTCAACCAGAAAGTCCAAACGCCAAGGTGACAGGAACATGACCACCAGTCATTTGTCAAACAGACACAGAGATTGATGAAACTAAACTGTTTGAGTTTGTTTCAAGTGTTCGAGACAGTGACCGATCCTCCCCGTAATCTTTCGTGATTACGCAGGACGGTTACTCACAATAAAGAGAAATCTGCTACCACACTAGGAGGTTGTAATAAAATAAAAATGCTTTCACGAAAGCTCTATGGCAGTCTACATCTTGTTGCCAAACAATCAGCAAAGCGTAACTATTATGATACAATCAACACAAGTCCAAGAGAACGAGAAGGCTCTCTACTATTCAGCGTGCAGATGCCGATTCTCTGCACCAAGGCTTCCACCATTGTCGACCCTTATAGGACAATTTGCCACTACAAAGAAACACCATTCCAAGGAGATGCCACAGCAACAATATCACTGCAGCTATGCCACGGCAAAAATGCCAATCAGCAGCAATGCCACTGGTACCTTGACACTTGGAGATCGATCATTCGGTGGACGGAAAAGCATCCTTGACGGCTGAGGCTGCAGTCAAGTAATTCAAAAGTGTTCCTGAGCGTCTCCTTCTCTCGTTTTAAGCGGACAGCAGTGTCTTCGAGCTCTAACAAGGCTTGTTGCTCAGCAGGCGCACCTTCAAACGTGCTCCCCACCCAGAACGAAAATGGGGTTGGGAACAAGGACTTGCAAAGATCGTCCGGGACATCTTTGTCTGCTTTCCCACTGACTCGGTTGGACAACCGGATGGCATCGTTCATGTAAGCCGCCTCCACTTCCGAGGCCAGCACTTCCACATCCTCAGGCTCTATGGTCGATCCTACAGCCACTCGACCTCCGCCACCAAGTAGGGCTTGGTATTTTCAAATTACTTGTGTGCCCCGAAGTTCCCCGTCAGGGGAGCGTAAGCGTCTCCTGACGGGGCCCATAAAAATTTCAGATTTTTTTGTAAAAATTTGAAATCACAAAGGAAAAATTGAAAAAAATTAATACCGAGTTCAAAATATGCTCAATTTCTTTTTAAAAAAAATTCACTGTAAATGTATAAGATAGTGAATAACATGTTGGTTTAAACTAAATTTACCATAATTCTAACTTTCCAAATAAAATCTAACCAAATTGCTATTTCAAGTAGTTTATATTTTTGAGAAATTCCTTTCAAACTCTAATTTGCAAAATCAAAATAATTCATTATAAATTTTCTATTCAAGAAAACATTCAACAATATCCATTGCAATCTTGACTTTGTGTAGTGTTGAAGGCTCTTGAAAATGAACCTCAAATACACTAGATCGTGGAGAACTCATATCTCACTTCATAAAGATCATTATTACATGATTTTTAAGTGGAAATGGAACTAGTAATAAAAAATAGCTATAAGTCATAGTTTTAGCTCAAGAACATTTGAATTCTATTTTTAATAAATTTGGACCCAAAATGATCTTATAGGTCTTATTGTATGTAGAGAGGTAATTTCTTAATTTTTTCCCTCTTCAAAACTTCTTCTCTCTCTAGGAATGGGTAATGTGTTATGGTTAATTAGTATATCTTTCATTTTTAAACCCCTACAATTCCATTGTTCCTGTAGGCATGCCTATAGGGGAGAATATAAATTTTATACAGTCTCCTACATTTGAATTTTTGTCATGATTTTTTGAAATTTTTTCATACAATAGAAGAGCACATGCTTTTTTAGGAATATCATTTTTATTTCAATTGGTGCTCGGAAGAAAATCTTTTACTACAATAACCTCAAAACATGAAAGTATAAACAAAAAAAAGTCCACGAAAAATTGAAATAAAAATAAAATATTAAATTTTTTTCTTGTGGATTATGTTTTTGTCTACATGGGAAGCTTTGATTCATTCCATTTGGATAAGTTATGTGAAAGTTATGGAGCTTCTTGTTTTGTGGGCAATCATAGCATCTTAAGTTACACACAAAGAGCATTACCTTCTAAATGTACAATCAACCATTTTATAATCACTATCCAAATGAGGGATCATTTTTTAGACAATTTTTTTATGAAGTAAGGGGTTCAAAGTTATTTTTAGCTCTACAGTGTATCTTTTTATTTCAAAAATTTGTAACTAATTATTATCAATTCAAAATATCAATAATTCAAAATACATACTTTTAAAGTAAAAAATCCTATTCAAATTTTTTTATTTTCTTTAAATTAAATTTTCTGAAGTAAGTAAGGGGTCCAAAATCTTTGCCTTACATGGATTGTGTAATGCATAGAGTGACCTCTCCTCGTTGTAGGCATTGCATCACCAAATAAACAACATTTTTAATCCTTCAAAGTAATCATTTCAAATAACACATGTCTAAACGTATTGCATATTAAAAAAGAGTACCAAAATGACGTCATTTGGAATTTTAAATAAATTCCTTCAATGTTTTTGTGTAGTTGGGACAAATCCTATTTTTTGTATGAAAAATTCCTTTTAAAATCCTTAAAAGACTTCAATTTCAATGAAATATTTTTCTTGTATTTCCCACAAGTGTAAAAAAAGCAAAACCACATTTGGTTCATTCATTTGTTATTTTGTTTTGAAAAGGAACTCATTCAAAATTAGTGTACTGACTGATTTTAGAGCCAAAAGGGCTTTTGAGGGTACCCATATCCTACCACTACCCAATTCAAAAAAATAATGTGACTTATCAAAGTGTTGGCTTTTGTTCAATTTAGAGGAAATTCAAATGCAATGTCATCGTCATAATATTGTATACTAGGCTACAAAAATAGAATTTTATCTAGGTCTTCATAACACTATTGAGGATGTAGGAATATACACTCAAAGTAAAGAATCATCCCTTTTGAAAGCCAAGGAAATTAGGCCAATTCATGCAAACTTCCTTATACTAGCTTTGAGTTCTTGGAAATTCTAGCTGCCATATAAAAACCACAATCTTCACTTATTCCCACAAAGCCTAAATGACTAGTACGAAAATCATCCTAGACAAACACTAAACCTATCGTTTTGATTATATGAAATTCTCATCAAGAATTTGAGAAACAAAACAATCAAGAACTAAGTCAACCATCCTGCCGTCCATCACCAAACCCTTGCATACAGGAACCGGAAACGTGCTTTGTAGGTCAATGCACGAAGTGTTGTGCGTTTTGATCTGCACCAACCTGCCACACTGGAAGAGCTGAGCAGTGCTCCCTTTGCAGAGCATGTTGTGTGGTCAACTGACACCCTTCCAAGGTGAGATTCACACTAAACTGACTAAAGTGCGATAACAAAGTCGGCATTTAACATTCATTTGCTGCTCAACTCGGTTCAAACTTCACAGCGAACATTATTTTCAACATTAATTTGTTTCATGAAGAATGTTGCGAATTTGTTGAAGTGTAAGTTTGTCTCAAAATTTTCCGGTTTGTTGGATAACGGCGCTAGTAAAGCATGCATGTTCCAAAACTTCGCATCTACACCCAAAAAATGGGTGCTGCAAAAGATGCTCAAACTTTGCTTTCCCTCCACATTCCAGAGTTCCAGTTAGTGTGTTAACTAGTTACTGGATATGTGCATAAACATTTATGCAGGACGGCATCACATCCAATTCCAGGACGACCAGCGACACGCGAAGACTGACAAGCGGCATGGGCCCTCGAGCTCGGAAGCGATGGCTGGATCATCATGCCTTGCCTTAACTTGCCCTGCAAGTCACTGATCCATCGTGCCTGCAATTCGGGTCCAATTCAAATTAAAGACCTGCTGCACAATTCCAAATGAAGGTGATCACGGACTTGAATGTGACGCCCCTCCCTTGCTCATCGGTAAGTACTTGTCTCTCCTCAGCGTTGCTTTTACGCCACATGCCCATAACTTTCAGTCAGGCCGACGCGACAAGAATGCTCAGCGCTGCTGGGCGTGGAAAGCATGCACCAACGCAAGGGGAGTGATCGACCCAGACGGTGAGACAGTAGGGTTCTCCCCCCGCTGGGCCCTGGCTGGCTACTATAAACAGAGCCTTGGAGCAGCTCAAGTCCATTCTTCCTTAAGTCCCTGCTTGCCGGCCTGTGCTCTGTGCTGCATGTGCTTCTGTGCCGCCTTGAGATTGAGGACTCCAGCCTAGCTGGATTTGTGCACATGTCCTGCACATGTGTTACGCTGCAATCTGAGACTCACTTCAACTTCAGCTCTCGAGGCAAGGCGGGGGGGAGTTCCACACGCGGTTGATCTCAGGTGCTGATCCAGTTCTCTCTATCTCTTATTGTAACGATTGTAGTTGCTAGGAAGTAAGAGTGCTCAGTAGACTTACCACCGACAATATCTGGCCAGGGATGGCCGGAGTGTCCTTTTGTACTCGTTTGGTTTTCGGCGGAAACTATTTCATTGCTGGGAGTGGTGCATGTGCATGTCGGGGGAGGGGTGTGGTTTCACTGGTTTGGTGAAGTTAGACAAGGTTGTGAGCGAGCGAGCTAGTACTTAAGTTCTGCCGAATGTCACCGTTGCTCATCGAATCCAGTGTGCGCCGTTTTGTTACTTGATTTTATGTTTTTATCAGTGCTAGGTTTCTTGAGTTTGCAGTTTGTGGACACTCCGAATAGAACACAAGCTTCGTGAGTTTCATGTATGTGACTTAGAAATTGATCGATGTGGGTTCACTGTGGGTTGGGGACAAGGATGTGCACGTCCAGCGAGTGAGTTCTTTCATCACTGATCATGCTGTATTCACGTCACCCCCTGTTTCAGCAATTCGAATACTTGGTAACTTTCATGTTGGTTTTTCTGTTTTTGCAGGACGTCAACAGAATAAAGTACTTGCAGAGCTTCATTTATTTTCACTTACACATGCACAGACTGAGTGCCACTCCATCTGGCGTTCATCCCCTCGAGTCTCGATATCATATTTGAGTGCTTTCTGCAAATTGAGTGTGGTATAGGCACTTGGAGCTACGGTTCATTATGGGTGAGTTCTTTCATCACTGTTGATGTATGCCTCCGTGTTTGGGGGCTTCGGTCATAGATTTTAGTGTTGATTCCCTGGATTGGCATGCAGTCTTGCACTTCGACCGTCTGTTTCTATCAACACTTTCAGAGCTTCACTTGTGTTATTTCGGAATGCATTCATAGGAACATATTCATTAGCTAGAAGACGGGATGGTGACGGCGTGCTTTCGGTTCAGTCTTGCAGATGCGAAGGAGTTAGAAACCATGTCAGCTGTTGCTAGCTAGTTTTGATCACGATGACATGTATGATCACTGAACTATGCCGAGAGACATAGCTAGCGTCGGAAACTTTGAGTGTCTCAAGACGAAAACCTCAAATATGATTTCGAGACTCAAGATGAGAAACGCCAGTTTCTTCCAAAGCCGAGACTGTGCAACTTGGATTCGACTGTGCAAACTTTGACTGGTATGTTTGCGAGCGCCTGACTGACCTAGGTGAGCATTTTCTTTCACTCACTTGTTTGAAATTGCTTCCGGTTCTTTATCTCGTGATGCTTGTGTGCTTCCAGCTGCAATGGCTTGGACCGTGGTGACCGAATGTGTTAACAAATGCTGCACTGTTTGGACAGGAATTTCAGCCTGAGAATGTCCTAATTGTTTAATCTTGAGGAATTTGTGTTTCGTTAAACAGTGAAACCTTTTTAATTTACATTTAATCTTGCAATTCTTTACAAACTGTACAATGCTCTTGAATGCAATGTCCTTCCTTGAAAAGTAACAACAGGCACATGTACTCCAAGAGAGGCCACAGTTATGCATTTCGAGACTGTAGTGAGAGATTCGAACTTGTGCCAGGATCTAGTATGTGGATCCAATTGCCAAGTGTTAATAAAATCCCAAACTGAAGAAGATATTGTCTTTGCAATAGTAATTACAGAAGTTCATTGAGTTCTTACGAGATAGTTACACTGAAGGCCCTGTTTAACAAACGCCGAGGGAGGCTGGTCTGGGCTTTTTCAGAACTCGGGCAGGCTGTCTTTGATTTCATGTTTTTTTTTCTTGCATGGAATTGCAAGAAACAACTTGTCCTCATCTATGAAGCTTCGTTGCATGTACTTTAGAGGTTCAAAGGAAAACTTGTCAAAACATGCCATTTTTGATTGGGTTGACCACAATTGAAAATGGAAACACTTATTAAATTTCAACTATTAAAAACTTTAGACCATTTGATCTTGTGGATTGCAAGTTAGATATTAATGTTTTAACTAGAAAGAGATTTATTCCTTGTTTGATAGGGACTATATGAACTCTATGAAAGTGAAACTTCTATTCGAATTGAACCTTAATTACTCTACTATTAGATATAGTCAAGCTAAATCTTAAGTTTCTAGATACATGCATACAATGCTTAGGGTATACTAAGAAAATAAGGGGGTAATTGCATGTGCATTGTGGTACACAAAGTCCCATTATGAATTCAAGTTGCATAGAAATGCTCCATTTGCACTAGTTTTGCATGAAATATTGATGTTTACACCAAAAACAATACTAACATATTCAACACTTTCAATAAAAAAATAGCAATACAAATCTACCTTTACAATTTATTTAAAATGCACAATCCCATGCCATGTAGCATTATAAATAAATAAGTATCAGCATGTAATTAATATAATGTAAAAACAATTACATCAAAATAGGGATTTGGATATCTAGGAGGGTGAGAATAAATTTAACCCTTGACACATATTGAAGAAAAATTGTCATTGATATAAGATGAAAAATTGGTAGATTTATGACGACGTCATGAAATCCTCGTGGATACCCAAACATCTAGAGAACCAAAATGGACCAATGTTACCACGGACACACATTGATGTGCTTAAATGTGCTCACAACACCTTCATTGTATCTTCATTGTGCGTAGCTTCTCAGTCTTGGCACTGGCCCTGCAAAACGAAACATAAAGCAGTGTTATGCATATAATTACATTTGGACATGTTGTAGGCAATGCAATTCAGAAGAAATTACATCTCCAATAGCCTTCAAACTAAATCAGCAAATGAGCACATGCACCGGGACAGTGGTGATACTTAGAAACTTGTACATGCAAAAAGATCCCGACATTCCCAAGTGGATGTGGACAACAACTGTACGCCTTCCTCTTCAACTTTCCCAGGAGTGCAAAACTGAAAATTCCAGCAAACGCTCAGATTCACATACTGTGTATGCTCTATTTTCAGGAGAAGATTAAGTCACAAACAAAGTATTGAACAATTTTGGAAACAACAAAGCCAAGGTAGGAAGCCCATTTGAGAGGGTGTCCATCTCCCGTGGGCTGAAAGCTAGGTTGTCACATCAGGCAGGTTAGGGTCATCGGACGTCTCGGACAGACGGACAAACTGAACGGGATGGACGGACCGTCCGTCCACTGTGACAACCTCTAAGTTGTCACATCGGGCGGGTTGGGATCATCGGACGTCTCGGACAGACGGACAAACTGGACGAGACGAACAAACCGTCCGTCCATTGTGACAACCTAGGCTAAAAGTCACCCATTTACGATGCAAGTGTCATCCTAAAAACGTGACTTGTAATAATGTTGTGAAAATGAGATAATGTTGCAGGTTTCTATCAAGGTGAGAGAAGCTTTAATGAGAAAGCTAATTTCAAGGATAATCGGTACTTGTGATTTGGGACCTGACAACTTCAAACTTAAGAAATTTATACCTCATTCATACAATATCTAAACCATATTCTATTTTATTGCATCGGAATCCCAAGCATATGCGGACAATCCTCACAAGAAAAAATTTCCATTCCACTCAAAACAGTTGAAACCTCAAGTCATTCCATTGGATCAATCAAATCTCTCAGTGTGGGTGCTTGCTTGCAAACATGGAGTCCGTTTTGCATTTTGATTTTGAAGTTTTAACATAGTGCCATTTCAGAAACAGCAATTCACCATGGCTACAATGAAAATACAAGATATCAGGGCTACTTTTGGGGGGGCCTCACAGTGCCAGATTGCACTAGGAAATAAATAATTTGGCTAAAAACATGGTAACAGAACATGAAGTTTTTCACTGAAAATTTCAAATAAAAAATAAAAAAATCTTGGATGCAATTGTTAGATTGTGGATGAAACGAAATTATGGACATGCAATATGTGCTATTGTGAAACTTTCTATTTAATATGTGGATGAATGTTGAAATTTGGAGCATCACTATAACATTTTATATCGCCACTTTGGCACTTTATAAAAAATGAAAGAAAAAGCCCTACAAGGTATGCTTCACATCAGTGCATGCAAAGTCATAGATGGAGGATTGAATTGATTCATGAACAACAATATTTGCAAGTGCCTCAAGCACAAAGAGTATACTAGTGTGCTCTTACTTCTTCAAATGGATCCTATTATTAGTTGGAGAATCCAAATGGGGTGATCCTTCATCCTTAAACAACAAGTTGGTCATTGTGAAAATCATTTGTTTGGATAATTAGGCTAAGCATGTGAATTGTTGGCTTAAAATAATGCAAAAGCACTCATTAGAAGTTAGACAATTAAACTACTATAGAAGACATTTCCTTTTCACACAAAATTGGGAGGATGAATAGTTGCACTTCTGTCCTACATCCAAAGATTCTTTGTCATTCTCCAGTTAGAAAACAATCTCTGCATCATTTATGGATTAAATGGACTACTTTAGCAATTGAATGAATCAAGAAAAAATTGTTTTTTCTATTGCAAGACCCAATCATTGTTTTTGATTTCTACACATTTCTTTACAAATTGCAAGTGGATAGATTTTAAGAGACCAATGGTTACAAATAGGTACATGTGTCCAAAATCTTTGAAAATTTATAAATAATTCAATAATGCTTGGAATTTTTTGTTTAAAATACTTGTGTTAAATTCCACATTTATTTTCCTTTCTTTGGGAAATGATCTAAAAGTATTTATATGCATGAAAACCTAAGAAAGGAAGACAAGTCTTTAGATGGATGCTTTTAAAGAATACCACCTTATACTAAATTTGTATAAGTACAATATAGTGCAGAGCATTCTCTAGAATCCTAAACTCTAAAACCCTAGACTGAATTTTGATTCTAATGGGCTAAATTATCTACCCTACTATGGCTAATCCCAGATGCTCTAGATTGGCTTTGTTGTTGGCCTTTCCACTACCTTCTTGCTTTTTGATTATGATAGCTTGGAGGCCTCACAATGTAACAATGGTTTAGCTCCCAATGTCGGTGCTTGGCATCTTGCCTTGGGATAAATAAAAAGTTTCTTGGAGGGTATCTTGGGAGATGTTGGCTTACCACCCTTCATCTTTCCCTTTTGAGGCAAACCATGTTTCTTCATTGGCCTCTTTTTAAGCAATGCATGGACCTCATTTTCTAGGCAAATACTCTTCCTCTCACGAGGAGGATCTGGATATCTTTTTCCAGAATGATTTAAATGCCAAGATTTAGGAGATATAGGATCCATTGATAATGTCAAGAGAAGAAGTCAAATAGGGATGCAAAATGAATGAAAGTCCAATGTTATTTATACTTTGGAAAAATGGTCTTAGGTGCAAACACTAATTGAAAGTAAAAGTGTTTCAAAGTAAAAGTGTTTTTATTAACTACTATTTCAAACACTAGATTAAAACAAGGATTAAAGTAAAAATTTTGTAGTTAACTATTGCTTCAAACATTTTTAAAGCAAAAGTGTTCTAGTTAGCTACTACTTCAAACTAATTTTAAATAGTGTCTTTCTTACCTACTTTAAAAAATTTGGAATGTTTGTATTAACTACCTATTCTTCATGTTTTTTTATTTACTTCTTAAAGTAATTTTTAATTACTTCTTAAAGTATATTTTAATGTCTTTACTAAATATACTTATTGAAGCACTTTTATGTGTTCCTTTTTCTAACTTTTTCAATCTTTTTTTATAGGAAATTTTACTTACATAAAGTTCCATTTCATGTTCCTTCTTATGTTATTTTTTTTCCTTTTATATTTTATATTTGTTTATTTTAATCTTTGAGATATTCATTTTTTGTTCTTTTCTCTATTCATTTTTAAGGTCTTTTTCATGTTTCTTTACATATACTTTTTTGAGTATAATAGGTGATGCTCTTTTTAGTGTTCGTGGCTTGATTGAAAAAATTATGTTCTTTTTAATGATTTCATTAAAGATCTTTTAGTGTTTTTTTAAATTCTATTCAATAATCTTTGAAAAAAAATTAAAATGGTCTTTTGCTGTTCATTTAATGTTTTTTAGGTCTCATGTTCTATTTCATACAATTTCTTTTCTTTTTAACCTTTAGGCATTTAGAGTCCTAAAAGGATCATTTTAGGATTTTGGGCAGATTTCCATGATGTCAAATTTAACTTTTCATTTTCAAAACTTTTTACAAGAAAAATGAAAATGTACTAAGCTTTAGAAATAAATAATTTTTATTTCATTTGGTCTCTAGTACAATGTTATACCTCCTAAGTACAAAACACTCAAGTTTAGACAAAAAAAAAAACCACAAAAATTGAAATGATATTTTTCCATATAGAATTTATATTTGTATGTATTATTCATTAAAGGGTGTCAAAGCTACATACCAAAGCAATTTTTCATCTTCAACGTTTGATACTAGCCACCCAAATCATCATAAATACTATAGGTCAATTCTAGATTTCCTCAAAATGCAAAGAGAAGGGCTACATTTTGAAAATCTTCAAAATCTAAGAATCTCTTTTGATTTATTTGTCTCCCTTGTTTTTCCTTGTTTGTTTTCACGCTATAAAGAAGCATCTAAATTCTTTTTTTAGTTTTCTCACTTGACCATTTTATATTTGTTTTTAAATACTTCTATTTATCATGTGTACAATTTCATTTCTATTTTCGCAATCATTCATATATATTTTATATGCTTTATATGATATTTTGACCTCTATTTTATTTATTTTCTTGTAATTATTTTGGCTATATTCTTTGTATCCATTTTGTTTATTAATCTATGAAGACCAAAAACAATTAGACAAATTACAAATGTGTTATATGAAATATAAATTCCATAACTCTTATAGAAAGTATCTCAAGGTAGAAAGGTTTTAATTATTTCTAGATTTGTTTCAAATTGGTTTTGAAGATGTAAATTCAAAAATTTATCAAAAATGTAATTTCCATCTTTAGTAATTGAAAATTTCTATGATTGGTCAAACTTCTAATTGCAATCATTTTTTAGAAAAGTACAAATACTTTTTATTGAAAGCATCAACACTTTTTCCATATAGTAAACTTTACAACACTATGCAATACTAAACACTTTGCACTATTTTCTTGTAACTTTTGTTTGATAATAGCAATTTTAGTTTAGAATCTAAAAATTGAAAGATAGCATGATCTAGTTTGTTTAGAATTTTTTTGACAAATCTTTTTTCCACCCAAAATGTTACCTTGAATTGGATAGTGATCATAAAATGGTTGATTGTGCATTTAGGGGGTAATGCTCTTAGTGTATAACTCAAGATACTATTTTTGCCTTCAAAACAAGAAGCTCTTTATTTTTCACATTACTAATCCAAATGGAATGAATTTTTGTTATGATTTTTTGAAACTTTTTCATACAATAGAAGGGCACATTTATTTTTAGGAATATAATTTATTATTTCAATTGGTGCTTGAAAAAATTTATGCTACAATAACCTCAAAATAAGTTATCTTTACTATAGAAATAAAGAATGTACCTATTGATTCAATAATTGGAGTATTTTGGCAACTAGCTTGGTTATTGGAGGGCTTCTAGGGTTAGATAAATATTCCTATCAAGATTCACACAAAGAGGAGACTAATCCTAAAGGAGTGAGGAGGGATTAGAAAACCCTGCCTTATATGAATGAAAATTTTTACATTTGTTTTTCAAAGATGAAATCTCATACCTATTGTAAGTGCTAAAAATTTCAAATTCTTTTATGAAAATTTGAAATCACCAAGGAAAAAATGAATATAATTAATACCAAGTTCAAAATATCCTCAAAAAATTGAAAAAAGAATTCATTATAAATTCACCAAAAAACAATTTACCAAAAAAAAAATTAACCAAAAAAAAATTCACCATAGATGTATATGACAAAGAATGACATCTTTGTATAAAGTATAATCCAAAATTGCCATAGATCTAAAAATAAAAGATTTAAGCAAGTTTCTATTTTATATAGTTTATTTTATTTTTGAGAAATTCCTTTCAAAGTCTGATTTTAGCATCAAAAATTTTGATTTTGAAAAATGATTGATTATGATTTTTCTATTCAAGATTTTATGCCACAATGTCCATTGCAATCTTGACTTTGTGTAGTGTTGAGGGCTCTTGGAAATGAACCTCAAATACATTAGATCTTGGAGAGAAAATCACATTAGAAATTCATCTAAAAACTTTGTAGAGTAGATTTTTAAAAGCCATAAATTAATTGGATTGTGCATGTTAGGCCCTTTACCCTCATATCTTTTCCTTTCTAGATTTGACATGTAAAAAGAGAATTAAAAGACTTCAAATCACTTTTACAATTTTAACACCCTTATACGTGATGTTGTTGTGTTTTCTTTTTCTATATGATTTGTAACATGTGTAATTTGAATTTGTATGTTTACAATTCAAAAAAATGATGTGACTTATCAAAGTGTTGGCTTTTGTTCAATTTAAAGCAAATTTCTAGAAGCTAAAAAGGCCTTGGACATTTAGGGGTTAAAGGATTGATTGGTGACTACAATGAAAACCATTTTGTTTTCATACCCTATGAATTGTTGACTTAAAAATAAAGCAAATGCCCTCATTGGAAGTCAAACTATTGTAAAAGACCTTCTCTTTTCACACAAAAGTGATAAAATGAATAGTTGCACTTTTGTCTTATGGAGAGATTCTTTGTCATTCATCAATAAGAAAATGTCCTCAACAATGTTTACAAGTTAAACATCTTCTTCTTTAGAAAACTCAATAATACCATAATGAGGAAATACACAATATTGCCCTCCAAAATTGAATGAAAAAACGTTTTTCCCATCCTACAACAGTGCCGCCTGAAGTCATCCGAAGGACAAATCGTACGCGGCGTCCTCTTAACCGTAAATTCGCTCACCATTCCCTTCCTGACCACCCAAATGCCCACCTCAGGGAAACCTTCACAACTCTCAATAGAGATTGGTGCCGCTCAAAGGTTTCAAGTTTTCAACTCGAGAAACTCAAGAATTGGAATTTCAAAGAAGGAGATGAAAGAGAAAGTAGCAGGTGCCACATGGGCCACAAAGGATGTCATCTTTTCTGGTAATTAGAAGAGCCTGGGTTCCTAACAAAACTTGACTCTAGTAGTAAGATCTATTGGGACCGAGCACGCCTTCAGGCTACATAATAAAGACAGTAAAAAATCCAAGGCACCAAATCAATCATGCACAGAAAAGTAGCCAAAACAAAAGAGTAAATAGAGAAGCCGAAGCAGGTAGAGGATGCTCAAAATGAACACTTCAAATTGCTCACAATAGAAATACAACAAATGGTATACAGCTTAAGTTGAATGGAAGATGGAATCGAAATCGTTGCAAGGAGATTATCTGGCAGGATCCAAGTGGTGACCCTTCACAGAGGCTCTCACCAGTCCTTCGTCCAGAAGCACATCATGCTCCTTCATTGCTTTCCGGGGCACGTTATCTTCTCTGGAGCCACCAAGACTTGCTCCAAATAGCAGAGGCGCAGGCGCAGCAGCAGCAGCAGCAGCGAAGTCGCCTTCCGAGCCTGATTTCACCTTCTTCCTCTTCTTCTTAACGAGAGAATTCTTTTCATACACCAGATGATCCCGCATCTCATCCCTTGATGACCTCTCGTCGTTGCTAGTTTTGGAGGTACTCTTCGCAAGACCTCCAACATGTTGTTTATGCTTCTGGATCTTCTCACTGGGCCGCCATCCTTGTTGTGAGGCACGAAGAAAAGCAGCTTCATCCTCAGGGGTACTATCATCACTCCGCTTTGGTAGGAACTCTTCATGATTGTGACTTGGAGTGTATTTCAGCAACCTCCCGACAGAGCCGTCCTTGAAGTCGTCATCGGCTCTCAGCGTGTCAGAAGATCCCGCTTTCCTTTTCCTTGGCTCCTGCACATTCCCACTTTAGACTCCCGTCTACACTATAATATATTCTAACGTGGCGGAACAAAATTCATTAACTTCGGTGAAGTCCAAGGCCCCGTATACAAAAAGCAAGTAGTGCCAACTAGCTGACTAGTATTAGTTACTGAACGCCCATACTGCCCAAGTTGCTCAATGAACAAATTGGTGTGGACATGCCAACAAGATCAATGTCAGACATCGTGTTTTGATGTCTTGGTTTTCAGCCCACTTTTTGTGATGGTGAGAACATGCTAACAAGATCAAAATTCAGTGCACGAACTGGCAGCGAGTATAGCGACATCTCGATAATGAGCGAGATACACAAAAAAGATGATGAAATATTACTTTGTTCAACTTGCTGAGACGCTTCTTTCGCTCTTTTGCTCGAAAAACGGCAGCTTTGATGCCATTGTTATCCATCCAACCTTCTGGCCACAGCTCTGCCAACTGCAGAACACAAAGACAAAACTGAGTGGACCATTTCATCACGTTAACAGATCATGTAATAAAGATGTACACCTATTGTAAAATCTATCAAAATACGATTGCATCAAAATTATCTCCTCACCTCAACATAAAGTTTTCGAATTTGCGGTCCTTTGTGCTCGTCCATTCCCTGTAACACCAATTGAAACGCATGCACGATCAAGCTCCAAACAAGCCACAGCACAGACCCCTACCATGTGACAGATAGCAGAATTCCATCTTTCAAATATGCAGCAAAATTCTCACCTGCGCCATATGCTAAGGCATTTCAAAATAACTACACGTAGCCACTACTAGAGACATGAGAAAAATCAACCGTCGCATGAGTCCAATCGAAACGGTAACTCACAACCCCTGCCACACCTATCTTTATAAAAGCGAAACTCCACTCACAAGATAGAAGTCTTGCAACTTTCGCAGATAAATGAATAAGAGAAGGCAAAATGCTGTGCGCAAGACGCATATACTAACAAAAGTATTCCATGTGTCAATGATAACTACAAAGGAAGAAGGTAAAGATCTCCAAATATTGCTCTGCTCGTAAAGATTGCAAAGAAGATCCTCGATAGCATGGTCCCGCTTGCTTGCTTTCTTCGATACTCCTGTTTGGAAGTCATCTGAGGAGCCTTCTGGTGCCTCAACACCCTGAACCAGGTTTTGTGAGTTCCTACGGCTCTCCAGTTCCTAAAACGTGAGCAATTAGCAAACAGTTCTATTAAGAGCTGCTCTGTAGAATCGCTCCTACGAATGCCATTTTTCAATATCTCAAAGTTCGCCACATGTGGCACAAATCATAAATTACATTCCCACTTTATCCTTGAAATCACATACTAATAAATTGGTTTTTTGCCAGTTCCTCATGTACAAATATTTACATGCCCCTTGTGCACAACCCTCAAATCGAGGACCAGGTATAAAAAGGAGGAGGAGGTTAGGAGGAGGATAATAAAAATGACAACCAATTGGTTGAGATTTGAAAAATGAAAATATCGTAAAGCAATCTCCAGTGACGGGACAAGACGGTGCACCTACAGAGAGTGAATACTCTGGTTGAGTTGGTGAAGTACCTCAAACTGCAAAGAGGTAACTCTGTTCCGCACCATTTCTGTAACCTAACGCTTAATAATATCTAACAACCGACCCTCCTTTTCTTGCTTGGCAGACATCCCATGCTCTACCATGTCCTTCAGATTTCTCTGTGGAATACACGAAAAAAAGGAGACAGGGACAAAAACCCTAGAAAATTTAGCAGGATATACATAGGCCAGCTCCAAAATGGCAACTTGTGTAATGAGCAACAACCTAAGTAAGGATTTCTGATCATTTATGACCCATTCATTGTTTTGTGATTTTATGACCAAGGTAAGATTTGAACAAAAGATACTCTGACCAATAAAAACAAAACAAAGAGTACAATTGTCCAAAATGTTTTATGAGACATGATAACAAGGTACCAATATTGGATCCCACAATTTGAAATCATTTACGCTCATTGATGAGATAAGAATAGCAACTAAGAATCGTGCTAAACCGCATGGAACATTGTATGATTCGAATCCAAATTTTGACAATAGAGATCCACCTTCAGAGTACTCGGACGCATGATATGACCTGGAGACGCTCAGTAAGGTCTTCCGGCACCTTTCTTTGCTTAGCCTGCTGCTCATTCAATTATGACAGGAAACATTAAAGCCTTCTAGCACAAACAGTCACAAGAACGCAAACCCAAAAGCCTATAAAACTGAACATACGATTCAACATTCCAATGTAAAGCTGAAAATGTGTAATTCTCAAAATCGTAGGATTACCCAAAACAAACATACTATCTATTCACTAGCCACAATCGTGATGAATCAAGTCGCGGTAAGTCTCAGTGATACACCCCGCTAGCCTTGCGACCTTGGCAAGCCTCTTCTTCACTAGTCATTTCTGTACTAGTCATTTAGGCTTTGTGGGAATATGTGGAATTTGTGCTCTCTACATGACAGCCAAAATTCCCAAGAACTCAAGGCTAGTACGACTAGGATAAGGAAGACAGTTTGCATGAATTGGCCTCTCAAAAGGGATGATTCTTTACTTTAAGTGTATGGGTGCTGCATGTGATTGCTGAAACCTCGCTTTCCCTTCACATTCCCAAGTTCCAGTTAGTGTATTAACTAGTTACTGGATATGCGCCCAACTTGTTGAATAAACATCCAGGACGGCATCACATCCAATTCCAGGACGACCAGGTACACGCGAAGGCTGACAAGCGGCATGGGCCCTGGAGCTCGGAAGCGATGGCTGGATCATCATGCCTTGCCTTAACCTTGCGCTGGAAGTCATCGATCGTGCCTGCAATTCGGGTCCAATTCAAATTAAAGACCTGCTGTACAATTCGAAATGAAGGTGATCACGGACTAGCTTGAGTGTGACGCCCCTCCTTGCTCATCGGTAGGTACCTGTCTCTCCTTAGCGTTGCTTTCACGCCACATGCACAGAACGTTCAGGCAGTCGCGCGTAGGCCACAAGGACTCCCATTTCCGCTTGCACATTGATCGCTGAGCTCTAGGCGTGGAAAGCATGCACCAACGCAAGGGGAGTGATCCAACGCAAGAGGAGTGATCAACCCAGACGGTGCGATAGGGTATTTCCGTGGGCGCTGGCCGGCTACTATAAACAGAGCTATGGAGCAGCTCAAATCCATTCTTAACACTATATTCATTAAAATGAGAGTTTTCCAAGAAAATGAGAGGTTCTAAATACATAGTTTTCTTTAAACATAGGTGATTTTGTTCTATACGGAGAGAGAAAAGCAATGCATCATTAGAAAAGAGTGTAAATATTGCAAGTCCATTATGAGAAGAATGGAATTTATCAATAATATTCATCAAATATACAAGTAATAGTGTGTACACTATGGAATGACACTTTGGATTCTAGACTTTACAATAGCCTTTTATAAGGAACCCAAAATTACATTTGGATTCTAGACTTTACAGTAGCCTTTTATAAGGAACTCAAAATGTTATCATGGTCAACAATTGTTGATGTTCAACTCTACATCTACATTGTATCGGATGATGTAGCTCATGCTCCGTAATAAGCATAATGTGCTTTACTACTGTGACATACTCTTCAACTTCTCATATGCCTTCAATATTTCCGGTCCTCTACTGTACCCAGTACAAATTGCGGACTGCTCTCGAATGATGTTCCACCTTTGCTTCTCCAAGGACCTTTCTTCCGCAGCATCCCATAAACGACAGCTCCCTTCTAGTTGGGACTCTCCACTAAGACTTGAGCGTTGATGTTTTGGAACATTCAAGTATCTGCGTCTATGAATTGGAGGTAGTGGAACCTCCGGTGTGGTCACCTCTGCAATATACATGGAAGAGCTCCGAGATCGCTTCGTTTGGACACCTTCTGTCAGTGGAGGAAGGCGGGGAAGAGAGGAAGCAATATCTGGATGCACTTGGCAAATCTCACTTGGAATGCCTAAAGTTGTTCCAATGCCTGGACAACCTTCCTCCCCGTAAAGCTTTCTTTGAGTCATTCGATCAGAAGTAGACGGCAAAGCACGTTGGCCAACGGATCGCAGCGGCGACGGGAAACAAGAAAGCCGCGGACGCGTCCTACCACTCAGAGGACTGTCGACCACGTTGTCCTCAATAGGCTTCGTCAAGAAATCCATGGTGGAATTTGCAGTAGCGGCCGAACACAGTAAATTCCCAGTGCTGAGAATGATGTATTGTCCATAGTTTAAGATGGAGTCAGTAGAAGTTGCACAAGCGAATCCACCTTTCGGAACATGGGCCTTTGAAGTTCTCATCATCTATCAAGCAAAGAAAGCCACAGATTGAAGAAGAATATAATTCAAATTGAGAAAACACTGCCGCGCAATACACAGACCTAACAATATAAGAACTAAAACAAAAGACAACACCCAGCAAAAAGTTCAAAAGAACTTTGACATGTATATAAGCCAAGCATGTGCTGTTTAGGTCGGACCGACCCAAACTGCACAAGTTGAAACGAATGAAGTGGATCACACAACATACTGGAACAAAGCAGTTCAAACATATCACACACAAAACTGATATCGCTTAAACGTTCTGAATGGATTCATTCAATCCACCAATCTACTAGTATCAATTAAAAAATAAGTATATACAATTTAAGGCGGACCGAGCTAAAATGCGCCAGTCTTGCACTCGAACTACACTTCCTTAGGAAACCATAGACCATGACCTAACTCAAACTAGAGGAAGCGCAAACTACTTCTATTAGCACTTCGTACTCCTTGCGGTTCCTTTCGTCGCCCAATTCTTCCAGGACCATTTTCCTTAAATGCCTTCAAACCTTGGTCTCGAGCTATGTATAAACGTTGAAACCAAGGAAGCAAAACATCGAAAAGAAAGGAGTCCCGCAGACCATTCCCTCTATAACTCTACGAATCAGGCAGTATGACATTATGAGGCCTATTCATTATATGCTTCACAGGACTGTCATCTACAATGACAGTATTGTCAGACGAGAAGCTTCCTCTTCTATCTTTAAATAACCGGTCTAGATTTTTGAGGAATAAGTCCTTGTCCGTTCCTGGTACTTTGAAATAGGTCAACCTTCCCGATCTATCTCGTTGTTTTAGTATTTGGCAGGAGTCCTGCCCAAGTATTTGGGAAGGCGGCAGTCCGTCTCAGAAAAGATATTGAGAAATCAGTTCAGTGGTAGACTTCTTTATAGAACTCCACACTGAAACTGTTGCAAATTTTTGAAGCTCTGTAAGGAAATTAGAGCAATGAGGCCGCACCCACACAACCTTGGGTCCGACTAGCGCAGGCTCAGTTGCGAAGTGCGGCTGCGAGAAGTCTCTCAATTTTTTGTACGACAATCCCTTGGACTTCCAATCTTCGCAGATACATAGAATGCTATTTAGGTCCAGGACAACATTGATCCACTTATCCGCCACCCTAGACCTGAATGGACGAACGACGCCCTCCGAAGTCCCTCCACGACGACATGGAGGACCGGATTCCTGCTGTCAAAAGGAATAGAGCGAGGACAGTTAACATTCTGCACCTCTTCTTCTTGTCGACACTACAATGATACGAATTCGAGAACCCGTGGACAATAGGGAAATGAACATACCTGCCGCTGAAAGGACTCAGCAGGAACATCAGGTTCAGTCTCAGGTTGAATGTCAGCCGTAACCACCTTCTTCGATTCACTTTGAAGAGGTCCTAGCACCGGCATTTCATCAAGGGCAACAAACTCATTTTCCAACATAAGAATTGATGGTGCTACAAAAGAAGCGCGAGTTGTACAAACATTGAAAACATTCTGAAGCCCTGCAATAGAAGAATTAAGATAGAATGTTGTGTAAGACAACGATATATTACAGCCTCAACAAATGAGTGTTAAAATACAAAATTGATTACAAAATTTGGAACTCCATGGTTCAGTCCACTAGAAGTTTCCGTGTCCATAAAAAAACTCTGTACACTATATCTACAAATGCAGCTCTAGAATACACATCAGCTCGAGTCGAGCTACAACAAATGACATCGAGTGATTACTTGGCACAACCTGTTGGTGGATCATTGGCGCGGTCGGTGGTACTCCCAGGCACTACCTCTTCTGGATCCACAGACAAGTTCTGTCCACTATCACACTGCTAATCTCCTTTGGATATCCCCTCGCTTGCAACTTGTGCGCCCTCCAAGGTCGATGTGACGTTCTTGGGTGATGAAGAACTCTGACCTCCACGTGTTTCTCTCACAGGAATAGGCGGAGGGATAAAATCCGGAGGCCCCGGTGGAAGAGGCAGAGGCGCAGCAGCATCCCTCTGCGAAACGAAGACAGCACTATCATTGGATCTTGATGGGTTGTTTCCGATGAAGAGCTGCTGCGAAGCTGTTGGTGGTGGAAGCGTGGCAACAGGCTGGGCTTGATTTCTGTCCAAGTACGCTTGCCACATTACCTGATTATGCTCACGCTCCTCCCTATTCAACCTTTGTTCCTCTAGGAAGGCCTGCGCTAGACCCACAAAGTTTTTAGTTGATTCCTTTTGGAACTCTAAATTTTCCTCCCGGTCTTTCTTTTGTTCGCGCCTAATTTCCTCTTACTGCTTCAAGACCACCGCCAGCGACATCGACAAGGCCTACATATGGTCCACCTTCTTTTTCTTAGTAAGCCTAGTTCTGGAAACCGGAGTTTCAGCATCCACAGGTTGAACTGCCGTGTTCTACAGCCTTGTTGAGCTTGATGACCCTAAATTGGTCTGCGATGCACGAGCACCTAGCGTGGTGATTTCGTCAAACATGTCGTAATCCACCGCAATGTCTTCTACGTCGAAGTCATCCTCTTCCTCCTCATTTTCATCTTCCTCGACGTCTTCCTCCATACGCCTCTTCCCCCGATTTTGGCCAGGCGAGGCAGCAGTCTCCGAGCGACCCCTTGGTCTGGTCGAATCAGGATTGGACTGTGACTCACGTTGAGTCGATACAATGTCTTTGTCAACAGCATATGAGGAGTCGAGGAAGTCATCTTTGTCCAACGATAAACCGACCGTGGCAATATTTTGCTAGATGTCTGTTTCGCAATCCGGGACAGCAGCGAAAACATCTACCCAGCTCATCTACAGCCAAACATAGCATGCAGAATCTCAGAGTTACTAACTTGCAATTTAGGACGGTCCGACCTAAACAACATCTAAGGAACACAGGCTAGAATAGGAAAATAACATCGACTATTATGACAATTAATCATTGAGTTCCAGACTATCTATGTATTTTAGGGCGGTCCTCCCTAAACTGCAACCAAGATCTAGAAATTGTTCATTTACTACAAGTAAGCAGTAAGCGTCAAGTGCAGGTTTGCAGTTTAGGTCGGTCCGACTTAAATTGTAGCGATGTACTTACCAGTGCAGCACATGTCAATTTGCTCCCAGCAAAAATAGAGAATACGCTTGACCCCGGATGGCAGAACTTCTTGATGATCCCAAGGTAGAATTCCATTCGCAGCTCCATAATATACATTCTAAACGGTAGCTCATTGTACCTCTTAGATTCTTTGTAAGTGATTGTATCCGGAGCTCGAAATTCCAGTTCAATCCGGATCTGCGGTTGCAGGTCTCTACTTTGGAGAAAAATGAGCGGTATTTTCCTTAGTGCCCTTGCCGAATTCGCTAGGAGATCATAAAGCCTCTCATTTTTCACTGGGTAGTAATCGGAGAAATTCCGATTATATGTGCGTAAGACCTCATTTTTCTCAACGAACCCCACTAGAAGAAAAAGCAGGGTTTTGCGACTGGTTTGTAGTCGTATCGGACGTTTGCGACTTGGTGATATTCTGGAGTCCACAGTCGCAGTGGACAAGTCGCATGAGTTGCACTACAGTCGCGAGGTTGTTTGTCATTCGATAGGCAATGGAGAATTTCGTCGATGAACTGCTGTGACGTGGTTGCTTACGTGGAAGTTATTTCACTTATTTGTGTGCAACTGGTTTGCGACTAATGTGCAACTCGTTTGCGATTGATGTGCAACTCGTTTGCGACTAGTGTGCAACTAGTTTGCGATTGACATACAATTGGTTTGCAACTAGTGTGCAACTGGTTTCCAACTAGTTTGCGACTTGGTTATAATTTATAGACTTGTAGATTATAAAAATCTACAAATTGTAGAAATCTACAAAGTGTAAAAATCTACAAAATATATAAATATTAGAATTTCACTATCAAAATTCATTACACAAGAATGCTGTAACTTACCATTCTTATCTGTTCAAGTTGATGGTATTCTTGACAATCGATATAGGACAATTGAGTCGATTTTCAGTCATGTTTTAACTGCATTGCACTTGTTCTCTAGTTGCATTTGAATCGTTTTTTAGTTGCACTGTAGTCAGGCTCTAGTTGCATTATAGTTGATTCCTAGTTGCATTTGAGTCATTTCTAAGTTGCAATCTTTTAGTTTTTAATTGCAGCCTATAATCAGAGCGATTGCATTTTTCCACGGTGGACTCTACTTCGCGGATAGCTGTCCACATGGACAACTGCAATGAATATTGGATGTATAACACCTCATGTCAGTTCTTCTGTTATAGTATTGTAACCCTATTCTTCATTTTCTGACTACTTTGTGACTACAACTACATACACGTGAAATTTGGTGCAAATATAGAGGGCTACAGTCGCATTTCAGTTGTATAGGACACATAGTCGCATCTTAGTGGGTTGCAACGGACACGTTTTTCTTTTAGTGCCCGAGGACTTGAGATAAGTCGGTCTCGTCCTCGACGATGAACAACCAAGTCTTAACTTCTTCAAGTAGAGGTTCCTTCATTTGTTGCTGAGACATTAGTACTTCCAGAAAGAACGGCTTCTCCATCGTGGAGCTCTCCTTCTCCAGCACTCCGAGAATTGATTGAAAATCGATCACTCCCAAACCGATCAAGCTCACTGTCTCTAGCGTCCAAACATCCGTCGGCTAGTTCTCGTGCGTGTTGTAACGTATGCTGTAAGGACGCAAATGTGCGACCAACGAAGGAATGCAAAATTGGTTCTTCTTTTCCAGAAACACTTTGAAGAAGGCCTCTATCTTGGGATCGATGGTTGCTGCTGTCTTATTTCTCCCTCGGGTTTGCTTGGTCATCGAAAAATATGCCTCACCCGACCTTTCGAGCAACAGATTCATTGTTGCACTAGTGAAGCAGCGGCTCTTCTTGAACTGTCGCCAGTTCTCCGGAATGAGTTCATTCCTTGCATTGAACAAGTTGAGTTATGGGCAGATCAAGTGAAACTCTTTTTTCACCTTCTTCTCCCGCTTCACTCTCTCCACCCATTCCTTGGCGCTGTAGCAGTCTTGTACAACCGTGGACACCGGTTTGATTGTCACTTTTGGATATGGGTGGTGGCGACTTGGGTCGGAGTGATTGAGAATGTGCTTCGCCAATCTCTTCATATCGTCGTAGCTGAGATTTCCAAGGGGCCTGAAGAAGTCCCTGCTCATTGCGCAACTTTCTTGTTTCTAGTTTTCCTTCTCATTGAACTTCATCTTCGTCTCTGGATCGATGAGCTCCCCGTGTGCAGCACTGATGATAACTTCGCTCCAAACCTCGTAAACGTCGTCGGGCGCAGAAATTATTTTCAGTTCGTTTGTAAGCTTTAGCTTTTCGTCTGCACCCTTCTTCTTTGAGATCGTGAAGCTTTTATTTACGTCAATCATGGCGAATCTGAGATTAACTGCCTTTTCAAAACTCTGCACAAGGATTGACTAAATTCATTAACTTGTGATCTTATCATAAACTACACTACAGAAGGAGCTCTCTTAGAGAGCAAGTACAAAACTGTAAGCATATGTAGTTTAGGGCAGTCCGCCCTAAAATGCTTACCTTGTACTTTTGCGTTAGCGCAGTATGGGCTTTGCCTCGTTCTGAGGGTCCACCAGTTTTGTCTCCTTTCGGTGGTGCCGGTCTTCCCATGGAAACCCACATAGTCCTTGCTCCTAAGATATTTGTTGCCCAAGATGGCGTAGCGGGCTGAAAGTGGTTGGTCCGATTATAGTATGCGGAGATTGTCCTCAACATCTCCTTATCGAGTGACCAAACCACGTAGCATTTCCAGGTTTTGAAGTGTTTTTTCACTTCTTCGTTCACCATGCTTTCCTCTTGCATCATCAAGTGGCTTGCAGCTACGCTGTGTTGGCCATTGATGATGTAGAAGTCTCCGTCCATCACCTCCTCCCATCGAGGTGGATCTCTTTTGCCTTTTGGCAAGACCGGTGTGACGCAAAGAGTCTGCTTCACACTCTTGTCCGGCATGTTGACAAAATAATGGAGCATTTCTTTAACAATTTTGTCCTCCTTCACGCGTATGTTGAGTTCGGCAGGTGCCTCCTTCAACTTTCCAATTGGCAGCTCTTTCTTCTCACCAACTCCGTAGATAAACGCGGTGGAGTACTTCTTCCAGAAGTTCTTGTACAAAGCGCTTATATCTTTGTAGTTTGGCTTCCGCTCCGTCTTGAGGGCTTCCGGAACGACATTCATTTCTTCAAGATAGCTTGCCGACTCCATGCCTGACTGCTCCGAAGTCCTCTCGACTGCCTTCTTTGCTGACCCGAATGCCAACGGACTGCTTTGAGGTGCTGTTGCTAGAGATGGTGGGGGCTTCTTGTTTTTCTTGCCTTTACTTTGTGACCCACCAGCCCTTTTCCCCATTGACGGCTGACCTTCATCTTGAGCAGCTGTCTCCACGGATACCGTTCGTGGAGCCATGAAGGATCTTTGCATTGTCATCTTCTCCTTGATGACTACAAAGGAGTTCATCAGGAGCGTGATCTTTGTGCACAGTCTGCTTCCCGTCAATGGACTTCCGTCCATGTTGTGGTACTCACCATTGTCTATTTTGCGCTCCAATTCTTTTATCTCCGAACTGTATGGCGTCAGCTCTAGACTCTCCAAGAATGGCGATATGTTGAACCAAATCTTCTCTGAGTTCAAGAGTATTGTGAAGTGGTATTGATTGCCCGCTGGGAATGCGTTGTTCGTGGTGACGCAGTGAATTTTGATGTTTGGGAATTTCTCCGTAGACACCCGCTTCACTTTCTCGTCGAATGAGATCGGGAGATAAGCCTTGGAATTTCGGTACTTCATGTTGAAGTGCATGTTGTCTGTATGGGGCACCATTTTCAGACACCACGCGTCCAGCTCTTTTGGGTTTTCGAACTCCCACCAGTCCCCTTCTATCATATCCTCGTCTACATTTGGACTTTCTTCTTCGACATCCTCTACTCTTTTGAAGTGCGCCTTCAGTTGATCCATGTATTCCTCCATTTTGAGCATGGACAACTAAAATTCAGTCTATTGTTGCGGTTTAGGACGGACCGAGCTAAACTGTTGTTAGACGTAGACGCACATTTTTCTTATTGATCTTTATTAAGTCAATTTTGATTGCGCCCTTATTTATTTTTGATTTGGTAGTCTTCTGTTTGTTGCCTACGTTTCTCTATTAGTCTGCAATTTAGGGCGGTCCGCCCTAAACTGCTGGGATTATTCTTTGGTTTGTAAGCATTTTTGTTTAATTAGTAGAAGAGGCATTGAGTTTTAGAAGTATTTTATCTACCAATCATCACTGAAATGTTTTAATGTGTCTGATTTCTTTAATCATTTTATGATAATGTCTATGCTTTTGTCGTCAGTGTAGTGCTTGGGAGTGCAGTTTAGGGCAGTCCGTCCTAAATTGCGCGTGGACTATATTCTCGTTTTTTATATGTAGCATATATATAGGGTTGATCAATTCTGAATATCAACAGAAAGGCAGTTTAGGGCGGTCCGTCCTAACTTGCACATGGACTATATTTTTGATTTCTCAGCGTAGCATATGCATAGGGTTCATCAATTCTCGTGATTTACAGAAATGCAGTTTAGGACGGTCCACCCTAAATTGTGCATGGACTACATTTTTGATTCCTTAGCGAGTTAGCGTAGCATATATGTAGAGTTGATCAGTTCTCATTATGAACAAAAATTCAGTTTATGATGGTCCGCACTAAATTGCGCATGGACTACATTTTTGATTTCTCAGCGTAGCATATATATAGGATTGATCAATTCTCATGATCTACAGAAATGCAGTTTAGGACGGTCCTCCCTAAATTGCAGACGTTCTATTTCTGACTTTGCACTCAATACCCGCTTGATACCCGGGGATATCTAGGTGATACCCGCCTAAGACCCGGAAGTATTATGGTCATATCCATCAAATTCTATGTGAGGGTTAACATGTTCTTCAACTATAAAGCATGATAATTAGAACCCTAAACCCTAAACCTCAAATCCTAACCCTAAACCCTAAATCCTTAAACCCTTAAACTTGAACCATTTATTAACATCCAATGCAGAAGTCCTGACCTGCCAAATAACACAATGATAGGTTTTTGATACTTGTCTCCTTCCACAAATGAAAAAATCCTCAAAGCTGCTACCACAAACGTATCCAAATCACACTGCTGCAAATCCAAGAGTGTAAAACAAGGAGTGAGAAAACAAGAAAAGTACAATTGCAATTAGTTAGTCACATGTAATTTGGGAGACAGGCAATTGATTCGTCCCCAAGTTCAACAGAATTGCAACATCCAGATGCAATTGAAACCAGTGCTCCCAATTGTTTTCCACCATTCTATAAATAAAAATGAAACCCATGCAAACACACCCTGATCTCACATTTTGTGGCAAACAATCATAATAACCAAATCTCACGGTTTCTCACGGTTTCTCACAGTGTCAAGTCAGTGGGCGTGTACAAATGACCTAAACTGCACAAGCACACCGCAAACTGACCGAACACGTCCGCCTCTTTGGCAAATTAAAATTAGCAGTTTCAGCATGACCAAAACTGACAAACGCAGATGCACATGAAGTGAAGAAAGAGGTGAACCTCAATGAATGATGCTGAAGCAGGTGAGCTTCTTAATCCTAACGTCAATGTCCCTCAGCCTTTGGGTCGCCTGTAGACCTGATCCGCAAATCCGCCACCAAACACCTCCTTTCTGAATTGCATGCAGACACATCCTGATCTAAGTTTTGTGGCAAACAATCATAAAAAACAAATCTCACGGTTTCTCATGGTTTCTCACAGTGTCAAGTCGGTGGGCGTGTACAAATGACCTAAACTGCACAAGCACACCGCAAACTGACCGAACACGTCCGCCTCTTTGGCAAATTAAAATCAGCAGCTTCAACATGACCAAAACTGACAGACGCAGATGCACATGAAGTGAAGAAAGAGGTGAACTTCAATGAATGATGCTGAAGCAAGTGAGCTTCTTAACCCTAACGTCAACGTCCCTCGGCCTTTGGGTCGCCTGCAACCTGATCCGCAAATCCGCCACCAAACACCTCCTTTCTGGTGAAGTGAACAATGAAGTGAACAAAGACGTGAACCTCAATGAATGATGCTGAAGCAGGCGAAAGGAAAGACAACAACAAGAAGCGAAGCACAACCCCAATAGAAGGCGGAGCAAAATACGAGCACAAAGTAGAAACAAAGACTCGAAGTAGGAACACAAAACAACAGCAATGAGGAAGAAGAGGAGCAAGAACAAAAGGAGAGGCAACAGCGACGACGAAGAGCACTCGACGTCAACCTCCCCGCCCTGCACGCGCCTACCCCCCCCCCGCACTTGCCCCGTACCCGCCCCATATCCGCCCCATATCCGCCTCGTACCTACCCCCTACCCGCCTTGTAAACCACCCCCTACCCGACTTGTAACCGCCTCATATTCATCCAATGCCAGACCATACCTAATCAGGTTCCCACTTGTGGCTAATACCCACAAAATTGGAAAACTGGTTTGTCACCGTGTGAATTGTTAGATTAAAATAATGCAGAAATACTCATTGCAAGAGTAAAATACTATAGATGACCTTTTTGTTTTCACATAGAATTGGAAGGATGAATAGTGGCACTTCCATCATGTGCATGAAGTTTTCTTGTCATCCATCGGACAAAAAACATTTGCCTCGTCATTTGAAGGTTAATCCATAAACACACAGCATACGTTTGTCGTCTAAGGAGTGATGAAGGAATCTTTTGTATAGGACAAAAGTGCAATTATTCATCCACATAATGAAGGGTGGAAAAGGAAAATCTCGTATAGTAGTTTCACTCCGAATAAGTTTTTTAGGTCTAGTTAAAGTAGATGATGACACATGGTTCCATAATCAATGATTTCGACGATGACTAGCTCGATGTCCAAAGAATTAGAAATTGATGCACATTTGACCATTGAGATACTTGAGGTCTCAATATATGGAGTCAGTTGATTAAATTTTATTATTTGTAACTTTGAACCTCAAAATTTTGAACATCATCTATTATATTAAGTATTTTTAGTCTTCTTGAAGTTCACAAAGTTCCAGAGTCAATGATTTTCACATTGACCAGCTCAGCATACAAAAATTCAAAGTTCATGCATATTTTAGCATTAGAGAATTTGAGGTCTTAATATAATTATTAATGCTAAGAATAGTGAGGTTTAGGGTTACAAACATAATAAACTAATCTAGTGGTTTGCAAATCACTTGAATCCCAACAATCATTTTTCAGTCTATTTTGAAGCTTCGGATATGGTGGTGGAACAGTTTAGTTAATTTTCTTGACAAAACCAAATCATGTATGCCATAGCCATAGAAAATACATTTATATTTAGAAGTTGGCTTAATTTTTTTGAAAGAAAGCAATAAGGATCTTGAAATGTTATTTTTTGTACCCTAAATCGTGAACTAAGTAAAAGTTTCCTCTTGTATGAAGTCTTTGCACTCTTTTGTGCACAAGTGCTTTGTATTCATGCTAATTTTGTAGCATTTGGAATTACCATTTGAAATGTAAGGCTTAGAAAAATTAAAGATTTAAATTCAATTATCTTTTATTTTTGAAACAAAAATAACTTTCACAATGCATTCACAAACAAAGCCCTTGCACTATGTAGGGCATTGAACTTTCAATTTATACCCAAAATATCACTTCTTTACACTATAAAAATTCTTTATTGAATTCCAAAGATTTATGGAGTGAAATTCTTTTTAAAAATTTTAAATTATGATAATGGCACACATCACAATAGTGCTACTTCATGTCATCTTTGTTGAGTGATGAAGTTGATTCAATTATACAAGCGAAGAGAAGAAAGAACTATTGATAAACCTGAAATTCAAAGAATAAAGAAGGAGCTTTCATGAAGAGGAATGAAAGCTTTCCATGCAGATGATTATACAGAATCTATGATAAAAAAGAATTCAAATATATTGAGAATTTCTTTTTTAGGAGGATGGGTTCTCTACAAAACTTTAAAAAAGAGCTTTTGTACAATAATTTTTGCGCCCATGGCGTAGTGATTAAAAAAAATTTATATTCTCAAAAAGGTAGTGTATTTTCTATCTCTACAAGAAGTTTCAAAAAATCATAAATAGATGAATATTGAGTCCATAAGAGCCTACCTAAAATCAGTTCAAGTTACAATGGAACTTTGAGGTTTAAGAAAATATCAAATCTAAGCACATTCATTGGTTAAGAGCATAAAAATTGTCTTTGGTTTAGAAGAAATTACTGTGACTGTAAAATGGTAACATTTCTTGTCCCTTTTTAAATCATGGACAGCCTATAATTTCCTAAGGACTTAAAAATTCAATCTCTAAAACATAAAGATGTATTGTAAATTGCAACTTAACTTAGCAGTGACTTTCAACACTTCTAATCTATAATCCATACTCATCCTCTATATGTTTACATCTTCCATTGCATTAACCAATATTTATTAGTGAAATAGATATAAACATATTTTTGAAATTGATGAAATATTGGGTATTAGTTATGTTTTGAATTAATTAAAAAATTTTACAAGATCAAAATGCAATATTCTAACTATTCTCATTCTCTAAAATTACTATCTTCATTGATAATCAAATTTGTTTTTCTAATAACTGTTTTATAAATTTGACGCTTAAAGATTTTGAATTCACAATTTTCTAATATTCTTTGAACTATACAAACCCTAAGTACTAATATTTTATAAATGACTAAAGGTTGGCGCTTGGTACACTACTCATTTGCCATACTATTGTATTAAAAAATTAATATTATTATTTTAATCTAACAAAATTTTCAAATCAATTGATAATAATAATAAAACATTCAAGTCACAAAAGTTTAAAACTCAAAAAATCACCAAATTCTGAAAGTGCAATGAAGTTTGAAGCCTAAAAGGGCAATGAAATGTCAATTCTTTTATATCACTCTATTCATATTTTTTAACTTCTGCCTCTCTTCAATGACCATCGTACTTTTGTAATTTTGTAGAGTTTAGAGGTGTGATATTGTAAAAGCCATTGTATTTCTATAATATCACAAATTTTGAAAAATGTGATATTACATAGGTGGCGCTTGTTTTTCTAAGCAAACATTAAAATAGTTTATTTATTATTATACTATTATATTTAAAGGAAAACTTTGTAAATCTCAAAAACTTCGTGAACAGTTTAATTGTTGTGAAATCCAAAATCAATTCAATCTAATAAATTTCTCAAATCATGTGGTAATAGCAATACATAATTCAAATGAGAAGCTCAAATCTCAAAAAGCACAGCATCATAGAAATATGCCATATTTAACTACTTTTGGACTTTAGTGGGAATTTTGGACTATGCCATGGTACAGTTCATCGGGAGATCTTCTGATATTTGTAGTTCAAAGACTGAAATGGCTTCAAAAGTACACAAACAGTAAGGTAATAGAGTGTGCTTAGATATTAGATGAGGACACTGAATACAATGACAAGACCAAAGCACGCATACTCCATGCACGTATACATAATAATTGAGTTGAATCATTGGGAAATTTCCTGATGGAGGGCATTCTGAATGAACTAAGACCTCAAGTGGTGCCCTAAAACACTGAAAATCAAAGTTATCAAATTCTAAGAACTTTAAGCATTAATATTGGTTGTCCCTACAAAATTGAAGATCGGGAGATCTTCTGCTATAAAATCCCCACAAGCTCATGTAACAATAGGGTAGGAAATGTGAAGGCAAATGCAATTATAATTTGGTAGAATCGATTCAAACCTGGACATAACAGACACTCTTCATGTACTCACTACATTTTATTCATGATACTACAGAAGATGAAATAGAGGATTGGGAAATCTCCAGATGGAATCCCTACTGCATTACGGTACTTCCAAGAATACGTACAGAGGACAAGGCAAAAGAATGTAGTTGCAAGCCTCTGGTACGATAGAATGAAACATGAAGATATAGTGAAGGGGGGTTTACCACTTTTTATTGATGGCAATAGTGTACAGAAAATAAGGAAGCAGTGACTGCCTTTTAAATCAAGTTGTCGACAGTACTCCGGATAGGTTTCCGAGTAATAATTATTTCCTTTCGTCTACGGTATGGTTTTTGAAATTCAAGAGGATCTATGTCATCCCTAATTGAAACTGGGGGGTCCAATAAAACTGTACGTGGCCAATTCAGAGGGTCTACTTCAACGACTACAATCGATTCATTCAAAAGAATGTTGCGCGCTCTGGGGCTACCTAAGATGAACTTCAGCAGTTCAAGATGGTTCGGGTAGGGGTCGTTCTTGTCCGGTCTCTCACAACCAGCAATGAAAAGAAACCCTCTCATAGTCTCTACAGGAAGAAGACCTCTAAGAAGCTCACCCAAAGTCTCAGAGTGCATGGACGACCAGCAGCCACATATCGTGTGATCAACTAAATACTTGACAAAACCAGGAAAGCCATGTGGTATGTCGATACTCTGAGGGAGATCTGCAGCACCGCCCTCAATGCAAAGAGCACCTGTCAAAACGATGAGCAACGCCTTCTACACACACGATTGTAGTCAATTCCTGAAAGGCAGGAGAACCTCCAAAACAACGGGAGGTCTCCCGATAAATAAAAATATCGCCAATCAAGTCACGGAAAGCCATTGTCATAGTACTGAAGGGCATCATCTCCATTTTTACTAATGTAGGATAATGGAGGTAACAAAAATAATTTGCAACAATGACTTACCGTTATATTTCAGTACTCCAGCAATGAATGCCGACGAACATTAACGACATAGCTCCTATCCCCGAAATTCCGAAAAGAACATTAATGATTCTCAATACTTTTGTTACTCATTTGTACGTGCTGTAAGAGAATTGTCAGAATGATGTACATGCAGAATGAAATGCCGTGATATCTCTGGTTGGAGCTCAGACAATGAAATATGAAACCAAGGACCAGAGATCACATACAGTTCACTAGGGGTGTAAACATGCACTCAACAAAAAATGTGCAATTGCAATTACAGTGAACCATTGGAAATGTTGGGAATACTAATGCTCTGCATTCATTAATGGTTGGGCTTCCAAAAATTTACAACCTTATAATATAGTATGTTCATCACTTTAAGCCTACATTGCGAAACTAACTCCTAAAACTCTAAAACCCAGAATATACAGTGAAGTCCGTTATCGCTTCGACACTCCCAGTCTAGTACCGGGAGATCTCCCGATGAAGCAATGTGCAGACAACAGCCACTCTGACATGGCTCCCTTCAAGATGAGATTGCCTTCCTTTGACAAAGGGTTAACCGAACATTGACTACCGAACAATGGATTCTCCTTCGCATAATCCGGCACCGCCGCATTAGACTTGAAAAGGCCAAGAAGCCAAGGCAACAAATGATCATTCAGGTAAGTGTCATTTGCATCGCCACGAAAGGTCCTAGGGAAAACAGCGTTGTGCTCGTTGTTCAGGAGGTTTTTCGTTGGACTGTCATCGACCAAAAGTATATTTTCTATTGAAGACAATCCAGCGAAGCGCGCAAAAGTAGCGAGTTCCTTTAAGAAGAACGGCTTATTTGGCGTATCAGGGGACCTGTACTTAGACTGTATGCACGCTGCTTGAGATAGGCATACGACATCTCGAGAACAAAAGGCAGCACCCTCGAGGACAATGTCGACTAACCATTCCATATTCTTTGGCGCCACACTGCTCCAGAAAGCAATATTCGCCTTTCCTCACAGGCAATTCAAAAACGCCGTGACACCAGGTCGGACTTGAACATTATATTTACCATGAACATAAGTTCTATAAAGAAGAACTCCATTTAAATCAAGCACCACTGTATACTTTCATAAAGGTACCTTAGTGCCAGTTCTTGGTAGTGGTGGCATATGTGCTGGTAAATCTGCAATGACCATCAAACCTATGTAAGACACAACTGTAATAAAAAACGTCAACAACAAACAAAAGCATAGAAGAAAACTTCTGTATGTCACCTCAAGCACCTTTGTCGACCTCGTCGATGGTTGTCTTTCCACGATCATCCTCAGCTAGTATTTCTCCAACTCCAGTATCATGTGCTTGCAGGCCATGGTCAACAGGATCATAAAAAAGTTCACTATACAGAAATTGATTGGCCAGCCATGCGGCCTGAATATCTAGGGCCTTCTTGGTTAGCTGACCCTTCACATCTCGTCTCAATTGTAGACATTCCAGAAAAATATCATAGTGTTCTATGTTAGCCAACCTATCTGCAGCAGTAAGTTTTGAATGTGGCACAGCTACGAAAGGGTTCACCTTCAAGGCACTGGCCTCCGGACTCATATGACTTAGATCCGTCAAAGTGTCCTCGACAACATGTACTGACATATCAGCAGCGGGAACGCTCTCAGGATTAGGAGGCATCGGGAGATCTCCCGATGGACTGCCAGTCGTTTGCTCAGGAGGGGGACTTCTAAGCGGCTCCAAGTCGACGTTATCGCTTGCTGCGCCAGTTGAAGGCCCAGGAATCTCCTCCCCGCCCACAACTCTCATCCCACTTTGTGTTGGAATTTCAGCAACGGGAATGATCTCAAGATTCAGAGGCATTGGGAGATCTCCCGATGGATTGCCAGTCGTTTGTTCAAGAGGGGGAATTCTATACGCCTCCAAGTCCACGTTATCGACGGATGGGTCACTTGAAGGCCCACGGTTCTCCTCCGCGCCCAAAGCTTCCTCCCCACTTTGTGCCGGAATTTTAGCACCTGAAGCTCCTAATGCGCACGAGACCAAAATCAACGCCGCATTGGCCGACTCAGGTGTACCATCCTGTGTCCCTTCGTGCACTGGCAAGGGCGGGGATGAGGGCTGTTGGGCATCACCGTCGTCCTCGGGATCAAGCACATTTGAGAACTGCTGATCAAGAGTGCGCTTTGTTCGTTGCTCCTTCCTTCCCTTCGACCACGGTTGACGTCGTGCAGAGGGTTCCCCTTCAGCCGACTTCTTCACGAACTTCCGCTTTCCCGTTGCACCTCCAACTTCCACTGTGGGATTAGTTCGTGGTGAATCCTCCACAGGCTTAGTAGGTGGCATTCGTTTGGTGGGCGTCCTCTGCGGCAAAAAGGAGAATTCAGTAAAACCGAAAGAATTTTGAAGCACGACATGCTTGAAGGATACGAGCGTCCGGAGATCGCCCGATGGAATGTGAGGGAAACAAACCTTGCAAACGAGGGGACTGTCCGTGGTGTCCTCGCTGTCAGTCGAGTAGCTTCGACCTCGGTCTGCCCATGCCTCGAAACCAGCCCTGCCATCGTCAGGATTCTCAGCCTCCTCAGCCTAAATGGTGGAAACATGGGCCTCAACCCCCGGAAGCTGCACTCCAAGGATTTGGAGGTCGTCTTCTTCTTCCTCAACCTCCTCGCGGTGGGCTTGAACGTCATCCTGGGCATGAAACCCCGCGTGCTGCTCTTGGGACTTCGGAACGTCGTCGCTTGCTTCTTCAATCTCGTTGTGGTCCTCTTCCTCGTCATCGCCACCAGCCAGACGACTGCCGTGAAATTGTTCCCAAATCTGTTTGGCGACCGTCAATGCCGAGGACTGGGCCTCCTCGGACGTGACAAGTTCAAGGACTTTGACGTTTCCCCACTGATAGAATAGACAAAAGTTATAAAGTTAGAACAAGATGATGGGGCGCATCCTGAAACTACTTATAGCTTATCGGGAGATCACCCGATGGAATAGACACAGACGTAGCCCATCACTTGAAATGGAACTTCATGGACCAGCAATTCATTGTAGTGCAGTGGCTATTGGGAAATGTCCCGATGGTGTAGATATAGACGTCGGCCATCAGATCACATTAAACTTTTTCAAAGTACCATTCATTCTAGGGCAAAGGCTACCGCGACATCTCCCGATGACTACCTGTACTATAATAAGCAATGCTGGTTTGCTTTCTGTTGGGAGATGCCATACAATTACATGAAAATGTTGAGTAAATATATGTTTCTCCCAACTTATCAGTCCAAGGTACGTTATCTCCGGACCTCTGTTGATGCTGACCACCACCATGTTGTTCTTCATGTGGTCACCAAACATGTCCATCGCAGCGGCGATGGAAAACCAAGGCCTTGGACGCCGCCTGTAGCAGGTCTCAATCTACTCCAAGTCCTCGGAGCGGTAGACAGCATGAGTTGGTCTCGTCCCTGTGAAGAAGCTATGGAAGGAGCTTTGCACTCCCTGTCGCTCGTCGAACACAAATAGAAATACAATGAAGACATTGTATTTCGAATCCTTGGGAGCCGGCTTGGGAAAACCATCCGTGTGGTCGGGAATGTAGTTGATGACATGCCAGTCCCACACCCTCACACTACTTCTCGCCATCCGCAATTCAATGTGACAGAGTATTGCGTGGAATCCCTGCGCATCCGTGATGAGAACTGCAGGTGATCAAGCTGCCACACGTTTCTCGACAGGGTCAAAGTACTCCAGGGCGTCGAAGACCCTCCTCAACTTCTCGCCCTCCAGACATAGGGCCCGCGTTCCAAACCTGCCAACCTTGAAGAGAAACCAGAAATACATGTGTGTCTTCCCCTCACCACGCCATGTCTTCACCGACGCATCTGAAAGAATGGCGCTAACATCCCATGTCCGGTTATCTAGAATTCGACAGCAATAATCCTGCTCGAATTCTTGTCGAATGGCGTCCTCCACTGTCTCTTCAGAGTGGGCGTTGATGAAGCGTTCCCACATGGATTTGATCGTTGCTGGACAGTCGTCAGGGTCAAATGTTTTGTTCAGGGCCTTCGTCCGTCCCTCTAACCACTCCTTTCCTAACTCTGTTGCCATGCTCTTGTCCACCCAGTGTTCCAGTTCCGCACGAGTGATTTTATTCTTCGTAGCGAACTCCTCGAACTCCTGTGCAGTGTATGGGATGTACTCTGGCTTCTTACTGGACAGGGGATGGTCCAGGTAGTGGCACATGAGCTCATTCTTCATGGCCCGAATCTTCTTCTCACGGGCTCCTGATTGCTGGATGGAAACGAGTGGTTTACCCCAGTCATCCAGCATGAGCTTTGTGTTCTTCATGCATACGGTGTCTGCCTCAATTAGGCCGGCCAGGTAGTTGACGTCTTCTGGACGGAGGCCGTATAGCGGCTTGAAGTCCTGTGCAACAAATGGTTTCCGCTTGGCCTTCGACTCGGGACCGGTACCGTCCGGAAGTTCAAATCGGAGGAATCTCTCCTCGATCCTTATCTAGCGGTTCACGTCATTGTCATTCTCCATGAACAGCAGCGGAATCCTGAGATCCGCATGGTCGTTGCCCTTTGAGCCCACAAATATTGTTGACATCACCGGGTAGAAGGCCTGCAGATTGAATGTCGGAGGTTAGCGACATGCAGAAGAGAAATCGATTATGGGGAGATCTACCCCTGCTGTACACAAAAAGCCTTTGCTGCCTATCGTTACCTATTATCAAGAGATCTCCCGATGAGCGTCATAACAGGAGTGTCCTCAGAAATTCTGACATCGGGACATTTCCCGTTGCTGTACACAGGTGGGTGTCCTCACGAAAACTACAAATTATCGGGAAATCTCCCGTTGATCAAAATCATGCACATAAAACCTCTATAGACTGCCGTTGACTGATCCGCAATCTAGAACGACAAGAAATTCACAGTGAGTGTGGTGTTGTCGTTCTACTTACAAGGTACTCTGCTGAGTGCCCTCGTCCTCCGTATGATGGTTGCGGGCTTCCCATGTCCCTCCACCTGATCCAAGCATGCAGGAGTTGTTGAATAAAGCTCTGTTCCTTCTGCTCTCCTACGATGTTTTGATTCAAATACCTTGACAGGTGGACAATGTCATTCCTCGTCAAATCATATTTCTGCTAGATGGGGATGATGTTGAAGGTAGAGGCCCATGGCACGTCCGCGAGGGGTATCTCTTCACTTTCCACCAGCACCTTGTGGGCTTCGACTGTATGCTGCCCCCCAATGATGTAATAATGGCTGTTCTCTGTCAGGCTAGAAGACTTGGGGCACGTATCCCAGAACGTGACATCCCCACTCTGCCCATGCGGACCCTGCTTCAGCGGCAAAACAGTAATGTACCTGTTCTCCGACATGTAGTCTGCATCCACTAAAATTTGGTTGCAGATTTTCTTGAGCCGACTGCTCTCAATTCCCTTGTACACTAGTCTGCCTGGCGGAGCCTAGTGTAGGTACCTGTAATGTACACGAAGGAGTTTACCATCTCCTTTGGTAAACGCTTTCTTCCCCCACTTATATAGTGGCGTGAACACATCAGTCATGCTCACAGCTTTCTGAATAGTGAGGAGGACGGGTGCTTTGCCCTTCTTCGTTCTCTTTGGAACAGCCTCCTCTACCTCATCTCCCGGAGCTCCGGCGGGCAACTTTCTTTTAGAGCCCTTCTTCATCGGAGATGGCTTGGGGGGCAAACCTTCGCCCACGCTAGCGGAAGGATGCACTTGTCGCCTTTGTTCTTCAATGATGTCCCACTCGTTGCTCAGTTCATCGCGAGTCCAGAAATGGGAATCGTCTCTCCTGCTAAGCATTCCCTGTCGCGTCAACGTCTCGCACATGTCCATATTCATCTTCGTGTAATCCAAAACTAATCCGTATGTAATGGACTCATCGGATTTGGAGATCTTCTCCTGAATTACGAGAAGCACTGTGGAATTATCCAAGCCCTACATCTCGAGGACGTCAATTCCAATTGTGGTGTGCTTCTTCCCCATGTACTCCAGCTTCGGACATATGTGAACTCTCATGTTGGGCAACTCCATCCACTGCAGACCCCAGGCTGAGAGTTTCGCATCGCATCGGAACACTGCCGCTGGGTTGTGGCTGCCACGATATTGGAACATTTGGAACTTGAAGTCCACAAAGGCGACAAGCCTCCTAGGTGATAAGGCCGGAGCCCAATTTGTCACGACGTTGTCACTACAAAATGACACAATCAATGGTTAGGGTACACGACCAATACCGCTTATCATTATCGAAATAAAAGAACGGAATCCCAAGGAAACTCAAATTTATTCAACTGCTCCAATATGCTTGAAGCCATCCATCAACAATCTCTTACTGAGAAGGTCGCTCATATATCTAGGCCTGTTTTATCGGGAGACCTCCCGATAGCGGAGTCCTATCCTTATCTTCCAAGGAATGTGTCACTCCCTGAACACCTGTGGTAGGAGGTCACGATCTCCACGGCCTCCCTACAGAACCTACACTCTTGTCTTGGAAGTCTACAATTTCGGGGTTTGCTCCAATACGATTCTTACCGGCAGCTCTCCCTATTATTCACGTTCAAATCTACTCCTACTGCATTTCCAATGGTATCGGGAGATCTCCGGACGGACATCTTTCGATGCATCGGGTTTCATTCATTTTCCTACAAGTAGTCATGATTGTTCCTATCGGGTGATCTCCCGATGGTTCAGTCCTATGATTCACGGAGACTATGCACCGGGAGATCTCCCGACACATTATGCTTTTCCACTAAGGCTTCCTGAACTCATGTACATCGAAAACCACACTAATGCTTGTATTAGTGCTTTTGGTTCATTTCATCGGGAGACCTCTCGATGCATTATTCTCTTTCCTAATCAGGCTACCTGAAGTCAGGTAGTCCATAATCGAATAATGGTGCTTCTAGTTCATATTATCGGGAAGTCTCCCGATGGTTGGAAATATGCATAATGATCCTAGACCTGCTTCTACCTCTACTCGGAGTACTATTCATTTCCTGCTCTAGTTTTCCACTCTCCTACACACAAATTCCATCGGGAGGTCTCCGGATGGCCTGTTCCACTCCCATTTGGTTATTCACTACGTGTGAATTTCTAATGTCATCTGGTAGCTACCGCAGCGACTTCGTGGCCGTGCATTATCAGGAGATCTCCTGATGCACGGTCATAGGATTCCGTACCACGACGGTGAATTCCCCTGCTACAGGGCACTTTTCCCCACATCTCTGGATGCACGGATTTATGGTATCCGAATATTTCCACATGTATTCAACATTCGAATTTTTAGCTACTACATACGGTTTTCCTTACAATACTTGCATGGAACCACGAATTGCTTCCTCTGACCACCGGGAAGGTCTCTAGTAAGCAACCTAAAATGACATGTTCATGTGCAAGACCTGCAGGGACATTAGGACTTACGGGTTATTCCACTCGCGGCGGATTTCATGGTCCGTCGATGTTGCCATTCTACAGAACCCTCTGTAGAAATTAAGAATTCCAAACGCTTTTTATACACCTGAATTACAAAACACAATGATTGAGAACCCGGAAAACATGTAGTAAGAGCAATGAACCACAAATTCTTATACTGCATCGTATTAAGAAAACTTGTTTCAATTCTGGGTTTAGGTTCCCCGAAATTATCTTAGACTGCATCCCTGAACCTAGGCATGTTCCTTACCTCTATACAAGCCTTCGAGCTGTGGCAAGCGGTCTGATCAGGCGTCCCTCAAGCTAGACTGGAAGGCGTCGAGAACTTGGAAATGAAGGACCTGACAAAGACTTGTTTCCACACGTCAGAAGCTACTTCCTGCAAGTGACTGGGAATGCTAAGTGAAGAGAGAAGTTGGACAAACATGCAAGGACCTCAGTTCAAAATTGAATCCAACAAAATAAAACGCACATGAAAAGTCACCACAACTAGAACACGAGAATGCAACTTCAGTGAAACAATGATCCGGAGAAAACACTATATTAATCAAGTAACTACAACTGATGATGGAAGTCAGAGAATTTCTAAGACTACATTACGGACCGAGTTCGTGCATGGACTGGGGCGACAGTTCCATGCCTTCTAGGCTTTGCTACAGGTCACCACAACTAGAAAACAAAAATGCAACTTCACTAAACCCTGGATCGGGAGAAAAACACGAGGACTGGTGCATCGAATGACTACAAGTAAACTACGTGGTGCGATAAATTCTAATACAATGCAGTCTGTACTAACAGCATCGGCTTCAGGTTTTTGCGTGCAACAACAACTTACTTCATGCCTACCACTCTCCGACAAAATTGAAAGCACGTACTTCGGAAACTTACCTGCTCAAGTCGTGTCGATCAAAACTTCAAAGCCCCAAAATTTGCTCTTGGAACCATACACTCTAGAGAAAGAGGGCGCCCCCACGTCGCAACGGGAGAAACGCGGTTGCGCTGGGGAGCGGGAGCACAGACCAACTAGAGCAGGAGCGGGAGCAAGCACAAGGTCGAGCGCACGGAGATCAAGAAAATTGAAGACGCTGCAGCATCAGGAAGAGAGCGCAGCGTGTGGGAGGGAGACGACGCAGCGGGAAGGAAAAACAAAGTCTCACGCATCGGGAGGAGAGGGGGCCATTGGGAGGAAGGAGGGGACGGGTGGAGGCGGCGCCCTCATGGAAATGACTTGGTGGGGTCAGTCATTCGTGTCAGTCACTAATTACCATCATGCTTGGTAATTAGTGATTACCACAAAGCACAACTCAATGGTAAAATTCGAATTCATGTTGCGAACACTTGAGTACAATCATATTATTTGTCAAGTACAAATAGTACAAGATACTTATAAGTTGTTGAAGAAGATTTCATTTACAAGTACACATCATTTCACAAAGTTGGAATTGAAAAAAAAATAAGCCTAAAATTATGAATTAAAGAGTCTGTGGTGAACCCAACACTAGATGTAAACCACTTCAATTTTAGAGTGGTTTTGGTAAAGTTTATGTAACACAACTTACACCAACAGTAACATAATACTAGTGAATATCCGTATTGTTGTAGTGAGTTCACAATAATTAGTATATAGTGTTTTGAATAAGGTATTTTCTTTTTACACATATTATTTACTAAATATTTTAGTATGTGCTTGTTGTTCATGTCCACAATTCTTACCAATTTAATTTCTTAATTATTTATTAGTGTATCGTACCTATTGAAGTGTTGTAGACACTCGAATGCCACATTAAACTATTTTTGCACTTTTGAAATTTCAAAATTAATAATGGTCATTAGGAAAAAAAATTGCCACTTGGAAATACCCTAAGACATCGGGAGATTCTGTGAAACATCAGGAGATCTCCGCAAAACATCGACAGATTCTATGAAACATTAGGAGATCTCCGCAAAACATCGGGAGATTTTGTAAAACATGAGGAGATGTCCGCAAAACATCGAGAGACTTTGTAAAGCATTAGAAGATGTCCGCAACACATCGGGATATTTTGTAAAACATCGGGAGACCTCCTGATGATATCATGTGGACACCTCTGGATGTTGTGTCCTACATTCAGCAAATAGTCTAGAAGTAGTTAAAATGTGAAAAAAAATGTAGAGTGTGGCAGAAAATATAGTGTACAAAAAAATACAGAGTGTGGAAAGAAATATAGAGTGTGCAAAAAAATACAAAGTGTGCAAAAAAATATAGAGGGTGGAAAAAAATATAGAGGGTGGAAAAAAATATAGAGTGTGCAAAAAAATACAAAGTGTGGAAAAACATATAGAGTGGTCCAAAAAAATCCAAATTCTGGAAAAAAATATAGAGTGGGGGAAAAAAATGGGGAGTGTGAAAACAACTATAGCGCCTTTCAATGAATAATTGTAGAGGGTAGACAACGATACAAAAATTGGAAGCAAATGTGAAATTCCAACTTTGTATCTTCATTACAAGTACTAGCAAGGGTGGAGAAAAATAAGATCAAAACTGACTAAACCTACTGAAACTAGAAAAACCCTAAACCCTAAACAAAGCAACTTGAGGCATACTTTGTGAAAAGAAATAAGACTAACATGGTAAAATAAGAAGTCCAACTAGTTTTCAAAAGTAATTCATGAATATGACATATTCATAATGTATCCTTTTATTTCATTTAGTACATGATAGCAAGAGACACCCGAAACTAGAACATTCTCAAACTAAAGCCTTTAAACACCCATAGATTTGAAATGGTTTCCCTAAATCTTTATGGATAAAAAAATTTTGTAAGAAATTTTTGGATTTTAAACATACAAATAAATTTATTTATCCATTTTCATTGAACACAAACATCAAAGTTTTGAGAAGTGCTACTAAGGCACCGAACTCCTACAGATAAATATATTACAATGTTACCTATACTGTCCACAAATCTTGCTATGTACCAAAAATTACAAAACGTGCCTATAAATGTCAACTAGAACCCTCGATACAGTTTGCAAGAAGTTTGCAACTATCCCAAACCTTGAGTTACAATTTGTTGAGAAATTCATGACTCTCGGGTTAATTTCTAATTAGAAAACTCCTAAACCTAAAACCTAGTAATTAGGAAAGATCAATTTAGACTGTAATCCCTCCATACTAAATTAATTAACAAGGCAATCATGGCTATGGAAGAGAAGCCTAAACCCTACAAATAATAAACAAGATGCCCATACTATCATCAATAAACTCCCATATCCCACTCACCACGTAGAATGTTACCCCTAAAGCCTTCAATGAAGAGCACATGTTCCCGCCCCTAAACCAATTGGAGAAGACTAAACCCTTCAAATCCTATAATAATAACCGCCGACCCTAAACCTTGAACCCTAAACCCTAATCACTAAACCCTAATCCCTAAACCCTAAACCCTAAACCTTAAAACCACTCATCAATGGTTGAGGGGATATTAGAATGGAGTGATATAATAACATTAGAGAGGTGCCATCTTGATTGTTCATTTTGGCTACAAACTTCATCCACATATTATAATTATCAACCTATCCAATAAATCAATATACTTTTAAAGATTTTAATTCTAAGAGTGTCATTATAATAAATATTCAAAGACTTAAATGTTTCTTTAGGAAAGCAAGCACCAGTTGTGTAATATAATGTTTTGCGAAATACCTAATGTTATTGAAATATATGGCTTGTGCAAAATAACATCTTTGAGTCCTAGAAAATGATAGAAAACAATATGATGGTCATTGAATAGAGGTGAAATTAGAAAGTAAAAATATAGTGACGTAAGAGAGTGGGCATTTCATTGGTACTAGAAGCTTTGAACTTCATGGCATTTTCATAATGTAGTGATGTTGTGAGTTATAAACATTTTGATTTAAATGTTTTATTAGGGTTTAGAGTTTCATTCGGGTTTAGGGTTTAGGGTTTTATTAGGTCCACGACCATGACAAACTGAGGAATATAAATCCTGGTAATGTACCAAAGTACCCTCAAGGAAGGTAAATACGAGGAGGTTTTATTGTTCCATGACTTTCCAGTACGTGAAATCAAGCGTGGCAAGACTGACAGAAAACCGGAGGCCTTCCCGAAATAATGTTTGATGCGCTACCCAAACACACGGAGAAGGTGGTAGCAGTGTAATAATACTAGCAGTGAAATAGTGAATGCGGTGAGATCCTTGAAGATCACGCTTGGATTCCAGTGTGGACTACACGTACTCCCCTTCGGATTGACCCATGTTTCGGATTCCGCATTTCACTTAACTGTCGAATTCCGCGGTAAAGAAGTTCCACACGTACGAACATATTGAGTCACAGGTGTGCGGTCTTCGAGAAGGCAATGAACATTCAGAAGGCAGAAGAGGATCTTCAGATTCAGTCAACAGCGACGCGCGGACTTCCACGATGTAGGGAACATTCGAAATGTAGGCTCACACGACCCTCTCCAATTCGTGGCGGGAACCTGGCTCTCCTGAATCATAGGCCAATTCTGTCAAAACCGGCGACCTCCCTGGAGCTCACTCTTTTGCACACGTGAAGTTGTTGTCGCATAGTAGTTGAGAGAGGCGTTACACTGCTTCACCGAGACCTCGGCGTTTCGATTCAAGGAGCTGTGGATCAGGCGCTCTTATGATTGCAGGGTATGACTTCCTCAAACATCAGTCATTTCAAGTGCAATATTTTTCTCTAGTTTCTCTCTACTTATGGCAGTGTTCTTACTGATGTAGCATGATCATAGTGACAGTGTACCTTAGTGACGGAGCGATGCTAGTGGAATTTGACACATGCAAGTTTTGCGAGGTCCATGGTCGGAAACCGTCGATCAATAGTTCGTAGTATTACTATACTTCTGTTACGCATGCGGAAGAAGATGTAAAGCAAGAACATGGAACCACGAAAATAATCTCTTGTAGTTCAATACCTTCCAGAGTGCCATTTTATGAAGGACCTAGAGTCATGAATCCCTCGGACCTATTGCTCTTGAGAGACTTGTGAAAGTGATTAGATGCTGAAAGCGGTTTGTGCGCTAGTGATAGTAGATCAGCAGGTGTATGTAGAATTCGGATGCACGAATAAGGGAATACGTATATGTAAGGTCCGTATATTACGTATCGTAGAGGTGGCACCTACGATGTCGGTGTCCATTGGGAGATGTACCGTTGGCATCTTCTGTAGATTCCATTGTACCCATCGAGAGATCCCCCGATGGCTTTTTCTGTAGTTTCCATTGAGTCCATCGGGGGATCTCCGGATGGCCTCATCCTTATTTTCATGTAGGAATCCATCGGATGATGTCCCATCAGACCCTCTTGCAATGATCTGTAGGATGCCATCGGGAGATCTCTCGATGGTGTCTCCTGTACTTCTCTAGATGAGGCTATCGGGAGATCTCCCGATGGCCTCTAAGGAATATTTCTGTTGGAGGCCATTGGTGATTCTCTCTATGGCCTCTTTGGCATATTTGTAGTGGAGGCCATCGGAGGATCTCCCAATGGCATCTCCTATGTTTCTCAGAAGGTCATTTGGAGATCTCCCGATGGTTATTTTATAAGCACTCGCGTAGTGGATGATGGAAAATCAGGCGGCGTACTATTGTGTTTTTTCCTAATTATAATTCATTGATTAGTTCATCGTCATTTCGATGATTCTATTTGCCAAGCCCTCGGGATATGCCGCTCGTCCTTGATGTGGTGCGCTTCATGTGGTCATTGGGATATCTCCGGATGCCCTTTTCTTCAGTTACCATTTAGGACGTTCGGGACATGGGTCCACTGACGTTTGCAGACTTCGTTCGAATTGGCCATTGGTAGATCTTCTATTTAGAGGCATGCTGTTGTAGTGCAATGTGAGTTCGATATTATAGCTCTCTGTGTTTTTATAATTTCCATGTCTGCTCTACAAGTGGGCATCAGGAAATCTCCCGATGGCGAGCAACATATCTCTCTAATTCGACTCTGCTGTCATTTTCGAGTCTACATCCCTATTGCATTCCCTTACTTTGAATTTCACCTGGCTCCTACCTTGTCTACCTGAGCTTCTTTCTCTAGGTGTGTGACTAAGTATTTTTTCTCCCTTGTCACTCTCAGATTTCGATCTTCAACAGCGCATTCGAAGATTTGGTGTTAGCGGAAATGCGGTCTAATGGAATGGCTTCTTTCCCTTCAGATCGGAACAACGCAATTCTTCCATACAATGGACTGCCCGAGGAGGAGGGTGATTCACAAGAGTCTTCTGCCAGGATGTCCCCGATGTTGAAGAATGGTGATTCCGTGAAATTGTTTCTCGATGGATTTGGTGAAGGAGGAGGAGGGTCCATTGTGGAGGCTCGTCCTCAAGGCCAATGGCTTGGTGTAGCTATCCCGGTTGAGCCATGGACTTTTGTTCTGTTACGCCCGCTTTCCATTATACCTGAGGCAGAGCAATGTCGAATTATGCCTCTCCAAAGGAATTTGACAACTCTGATGGATGCCGTAAACCGCATTGTTTTATGGAGACTCACTGACGTTGTGATCTCATTGGGAGATCCCCCGATGGATGCACGTCCTTATATTCGTCAAGAGGACTGGACGGGGCTGGAGGTGCAGCTTATGGATGTGCTTCTTTCCTCTGGTAGAATTAACTGCTGGAGGACAAACGATCATTTCCAGGATACTACACTTGGTGAGGAGCACATAGGTGTCACAGTTTTGGATGTTTTCATTGGTAACCCGGAAGACATAATGACGCATGCTTGGTGGCCCATATCGGATTGCTGGTTCCCAAATAGTCGGTCCTTGAAGGAGACAGTGGACCACTTTGCATTCATTCCCGAAATGCGGGATCCTTTTGCCTACCTTGGTGGAAGAGTGAAGGCGCCTTATCGCTTTATTGTCCGCAGGCCTAGTCTGCAGCAGAGGGACTCACTTTTTACACGCAAAACAACAGATGAAGAAATTCGGAGGGTTAGTTCTCGGAAATGCTGCAACATTCGTTGCTGCCAATTTTTTGATCAAGCAAAAACGTTGAAAGTTAGGCAGGTGTTCTGGTTGAAGTCCTTTGAGGACCGCCGCGAGCACAGGATAGCTGTTGGAGGTCAATTGCACTCACTACATGGTACTCGGAAGCGGAAGTACATTACGTTAGAAGGGGCGGAAGTATGTGGCACGGCATGGTACCACATTCATGGGATCCCAAAGTCGACCTATCACAATTACGTTGAGAAGTATAAGCAAGGCGTCCTTTCGACAACACACGGGAATAAGGGGATTAAGCGGCCAAGAGTTCGAACAGTTCAGGTTACTGGAACAATGAAAGCAATCATTGATAGCAACTCGGACCAAATGCCACACCAAATGCGAGGCATTGGAAACGGAAGAGTAGATACACTCAAATATCTGCCTGCGGGGAACAACTGGAAGCGTGTTCAAGCCGACGCCAACGAGGTAAGTCTGGACATATTGACTTCTGTGTTTGGTAGTCTTCACATCAGACCATTTCCATAGCCATGGGTTGTAGATTACATGTCTGCAGTCATCGGGATATCTCCCGATACCTCTTCTCGTGGAATGATCTCCCGACGGTTATGCTGGAAGTCAATTTGCAGGGATGCCCGTGTCCTGCACCGTTTGGGTAGTCTGGGAAGTCCAGCAACCCAACAGCGTGTTCGGTCTCCTTGCTCACTTGTCATGTGATGTTTGCAATTGAATGGGGACTACGACTTCGATGCTGTGAGTTAGCGTACCGTTAGTAGAGTACATGAGGACGGGAAGAATGCGTACGTCGAACCACTCCAAAGTTCTTTCGCGAAATGCACTACGTGTGTCGATTTGCAAGAATTCATAATAAAATTAACCGTATCCATTGGGTGCCGAATTCATGTCGGCAATTACCGACTACTCTCCCAATTACTCTTTTCACCAACTACTCTCCCCATAGTTCTTGGCATCCACTAATCTCCCTTTAACTGTTGTTGTTATGGAGATCTCCCCTTCTTTCTTGCCATCGGGAGATCTCCCCTTCATTCTTGCCATCGGGAAATCTCCCCTTCACTCTTGCTACCGACAGATCTTCCCACAACTCCTATCATCGAGAGATGTCCCGATGTTTAAATCTGGGTCGTTCATCAACGACGCAGAATTCATACACAAATCATTGATGTAGGCAGTCCTACAGTGTTCAGTTTCGTTGCTTACTTATCATGTAATTTCAATTGCAGTTGAATAGGGACTACGGCCTACCCGTTGTCAGCTAGTCTACAATTAGTAGAATTAAGAAGGAGCACTTCAACAATGTCTACATAAAACCTGTTGGAAGTTCATTTGCGAAATGCACGTGCGACGACTTGCAGCAATTCATCCTCAAATCCGCGAAGGGAGGACCTGAGTACATTCAGTTCTCGAAACAACGAACTGAACATTTTAATCACCAAGCATCATGTCATCGTTTGTATGCCTCATGGCGTGAGGAATCCAAGAGAAATCCTCAAGAGATTTTGTGCATTATTCATGACAAGATGGATACCTCGAAGACGGCTTTGCCAAGAATGCGTGTGACGACAAAGGCGACGCAAGGATTGGGTCAGTTCCCCCTAAGCATCACTGGAATGGTGGCTCATGGACATGGTGATGGTGCATACGCGCATTATGCCCCATCATGTTGGCCGGGAGACTCAAACTTCACGATTTCTTCTTTGGCTAGACTCTTTCGGCGACTAGAAGGTGCACCAATCCTAGAGGGGGGGGACCTCTTTCCGTATCCACCGCCTAATGCTTTCTTTGAGGCTTTACTTAGAGGAAAATCTAGGTGCATGGATAGCATAAAGCTCATTGAACCTAGTGCTCGACATGGACCCCTCCCCCTTCCCAAAAAGCTTTACCTTCAGCTTGACAATTCTACAAAGGATAACAAGAACCAGTACCTTATGGCGTTCTTATCCTTGCTTACTGCTCGAGGTGTCTTCAAAGAAATTCAAGTTGGGTTTCTACTAGTTGGACACACTCATGAGGACATTGACGCTTACTTCAGCCATCTCTCAAAGTCTTTGAAGAGCAAGAATACTTTTGTTGTTGCTGACCTCATGAAAGCCTTCATGGAGTCGCAAGAACTTTCATTTTTGCCAGAGTTCATACAAGAGGTGGGTGACTTCAAATCCTTTGTGAGAGGATTCTTGTGCAGTGGTACGGCACATATAATTGGTTTGGGGGAAATGCACCTCTTCAAATTCTACGTGGATGCTGGGGGGATCCTTGTTATGAAGTATAAGAAGTCAGCTGTCGACTCAAACTGACTACCATCTGATAGACCTTCTCGATGCCTATGGAAAAAGGACAGTCGAGGTCAGCCCATGCTCCCTCTAGGTTGTCCAAAGCTTACCCCATTCAAGCCCGTGTGGGGTAACAAAGTTCCGAACTCCTTCGGAAATCAAGAGAAGGCTAGGGAAAAGGCACAGAAAGCTACCGTGAATAAGGGTTTCATATTGTCTGGACTTGAAAAGTACATTCAATACTGGCGGAATGGAATGACAAGGTGTGAAGGATTTGCAAGTGCATTTGGTCCATATGTGGAATACTGGAAACGTGTGGTACAAGAGTTGAAGGAACCACCACCTGAATGTCTTCCGGAGTTGCTAGAAGGCTTCTGGCCAAAGCATGACTGGAGAACATTGGATGATGAAACCCTTAACCAAGGACGTAGGATGAATCCTATTGATATGGTTCCTGAAGAAGAAGACCCAGAACCTTATTGTGGCCCTGCAAATGAAGCACCGAGGGAAAGCTTCAATCCTTGGGTTGACATTCGCCCAGGTTCATGGGTTCTTCTCAAATCCGAAGATCCTTTAGTGTGCGATGTTTGGCAAGGACAAGCATTGTCTGAAGTAAACATAGAACCGGGGCATGAGATGAACGGGAAGTTCATGCTCCAATATTGGAGACCCGATAATTCTGAGCGGATGTTGGAATTGAGGTACTAAAATTGTTGGTACGGAAAATGGATAGTGGAAGAAACCGCCCCCACTTGGGTGGATGCATCTTGTGTAGTATACGCAACTTGGTCTAAGATAGTCCATCCTAAATCACGGACTATTCCTAAGAAAAGTAGAGAGGCGGCCTTTGTAAATTTGAATAGGGCAAGGGAGGTGGACCCTTGATGAATTACGAAGTGGTCGTTAGTGTAGCTAGCGGGAGATTTCCAGATGCAATCTTAATTCAATGTCACCGTAGTGATGTTGAGTTTTTTTGCACAGAAGTCTATACTTCTTTGCAGTTTACTCACTATTTTTTTTGAAGAGGTCGTGCATGGGAAGTCTCAATGTTCGAATGGAAAGCAGGCTATAATGTTCAAGGCGTGCAAAAGTAGGTTGTGGCAGTCGAAGCAGATGCTTTGACTCCATTACCTTAGGTAACTACTCTCTTTCGTTTGTGTAGTGGATCTTTTAAGAGATCACGACATATTAGATCACTATGACATAGTTCTATTACTTCTAATGTTAGCACTCTTAATATCATTTCGGATTTCCTTTCTTCCACCGTTTGTGACTTTTTTCCTTGTTATTTTCGTTGAACTTCCTTGCTTTGGTAATTGCGGCCTTCACTTATACAAATATGTAAGAAGGCATCTTTTTATTACGATTCTTCATGGGTTGAACAAATAAGTAGGGCATACAGCGGATGACATACATTGTGCTTCATAGTAACCATGAACCCATTCATCTCTTAAGGTTACTCCTCCATCGAGGGATTTCCAGGTAAGTCCTTTCTTGTAGAGCCTCGATTCAGTGGTACCATAAGCAATTGTCATTCACCGTTTTCCTCTTCTATAGACCCTATCTTCTCAATATTTTCGTGCCTACATGAAGGGATTATTGTAAGAACTTGAAATGTGTTAGAACTCTTTGTAGTGAAATTCCAAACCTTTGTAAGTACTCTTTCAAATACTTTGAACGGTGTGAACTTAGCACTATATCTGGGCAACTCCTGATGTAATCCATAACCATATGCATCAGCGGATTTCAGCATCTAGGGAATTTTGGACTTTCAATAGTCCAAAAGTAGTTAAATATGGCATAAATGCAAAAGAAGTATAAAACCAACAAAAGCAATGGAATTGCTACCTTTATAATATCACCATATTGATCCTCTTTAATATCACTTCAATTGCAATGACTATATTATTTCTATAATATCACCCTCTATACAAAGTGATATTACAAAGGTGATTGTAAACTACTATTGTATTTCAATAATATCACATTGTTTGAAAATATGATTTCTATGTATGCATGATTGGAAATATTTTAATAAAATAATTAAAATTATTATTATTAAGACTTATCAAAATCATTATCATGCATTCTATTCAAATATATCAAATTTCTACTAATATGTGATACAATGAATACGTAGTATAGTAAGTACGAGCCTCTAATATTAATGATAGCATTTGTGATATTACAAAGGGACTTATGATTTTAATTGTATGATGAACTTTGATTCCAAGTGAATGGGTAATTATTTGGGTAATATTTTTGGCTTTGCCAAGGATACTAATTGATTTATTGTATGTCTTTCATAATGTTCTATTATTTTAAACAAAAAGAGTAATTCCAAGAAATCATGATTAGTCGATTTTGAAAGAATTTCGAGCTTGTACCTATTTTTTTCTTTGGTATTAGGTTGAAGTCCACGACTTTTGCATGAGCAGTCCATAAAAGTACATGGACTTTTACATTTTTTTAACTACTCAAACCCATTTGAAGAAGTATCAATTAATTTTTTTTAAGTTCATTTGTAAGGCTTTGGTTTATACCAAAGTGTTAAAACTTTTTTTTTCTAGTTTTTTCAATGTTTATGTATGTACTCTTTTTTCGAATGTTGAATATTTAATCCAAATTTTTTACACTGGACCCTGAACCCCAAACCCTAAACCCTAAACCCTTAAATCCTAAAACCCTAAACCCTAAAGCGTTGTTTACATTTTGTACACCAAAATTCATAAACAAAGAGATTTTATTTTTGAAACGCAAAGTCAATTTCTTTACAAAAGTTCAATACATTCTTCGCACATGCATTGTTGCATGCCAAGGAAAAGGAAGGAGAGAATGTCTCACCTACTTCTGGAAATCATTAATGTTAGACAAAAAATCGCGCGCAAAATTTGCTTTGTCAACACTATGATTTGTGAAAAAAAATTCCAATAGTTGACTTTGCAAATCCGCAAACACCTGAAATAGGCTTGAATCTGAAGTAAGCACTGTCAAGTGGACGACTATTTTCTAATGAAAGGCTGCACGAACTTCTTCCAAAGATCGTGTGGCCTGAAAAAGTGCTACAAAGTGGAAAACGAATCTCCCGAAAAAAAATTTGAAATTTGAATTCATTTTGTTTTGGCGCGGCCCTCCTCCGGCGCCAAAACTTTGCTCCCCCCGGCGCGGGTGCTTTGTGTATGTGCGTTGAGATTGTTAGTGTCGTTCTCATTCTCATTTGGCTTTTCTTATGTGATTGTGAACCTGTTCAAGCTCTCCGTTATTCATTGTTGTAATTTTTTTCTGTTGTGGTTTGAAGACTTTAAACGCGCACAGTTGGACGAGGCGTTCTGCAGTTCAAGGTGCGCTTTGCATACAACCAACAAATCAAAGCATTTTCTTTGTCCAATCATTTCTAGCACTCCAGTACTTTGTGCATAGTCATGTAACACAACAGATTTCAAGTTCGATAGAGTTCTCCTCTTCTTCTTGTACATTTCAGTTTCGTATTGAGGAATTTGCAATGTGCTCATACATTTTCAAGTACAAGTTCAGTTTTAAGTCATCATACTGAATTCAATTTCTGTGGTGTGAATAGGTACCCTGGTTTGTAGCCGTAAAATCCGGGTCTATATTTAGAAACTTTTTGGGCTACATGTTTTTGAAGACGTGCAATTTAGGACAGTCCGTCCTAAAACGCAAGTAGACCATGTCATGATTTGTATTTCATGTCGAGCATATTACGTTTTTGTAAGAAGTGCAGTTTAGGTCGGTCCGACCTAAACTGCATTGCGATCGGAAATAATTTTATGAATATTACAACAAAATACACTAACACTGAATCCAATTTCCTTGACCCTATTCATGCAGTTTAGGGCGGTCCGCCCTAAATTGCAGATTGACAAACCTAAATATTTTCTGAAGACTTAAATAAGTTGGGGTTTCTAATAAATAATCACAAAATCAACAGTTTGGATATGCACTTTAGGTCGGTCCGCCCTAAAATGAAATGCATCAATGCCTTAATTTATATTCTATATAGCAAAATTTTTACTAGTGGGACGAGCAGTTTAGGTCGGTCCACCCTAAATTGCAATGCATCATTTACCCACTGAAATAAAGACAATTTATAACTACACTATATATACTGTCATTGCAGTTTAGGGCGGTCCGTCCTAAACTACATACTGACAAACCTAAATGTTTTAGAAGCATTAACTAGGTAGGTATTGCTATATCTTCAATACACGGAGAGTCCGGACATACAGTTTAGGACGGTTCCCCCTAAATTGCATTGCAACAGTTTCATTACTTGCACAACAGTGAACAAAGCAGGTTCTTGTTCAATTTGGAAAGGACTTCGACAACCCTCACGCAGTTTTTACCGGTCATGCAGTTTAAGGAGGTCCGCCCTAAAATGCACTTCTTCCATGTTCAATTTATAGGATTTCAGGATGTCGAGTCTAAAATATTTCACACTATGTTCTTGCAGTTTAGGTAGGTCCGCCCTAAATTGAAATGCCACAATTTTAGTACTTAAGAAAGAAAATATGAGGGGATGTCTTATTTAGTTTCTAAAATCTGACAAAGTGGTCTTGTTGGTCGCCTAAAACTGCCACACCATTGATATTGACAGATTAAGAAAATGAATGAGGTCTACGCCATCTGCGTTCAGAAAACTTCACACTACTGTGAAGCAGCTAAGGGTTGTCAGCCGTACAATGATCATTAATTTATATCAGATTGGTCTTCATTGATCTAGAACTTTGTTTGTCTAGTTGTGCAGTTTAGGGAGGTCCGCCCTAAACTGCATTTACATAAATTAATAAATTACATTAAATAAAATTTGATAGGTCTTTCTTCATCTATTAATTTTCTATTCGGATTGTGGTTTATGTTTACAGATATTATGGGCTCCGTTGATGTCCCACTTGACCTCATGGACTCATCAGACGATGAGCTCCAGGTACTTCAAGAAATGAGTGCTGGCGTTCCTGAGTGTAAAGGGCTTCCTCGACAAAAATGGAATACAAGGTTTGTTACTTTGTATAATGGAGAGGGCGTTCTTGTTGGAGAAGGTACTTGTCATAGTGTGAATTCAGATCTTGTACTTGGTGTCACTGGACCTCTTGGAGACACTCATGTATCAGTGCACATTTCAAAATCACATTCTGAAGTGGACATTTCTGAAGAAAATGTCTTCTCGTTAGTAGCTTGGCCTATTGAGCTCGTGCACTGTCGTGGTGCTAGTTTACGCGATCATGAACAGAGAGACAAATTCAACCGTCTGCAAGCAAGTCTAATGAATCCACCATCATCCAAATCTGCTAGGCCCTATACAAGTGCCAACCGAAATCCGCCTCATCAAACTGCTGTCAAAGCAAAAGACCTCCTTACACAAGAATCAATCAACATGGTGTCTAGCAAGGTGTGTTGCAATAAGAATTGTGTCCAACCATTCCCGAGGGAGAAAATTCGGGCATTTCGAGAAAGAATGTACAGAAATTCAACATTTAAACACCGTGCCTTCATGAAGACTGATGTGCACAGACAAATTCATAAAGGTGCACATCGAAGGAAGATGGTTACAATTGAAGGCATAAATGTGTATTTGCGCGCATGTGTCATAGCACAAGGAAGCACAAATCCTACCCTTAGGTGTTAAATTGATGTAAAACACCTTAGATGACTCGTGTATCATTCCCATAGGATTTCAACGTTAGTTTCCTCAAGATATCCGGAACAGGATTCGGAAAACACCAAACCCAAGCAAAACCAGATCTAAATATTTGCAACATGAAACTCTCTCTCAATACCCTCTCTTCTCCATGTTCTGATTCCCTTACATCCACTCCAAGTCTATCACCAGTAATCAAACAAGGAGAATGGTCATAATCCTCTATCCCTCCCTATCCGGATCGACTTAGACGGATGCGGAACTAGAAAGAGGATTTCTATCCGATTGCAGTAACTCACAAAATGTTAGTTTTACCTCTACCAAGAGGGTTCCGCTCTTTGGTTTTAGGAAGGGAACGTAAACCCTACCCTTCAAACGTGTTTAGAGTGAAATGAAGATCCACTTAGAATAACAACAACAAATACCAAAAAGAAATAGGAAATAGTTACTTCCTCACAACTAATCCGGATGTTGATCCAGACTAGCAGGTCACTCAGGAAACCCCTATTATCCTCCCAGTACTACAACGACAGACCTATCCGGACAGGACCCCAAGAGCGTGATCCGGCACCCGATAACTGAGAGATCCTAACTACCTTCCTGTTCCTCTCTTCCGGATCCAGCAGGACCTCATCAGACGTCGGCTAGCATTCGTTCTCCCTCCTGAAGAATTCACCCAACCTAAGAATGGCTATCCTACTCAAAAGACTCCCAAGGAACTTCAACAACTAAAATACCCTCTCAGTACACAAAGTTTTCCTTAACCAAATCCTCAAAGCTCTCAAAATCAGATCCTTGACAGAATCCGGGGGCTACTTGTCTTCCTCCACACCTGCAAACTAGCTACCCGCACTAAACAATGGTTCTAGCATTGCACGGCATACCAACACAGAACTTAGCCTTTTTAGGCCAGCACTTACGAAGTGGAAATCTGAAATCAATTCGCAAAGTGTTGAAAAACACAAATAAGAAAACACCCGGGGCTTCAAACTAACTTCAGCCCCCTAAATACACACTCCAGGGAACCCCAAAGGTCCCAAGGAATAAAACTAAAGGACAGGAGAATGACAGGTGTCATTCCTTATCCTTCTAAGTTGACTTTCCTACCAACCCCATCCGATCCGCAAAATGTGGATCTCAGATCCTAAAAATCCGGAAAGTACAGCCCAAGTGCATGCATCTGAAAAGCACCTCCCAAGCTACTTCCTACCTATCAAAAACTTGAGTTTTTGGCTGACCATGCTAGGGGCGCTTCCTAGAAACTTCCTAACAACTTTCCTATCTATTTCCTAGCCTTCTTTGGAGAAGGTTTCTCTAACTTTGTTGCCTCCTTCCTAGCTGGCTGTTTCCTACTGGCTAATGGTTTCTCACTCAAGGGCGGCTTCCCCTTAGACGGTGTTGAGGTTTTTCCTTTGAACTTTGCTGGTGAGATTTGCTCAGGTTCCGATTCCTCTTCTGATCCGGTGTCTTCCGAATCTTCTTCTCCGGATCTCGACCGACTTTCCTCCCGCTCGGATTGGCTTGGAGACTCGTCCTCCGCGGATTATTGACTCCTTAGAGGCACGTCTCTTCCTCTGACGAGAGTAACCTTCTTCACAATCTTCTTGGCGGGTGAGGGTTGAGAGCCTTTACTTTGTAGTGTGCCTAAGTCGGATTCCGACTTCCGGATTCGATCCTTTGATCCGGATCCGTGCACTGATCCTTCTTTTCTCCCTTCCATACCCTTAGAGGTTGGTGTCAACTCATCCTCTTGCCTTTCCCGCTTGGCTGGCGTCTTTGTTGGAGTCTTTGTGGGCGCATCCTTTTTGGTTGGCTCCATCTCTTCATCCTTCCTCTTTATTCCGGATTCTGGAAACCGTTCTGCTTGATGAAGAACATCTCGGACTTCAAACATGAACCTCTCCATCTCCTCGGAATACTCTGCCAAAACTAAGACAGCCTTACCTGCGGCTTCCGGTCCTGCCTCATGGATTCCCTCATCATAGAGTTTGGCTTTGTTTACAACATCCGCAGTGTTGGAAACAAAGGCCCCAACTCTCCTAATGGCCCCCTTAAACTCTGAGGTAAGCTGTTCCACCTCTCTCTTCTTTTCCTCACCCTTCTCAATTTGCCGCTGAAGATCCGCATTCCTCTCAGTCAACTCCTTGATGCGGGTCTTCCACTTCCGGTTTCCACTATCCCGGATCAACCCCTTTTACTTTCTCCGCGAGCTCTGACACATTGATCCCTCCAAGCAGTCCACATACATTCCTCACTGCTCCTCTCTCCGTATCAAGCTCCTCCCGGACTCTCCCTAAGTCCGAAATGATCCTCCCCAAAGTATCCTCTCCCAGAACTTCCGGTTCCGGCGAGACTTTCCTCTTCTCTCTGGATCCCTTGTTAGAAGAGACTGAAACCCTCTCAACCTATGTCCTCCTTTCGGAAGGCTCCTTCCTTCTCTCTGAGGATCCCCTCTCAAATCCCTCATCTGGTCCCTCCTTTCTCTCTTCTTCCTCTTCCTCTCGAGGTGGAATAAGATTAAGTTTCACTAGGGTGGCTGTGGCCTTGTACATGGTCTTCTCTGAAGTTTTTAGAGTACCTAGGAAGTCATACAGGTGAAAGAGGAATGGCCCAATGGAGGTGGCCTTTGCGTTTCCTAGGGCGTTCACCATCTTCCCTACCAGATCTTTCACTATTCCTCCCCAAAACACTTTCCTTTCCCCACTCAACGCTCCGAAGATCGTATTGGCCCAAGTTACCGTGACCCGGTTTGGCCGTTCTGGATACAGGATCGGTACTACAAATTCTAACATCCTCCTCTCTCTTGCCACCTTGCAATCTGCTACTGCGTAGCCATCCTTAGGGTGAGGAGGATTAAAGAATTTACCTTCCGCGAACTTGTGTACCCGCAAAGCCATCCCCTCTCCAGGTCGAGGAAAGTCGTAGACCCTCTTCCAGATGTCCACAGTCCACCTTCCGGGCAGAGCTCAGACGGTCTTGATCCATTCGTTCGATTGCTCCTTCATCAACTCCTGGATCATTTCCTCGCTCTTCAAGCTCCATGGTCGGCAGAGAAATCCCGCACACCCGAGTTGGCTCAGATCCTCCTCTAGTTGCTTCCGCTCTCCGTCATCCTTCGGAATCACTGGACAGATGCTCTTGATCTTGAAAGAAAATGACCCGCTTGCTTCCGCCTTCACCATGGTTGCAGAACTCTCTAAAACACTCACCACTCAAACCTCCTGCCTTTTCTTGCCACAGCTCCTGGTCAATCCTCCTCCTCTCCACGACAGGATCCGGAAAGAAAGATCACCCAATCCTCTCACACCTCTAAAGGCAGACCTTGCTCTGAGAGCGTTCCCAAACCACAAAGACACAATGAGGTTTGAGGAACCAAACCCTTGCGTATCCCTTCCTAGCAGTCACAGCCGTTGGGAAAGTAGCCGTTTCCGCAATCATCGCGGAGGAAACTAGCCATTAAAACGGTCCTCCGTGATGTATGGGATTACCGTTGGATCCGGGATTTCCTCTTCCCGTCCCGATAATCTTCCGGTAGCGTGCGGATGCATTTGCTTCCGGCCCCGGTATATTTTTCGACCCCTGTTCCGTTCCTCGGATGCGGATCCGGTTCCGGATCTTTAGGAAAATAGGAATCTTACAATATCTTTCTTAACCAAATTATCTATCTACTACTAATCCAATAGTGAGGTAGGGTTAATATTGGTAATATAATTAGTTTGCCATCTTGCAAATCAAAAATTTTTACCAATGTCCACTCCTTACTTATATATTCTATATAACCATCCTTATCCTCTCATTTTGGTCTACGACTGCATGGATGCTTATTGCGGGGGTTGCTGAGTCTACATTTTATTGCTACTCAAAATACATGAAGCTCGATCAAGAAGCAAGGGATCACGGTAATATAGGATTGTTGAAGCCCAGAGAACATACCCTACAAGCAATAGCTTCTTTAAAGTGCATCCTTGACAGGGAAGCCGATCATATGCCACATCGCACCCGGAGTTTGAAGGCAGGTGAGAAGGTCGTCTCGAAGATTCTTCCGGCCTCATTTCAATGGAAGGACCAATTGAAGAAACTCAATGATTCCAATGCGGCTTTCGGATTGAAGGAGATCTCCACTTCGAACTTGAGTAAAATAAGGACCACAAAGTTCTCAGAGTTCGATGTGAAGAAGCCAGGGGATAATTTTGCTCGGTGTACTACTTGTGACAAGCTAGATGAGCTTGTTAAGGGTGCTATCAATGGATCTCAAACTGCTTTGAAATGGCCAAGAAGATTGGATAGGCATCTTACCATTGCTCGTGCCATAGGGATGTATATTACATCAATCGAGAGTGTCATTCAAGTCTCCGCATGAATGTCTTACAATCATACACGACAAAATGGATCACTTGAAAACCGCTTGTCTTGTGTTCTCTCACAAGAGTAAAGAACTCGATGGCCTCATGAAGCTACCAGTTTCTGTGACGGGCATGCTTGCACATGGTCATGCAGATGTACGCTACACGCATTATGGCTTGGATGTCTTCTCCCATGACTCCAACTATACCGTTGGATCAATGGCAAAGTTGTTGCGAGATTTAGAGTTAGTTCCAAAGTCTTCTTCTCGAGAGTTGTTCAAAAATTCAAAGTCCACTAATTTGTTTAAGGCTGTGCTCGAGGGTGCAGACATGTGCAACGTGTCACTACCGTCGTTGCCAAATACTTTAGCTCTAGCCATACAGCTACCGCCCATTTTGAACGTGCAGATGGACAATGCCACTGGAGACAACAAGAATAGATTTGTTTTCTGTTTTTGGTCTTTACTTGTTGCAAACAAAATCTTCCGGGAAGTGTACGTGAACTTCATGATTGTGGGTCACACACATGACGACATAGATGTATTGTTTGGAAGATGGAGCATGGATTTGAAGAAAGACAACTTCTCAATAGTACCAGCACTAATGAAGTCGTTCATGGATGTGGATTCCATCCCCGTTATCCCTCACCTTATTGAAGAAGTGCCCGATTTCAAGGGTTTTATAGCAGGGTCACTTGTTGATGGTGATGACATCCTCGTTGGACACACAAAACCACATCAGTTGAAGTTCTACCTGGACTCAACGGGGTGCCCTGTCATGAAGTACAAACTTCTTTGCACTGATGCAGAGTGGTTAGGAGAAGACAGAAGAGGCATCAAATTATGAAAAGAAGATGTTGAAGGGCGAAGTTTGTGGCCACGGGGTGAACCGCTACCTGTTCCGTTGAAAGGCTTAGATGACATTGTCAAAGGTATGTCGGGGTTCGTGAAATATTAGGACAATTTATGCAATGCAGACGTCACCGGGGATTACCTAAGACGTTACGAGCACATAGTGAGGTACTGGCATGGCGTTAAGGCAGCGTTGATGGAACCATTACCTACCTTTGGTGTTTTGAGAGATGGTTTTTGGCCAACTTCACGAGTAGTAGCAGATCGAGCGGATGAATTGAACGAGGATGGTGAAGAGCGTGAAGAGTTTGGGGAAGATGACCCGTACGTTGGGCCGTTGAGTGGTCGTCCAAATCCATCCTTTCGGGTAGCTCGAGATTTGTTTGAAGGCTATTTTGTTGCGGTTCGCCCCGCAGATGGTGACACTCATCCGGTGTGGATTGCAAGGGCATTGTCTGATCCGAACAATAGCCCAGAAAATCCGAATTGTGTCCTTATTCAATACTTTCGTCCAACATCAAGGAATCAAGATGTTATAGATTTCTACACCGGATGGGACAGTGAAAGAGGTCTGCGTTGGAAGGTCGATGAAACTGAACCTCCTGTTTGGCAACACACTGATGTTCTTATGACAGCATGGGAGTCGAGAATCAAGAAAGACACTCAGGAGTGCATGATTAAGATCCCTGCTATACAAATTGAAGTCATCAACAAGAGCTTGAGTTCCTATAATTGAGAAGCCATATGTACATAAGGGTATATGTGGTATGCTTTATTTTGTATTTCCCATCTACATATTGTGTGTAATGGATGGAATTTATATATTGCAATAGATGGCATATACTTTAATTTTGTTGGTTTAGATTTATAGTTTGGTATTGTTTATATGCTTTGAAATGTAGCTTTTGTTTTTACAAAACAAGAGTATTCAATTTCAATTATAATAAATTGCTTCTAAGTACATTTGAGTTTTATTTTTTTTCTATGTTTTAATTTATTTTTGTTGAAGCACTTATGTTATAATATCTATGATGAATATTATTGATAATTTGAAGCAACTGGAAAAAATGGATAGTGGTTATAATGACTATGTGTTTGATAATTGTGTTAAGTAATTGTCACAATTCGGATAGGGGGCCGATTGATTGTTACAACTTTCCTAGCTGCATGCATAGGTCATTAGGCAGCACCAAGTCATGCCTGTCCCTCAACCGCTTATTCATATTCAATAGGAATTGAACTCGGACCATTTGAATGACATGAACCATCCTTTACAACCAACTTCAAAGCTCATGACTTGGTGTTCAAAAAGTAAAGATTTTCTGTATATTAATGTTAGCATTGGTGCTTGAAATTTGACCTAATGTTCGAATTAGAGACTTTGTATGTCACTACACTCTCATTTTAATGGAAATTACATTAAAAAATTAGTATGTCTAATATTTGTCAACCTAAATTATATACAAAACATCCATTCGTATTGGTATCAAAATCGACAATATTATTTTGGGAGAGTCCTAAACTCCCAAAATTTTGAATATAGCGTTTCTTCCGTAAGTCACTGCTTGCTTTGTGCTCTGTGCTGCATGTGCTTCTGTGCCGCCTTGTGATGAGGGACTCCAGCCTAGCTGGATCTGTGCACATGTCCTGCACATGTGTCACGCTGCGATCTGAAACTCACTTCAACTTGAGCTCTCAAAGCAAGGCAGGAGGGAGTTCCAGGCGTCGTTGAACACAGGTGCTGATGCAGTCTCTCTATCTATTTGTTTTTTTGACAATTGTAGTTGCTAGGAATTAAGAGTGCTCTTTAGACTTACCAACGACAATATATGGCTAGGGACGACCGGAGTGTCGTTTTGTACTCGATTGGTTTTCAGCGGAAACTATTTCATTGCTGGGAGTGGTGCATGTGCATGTCGGGGGAGGGGTGTGGTTTCACTGGTTTGGTGAAGTTAGACAAGGTTGTGAGCGAGCGAGTACTTAAGTTCTACCGAATGTCACCGTTGCTCATCGAATCCAGTGTGCGTCGTTTTGTTACTTGATTGTATGTTTTTATCAGTGTTAGGTTTCTTGAGTTTGCAGTTCGTGGACGCTCAGAATAGAACACAAGCTTCGTGAGTTTCATGTATGTGACTTAGAAATTGATCGATGTGAGTTCACTGTGGGTTGTGGACAAGGTTCTGCACGTCCAGAGAGTGAGTTCTTTCATCACTGATCATGCTGTATTCACGTCACCCCCTTTTTCAGCAGTTCAAATACTTGGTAACTTTCTTGTTGCTTTTTCGGTTTTGCTGGACGTCAACAGAATAAAGCACTTGCCGAGCTTCATTTATTTTTCACTTACACATGCACAGACCGAGTGCCACTCCATCTGGCGTTCATCCCCTCGAGTCTCGATATCATATTTGAGTGCTTCCTGCAAATTAAGTGTGGTGTAGGCATTTGGAGCTACGGTTCATTATGGGTGAGTTCTTTCATCACTGTTGATGTATGCCTCCCTGTTTGGGGGCTTCGTTCATAGATTTTAGTGTTGATTCCCTGGATTGGCATGCAGTCTTGCACTTCGATCGTTTGTTTCTATCAACACTTTCAGAGCTTCACTTGTGTTATTTCGAAATGCATTCATAGGAATATATACATTAGCTAGAAGACGGGATGGTGACGGCTTGCTTTCGGTTCAGTCTTGCAAATCCGAAGGAGTTAGATACCAAGTCAGCTGCTGCTTAATATATGACAGCCAGCTAGTTTTGATCACGATGACATGTATGATCACTGAACTATGCCGAGAGACATAGCTAGCGTCGGAAACTTTGAGAATGTGAGACGAAAACCTCAAATATGATTTCAAGACTCAAGAAGAGAAACGCCAGTTTCTTCCAAAGCCGAGACTGTGCAACTTGGATCCGCCTTCGCCTGCGCTCTCACTGGTATGTTTGCGAGCACCTGACTGACCTAGGTGAGCATTTTCTTTCACTCACTTGTTTGAAATTCAGCTAACTGTTTTTGATCTCGTGATGCTTGTGTGCTCCAGCTCCAATGGCTTGTACAGTGGTGACTGAATGTGTTAACAAATGCTGCACTGTTTGGACAGGAATTTCAGCCTGAGAATGTCCTAATTGTTTAATCTTCAGGAATTGGTGTGTTTCGTTAAACAGTGAAACCTTTTTAATTTACATTTTTAATCTTGCAATTCTTTACAAACTGTACAATGCTCTTGAATGCAATGTCCTTCTTTGAAAAGTGACAACAGCTACATGTACTCCAAGACTGGCCACAGTTATGCATTTCGAGACTGTAGTGAGAGATTCGAACTTGTGGGATCTAGTATGTGGATCCAATTGCCAAGTGTGAGTAAAATCCAGAAATGAAAAAGATATTGTCTTTGCAATAGTAATTGCAGAAGTTCATTGAGTTCTTACTACATAGATCAACAAGCTCTACTACTCAAGGCCCAAACGCTCAAGGAGGCTAGTTTAGGCTTTTTGAGAACTCGGGCATGCCCCATTTGACTTCATATTAAAGCATTTTGTTACAGCTACGTGCACATATTTGTTTTGGGTGTTTAGAAAAAAAAATGAGTCACTTCAAATGGAAAAATTGGTCAAAAATTGAAAATCTGGAAATTCCTAATATATATTTTTTTCAATTTTTGACCAATTTTTCCATTTGAAGTGACTAATATTTTTCTAAAATACCAAAAAAAAATATGTGCCCCTATATAGAACAAAATGCTTCAATTCAAGAAAAAAATTATTTAAATAATTACTTTGCATACTTTTATGCCTTATGCAAAAAATTGCCTAGAATCAACATTTGCAGTCATTGCTTCACCAAATGAATAACATTTTCAATCCTTTAAAGTAATCATTTCAAATAATACATATTTATGATACAACTACGAATTAAAAGTGCTTAACTACAAAATACAAAATGGAACAAAGTCTACCATGGGGGAAGCACTAGTAGAAAATTACGTCCAAATCAACAAAAAATCAACAAAAAATCAACAAAAACTTGTTGATTTGGATACTGCAATGACCATTTTTACAGTTTTTTGTTGATTTGAAATTTTGAACACTAATTAACAAAATGGTTAACAAATTTTTGTTCATTTGAATAGTGTAAGTGTGCAACAATCAAATCAACAGATTTTTGTTGAATGTTTTAGGATTGTTTTAATATTGTTATATGATTGTTTTTGCATTGTTTTTGGAATGTCTTTGAAATTTTTGGAAATTATGAATTTAGAGTTTAAATTGTATTTTATTTTCAATTAGATTTTGAATTTAAGTGAAGTTCTAATTAAATTTAGAATTGAATTCAACTTTGATTCAAATAATTTGATTATATTAAAGTTTTTAATTTTATAATAATCAAATATGAATAGTTCCAAATTCAAATTGAACTACTTAATAGAATTATTCAAATTTGAAGTATTAATCTCCATATTCTTTCATATGTTAAGGCCCATAATTGCTTTTAAATATTAGTCTTCATAGCAAGCTGAAATCTTCATTTATATTTATTTTTTCAAAAAATTTAACTAGATAATCTAGAGTATACTTAATTTGACCTATTACTCCCTCTTGAAATTATAAAATAAAAAATTTTACCAATTGCAACATCATGATGCTTGATTTCAAAAAGCGTAGTATTTCATTCATCCCAAATAATTAGATTTCATTTTTTCAGCATTTTATCCAAAAATTAATGTATATATCAATTCTACAATTTGCAACTTCCTATCATATGCTTAAAGAATATGTTAGAGAATCTATATTAAACATTGCAACAAAAAATATCTCATATTCATACTTCAAAAAATAGTAAGTTGAAAGAAATTGAGAATGATTTATAATATTCAATAAAAAGAATTTTAGGTATGAAACTAAAGATTTCCAAACCCAATGGTTGTAATATACTAATGTATATATTGTAATAAACAATTTGCATCCTTTTTTTTTTAAATTGAAAAATATTTAAAATTGCATTCAATAAATAATTTTGAAGTTTACTTTAGTGTAGAGATTCCATTTCAAATTTCAAATTAAAATTCTTCCTAAATTTCACCTCCCTGATCTATATAAAATAATTTGAAACTTTTCACAAAATTAATACTTTAGAAAATAAATTTCAAATTCCTATTTATTTAAAAGTACATTTAGATCTACTTGGCTTACATGCACACAGAGCTAGAAAACTTATACATCATACAATAACTTTCTCATGATGTAATCAAAATCTATCCCTTCATCACATTGTTGTGCAAAAATTTTAAAGGAAAAAAATGGGAATTCAATGTCTAAATATATATGACCAAAAACAATAGTTATTTAATCAAAAAAGGCTACTTCATTCTTAAGGGGTCTAAATTCTACTTTTAATTTTTTTAAATTCAAATTCTAAATTCATAAATATTTAAATTCTATATTAAGATTTTTCAAATTCTAATTTAGAGCTATTCAAACTCTATGTTCTAAATTACAAGAACTTGAATATAAATTGTCAACAAATCACCTCTTAGTAAAATATTTGCCAAATACTCATAATATCTTAAATTAAATTGAATTTTTTTCTACTATAATTTCATGCAAGAAATGTTTAAAACACCAAGTTTGACAAACTATGTGCAATTAGAATGTTTTTTATGAACTTAGTAATTTTAAATTCAGTGTTTTTTCAATTCATCCCACTTTGGGAGTTGTTCTCGCATAGTGAAGTACCTTTTCTTAGAAAACTTTGACTAAGAAAAGTTGGAGAATCAAGTTAACTTTTATCTCCAACAATCTACTTGTGATTTGGAGTCTCCAATGAAAAGTTATGTACAAAATTCAAAGAGGGGTTGGAATGAAATTTCTTTATGACATTCGTAAGCACCCTCTCTGAAATTTGCCCATAACTTTCAATTGGAGACTTAAAATCACAACCATATTGTTGTAGATGAAAGTTAACTTGAATCTCCAACTTTTCTTAGTTCAAAGTTTTCTGAAAAAAGACAATTTACTATGCGAAAATAGCCCCCAAAGTAGGCTGAGTTGAAAAAATGAATGACAAAAGATTGTCAAAAGCCCATAGATAATTTTTAGTTCATCAAATATTCATATGTTATTACATGTGGTGCAATGGTTAGAACCTTGCACCCCTAAGCAGGGGTACAAGGTTCAAACCTCCTTGCTTGCACCCCGCCCATGTGGCGGACTGCCATATATGTGTTTGCCTACGTGGTAGTCCGCCATGTGGGCAATTTACCATGTGGGCTGCCACGTGGCAACCCCCATTGATTGGTTTCTAAAAAATTTCAATTTTTTTAAAAAAATCAACAAAAAATTGTAAAACAATGTCCAAATCAACACGTCCTTTTTAACAAAAATCAATACATCCAAATCAATATTTTTTGTGAATTTGAACGTTGATTTTTCTAGTAGTGAAGGTACTAAGACAAAATCCAAGAAATCCACACTGGATCTTCTTCTCCAAACAACACTTAAGCAAGGAAAAGAAAGGAAATAACATGCACCAAATGCATCCACCAGCAAAACTCACTCAAATTCTCCAAATAGAAAGGCACCAGACCTTCATTCTTTCAAACTCTCATAACTTTCAATAAAATGTTTCAAATGCTTTGAAAATTGAGTTCTTAAAAAGATATAGAAGATTATTCTAATGCTTTCAAATCTAAAAAAAAAGGTAAAATCTACAAGTCAAGGTGGTTGCTCAAATCTTTGCTCCTCTTTATTTTGGTAGCAGTAGATCCTCTTCCACTCACTCACTTATAATTTTTCACTTATAACTTCAAATTAAGCAAAAATAGAATTTTTAGAAACACAAGAACTTCATAAACAAAACCTCAAAATTTCATTGCAAAATTCAACATACATTAGAAGCTATGATTCTTCAAAGTCACAACTTTCTTTACATACAAATCCGACTAGGTAAAGAAAAAATTGAACTTACCTACGAAAATAAATCCTAGGGTAGGGAGGAAACCCATGTACAATTACCATGGGTCTTCAAATCCTCATTAGTCATAGGAAAGTCTTTTGAGAATTTCTAATTCACCTCCAGAGGCCCAAACTACCACCAAAATTAAATTTTAATAGGTAAATCTTGTTTAAACCTCTATCCTTCAATTTTAAACATATGGATGAACTACAAAATATGAAATGATCACTACACTAGAATAAAAGCCAAACATAGGTAAAAATTAAAGTCAAAGAAGAATATTATTTTATTTGTATGAACATCAAAATGCACCAAACAATAGTAGTCATATAATTTGTACGTTTAGCCTTTGTTAAAGGATTCACTAGCCCTTTTAACCAAAGTTGATGGCCAGGATTTCCTCTAATTGATTTAACCATGTAATAGTATTGTTCTTCACTTGGGCCTTCAAAACTGCTTTTAAAAGTTGCATCTTGAGTGCTTGCTTCAACATAATTAATTTGAAACACGATCATCGAAGCACGGACATCTCTTTGTAGATTATTTCAGCGCCCAAGAAAGACCACCTTCCTCTCGTGGACGGACTTGCCATAATATTGTTAATATTGGCTAGGTTGGCTGATCCGGCAATTGAGACAAAAAAAAGCTCTAGCTCCGCTTTTGATTGAAACTTTGGATCTTGCAACTCCATAAAAATCCTCCACTTCAACATTTGAAAATCAAACTTCATAACAAATCACAAATTCTATAGAATTAAGAAGACTAACTCAAATTAATGAAGTTAATCCAATGTTGAAATCTTTATATCATTCTTTGTCAGTTACAAACCTTACCTTGAAGCCACTAAAAGCGTCATCATTAAGTTTTTCTTTTTGAATCATAAAATTTTATTATAATAGTATATCAATGCAAATTTATATTATGTACAAATTCACAACACGGCACCACTACCCAATTCTAACCAAAAAAATTCAAACTAGACATATTACAAATCATATAGGAAAAGAAAATACAACATCACGTCTTGGCTTGAAAGATAATGTTTGATCATGAAAGGTTTAAAACTACAAAAATGATTTAAAGTCTTTCAATCCAATTTTTTTAAGTCAAATCTAAAAAATTGGTAACCAAAAAAATATGAAGATAAAGAGCTTAGAACAAATAACCCCTATCAATTTATGGCTTCTAAAAATCTACTTTACAAATTTTTTTTCAATGAATTTCTAATGTGATTTTTTCTCCAAGATCTAGTGAATTTGAGGTTCATTTCCAAGAACGCTCAACATTACACAAAGTCAAGATTGCAATGGACATCGTTGCATAAAATCTTGAATAGAAAAATCATAATCAATTGTTTTCAAAATCAAAAATTTTCATGCTAAAATCAGACTTCAAAAGGAATTTTTTTTAAATTTAAATTACTTAAAACAGCAACTTGGTTAGATTTTTATAGATATTTAGATTTATGACAACTTTGGTTTATACCAAGATGTCATTCACTATCATATAAATCTATGGTGAATTTTTTTCAATTATTTGAGGATATTTTGAACTTGATATTAATTTTCTTCATTTTTTCCTTGGTGATTTAAAATTTTCACAAAAAAATCTCAAATTATTAGCACTAATAGAAGACATGGGATTTCATCTTTGAAAAATAATTGTAAAATTTTTTATTCATACAAGGCAGGGGCTTCTAATCCCTCCTTACTCCTTTAGGATTAGTCTCCTCTTTGTGAGAACAAAATCTCAATCTTGACAGGAATACTTTTTTAACCCTAAAAGCCCTCCAATGACCAAGGTAGTTGCCAAAATACTCTGATTATTGGATCGATAGGTACATTCTTTGTTTCTATAGTGAAGTCATTTATTGAACATTTTAAGTTTGTAATGTCTTTACATTACATATGGTCTACATTTTAAACTATGTTTGACCTCTTTAGCTAAAGTTTATATGGTGCCTATTCTCCACTTTGGGTATGAATATCAATGCTTCTTTGTAGGTGAAAAATGGTTTGAACAAAAGTTCCTATCAGCAAAGTCAATTCTAATTTACAAACTTTTTTGGGATGAAATTTTACAACACTTTGTTTATAATTGATGCTCCCATTGTTTAAACAATGTGAAATGTAGGTTGAAAATCTAACCCCACCTCAAACAAACCTATTATATAACCCACCTTTCTTATTAAAAATATACTACTCAACCCCAATCAAAAAAATCAGCCCAAACCCAACTTATAGTTAACTCATTGTATGGTCCCTTGATTACATTAGAGTATTGGTAGTTCACACTGAATGGACGCTAAATATATCATTTTTTAAAGTGAGTTAATGATTGAATTTCTTGTTGATTAAAAGTAGGTCATAAAAATGTTTTTGATACTAAATTTATAGATTTATAAGTGGTCAAAGTCATGTTGATTTTTCTCACATTCTAGATTTGGGAACTCATATCTCACTTCATAAAGACTATTATTACATGATTTTTAAGTGAAAATGGAACTAGTAAAAAAAAAAACTATGAGTCATAGTTTTAGATCAAGAATATTTGAATTCTATTTTTTATAATTTTGGACCCAAAATGATCTTATAGGTCTTATTGTAAGTAGAGAGGTAATTTCTTAATTTTTTCCTTCTTCAAAACTTTTTTTCTCTCTAGGAATGGGTAATATGTTGTGGTTAATTAGTATATCTTTCATTTTTAAACCCCTACAATTCCATTGTTCCTATAGGGGACAAAATAGATTTTGGACAATCTCCTACAATTTGAATTTTTGTCATGATTTTTTGAAATTTTTTCATACAATAGTAGAGCACATGCTTTTTTAGGAATATCATTTCTAATTCAATTGGTGCTTGGAAGAAAGTTTTATGCTACAGTAACCTCAAAACATGAAAGTCTAACGAAAAAAATGTCCACAAAAAATTGAAATAAAAATAAAATTTTAAAAATTTGTTTCTTGTAGATTATGTTTTTGTCTACATGGGAAGCTTTGATTCATTCCATTTGGATTATTAATGTGAAAATATGGAGCTTTTTGTTTTGAGGGCAATCATAGATTCATAGCATCTTGAAATACACATTAAGAGCATTACTCCCTAAATGCACAATCAACCATTTCATGGTCACTATCCAAATCAAGGTAACATCTTGGGTGGGAAAAAGATTTGTCAAAAAAATTCTAAACAAACTAGATCATGTTGTCTTTCAATTTTTATATTCTAAACTAAAATTGCTATTATCAAACAAAAGTTATAAGAAAATAGTGCAAAGTGCTTAGTATTGCATAGTGTTGTAAAGTTTAGTATATGGAAAAAGTGTTGATGTTGTCAATATAATGTATATGTACTTTTCCAAAAAAATGAATGCCATTACAAGTTTGAACAATCATAGAAATTTTCAATTGCTAAAGATAGAAATTACATTTTTGATAAATTTTTGAAATTATGTCTTCAAAACCAATTTGAAGCAAATTTAGAAATAATTAAAATCTTTTTACCTTGCAGATACTTTCTATAAGAGTTATGGGACTTATATTTCATATAACACATTTGTAATTTGTCTAAATTCATAGATTAATAAACAAAATGGCTACAAAAAATTATAGCCAAAAGAAATAACAAGAGGACAAATAAAATAGAGGTCAAAACATCATGTAAAGCATATAAATATATATGAATGATTGCAGAAATAAAAATGAAATTGTAAAAAATGATAAATAGAAGTATTTAATGTTAAACATAACATGGTCAAGTGAGAAATTAAATAATGTAAAGGAACAAAAATGGTCCATATAATTTTAAATAAATACAAAAATAAAACAAGATTCTTCATGGCTTTCGCATGGCAAATCTAATTGAAATAGTAGGTATGAAGGTTAAGAAATTGAAATATAGGCTTGATTTCTAAGGTTATCACACTTGGCATGTCAAGTGAGAAAAACTAAAAAAAAAAAATTGATGCCCCTTTATAGCATGAAAATAAACAAGAAAAAACAAGGGATCGGCAAAAGGAGACAAAGAGATTAAAAGAGATTCTTAGATTTTGAAGATTTTCAAAATGTAGCCCTTCTCTTTGCATTTTGAGGGAATCTAGAACTCAATTATGGCATTACCAATGGCTCCCATATCTCCTAAATCTTGGCATTTAAATCATTCTGGAAAAAGATATCCGGACCCTCCTCGTGAGAGGAAGAGTATTTACCTAGAAAATGAGGTCCATGCATTACTCAAGAAGAGGCCAATGAAGAAACATGGTTTGCCTCAAAAGGGAAAGATGAAGGGTGGTAAGCCAATAGCTTCCAAGATACCCTCCAAGAAACTTTGTTTTTACCCCAAAGCAAGATGCCAAGCACCGACATTAGGAGCTAAACCATTGTTACACTGTGAGGCCTCCAAGCCATCACAAACAAAAAGCAAGATAGTAGTGGAACGGCCAGCAACAAAGCCAATCTGGAGCATCTGGGATTAGCCATAGTAAGGTAGATAATTTAGCCCACTAGAATTTAATTTTAGTCTAGGATTTTAGAGTTTAGGATTCTAGAGAACGCTTTGCACTATATTGAACTTATACATATTTAGTGTAAGGTGGTATTCTCTAAAAGCAACCATCTAAGGACTTGTCTTCCTTTTCTTAGGTTTTCATGCATAGAAATACTTTTGGATCATTTTTCAAAGAAAAGAAAATAAATATAGAATTTAACACAAGTGTTTTAAACAAAAAATTTCAAGCTTTGTTGAATTACTTATAAATTTTCAAAGATTTTGGACACAGGCACCTATTTGTAACCATAGGTCTCCTAAAATTTTTCTACTTGCAAGTTGTAAAAAAATGTGTAAAAATCGAAAACAATGATTGTGTCTTTGTGGCCCATGTGGCACCTGCTACTTTCTCTTTCAGCTCCCTCTTTCAAATTCCAATTCTTGAGTTTCTCGAGTTGAAAACATGAAACTTTTGAGCCGCACCATTCTCTTTTGAGAATTGTGAAGGTTTCCCTGAGGCGGGGAATTGGTGGCATTTGGGGTGGAAGAGCAAATTTAGGGTTAAAAGGATTTGTCCTTCGGATGGATGGGAAAAAACATTTTTTCATCCAATTTTGGAGGGGAGTTGCTTGAATACTGTATATTCCCTCATTATGGTACGTATTACTGAGTTTTCTAAAGAAGAAAGATGCTTAACCCAGAAACAATGTTGAGGACATTTTCTTACCATTGAATGACAAAGAATCTCTCCATGAAAGATAGAAGTGCAACTATTCATCTTCCAAGTTTTGTGTGAAAAGAGAAGGTCTTTTATAGTAGTTTGACTTCCAATGAGTGCATTTGCGTTTTTTCTAAGTCAACAATTCACATGGTACCAAAACAAAATGACTTTCATAGCCACCAATCAATTCTTTAACCCCTAAATGTCCATGGCCTTTTAAGCTTCTAGAAATTTGCTTTACATTGAACAAAAGCCAACACTTTGATAAGTCACATCATTCTTTTGAATTGTAACTATAAAAATTCAAACTACACATGTTACGAATCATATAGAGAAAGAAAACACAACAACATCACGTATGAGGGTGTTAAAATTGTAAAAGTGATTTGAAGTCTTTTAATCCTCTTTTTACATGTCAAATCTAGAAAATAAAAGATATGAGGGTAAAGGGCCTAACATGCATAATCCAATTAATTTATGGCTTTGTAAAATTTACTCTATAAATTTTTTAAATGAATTTCTAATGTGATTTCTTTCCCAAGATTTAATGTATTTGAGGTTCATTTCCAAGAGCCCTCAACACTACACAAAGTCAAGATTGCAATGGACAATGTGGCATAAAATCTTAAATAGAAAAATACTATATAAAATAGCAACTTGGTTAGATTTGATTTAGAAAGTTAGAATTATAGTAAATTTGGTTTAAACCAAGATTCTATTCACTATCATATACATCTATGGTGAATTTTTTTTTCCAAAAATTGAGCATATTTAGAACTTGATATTAGTTTTCTTCATTTTTTCCTTGGTGATTTCAATTTTTCACAAAAGAATCAGAAACTTTTAGCACTTACAAAAGACATCATGATGGAATCTTTGAAAAATAAATGTAAAAATTTTCATTCATACAAGGTAGGGTTTTCTAATCCCTCTCACCACTTTCGGATTAATTTCCTCTTTGTGAAAATAAAATCTCAATCTTGATAGGAACATTTTTTTAACCCTAGAAGCCCTCCAATTACCAAGGTAGTTGCTAAAATACTCCAATTATTGAATCAATAGGTACATTCTTTATTTCTATAGTAAAGTCATCTATTGAATCTTTTAGGTTTGCATCATCTTTATAGGATTAATATGGTCTACATTTTAAACTCTTTTTGACCCCTTTAGCTAAAATTTATATGGTGCCTATTCTCCACTTTTGGTGTGAATATCAATGCTTCTTTATAGGTAAAAAATAGTTTGAACAAAAGTCCCTATGAGCAAAGTCATTTCTATTTTACAAACTTCTTTGGGATGAAATTTTACAACACTTTGTTTACTGATGCTCCCCTTGTTTAAACAATATGAAATGTAGGTTGAAAATCTAACCCCACCTCAAACAAACTTGTTATATAACCCACCTTTCCTATTAAAAATATACTACTCAACCCTAATTAGAAAAATCAGCCCAAACTCAACTTATAATTAACTCATTGTGTGGTCCATCCATTACATTAGAGAATTGTTAGTTCACATTGAATGGACACCAAACATACCATTTTTGTTAAATTGAGTTAATGATTGAATTTTCTTGTTGATTCAAAGTAGGTCATATAAATTTTTTTGATACTAAAGTTATAGTTTTGTTATCTAAAATTCTTGTTTTTGAATGGCAAGAACTCAAACTTCTATATTTTACTTCAATTGCTTAGAAACACTTAAGACAAAGAACTATGATAATTGGAGAAATTCATAGATTTACAAATGGTCAAAGTCATATTGATTTTTCTTACATTCCCGATTTGGAAAACTCATACCTCACTTCATAATGACCATTATTATATGATTTTTAAGTGGAAATGGAACTAGTAAAATAATAACTATGAGTCATAGTTTAGCCCAAGAACATTTGAATTCTATTTTTTAAAATTTTGAAGTCAAAATGATCTTATAGATCTTATTATATGTTGGGAGGTAATTTCTTAATTTTTTCCCTTCTTCAAAATTTTTTTTTGTATTTAAGAATGGGTGATATGTTATGATTAGTTAGTATATCTTTCATTTTTGAACGCCTACAATTCCATTGTTCCTATAGGGGACAAAATAGATTTTGGACAATCTCCTACAATTTGAATTTTTGTCATGATTTTTTGAAATTTTTTCATACAATAGAAGAGCACATAATTTTTTAGAAATATAATTTTTATTTCAATTGGTGCTTGGAAGAAAAATTTATGCTACAATAACCTCAAAACATGAAAGTTTAAACAAAAAGAAGTCCACAAAAAACTGAAATAAAAATAAAATTTTAAAAATTTATTTCTTGTAGATTATGTTTTTGTCTACATGGGAAGCTTTGATTCATTCCCTTTGGATTAGTAATGTGAAAGTTATGGAGCTTCTTGTTTTGTGGGCAATCATAGCATCTTGAGCTACACATTATCAGCATTACTCCCTAAATGCACAATCAACCATTTTATGGTCACTATCCAAGTCAAGGTAACATTTTGGGTGGGAAAAAGATTTGTCAAAATAATTCTTAACAAATTAGATCATGCTGTCTTTCAATTTTGTATATTCTAAACTAAAATTGCTATTATCAAACAAATGTTATAAGAAAATAGTGCAAATGTTTAGTATTGCATAGTGTTGTAAAGTTTACTATATGGAAAAAGTGTTGATGCCTTCAATATAAAGTGTATGTACTTTTCTAAAAATGATTGCAATTACAAATTTGACCAGTCATAAAATTTATGTGTTTAATGAATTTTTCGAATTACGTCTTCAAAACCAATTTGAAACAAATCTAGAAATAATTAAAATCTTTTTACCTTGCAAATACTTTCTATAAGAGTTATGGGACTTACATTTCATATAACACATTCGTATTTTGTCTAAATCCTTTTGATCTTCATAGCTTAATAAACAAAATGGCTACAAAAAATTATAGCCAAAAAAAATAACAAGAGGACAAATAAAATAGAGGTCAAAATATCATGTAAAGCATATAAAATACATACGAATGATTGTGGAAATAAAAATGAAATTGTAAAAAATGATAAATTGAAGTATTTAAAAACAAACATAAAATGGTCAAGTGAGAAATTAAATAATGTGAAGGAACAAAAATGGTCCATATAATTTTGAATAAATACAAAAATAAAACAAGATTCTTCATGGATTTCACATGGCAAATCTAATTGAAATAGTAGGTATGGAGGTTAAGAAATTGAAATATAGGTTTGATTTCTAAGGTTTTCACACTTGGCATGTCAAGTGAGAAAACTAAAAAAATAATTTTGATGCCCCTTTATAGCATGAAAATAAACAAGAATAAACAAGGGAGATGAATAAATTAAAAAAGACTCTTAGATTCTAAAGATTTTCAAAATGTAGCCCATCTCCTTGCATTTTGAGGGAATCTAGAACTCAACTATAGTATATGGGTGGCGAGCATCAAACGTTGAAGATAAAAAATTGCTTTGGTATGTAGCTTTGACACCCTTTATTGACTAATAGATACAAATATAAATTCTATATGGAAAAAAATCATTTCAATATTTTGTGTTTCATTTTTTGCCTAAACTTGAGTATTTTGTGCTTAGGAGGCATAACTTTGTGCTAAACACCAATTGAAATGAAAATTATTTATTTCTAAAGCTTAATACATTTTCATTATTCTTGTAAAAATAGAACATGAGCAAGAATTTTGAAATAGACCTAAAAAACATTAAATGAACATGAAAAGACCATTTTAGTTCTTTAAAAAAGATTATTGAATAGAATTTTAAGAAACACTAAAAGATCTTTAATGAAATCATTAAGAAAAACATGATTTTTCTAATCAAGCCATGAACATTAAAAAGAGCATCACATATTATACTCAAAAAAGTCTATTTAGAGAAACATAAAAAAACCTTAAAAATAAATAGAGAAAGGAACAGAAAAAGAGCATTTCAAAGATTAAAATAAACAAATAAAAAATACAAAAGGAAAAAAAATAGCACAAGAAGGAATATGAAAAGGAACTTTATGTACTAAAAATTCCAATAAAAATAAGTACAAAAAAGTATGAAAAAGGAACACATAAAAGTGCTTCAATAAGTATATTTAGTAAACACATTATAATATGCTTTAAAAAGTAATTAAAAAAAACATGAAAAAGAGCTTGAAGAGGTAGTTAATACAGACATTACAATTTCCTTTAAAGTAGGTAAAAAAGACACTAATGAAAACTAAGCTAACTAGAACACTTTTACTTTGAAAATGTTTAAAGCAATAGTTAACTATAAAAATTTTACTTTAATCCTCGCTTTAATCTAATGTTTAAAGTAGTAGTAAAATAAAATTCTTTTACTTTGATACACTTTTACTTTGATACACTTTTACTTTGAAACACTTTTACTTTCAATTAAGACCATTTTTCCAAAGTATAAATAAAATGTGACTTTCATGGCTCCTTCATTCATTTTGCATTCCTATTTGACTTCTTCTCTTGGCATTACCAATGGCTCCCATATCTCCTAAATCATGGCATTTAAATCATTCTGGAAAAAGATATCCGGACCCTCCTCGTGAGAGGAAGAGTATTTTCCTAGAAAATGAGGTCCATGCATTGCTCAAGAAGAGGCCAATGAAGAAACATGGTTTGCTTCAAAAGGGAAAGACTCATGTTTTGAAGGGTGGTAAGCCAACAACTTCCAAAGTACCCTCTAAAAAACTTATCTTTTACCCCAAGGCAAGATGCCAAGCACCGACATTGGGAGCTAAACCATTGTTACATTGTGAGGCCTCCAAGCCATCACAAATAGAAAGTAAGATAGTAGTGGAAAGGCTAGCAACAAAGCCAATCTGGAGCATCTGGGATTAGCCATAGTAGGGTAGATAATCTAGCCCACTAGAATCTAGTTTCAATCTAGGCTTTTAGAGTTTAGGATTCTAAAGAATGCTCTGCATTATATTGTATTTATACAGATTTAGTGTAAGGTGGTATTCTTTAAAAGCAACCATCTAAGGACTTGTCTTCCTTTTCTTAGGTTTTCATGTGTATAAATACTTTAAGATCATTTTTCAAAAAAAGGAAAATAAATGTGGAATTTAACACAAGTATTTTAAATTACTTCTAAATTTCAACCCGAAACAAAAAATTCCAAGCATTATTGAATTACTTATAAATTTTCAAAGATTTTGACAACTTTTGACAAGAGGTTCATCTGGTCTTGCTTCTGCAGAAGAAGAAATTGTTTTGGTGCAGTGGTGGTGCAGGAAAAAGATAATGGAATTGGGACCAGATCCTTTACCAGAAGATGCTGACAAGGAGTATCTACGCAGGCTTTTGATGCTCAAAACCACGATCATTCCCAAGATTGTGCTTATTTGTTGAGTCACTTCTAAGCGGGTCCACTTGCGGCCTTCAACAGGTCTTCAGAAGAATTAGACTGTTGCAAGAACGTTTAGAAAGCATCATAAAGTGAAATTTCCCCATAATTCATGGAGAGGTCTCTCTTTGGTTACAATGATCATATGGAGACTTCCCTCTGCTTCATGAAGATGATTTTCTTTCTGATGCTGTCTAAATTATCGGGAGATTGTCTGAAAACACATATCTCTGCAGAGTTTAGAGTTTATGTCGGGTTCAAAGTATCACACTTATTTGTCACTCTTTGAAGCTTCCTAAATTATTTCTTTCAATTCTGAAGATATGGGGAAGTGGCAACCTTTGGCTATTTGTGCACCACCAAGAACACCAGCTGAATTCGTTGCCTTCATGAGAGGTGGTGCATGTGATCCAGACAAACCTCTTCCGACAAATTCGACAGCAAGCCAACTACGTTATGTATACAATTGGAAGGCGTTTGGAAAGTGTGGTGGGGTTATTAAAGTCTGGACTGTGGCGCAGAGGTATTGAAGTTTTATTGAAAGTCTAATGAAAGCCCCTGTTAGATTTCTGTGATAGGAAGTTTTCTCCAGTACCCTGGCTGTCTTAGTACTTCGAAAATTTGTAGTTTGCGTTCAACAGAACCATTATCAAAACCGCCCCCTTTCGATTGCCACCGTAAGTAAACGAGTGATGAGGAAGACGACGGTGGACGACACTGATTCTCTAACTCTGTCAGCAGAAAGTGGTGATGTTGTAAGTAAACTGCACCTACAATCGCAGAAATAAGCAATTCAGCATGGCTGCCATTTTTATATTGAAAAACTTATGGTTGGATCTTGTTGGAAGCCAAGAGGGGATTTTAGATTTTCTAAGAATGCATTTGTCGGACACCATATGAATAAACTACAAATTTTCAAAGTGTTGAAAATAGAGTTTAGGGTAATCAACCATAGACTCTCATGAATAATGGAAGGACATTTAGACAAGAATCTAGCATGTGCAGTTATAAGATAGTGTGCATAATTACTTTAGTGTATAAAATTGAGAAGTTGGGGTTATTGACTTATGATACAATATTCTAATTTTGAATGGAAACTTTTTCTACAATTTGACCCATATATGATACGGAGGACATTTTCTCGTTGATGAATGACAAAGAATCTTTCCATATTGAATAGAAGTGCAACTATTCATCTTCCAAATTTTGTGTGAAAAGGGAGGTCTTCTACACTAGTTTGACTTCCAATGAGTGCTTTTGCATTATTTTAAGCCAACAATTCATATAAAACCAAAATAAATGATTTCCATGGTGATTAGCTTCTCGTTTCAGTAAATGGCAAGAGAATTCACTATTAAATGACAATTTTTGTTCAATATGTATCTAGGGTTAAATTTCTTCTCGCCCTCCAACATATCCAAATCTCTACTTTGAGGTAATTTTTTTTATAATAAATGAATTAAATGGTGGTACTTCATTATTTATAATGCTACATGGATGTGATGGTGCATTTCACATAAATTGTAAAGGTGGATGTGTATTTCTTTTTTTTTAATTATTGAAAGTGGTAGATATGTTAGTATTGTTTTTGGTCTAAACATCAATATTTCATGGAAAACCAGTGCAAATGGAGCATTTCTATGCAACTTGAATTCACAATGGGACTTTGTATACCACAATGCATATGCAATTACTGCCTTATTTTCTTAGTATACCCTAAGCTTTGTGTGCATGTATCTAGAAACTTAAGATTTAGTTTGAATCTAATAGTAGACTAACTAAGGTTCAATTGGAGCACAAGTTTCACTTTGATAGAGCTCATATAGCCCCTATTAAGCAAAGAATAAATCTTTTCGTAGTTCAAACAGTAATATCTGACTTGCAATCCACAACATCAAATGGTCTAAATTTTTTTTCACACTTTGCCATATTGGTTTACTAAAGTTTTTCATGGTTGAAATTTAATAAATAATTCCATTTTCAATTGTGGTCAACGCAACCAAAAATGGTAAGTTTCGACAAGTATTCCTTTAAACCTCTCAAGTACATACAACAAAGCTTCATACACTAAGTGTGATGAGTACAAGTTGTTTCCTGCAATTCCATGCAAGATAGAAGTCAAAGACAACCTGCCTGAGTTCTCAGAAAACCCAAACTAAGCTCCTTAAGCGTTTGTTTGAATGGGCCTTCAGTAGTAGAGCTTGCTGATCTATGTAGTAAGAACTCAATGACCTTCTGTAATTACTATTGCAAAGACAATTTCTTCTTCGATTTTGGATTTTACTGACACTTGGCAATTGGATCCACATACTAGATCCCACAAGTTCGAATCTCTCACTACAGTCTGGAAATGCATAACTGTGGCCAGTCTTGGAGTACATGTACCTGTTGTTACTTTTCAAGGAAGGACATTGCAAGAGCATTGTACAGTTTGTACAGAATTGCAAGATTAAAAATGAAAATTAAAAAGGTTTCACTGTTTAACGAAACACACCATTTCCTGAAGATTACACTCTTAGGCTGAAATTCCTGTCCAAACAGTGCAGCATTAGTTAACACATTCGATCACCACGGTACAAGCCATTGGAGCTGGAGCACACAAGCATCACGAGATCAAAAACAGTCAGCAATTTCAAACAAGTGAGTGCAACAAAATGCTCACCGTGGTCAGTCAGGTGCTTGCAGGCATAACTGAATAACAGAATTTGGAGTTTGGCCTCACGCTACTGTTGAAAAAAAAAATTCTGTTTTTTTTCCACTTAAAAAGACAAGTGTGAGAAATAGCAAGTGCAATTGAAATTATATTTTTTCAACAAAGTATGAATTTGCTAGGAGTTTTTGAAATTTTTAGTGTGTCATGGCCCCTAAGAGTTTGTAGACTGCCCTATAACCAACAAAATTTGAATCCATGATGTTCATCTTACTACTTAATGCAATCATGATATTTTCTGACATGGAAGGCTTAAAATGTCAATTCGTACAATGAATTTCACACTGAAAAGTTGGAAGTTCCTAATGAAGTTCAATATTCATTTCATTACTATTGTGTAAGACATTGATTGTGGTCCAAATCTCACATACTAAAAAAAATCACAATGGGATTATTTCCTAGGTGACCACTATGGGTCATTTGATTGTACTAGATTGTTTTACCTTAATGCAAAAGAGGCAAACACCATGGTTACACTTATAGTTGTACGATGAGCTTCTTACAAAGGTCTAGCCAAGGGTGGATATAAAAAAAAGCCCCCTATATTGTGTTGTGTTAATTCTATTTCTTTACACCTCTCCTAGCTAATTTTGGGCCTTTGATTGCAAATATGAACTCAAAATTTGCACAAAAAAACTTGTGTAGCAAATAAAAGGTTCTTGTATTTTCCCCTAGGATAAAACACATGGACAAAAGTGTGTTGCAAGAGGCTCATTATACAACTATAAGCGCGATCAAACGCCACTTCTTCTACACCCAATCCATATGACATGGTTTTTAAGCCCACAAATACTTGAACTTAAGTACCAATCATTAGAATTTCGTCACTATGATTATTCCTTAAACGACGGACTTATGACCATTGATTTCAAGCCTAACTACTTATTAGCTCACTGTTTGCTACCATTTTGCAATTGCATATGTATGAAATTTATATATTTATTTTATATAGATTATATTATATATTTTTTCATTAATTCACAAAAAATTTAGATTTTTTTGAGAATTTTTGAAAAAAAATTAAAAAAAATCACATCAAATAGAAAATTATTTCAAAAACTTTAAAAAATTTCACCACGTGTATATATTACAATAAAGAACATCATAGCATGAACTCAATTTCCATGTCATTCTATAATAAAAATTCAATACACATTGAAAATACATGCATAGTTCAAATTGTAATAAAATACTCAATACTAAAAAAAAATTCGAAATTCAAATTGGAGTCTAAAGTAGAGTAGATAAGCTTCATTTTGGTGCTCGGCTAACATACCAGAACGTCGGCTAAGGGTCCATGCACTATCCCGGCGGTCATCATCTGAGTACCGAAATCAAAATCCAGATTTCCGTCTCAGATTCTCAAAATTTCCGACGCTAGCTATATATGTCTCTCGGCATAGTTCAGTGATCATACATGTCATCGTGATCAAAACTAGCTAGCTGTCACATATTAAGCAGCAGCTGACTTGGATTTTAACTCCTTCGGATCTGCAAGAGTGAACCGAAAGCACGCCGTCACCATCCGTCTTCTAGCTAATGTATATGTTCCTATGAACGCATTTCGAAATAACACAAGTGAGGCTCTGAAAAGTGTGGATAGAAACAAACGATCGAAGTGCAAGACTGCATGCCAATCCAGGGAATCAATACTAAAATCTATGAACGAAGCCCCCAAACAGGGAGGCATACATCCACAGTGATGAAAGAACTCACCCATAATGAACCGTAGCTCCAAGTGCCTACACCACACTCAATTTGCAGAAAGCACTCAAATATGATATCGAGACTCGAGGGGATGAACGCCAGATGGAGTGGCACTCGGTCTGTGCATGTGTAAGTGAAAAATAAATAAAGCTCTGCAAGTGCTTGACGTCCTGCAAAACCGAAAAACCAACATGAAAGTTACCAAGTATTCGAACTGCTGAAACAGGGGGTGACGTGAATACAGCATGATCAGTGATGAAAGAACTCACTCTCTGGACGTACACAACCTTGTCCACAACCCACAGTGAATCCACATCGATCTATTTCTAAGTCACATGCATGAAACTCACGAAGCTCGTGTTCTATTCTGAGTATCCACAAACTGCAAACTCAAGAAACCTAGCACGGATAAAAACATAAAATCAAGTAACACATCAGCCAGGGCGACGCACACTGGGTTCGATCAGCAACGGTGGCATTCGGCAGATCTTAAGTACTAGCTCGCTCGCTCACAACCTTGTCTAACTTCACCAAACCAGTGAAACCACACCCCTCCCCCGACATGCACATGCAGCACTCCCAGCAATGAAATAGTTTCCGCCGAAAACCAAACAAGTACAAAACGACACTCAGGCCGTCCCTAGCCATATATATATTGTCGTTGGTAAGTCTGCTGGGCACTCTTAATTCCTCGCAACTACAATCGTCACAACAACAGATAGAGAAAGAGAACTGGATCAGCACCTGTGATCAACGTCGCGTGCAACTCCCTCCTGCCTTGCCTTGAGAGCTCAAGTTAAAGTGAGTCTCAGATGGCAGCGTGACACATGTGCAGGACATCTGCAGCTAGCTGGGCTGGAGTCCTCGATCACAAGGCGGCACAGAAGCACATGCAGCACAGCGCAGAGCACGCAGGGACTCAGGTAAGAATGCATTTCAGCTGTTCCAAGGCTCTGTTTATAGCAGCCAGCCAGGGTCCAGCGGGGAGAACCCTATCGCATCGTTTGGGTCGATCACTCCCCTTGCGTTGGTGCATGCTTTCCACGCCTAGCGCTGAGTGTGCAAGGTGAAATGGGCGTCCCTGTCGCCGCCCACTGACTGCAAGTTGTGTGCATGTGGCGTAAAAGCAACGGTGAGGAGAGACAGGTACCTACCGATGAGCAAGGGAGGGGCGTCACATTCAAGTCCGTGATCACCTTCATTTGGAATTGTACAGCAGGTCTTTAATTTGAATTGGACTCAAATTGCAGGCACGATCGATGACTTCCAGCGCAGGTTAAGGCAAGGCATGATGATCCAGCCATCGCTTCCGAGCTCGAGGGCCCATGCCGCTTGTCAGTTTTCAGTCTTCGAGTGTCGCTGCTCGTCCTGAAATTGGATGTGATGCCGTCCTGGTTGTGATGCCGTCCTGGTTGTTTATTCAACAAGTTGGGCACATATCCAGTAACTAGTTAACACATTAACTGTAACTCTGGAATGTGAAGGGAAAGCCAAGTTTCAGCAATCTTTTGCAGCACCCATTTTTTGGGTGCACATGCGAAGTTTTGGAACATGCATGCTTTACTAGCCGTTTTCCAACAAACGTGAAAATTTTGGAACAAACTTACACTTCAACAAACATGCAACATTCTTCATGAAACAAATCAATGTTGAAAATAAAGTTCGCTGTGAAGTTTGAACCGAGTTGAGGTACAAATGAATGTTGAATGCTGATTTTGTTATCGCACTTTAGTCAGTTTAGGGTGAATTTCACATTGAAAGGGTGTCACTTGACCACACAACATACTTTGCAAAGGGAGCACTGCTCAGCTCTTCCAGTGTGGCAGGTTGGTGCGGATCGAAACTCACAACACTTTGTGCATTGACCTACAAAGCAGGTTTCCGGTTCCTGTATGAAAGGTGACATCCATGTTTAGTGATGGACGGCAGGATGGTTGACTCAGTTCTTGATTGTTTTGTTTCTCAAATTCTTGATGAGAATTTCATATAATCAAACCGACAGCTTTAGCGCTTCTCTAGGATGATTTCTGTACCAGTCATTTAGGTTTTGTGGGAATAAGTGAAGATTGTGCTTTTTATATAACAGCCAAAATTCCCAAGAACTCAAGGCTAGTATAACTAGTATAAGGAAGTTTGCATGAATTGGCCTAATTTCCTTGGCTTCCAAAAGGGATGATTTTTTTCTTTGAGTGTATATTCCTACATCGTCAATAGTGTTATGTAGACCTATACAAAATTCTAATTTTGTAGCCTAGTATACAATATTATGACGATGATATTGCATTTGAATTTCTTCTAAATTGAACAAAAGCCAAGACTTTGATAAGTCACATTAATTTTTTGAAAATTTTGTAACCACATGAATTCAAACTAGACATGTTACAAATCATATAGGAAAAGAAAACATAACATCATGTATGGATTGAAAGATAATGTTTAATTATGAGGGTGTTTAAATTGCAAAAGTGACTTAAAGTCTTTCAATCCTCTTTTTATAGGTCAAATCTAAAAAGTTGGTAACCAAAAAAATATGAAGATAAAGAACCTAGCATGCATAACCCCAATCAATTTATGGCTTATAATAATCTAACCTACAAATTTTTTTCAATGAATTTCTAATGTGACTTTTTCTCCAAGATCTAGTGTATTTGAGGTTCATTTTCAAGAGCCTTCAACACTACACAAAGTCAAGATTGCAATGAACATTGTTGAATAAATCTTGAATATAAAAATCATAATCAATCATTTTCAAAATCTAAATTTTTGATGCTAAAATTAGACTTTGTAAGGAATTTCTCAAAAATATAAACTATATAAAATAGTTTTGGGCCTCCGTTCTGTCATAGACTTTCGTATTGATTCCCTGGATTGGCATGCAGTCTTGCACTTCGACCGTCTGTTTCTATCAACACTTTTCAGAGCTTCACTTGTGTTATTTCGAAATGCGTTCATAGGAACATATACATTAGCTTAATATATGACAGCTAGCTAGTTTTGATCACGATGAAATGTATGAACTATGCCGTGAAACATAGCAAGCGTCGGAAGCTCTGAGAATGTGAGACGAAAACCTCAAATATGATTCGTCTTTCAGCGAGAAATGTCTTGCTGAGACAGGACAAAGCATTACTTCAAGCAACTGCCCTGCTCTGATACGTCAGAGTAGAGTGATCTGGATTTCCGTGGTCCGATGAACTCACTGCTTCGTGATGACGGGAAGATGATTCATTATCGGCAAAGTTTATTCAACAATCTTCGTGCTGGACTAGAGAGGGGAAATTTCTGGCGGCCTGTTCGGAGTGCGTGTCTCGAAAGTCGCGAGGGTTACTAGACGGCCGTACATTCAAAGAGGACAAGGAATGGAAGGAGACCCAACAGGAGGAGAGTCAGAGAAGACAGATTTCCTCCAACATTTAGGGTCTTTTGAGCATCTGAAAGATGAACTGCTGAAAATGAAACGTGATCTCGTATGTGCCTGTGTGGATGAGTTCTTTGTTTTGTCAAGTTCTGAGGAATATCACCGATTGGATTATTTGGGTTATTTGAAGAAGAGGAGAAGGATGCGTTGACTCTGTATACGATACTTGCATTCTATGATGGCAAGAATAACGGCGAGTTGGAGCCTTCCCGGCTATGATTCTTTCATCGTCACACCCATGACTGAGCAAGAGCAACCGTTATTTGGTGAAGAGAAGGGAAATTGGGTCTCAAACGCCAAGCAAAGATTGCATACGACGACAACAAAAAGACTCTTGATAACTGGCGCGTAGTCTACGATCTACCTCCTCTTGATGATACCAATGCAGCATGTCGGGATGAAGTTGTAGGTGACCCAGTTGCCTTTCACAACTTGGGTGGTGGTTGTGTATCCAGACTCCCAACAAACTGGAATGACTGAATAATGTTGTTCTCCATAATGTTGTTCGTTCTAGTATAGTATTACAGGTACAACCTCTCTTACTGCATATTCAATAATGGAGCTTGTAGGTGGGTCCAATTCGAAGGACATTCTCTGAAAAGTAGTGTTGGAAGTTGACATATGTTAAGTGACAATTCATGACACCTCTTTGACATGCATAAACCTCTCTTAGTGCATAGTCCCAACACTATGTATTAAGATAGGTCCTACCTATACTTGTACCTATAGGTTGGGATCATGTCAAGAAGAATTTTCGAGGATTTGTTTGTACAAAGAAGGCAAGAAGTCCTCATACTGTAAGGTTGAGGCACCAATTGTCAACCACACCCAGTACCCAACCGGTGGCAGTACAGTATTTCCAATCAAGGCTCAAACAAACATCCAACTGAAGCCTTGAACTTGGAATGTGTTGTTTTGGTCCAATACAGTATTTCCAATCAAGGCTCGAACAAACTTCCAACTGAAGCCTTGAACTTGGAATGTGTTGTTTTGGTCCTTTACAAGGTTGAGACTAATAAGATATGACACATGTCCCAAAGCAATGAGCAAGAAAATTGGAAGTAGTGAGTAGAAAAGTAGTTCTTGAATGATCTGAATTGAAAGATGCTAAACATTGACTTTTGGTGAAGTGCATTTTTTGGCTCCCAAAATTCACATTGGGAATATAAGATTCCGAAAATTTTGTTATCCCCATATTTCTTATTTTCCTACATGGAAAAATTTCTACCGCCTCATATTGCACATGGTCTACTTCAAAATTGTTAAATGATTGGCTACTGGTGTTGGTCCATAAGAGCTTCAAAGAAGCTTCATTTGGCCTGTCTGTTAATTAGGTGATTAAATTTCTTATGTCAAGTGGCAATTATTGCTTTTAACCCTTAAACAACAAACCAGTCACTATAGAAATCATCTGTTGGGTACCTTGTGAATTATTGGGGAGACAAGCTACTGTAGAAGACATTCCCTTTTCCTACAAAATTTGGAAGATGAATAGTTACACTTCTATCCTGCATGGAGCATGGAGAGATTCTTTGTGATTCATTGGCTGAAAAACGTCCTTTTAGGCAGGGTCCTCTATGGGAAGTATTTCAAACTTCAAAATCTCAAACAATACTTCACCAAACCAATGTTTACTCAATGTTATCCCTTGAAGAATGGAGCCTATGACCATGTAGTCAACCTTAAAAGTTCCCTTACTTTGTATCCTCCATATCTTTGTTCTTTATAAGTTAACTTTTTTGGTTTTATTTTTTAGAGATGAAATCACATGTCTGATATACATCATAAAATTTCAGAATTTTCTATAACAATTTCAAATTACCATGAACTTTTAAAGAAAAAAATGAAGGAAATTCATATGAAATACAAATCATGTTCAATAAATTTGAAATTTTCAAAATAGAAATACATTACACTGCAAAACATTGTAGGAGTGTATTGGAAAATTTCCATGTCACTCCATATTCATAAAAGTGGCAATAGATCCTCAACTTCAAACTTCAATGAAATGCTTACTTTTAGGAATTTTTCAAAATTTCCTGTTGGTATAGAAACTTCACTTTACAAAAGCTTCATTTAGTTAGCTTTGATAAAAACAAAAGATATCATTTTGAATGTCAAAATCAAGTTTTAACCCCTAAAGTCCAAAGGCATTTTTAAAATAAAAAACCACTCAATGTGAATGTTTTCCAAAATTGACAATTTGAAAAAAATCATTATAAAATCACTACTTGAAAGAATATTCTAAAATTGATATACAAATAAAAGTTACAAACTTTTTGTTGTAGATTTCACCCATACAATTAGATTCACCAATGCTATTACCAATTTTTTTATAAATTTTGAAAAAAAAAATTCAAAATTCCTTCAAAATTCAATTATAAGCAAAATATTATCTTTTTCTAAATAAAATTTGTTAAAATGGTTTCCAAATGAGGCCCTCTTAGTGATTTTTTGAAATTTTTGAGTTCTTTAAATCTATAACCTCATTTTCACAAACCAAGTTTTAAATTCAAAGCAATGCAATTTTGGCTTGCTCAACCACTTGAGATACTTTTACATTTGTAGTTTTTTTTAAATATTAAAAAAATATGTACTCTAATAACATCAAATCCAACCATTAGATAGGACAACTATTGGATGAAGTATCTCCACAAATTAGGATAACTTTCATCCAAGCAATAATGAGAAAGAAACATGAATTTCAATTTGTTCTTTGTCCAAAAATTGGACATCAAAGAGCTAAACAATTAAGAAAAAGAAACTCACAGTATTGAAATACACAGGATAGTGTATCATTTTCTCCCATATAAAATTAATAAACAACTAAAAGGTCTCAAACTTAAACCAATTATGTAAATATAGCATTGAAGAAGTTGCACACAAAAAATCAGATAAAAACAATCCATTCTTCAATATGCACAAGGCCTGTTTGACCCATCCCAAAGACACAAAACGTCCTTCCAGGGTTAAAGAGCTCTTCGAGGTTTTAGGGCCTCATGAAACTCATAGTTTGCACTGAACATTTGATCCTTACAACTGGAAGAACCTTGCGAATGAAATCCATTCACAAATCACTTGAAAAAGCGTAATACAGGTACATGCCTGAAATATTAAGTAGCTGAAGGATCTGTGCCATCATGTAAAGCACAACAGACAGTGGCCTTGTGATGGCCATGGTAAGTTCGAATAGCTTCTCCAGAGGAAAGCTCCCAAAGTTTAGCTGTTGTATCTGACGATGCTGTTTCAGAAAACCAAAAAAATGAAGTTATCATATATCCTAGACTTTGTCATCGCTAATATTAGTTCTTCAACCTACGTCGAACCTCTCGTTGGAATGAGAAAATCGACGTGCAAGCACTTTCAATATTCATCGGATATTTGACAAGACTCCAAAAATGCAAGCTCAATTCTCATGCTCCACAGTTGAAATATAACAAATGTAGCATTGAAACCCTAGAGATAACTCATGCGCTAGCAGGGATTGGGATCAGAAAATCCAAAGTAAAATGCGAAAGCCAACTCCAATATATATATATACAGAATTTGAGGAGCTGTGTATGGAGACGAAGATTCTACATCATAATGAAATCTACATTTATGAGCAAATAAAACCGCAATTGGACAACTGACCTGTAACCAAAAATGCACCATCGACAGAAAATACGCAATCCCACACCCAACGCGTATGCCCTGCAAGTTCCCACAATATTAGGAAAGTTGCACACGCTATGCACTTTCATTGATAAGATCACCCAAACTAATCACAATACAAGATCACGAAAAAATAAAAATAAATAAGAAACCACTCAATCCGCATATGAAAAATTATACGTTTCTGCGAATAGTCATCTGTTCAAAATCTCAGTATAAAACAGTACATTAGAAACACAAAGGTGCACAAGCTCGAGCTGGTCCACAAAAGCAAAGGAGAAAGTTCGGACCTTTCAAAGTACGTGCAAGAGAGAAATCGAAAATGTTCCATATCTTTACAGTGTTGTCAGAGGACGTCGTAGCCAAATACCTACAATACAATACAATACAATACAAAGAAAAATCAAATATGTCAAGACTTAGTGACAAAGCACCATCAATGGCAAGTGAACTAACTTATGAGTATCGATGTATCTACGAGATTGCAGAAATGGCACAATGACCTTTTGATTTTCATAATGCAAAAAACGTTTCTCAGATGCAAAACCTTAGAGCCTCACATCACTGATGTCTTTCACGCACTCGCTGAATCTAATATCAAAAGAGAAAGGAGTGTACTTGTTAGGTTCGCAATATTCAGGTGACAGCAAGCACTTCAAGACGTATTTATCGTGTGCCTGAAGCTTGTGAAGAGGCTCAAAATTCGTCATCATCTGCAGTGAAAATCCAGTGATTAAATTGATGGCAACATAAATAGAGTGCCATTTCAATCGAATGAGAGAATTAATATAAATTCTGGTGCAATATGAGAACTTCCCCCTATCAATGTCAAAAAAGGTCCTCGTAAATTTGTCACCAAACAAAAGAACTGAGCTGCAAATTCTGGCACCATACACTTCAGTTTCGTAAGCCTTAAAAAGTTCTTAAATGCCTGGGTCAATCTCCCCAAAACAATTCCTACAATATCTATCAACGATTAGTTATAAGAAGAAACAATTGCTACTGTAGGAATAGATATCTGTTGAAGAGCAGTAAACCTGTGTTCCGCGAAGAAGGCGCCAAACATAACATGTGCCATTATTGTTAGCTGCCACGACTAAACTGGCGTCCCACATTACGGTCAATGACCTAACAGCAGTGTCCACCTCCGGAACCTGCAAATGACGATCATGAATCACGGTGAGTAAACACTACGCAGATTTGTGAACATTGCAGAATAGGCAAAAAGATTGATTAAAATTGTAGAAGAACCGCAACGTGAAGAACTTGTGCAGTCAGATTATTAATATGAACAGTATCACATGTCACAAAAAATATCCTTTACCTTAAACCGGACACACAGCAACGAACAGCTACCTTGCAAATATAAAAGTTACATGATCTACATTGTTCAAATGAACGATCAAAACAGATGACGAGCACACACCAGCTCACAGCTGCACGAGTTTGTTTTAAGGTCCCAAACCCTGATGTTTCCATTTTGATCACCTGATATCAACTCAGTCTGCACAAATTATCAACAGATCAAAAGCAGAATAAGCATTTAGTTTCTATAACAACTGATTATCAGCAAAAAAGGAGATTTATTCCAGTAATTCCACACCAAGGCATCCATTTCAGCACAAATATGACTATCAGATCAGCAGCCTCCAACTACTTTCGGAAATGACCTGATTTGGATGAAGAACGACTGTATTCACTGCAGCTCGACTCTCATATTCGCGTTGGCAACCCGGTGCTCTGTGCATGCATGTGAATGAGTTTAACAGAAACAGAAAGCCTAATGATTATTGAGATGAGCAATTGCAGCAAACTGTGTCTCAAAGAGAATACAGAGGACCCAAATACATTCAAAAAAAAATCTGTGTCCCATTATAATACTCTTTTCAGCTGAGAGCGAGATTTTAAAGGCATGCTCACACCCCCTACAGTTATTGCAACAGTTATTCCTCCTCTGTAATAGAAGCAACTGACAAAAATAATAAAGAATCCTTCCTTATGTAACCTGACTAGAGAACAAACATACCTGAGATCCCAGATCTTAACCGTACCGTCCTCAGAACCAGAATACATCCATTTTCCATCACACTGGAAGCCTACAGCAGTCACATTGTTCACATGCTGTTCGTAGTTTAGAACCTGCCATCGGATGAACTCAAGATCAGATGACATCCACCAGATACATTGCAAACTCTGTTTGCACGTGGAACAATACAGTACCATCTAAAAGCAAGAACTAACCTACCATAACAACGCAGTCTTCTACATCAAACACACTCGCAATCTAAAAAACCTTGCCATACTCCCAACACCTCAGAATACACAGACTACGATGCAAGGCCTAAAGATGGAGGTATCTAATTGCTACACTAACACCCCCCCTAACATGACACCCTAAAATCCTGCACGATGAGTACGTGTAGATAATAAGAATGTACACCACCTTAACACAGAACTGCCGTCGGTTTTAATTCATCTAGAGATAAAACATTGAACCCTTGAGACTTTTGCATTGCATAACGTATCCAATATGGCATACTTTGATGCATTGGAATCAACTAAAAATTTGGTTAGTCTAATAGAGTAACTATGCTTCGTGTTAAAAGTGTCGCTGCAAGGTGTGGTTGACTTTGCCCATGAACAACGATTGTTGCACCCGTACGAGTGAGCCATGCAACTATACTTCCCTACTTCAGCATCACGTGAACTAGCATTATATAACAAAATCAGAAGACGGAATTGGAGCTTACCGGCAGAGGATGATTGGAGTTTACATCATAAAGTCGAATATGAGGATTCCCTGCTGCCGCCAAGTACTGCTTATCAGGCGTGACCTCCAACCGATTCACTTGCTGCCAAAACAACAAAGAGATCCAAAACTCAGCACCATTATCAAAACCTAGGTTACGGGAAGAAACAAAATTCTTGATCTCCAATTACTAAATCTAAACGTTTTCTAACGTTTTCCACTCTCCGTATATGTAATTACAGCTAAAGAACCGACTCTATTAAAAAAAAAACGAGAATAATGCAATCGAAAACGCAATTAAAAAATTGACACAACGAGAATCCCTCGTATTCCAGTAACACAGCCTGAAACCAGAAAAAGAAAATCGTTAAGAACCTCTTGACAAAGCCCTATAAACTCACACATACATATATATTCTCGTTCTGCAGTTTCTAATCCAACGACAATCTAAACGTCCTCTAATCTCTATGTGTGCACTTCCAGCTTAACCCTTTACGTACTAAGAATTCACTATTTCAAGTAGTGGACTTTGATTGAATGTTTTGTAGAAAGCATAATCTAAATAGAAAATTTTATTATATAATTATCTTGAGTGAAGAACATTGCATTCATCGGTTTAAATAAATCATTATTTAAATAAATAAAAATCCCCATATTAAATCTCTAAAGTTGCTGAAAAAAAACATGAGACCCAATTTGGGTTTCTTAGACACTAAAGGGTTAAGAACAGAGTCTATAGAAACAAAATCGAAAAAAGTGCAGATGCACGGCAATTAAAAAATGAAATTTAAAAATTGCACGAACAAGACCACCTCGTAATCCATTAACACAGCCAGAAACTAAAAAAGAAAAGCAATAAGAACCTCGAGGTAAATCCCTAAAACTCACAACATATACATATCCTCATTCTGTAGTTTCTCATCCATCAACAAACCGAACGTCCTCTCATCTTTCTAAGTGTAATTAAACCTTAAGAACAGACTCTCCCTCAATACACAACACAATCGAATTAGAAAAAAACGCAATTCAAAAAATTACAAGAATGAGAGTTCTATTCCGACCGATCGCCAGGAGTTAAGCGTTGTGTGATGCATTAAGAAGTGAATCGACGGAGTTGCAAGAGGTTTACGTACCGAGTCCGTGTACTGGAGCGTGCGGTAGCAGCGGCCGCTGGTGGCGTCCCAGAACTTGATGGTGTGGTCGTAGCCTGCGGTGGCCAAGACAACCGACGGGTGCGGCATGATGTTGGAATAATTGGGAGCCGGCCGGCTTGCGTGCGCTAGTAAGTCGTCATTGTGACGGAAATTGAGGCACGGAAGGAGACGATCGGAGGAGAGAGAGTTGTGTGCATGTTGCAAGTGCTTGGTGGAACAGCTGCGGGGGAAGGGAAGACAGGGTTTGCGAAGGCGACGCTGGGAGGTCGGACCGACGGAGGAGAGACTACACACTGAAAAAAAATATATGTTTGGTCTTTAGTGTCTTTTTGCCACCGACTGTTTTTATTCTATAGTGGGAATTTTTAATTCCTTAACCCTTGAGTGGCCCTTGGATCCCTCTATACGACCTGTATTTAGTTTTAGAAATCTTTAACCCCAAAGTGACATTCAATATCCACGGTTCAAAAACATCATTGCTTTTGAAGCCCTATAGGTCTAGATATCTTCAAGTTATAGAAATCTCAACCGTACAATGTTGTAGTGTATATGTTTTAGATGATATGTACAAAATTTGAAGTCATTTGGCCATATAGATTGCAAGATCATAATGTTTTAGTGTCAAAAATAGATGCTGAAATTTTCCCAAAAACACATTTGGAGGTGAAATTTGTTTTCTAAACCTACTCAAATGAAAAAACTTTACACTACAAAACAATTCAAAACTAGTATACAAACACATTGGTGAATTTTTTTTTTCATTCAATGTGTCTAAAAAACAGCTTTGAAATGTCAAAAAACATCAAGAAAAATTGCAAAAAAACACATCTAAGGCTGAACCTACTACTACTAGAATGCTTCTCACTCACTCATTACTTCTTGGATTGACATGAGGTTTTTGCCTCACAAACTTGACTAGTATGCGCAACTTTTCCAAAAAAAATTATTGAAAATGGACTTTGTATGAAGAAGAAATAGGCCGCCGAAGTTCACTCTACTCCCAAAATGCCAGGATGTTGAACTTCGAATTGCTCCCAAACATTCACAACAACTTGGATTGACATGAAAATTTTACCACAATAACTAGACTTCAAGGGGAACAAAATCCAACAAATTTTATTGAAAATGAATGTTTTACGAAAGAGATCTAAACCCCCGAAGTTGCAGCCCTAAATGCAATTTGGTGAACTCAAATTGAAGCTATGAACTTCAATTGGCCCCCCAAAACTCAGTACATCTTGGATTGATCTGAAATATTTGCCACACAAACTAGAAGGGAGAACACAACTTTTCCAACAAGTTTTATTGAATTTGGACCTTGGATGCAAAAGTTACAACACTTTGAACTGGACTTCAAATTGTGTGAGGACACCTTCTGTCCTCTTTGTGATTTGGGGGTTAATTGTGGTTTAATAGATGAATTGTGATACATTGTTAATTACATACTATCATAATATAGTATATGGTTGCAAAGGGCTTTCAAGCCTTTCAAGGGTTAAACTTGGAAGGACAAGGCTTATCACCAATGTAGTTGGGGAGAACCAAGAGTTAGTTCATAGTTAGCTAGTGAAATTGGGAAAAAAATGGTTTGCAATTTGAAAACATCAAAAAAAAAAATTTATAAATTTCTATTTAGAGTGAAAAATATAGAAAAAAATTGGACTCGATACATAGAAAGCCAATTCAATATGAAAATTTGAAGAAAATAGGTGGTACAACTCAAAAAATACTCTGAATGTATTTATTACTACCCTAAGTGTAGGTCAATTTTGTAAATAATTAGGAAAAATTTGGAACATGTCTAAAATTTTAAAAATTGTACAACTATTTTTGAAAGTCTAAAAAAAATTCATTAGTGCCAATTCTAAATATCCAAAAAATATTCTTGAAAAAATTTAGAAAAAAGGAACACATTTACAACATGATTAAAAAATCAATAAAAAAATTGGAAATATTGAAAAAGTAGGAGGATGAAAGTGCCAAAAGTCAAGAAAATTAAAACAAACTGCTAAACTATCCAAATTCTAAAATTAAATTATTTTGGCTTCAAGGTGCCAAAGCTGCCCTACACCTATGATAATATAGGCAAACAAAAAATTAGTATATATCCAAATGAATAGTTCATTATTTGTTTCTACATTTCTCTCAAAATCATTCATTGGCTAATGTAGGGGTGCTCAAGTATTTTAATGTTAAAGTCTAGTGAGATCATTTTTAGGTGCAACATTGTGATTTGTGTATGACAATGGTAGACAGTAGTAACAAAATTTTGTCTTCAAATTGAGCATGATACAATGACATATGACACTTCAAATTTGAATTGGTCATTATTGCACCTCGTACATGGTTGAGGTAGATGGTAGTGACAAAAGTTTGTCTTCAAGTTGAGGCTGGTACAATAACAAATGACACTCCCAATTTTAATTGGTCATTATTGCAGCTCAACCATAATAACAAATGACACTCCAAATTTTAATTGGTCATTATTGCAGCTCATACATGCTTGAGGGAGACAATAGTGACAAAAGTTTGTCTTCAAGTTAATGACACACAACATTTCAAATTTGAATTGGTCATTATTTTACCTTGTACATGTTTGAAAAGCTATAATATGATTAGGTTTTATACATGTATTGTATTGTATTTGAGAGTGTTAAGGTTTAGATGTTACAATGACATCTAGATGGAAGATGTTGATTTATCAATGGTATACTGTATATTCCCTATATCTCACTAAAATCCTCCCAAATCCTTCCTCATGAAGGATTAACTATATTTTTAGTCTTCATACCAATGATACATACATTCAAGAACTACTATTCCATCCCCTAGAACTATGCAAAATCTTCAACTTAGGTGCCGTTGTTCAAGCACCCAAAATCTATATAGAAAATATCATATTTGAGCATTGTTCCTAAATGTTATGAACTCATCATTTCCGATGATTTAAAGGTTGGTGGTAGCAATGGGATTGTAGAAATATATGCTCCCGACCTAAATATTGCAATGAAGAAACCCGTCCTCCTTTATGAACAAATGTGCATAGCACCCAAGTGGTCACCAAATTCATTGCCAACACAATTGTTTGAGGAAGCAACAAGTACAAAGGGCCTTATATGGACAAGGTTGAGCTTGTTAAAAGAGGATGCTCCTTGATTGCTTGTCACTTATTCCCACAAGGTCATTCAATATGGCCAATGCTTATTTAGTGGTTGAAATTAGTATACGGAGCTTTTTAGTAGGACACAAATTGTGCCTAATTTTAAAGGTTTTTAGTAGGATAGAGGGAGTAGTTTGTATCCTATAGTTCAAATATAGTATTGAAAACTTGGAAGTCAAAGGCCCTACTTTGTGGTTCTCTTTAGATTTAGGAGAAAATTAAATTTAACCAATCCTAATGCCTCTTAATATCCTCAATGCCATTGAATGCATAAGTCCAAACTTAGGTTAAAAACAAAAAATATTCATCATAATTAATGTTGTTTATAAAAGATTCATTTATTATTTTGGATGAATGAGAAGTTATTATGATAAATTGTCACAATAAACCACTTTGTTCATCATTCAAATTTTGGACTTTGGGGTAGTTTGAAGTAAAATAAATAAAGAAAACTATCCACATTAATTACCTAGAAAAAAAACATATTGGAAGAAACAAATTACATAATTATTAGACTAATGATTTAAAGTCAAAAAGACTCTTTCATTCAAAAATTAAATCCACCTTGATCAAACTCATTTGTTACTTTCAAAATATCTATCATTGTATTAATTTTAAAATTCATTAAATCAAAGCATAACAACTTCAAGTTTCTAAAATTATTTGAAAATCTCAATGTTCTATTGCAATTGCAAGCTTTATGTTGAGAGTCCAAACTCTACAATATTAAGTGTTTTTTCATAACTTTGTAATTATCTTCATTTAAAATGACTCTTGAATTGAAATTGTAGATTACTATTTATTGTTCTAACCTTTGTTTAAGGTACAAATCTAAGGTTATTTTGCATATTATAATAATATTATTATAAATTATTATAAATAAATTATTTTAAATTATTCAAATTATTATAAATATATTATAAATTTCAAATCAATATATTTGTAATAATTTGAAATTTAAAATATCAAAATTATTTATTATTTAAATTTTCAATCAAGAAACTTGAAAAAGATATAAATTTATTTTAAAATGATTTTTTAAAATAAGAAAATATTGATATCTTATAAATAAATAAATATATAAAAAAATAAAATTAGTTCAATATTAATAAATTGATTTGAAGATCATAGCTAAGGGTAATTAAGGTGTTAAAAGTGACCTAAGCAACCAAAAATATTTTACAATATCCCTCATTTGCTACTTGTTCTTTGGAAAAGATATTAACCCCTCAAGTCCCAAGGTCATTTAGAGGGACTAAAAAACACTCAAAATTGTCATTTTCAATGCAAACAATAAAAATTTAAACATTTGCTTTTTTCACATATCCAACTACAAGATCTTGCACTAGACTAGTGTAAAAATGTATGGTATAAGTTTCAAAAAACTTTGACTTTATTGATCACAAGATATAAGCATTAAAAGAATGAAAACAATTTTTTTTTCTTTGTTCCTAGCTTGATTAGATTATAAGGCTTTGAATCCTCTTAACTTAAAATTTATGTATTACAAATTCTAACTAATTAATTTTTATATTAAAGAATTAAGATGATAGTTTAAATTAAAAATTCCTTTCTTTTCTCTTTGATTTTCATTCTTTAAAAAATGTTAAACTGAAGTAGGTATAAAATAGAAGGAAAAACTAAATTGTTGATAGCTTTAATCCCTAACTACCCAACTGACCATATATGGTCAATTTTAAATTTTAAACTCATTTTGGTGTAGGCAATTAAATTCCTTTGACTATTTCAAGATTTTTTTATAAGCAATTCTAAAGGTTCACTATTGGAAGCTTTCATTTTTCACTCAAATAGGTAAATATTTGATTTTCAAGAGATTTTCAAATGCACAGAATGTACCATTAGTAAAGAATATAACTTGCCAATTTTACTTCATTTCCCAAATTTGAGAAAAAAATGCCAATTTTACTTCATTTCCCAAATTTGAGAAAAAAATGCCAATTTCACTTGATTTGATCTCTTAAAAATTGTACATATCCATTTGCTTTGAAAATGGTCCCAATGGAAAGAGTAAAATGTTTTCATGATTTTCATTGTTCAAAATTTAAACTTACAAGTATTGATTTGGAGTTATCTTCAATTTCTACTTATAAAAATAAATTCATTACAAAAATTGCAAGGTAGATCGTGTAATGAGTTTGATAGCTCTTCATGTAAATTTAAGGTTTTTAAAAGTACGATTTAGTGGACTAACATAATTTTTAGTTCAATGTTCATGTCACCTCTAATCTACAAAACTCTTACATACAAATTTCTCAAACATTGTGGGGGAGGGACAACATACTAAAAATAGGACAATTACATTTTTCTTGTTATAATCTCACAACGCCTGTGCAATTTCACTCTCAAAACTGGTATATACACTAATACACAAGTTCTTTAAACATATATATGGCTTGATTTTGTAAAGAAAAGGAAAACTTGCTTCATTGGGGATAATTATAAGCCCATGTTCTTTTTTCCTAGAAAAAACACACTTCAAAAGGCTTGGATATTTACATGGTTAAAATGAATAAGATGGAATTAAAACATACTAATTCCAATAGTGTGATTGTTTTAGAAAGCAAACTAAACCATGTGAATTTTTTTAAAAATAAAAATTGAATTCTTAAATGGATCTAATGTATTGTTTTCACAAGAATTTGCTAAAATAGCCCACAAAATAAGATGCTTCACATTAATCAATCAATTGTATGTAATATATTGTGATTTTTTTTTCAAAATATGACTTCATTTATATCATAATTTTTTTAAATGCCTTAAATTTTCTCCTAACTTTTCATTGTCCATCTCTAATACTACATATATAAACTACAATTTTCATCCATTTGATGGTTATATATGGTAGTTTGTATTAATAATATGCATTAATTAAGTGACTACTTATAGGTGAGAATTTGTTTATGTATTGACCTATATAAGGATTATTTGCCAATTTTCAAGCAAGGAAGGGATATATTTGAGGTGTATGATACACAATCATCAATTGTTAAGCCACAAGACTAGAACTTTGTAATTGAAATCAAGAGTATTTTGGACTTTTTTAGCCTATTTTTTAATCTACAATAAATTAGGTCTATCTCTAACTTTTTGAACTTTGTTGCTTAATCTCATATGCATTAGATTATAAAGGGTAGCTCACTATGAATGGATTTTTAATTTTTTTTTTTGAAAATTTCACACAACATAGGGACAAGGTTTTTCTATCAAGCCCAATCAATTTCATAACTTTTGACTAACAATTAAAAAGTTATTGTATGATATATAGGTTTTTTTCTTGGTTAGACAATCTAAGCAAATCAAAAGAATCACTTTTTCCCAAAAAAAATTTCAAATTGATCCTCTAAACACTATAAGAAAACCTTGTTTTAGGTGACGGATTGACATCAAAAGGAACGGATTTTAGGTGACATTTTAGGTGATATCAAAAAAACAAACCAATGTTTTTATGTTAACAATTATGTTCATTGCTGTTATGATGGACATTATTGTTGACATAAAAACATGGGTTCATTTTTTTCAATGTCACCTAAAATCCGTTCCTTTTGACATCAATAAATTTTGGTTTCTTATAGTGAAATTTATATGCACATGGAATGCTTTCAATCATTCCATTTTGATTAATGATATGAAAGTTATGAGGAATTTTAGTTTGTGGGTAGTTATGGAATTTCTACTTTAAAATAAACTTTAAAATCCCTTATTTAACTCAATTTTTAATATTATTTTTGGTAAATAAAATAAAAACAATAGGTATAGATTGTTTATTACAACATTACAACCATTGGGATTGGCATTTTTCAATTCCATAAATAAATTCTCAACAATTTTGTATTTTGAATCATTGTCTACTTCTATATATTTATTATTTTTTCCTATACGTTGTACAATTCCAAATGATCTGAAATTTTTCAAGCATGTAGTCAACTTGACTTGAATAATGAATTCAAATAGTAACCATTATTTTGGACTTTTTTTTAATACAAATGTGAGCTTGTGAAGTGCAGTTGCCCAGATTTTCACAAGGCCAAAAAATGAATTTTTGTCACTTCAAACACTATATCATACATTTCACACAGTGGAAATTTCTGAAATTTTTTTTTGCATGTTCTCAAACTAGTGCACTATAAGATCCTACATGTGTCCAAAAATATTTTTTTCCCCAAAAAATTTGGTACTTGTACTAGAAATGACAATTTTGGAGCATTTTTGGTAAAAACATTGTCAACAAACTGTGGGGGTTAAATTAGCTCTTCCTTTTTTCCAAAAATATGAATTTACAAATTCAAATTTTGACAAAATTAATAATTTAAATATTAAAAAATTAAAAATATTAAAGTCTTTCAATCATAAATTTATAGATTTTAAGTTCACAATAATTTCAAAATTCAAAATTTTCAATTTACATGTTTATAGCTTTCAAAAAGAAAATATTTGATGTTGCAACATTCCAACCATTTATAATCTTCTTTAGGTCACCACTAGTAGCATAGAAAAAAGTAGAGACTTACTGGCTATATATTCTAAACCATCATAACATGAAATAGTATAATTTCAATTATAAGAAAAATCCTTCATGCAACTTTTAAACAAATAATACTCAACAATATTACTCCAAGATACACAAGTTATAATATATAAATATCATAGATGGTATGTATTATCTATCCATGAGGCTAATATTCCATCATTTGTGCGTTAAGATTTTTAAAATTTTATGTTTTTGTTGAAAGATTGGTGAATGTTAAAGAAATGTGAACTATATTGTGCAAATGATGTATGCATTCATCATTTAAATTTTGATTAAAAATCATAATTATTCATATATTTGAATCTAGAATTGAATTGTTTTCATTTAATAACACATAAATTAAGACATAAAATGTGGGATTTGTAGGCAAGTGAGTCTAAAAAAGAAGCCTTTCGAAAATATTTAGAAGCAAGTGGAGTTTTAGAAGCTTTGACAAAAGGCAGTGCATTTTATTCTTGAACTTTGTGAGATATCGAGTCTAATTCTCTATACACATTCAAAGTCTTTCAAAAAATTATGAAAACCACAATTGCAACATAGATTTGAATTTTTTTAATTTAACATAACAAATACAAACATAAATGCAAACTTTGAAATTATAATTATAATTTTTTATAGATCTAAAATTTTGAATTTAGCATTTTTCTACTATACTTCAAATAAAAGTCTTTTTTTAGGGTAAGATTTTAAAAAGATTTTAAATCCTAATAAAATCAATAATTGGTTTCATCTTCTAAAATTGTAAAATATTTCCAACAATTTAGATGAAATAATCCACTTCCATCATGTAAATTCAATCTAGTAATCATTCTTGGGTATTTGTGTTCAATTCATATTAGAATATCAACTAAATCATGCAAACTATTTCTTAATTTTTAATTAATACATATAAGTTTAAAGATTTGAATTACAATCCTTAAATTATACAATTAGAGACATGATTTATTATATAGCATGCATACATTAGTCTTACATTTTAAAAATATTATTAAACCATTCATGTTTGTTTTACAAATTTTGAGTCTCTATGTATTTTAAATTTTAAATTATTTATAAATAATTATATTTATACTAAATAATTTTTAAAGTATTTATATTATTTATTTTAAAATATTATCAAATCACAGTATTGGTTGCATTATATGAAGAAAAAGACAAACCACCAATAGCTTTAGAGTGAGTTTATTTCTTCTTGAATGTTATTAATATCATTCCATTCTATAGAAATAATTGAAGTTCATAATGTTTTAGAAATTTCCATTTAAAATTTACAATAAAGATCTCAAATTTCAAACTCTTTAAGATTATTCAACTATTAGTTTCAAGCTAGTCAAATAATTTATTTGTCATCATTCATTATTAAAATAAGTGTTCATATCCATATAAAAAAGTATATTTTTTGAAAACCAATTATATTTTTAAATTGAAAAATAATCTATGGAAAAGTAAATTTTGATGTTTAAATAAATTTTCTTGATACAGATTTATAAGACATGCTTTAGGAGGGCCAACAATTGCAGAGCATGAAAAGTTAAAAGAAGATATTAAGGAATTACAAGCAAAATATGCTCTTCTTTTAACACAACATGAAGAAGCTTGTAGACAAGTATTATTCTTTAAACTACAATTGATTTTGTATATTGTTTGGTATGATAATTGTGAAAAAATAATCAGTTATAAAAGTAAATTGATCAAACTAGTTATCATTATATTTTTAGCTCTCATTTGATTTAATTTTCAATACACATTTAATTTATATTTACAAATTTCAACATTTCTCTAGAGGTTATGAAATGATTTTATAATTTTTTGATTAGATACTTTAGTAACTCTATAGAGAGAGAGGATAATTTTTTTTATTGTATGCATACAGACATATAAATATAATATAAAATTTTATATAAGTCTTTTAAAATATATTTTAAATTATAGAATCAAGGTTCAAATTTATTATTTTTACAATTAAAAGCATTCACTTTTGTTTAATTTTTAAATCATTAAGCTTTTTCTTATTCTAATATTATTTTAGTCTATGGAATTTGTATATACTTCAAATTTTAATTCCAAATATTTTATTAATTTGATCATTTGTACTTGTGTTTTTAATGTGCATAGTTGCAATTGCTTCAACCTCCTATTGATGATGGACCTTGTGGTGATGAACAAAGAAAAAGTAAAATTATTCCACCTACATAAAAGTTTATTACAAGTATTATAAAATCTTAAGTAATATGGCAAGACTACCAAATGATATTAATTTGATCGTTAGAATAACATAGATCTTCATTTTTGATAGAAAATAAAATTAAAAGATATGCCATTTTGTTTTAGTGTAGGAATGAGATTTGAAATTGTAAATATTATTTCATCATTAAAATAATAGGAACGATAAAACAAATCATTTGATGTTTATTGATTTTAAAATTTACTACACATTTAAAATCTGAGTTATTTAATTTTGTTTTATCATAAACCCTATGATTTGGCACAATGTGAATTGGTAGTTTAAGTTATACGTCGGAGTCAATGTACATTATAAGCATTTATTTATATTTAATAATTCATTAAGAATAGTTTGAAGAATTAATGTCATATATATTTATAAAATTAGTTCAAAGATATTGATCCCTAAAGATCTATGATGTTTTTTTTAAAATTTTCAAGTAAAAATCTCCACTGCTTGTTAGATCTTAATGCCTAATTTTCAAAAACCATTTTGTGAGGGCCTTTTTAAAAATGAAATATTGAGTTACAAAATTCTTGTAAAACATTTGTGTGTCTAAAAACTTGCATGTTTTGACATAAATTTTGGAAAAATGAGTTGAAAATATATGAATTTAAAAAATACTCTTATATATATATATATATATATATATATATATATATATATATATATATATAATGGAGGAGTTTATGAGAAAAATAAAAACTAAATTGCCTTAACTTGAATTGAAAAATATCAAGAAAAGAATACCAATTCCAATGGTTAAATTTTTTAGTTAGCAAATCATATCCTATTTATTATATTATATTTTAAAATTTAAATATTTACACAGTCATTTCTACTTGTTTATTCATTCATCTAATTAATCAAAATAGAGTGGTTCAAGCTTTTGTGTATAGGCATGGATCTATTACACCAATTAATAAATTTGAACTTAAAAATATAAAAATATGTTTTTGAATTGGCATTGGAATTTATAAAAATGTGATAACTTTGGCAATGCTTATGAAAATGACATGAAGCAAAACTTTAAATGAATGTAAAGCATAATGATTAAGATCTATTTTAAGATATTCAAAATCCAAAATCATTAGTATATACCTAAATTTGCAAACAATCCAAAGTAGATGTTATAGTAACAATTCTCAAGATTGTAGATTTCATTAAGAACAATAGCTTGACAACTAGATGCATTGTTGAACTAGTTGTGCCATCTATGCAAGGTCAAAATTTCAACTGTGTATCAAAACAAGTTATGAATATAAGACTACAATTGAAAACCTAAGTACATGGTAAGTGAACTACCACTTTACAAGAGTTAAATCAAAAAGAAGGAAATGAACATGATCTAAAATAGGTGGCAAAGTAACATGGAATAGAGCATCTCCAACAACAACTCTTGTTTTCCAATCACCCAAGGTTGCAAAGTGACCTCCTAAGTAGGTTCTTTTGCAATAATTTATGGGTGACTAAGAGAAAAAAACCCATATATTAAAAATTAATTAATTTTTAAAATTTTTTTTCCCATTTTTCCCAGACTTTAATTATTGTCACACCACTACAAGAGAAAGTGTCCAAATTGACAGAAGCTGGCTTGAATCAACTAGTCCTAATTGACAAAAAATTGACAAAAAATTGACAAGTTTCTGTCACTCTGGACAAAAAAGTGTCCGAATTGACAGAAAATTGTCCAAATTGACAAAAACTTGTCAATTTTTTGTCAATTAGGACTAGCTGATTCAGGCCAGTTTCTGTCAATTTGGACACTTTCTCTTGTAGTGCACTGACAACTATTCCTTCTAAATTCCTTCTAAATGTAATGAAATATTTTTTGGAGTTTACTTCAAGCTTTCAATTAAAATAAAGTCAATTTTCTACATTGGAAACTAGTTCAAACTTGATTGAGGACTTTAAGATAACACAAATTTATTCTAAATGATGTAATTTGAGTGCCTTTGAAAGGTTATAAATTGCAAAAAGTTTATGTTGATTGCATGCTAAATTAGAGTTGTGATCAAAGATTGTGTGATTTTGGGTGAATTAAAATAAAATAATTAGGAAACATTAGAAACAATATAACTCTTAAAATTGAGGCCTAGACAAAAAAAAATTGTCTTAGTTTCTAAAGTAAGTTTAAATTGGATCTTGCATTGAAAAACAAGTCAATTTTGCTTGAGATTTTCAAGTAATCTTTGATTTATTCTAAAATAGATGATTTGATTCTCTTTTATTTTTTAAAGTCTTGAAATTTCTTTCAATTTACATTAAACAACACTATATGTTGCTCAAGGAGATCACTACTTATAATTCAAGGTATACACTTGAGTTAAGAGGGTATTTGATGTAGGGCTATTTACCTAAATCATTGTATTTAAGATGATTATAAATTTATATAAAGAGCTATAAGGGGCATATTTTCAATATTCTATGATTTTTTGTAAATTCATCTAAGTATTTTTTATGTGAGCCTACCTTACAAATAAAACTTAAGTGTCTAATTTTTCTCACCCTTGCCCTTCTTCACAAATTTTCCCTTTCTTCTACTACACACATGTATAGGGTATACACCATAAATTATAAAACCATCATCAATCAATTCAAATGCCATTAACCAAGTTGCGATTTTAATAACATGTTTACCATTGAACACTTCAAAATCCCTAGTGAAACTATCAAATGAACATCCCATTCAACATGAGTGTATTCAATATATTTAGCTTCAAAGATTGAAGTTAAATAGACTATAAATTCTATCCTTGTGTTGTTCAATTTTCGATTTGTTGAATTCACTAAAATGACAATATCTACCACTTGTAGTCAATATTTGACATCTACACTTAATTTTTTTGATATATAAATACTAGTATCTTGGCACAATTTTAGTCAACCACCGTTTATCATAGATTTTCTTGATTATGTCCATTTTATCCTCCACATGAAGTTATCTGCTTTAATCTATACTCACTGTATTATAAAAGATTTGCACAACCCCTATTTGTGAAGCCTAATATAATAATTAAAATTCCTACTACATGCTATTTTTATATAGTTTAATATATGTGTGTGTATGTAGCATTTCATGGGACCTATAGTAGTCCTACATATTGTATAAAATTTTCTCCCTTTGAATTAAGTGGACCCTATCTTTTAAATCACATAGTTTTCTAAAAAATGAACATTGATCTCCCAAGGATATGTTGTCTATGTTTTCAAGAGCAATTTCATGGCCTTGGAGCATTATTTAAAATAAAAATCTTTATAGGTTTATTCTTCTCAATCCTCTATTGTATAAATGAATATGTGTTTTAAATAATCACATATCTTTATTAGAAATTGCGTTAAAAAAATTACCTTATTCTCTAGTCCAAGTTCAATAATCTTTTAGGAGATTTTCAGAATTTTGTTTACTGAAAATACATATATTTTTAGTAAATTTCACAAAAAATTCCTAAAAAATCGTAAATTATAGGACTATGTTATTAGAACTATACTTAAAATATCCCTTTTCTCTTATAGTGATTATTTGGGATGACCAATGGATAAAGGAATTGACTCTTGGTCACGAACCTTGACCAAAGTTGTGACAAAGATAATTATCTATGGCTTATATAAAGATCCTTATGTATGGGAGGCCTAAATATTTTTTGACCTTAATTTGGAATAGAAGAATAGAAAAAGCAAACCAATCTAGTATTAATTCATTAATATTTTTATTTTGAAAAAAACAAAAACCATAAAAGTTGTCTAAAAATTGGAAAACAACCAAAAAAATTGGTGAGTGAGCCTTCAAAGGTTTAATGCTCTATCCATGCATATTTAATTAAATTATTTTTGTAATTTGCATATATATTGTACGCAACCTTGCAAATATATAGATACACTCTAATAAAATTATACGTAATTTATTCATTAGCCAATATGTACATTTCAATTATGTTTGACAAAGTTAATTCTCATTTGATAGGTTTTAAACAAAAATGATTTCATAGATATTGAAATTTTAGAATTAAAAAAAATTCAATTATAAATTTGATAGTCATTGTAGTGCAAATAGAAGCAAACCTTTGATTTTCATATGTCATTGTTTTATTATGTTTTTTAATTTTTTTTCTTTGGTATGAAAAAGACATTAAGCAAGTGCTTTAACAAACTAAAGGCCAAATGTATTGTGGATTAACAACTTTTTAATTAGACAAATCATCTTCTCCCAAATTATTTGGAAATTAATTATTTGTCATGAATTTTGAAATATCGTGATGGTTAATTGTTTGATGGATGAATGAATGCTTACCATATTGTCTAATGTCAAGTTTGCATGTAAGAAATGATGAAAATCATTAAATTCTACTTCCATGAGATTTGTAAAAGACTTAGCTAACTTCAAATTTTCAAAAAACATACTCAAAGCCATGACGAAATTATAATCCACAAGAGTTCATAATTTTGATAATGATAGTTCAATAAAGTGGTTGAATATAATTAAGATTTTTAAATTCATCCCATCATCATATGGTTGGATATACTAGAAAAATATGATTGATTGAATTCCAATACCATATAGTAGTATTTACTATCAACTCGACTTGACTTCTAAGTATATTCTACCTTTGATTGGATGTGACTTGGAGATTGGACAAAATCATTTCAATAGTTACCAAATTAATCTATTAAAGTGTGCTTTTTAATTTATAAAATTTAATTATTAGTCAAGGAATAAGAAGACAAAAGAGTACTTGTGCATTAATATTTCAATACTTTTCTTGAAATCCAAGTTTGATAAAAGACATTCAATTTATAAATTTACTTAATTTCATACTTAATGTTCAACTCAAGTGAATGTGTCTTTTCATAGTGATTCAAACACCTCAAGAGTCAATAACTTAGTCTACTTTCTCTCCAAGAGTATTGAATGATAATGATGTTAGTGTGGCCATCACAAAGTCCTTAATATGTTACACCATCTTATTAAATATCAAGTATTTAAGCTTTCTCTTCTCACATATTAAACTATCATATTGAGCAATTGCAAACAATGATTGAATAACTTAAAGCAAATAGTCAAAAGCTCTTTTGGACACAAGATGTTCTTTCATACTCTCATTAAGTTTCCTCTCAATAATTGAACTACCGTAGTTTTAGTGTGAGTTCATGCCATCAAATGCCTACTTGCATCTTATTTTTTGACACTTATGTGCTTTTTGAACTAAAATTTGCATTATAAACCTTGGAAGGTTGTAAATACAAATCGATTTCAAATATAAATATTATCTAACTACACCAATGTGTACTACAATGATTGAATGATCAAACATTTTGACCTTCCTTTTTTCAAGTACAGGTGGGAAACAATTTTTTTGATGCCATCTTATATACAACCACCTATTTTTATAATTGGAGCTTCAAAATTTGAGTGGTGCATGCACCATAATTTTAGTGCTAGTTCATACCATCAAGTGTATATTCACATGTTGCTTTATGACACCTATTTGCTCTTTGAACTAAAATTTGCCATTATATATCTTGGGAGGCTAAAAATATAGACCAAATCCAAATGCAAGCTCACACCTACATTATTTGACAATCCACACAAGGACAATGTACTTGTATCAATTGCAATTATTGAACAGGCAAGGATTCTATCCTCCATCTTTCAAATACCAATGCAAATACTAGTCTTTGGACCATTTTATACTTAGTGTTCCTTTTCAATTATTAGGTATTTTAAATTTTAAATTTTCATTATTTTATGCTCCATGAAGTGTCCATTTGCATTTAAAAAAATACCTATGTACTCTTTGAATTAAAAAATGGATTATAAACCTTAGGAGGCTTGTAGCACAAACTGATTTCAATTCAAATGGCACATATAGTATTTAACCACTTATAAAAAGAAAGTAGTGAAAATATGCAATGATTAAATGGACAAAGACTTCATGTTCTTTTCCAAAAATAAGTATTTATTGGTTCTTGTCCTAATTAGCTAACCTTTCTACATTCTATGTTCCCTTTCAATAATTGGAGTCTTAAAATTTGAACACTTCATTAAGTTCTCATTTGCATTTTTTTTGTAGACTCTTATGTGCTCTTTGATCTAAAAATGGGATTACACACCTAGAGAGTCTCATTACTAAAAACTAATATCAAATTCAAATAATACCTATGTTGTTGTAATCCCTAAAGGAGTAAGAGTTCATATTTTAAACAATGGATGAATGCAAATACATTCCAAGGATGCAAAAATGGATTTTTTCATCCATCAATTTCTTTTGAAGATTCTTGTATTTGTTCTTCATTTGTATGGTATAGATTAGTTGATTTAGCCATACGGATATGATCTATAGATCATACTTTACAACTATTGTTTGAGATTCATCATTAAATTCTTCTTCTAAGATGCATTTTATAATTCAACTTTACAATTTTAGAAATATGGATTTTTCCTTAGTCCTTTAGAGGTTGACCACCTAAACAAAGAGAGAAATATGAAATTTTGATATGAATTGGACAAAATTTAAAATTCTTTGTTGGTGGTTTAGTCTTCTATGCCAACTTGCCAAGAAGGCTAGCATGGGTCTTAGAACATCTTTCTATACTCTATGTTTTCCTTCAATAATTCAAATTCCATCAACTATCTACTTGCACTTTGCTTTTTGACACTTACAAGTTCTTTGAACGAAATAAGAATTGAGTCACCAACCTTGAAAAACTTGTAATACAAACCAATTTCAAATGCAAACAACACCTATACTACAAAGACTTACAATAATTAGGAATTCTTCAACAACTTTGAGAGCATGTTACTGGTCCTTTGAGCCATATAAAGTGGGTATCTCCCCCAACCGCCATTTTTTGCTATAGTGCCTAGTTACTATCATTAAACTCTTATTAAATTCTCATATTTTCTTGTTGTCAAGTAAAAGGAGGTTCCAACACACCAAAGAACGCGACATTTTGAATCCCTTGTGCAAAAATTATGAAGGAACAAAGTTTGGTTCTAAAATTGTTTCTTCCACATAGGTACATAATTGATTTGGGAGATGTATAGAGTGAAGATGGCGATTTTAGGGTGGGTAGCGCATTTGGGGGGTCCACCTTATGTTACAAGTTGTTTTAGGAGTTTATTGAAGTCAACCAAATTCTCCAACCAAAAGTACACTCCATCCATATCTGGATTCACCAAGTAGGAAAGAAAAAACATTTTGGATGAGGGCTTCCCCTACCATAAGTCACCCAATTATTATTTACCCACCCACACAACGAGAGAACTATGAATGAAACTTTGGGATTGAATTGGACCAAATATTCAAATCCCTAGTTGGTCGGTCGGTCGGTCGGTTCGTCTTTCGTCGTCAACTTGCCCATCCAGTACACCCCAGCCCATACCATACGGTAAATAAGCTGCTTCCTCCTCAAGGAGGCCATGCTCTCTCTCGCACCTTTCTCTTCTTTCCTCCCCTCTTTCTTCACCATTTTCGCCATAGCCGACCTTCGCAGACCCCAGCGGACCCACTTGTTGCAGTTGTGTCGCCTCGTCACCATGCTCTCCGTCGCCATAGCCACGGCCGCCGTCGCCGCCTTGCTTCCTTGTGCCACACCACCTCCTCTTTAGGCGTTCTTCTTTTCTCCGGTACAATCTTGTTCTCCCAATTTCACACACACATCTCCTTCTCTTCTTGGTCCCATTTCGAGCCTTTAGGGTTTCATTTTCGCTGTCGCTCTGCCCCTTGGTTTCTTCGGCTCTTGCCGTTAGCTTTCTGTGTGTACGTGTCTTCTTTTTGTTTCTAACTTGCCGTTCTGTTTGGTCCGGGCGCGTTGGTGGTGGATGATGATGACTGTGTGTGCAAGGGTTTGATTTGTGGGGATGATGTGGGGTTCTCTCAGCAGGTTAGGGTTTCAGTTTCTCAGGATGGTGAGGTCGTCGCTTCTTAGGGGAGGAGCTTCGTCCTGTGTGGAGGTGTAGGATTTAGCTTGTAGCGGCAGGAAGGGAATGAATGAGGAGAGACAGTATGGCGCGGACTCCGATGGCGTGTACGGGTGCGGGAAATTCCAACACGCGCTCTCGTTGTGTGACGGAAACCGTGAATGGCTCCCATCATTTCACAATTAACGGATACTCTTTGGCTAAAGGGATGGGGGTGGGGAAGTACATCGCCAGCGAGTGCTTTTCTGTAGGAGGTTATCAGTGGGCCATCTACTTTTACCCCGACGGCAAGAATGCGGAAGACAGCTCGCTCTATGTCTCCGTCTTTATTGCCTTGGCGAGTGAGGGGACGGATGTGCGGGCACTTTTTGAGTTGACTCTCTTGGATCAGAGTGGGAAGGCCAAGCACAAGGTGCACAGCCATTTCGATCGCTCTCTGGAGAGCGGACCGTATACGCTCAAGTACCGGGGGAGTATGTGGGGATACAAGCGGTTTTTCAGGAGAGCCGTGCTGGAGACTTCAGATTTCCTCAAGAGCGACAGCTTGGCAATTACGTGCACGGTCGGGGTGGTGGTGTCGTCCACGCTAGGGCCGAGGCTGTATTCGATCCCGGTGCCGGAGCCGGACTTGGGGCAACATTTTGGGGCGCTGCTGGATAGTGGCGAAGGCTGTGATGTGACGTTCGATGTGGACGGCGAATTGTTTCATGCGCACAAGCTGGTGTTGGCGGCCCGGTCGCCGGTATTTAAAGCGCAGTTGTTTGGACCCATGCGAGACCGGAATAGTGGCAATATCGAAATCAAGGATATCGAACATATGGTAAGATGGGGTTTGCATATGGCCTTGGCTTTGTGAGTTTGCCCCCAGGAATTCAGCATTCTTCCACACTTTCAGTGAATGGTAATGTGTATCTGTTTCTTCTCTTGGTAGGATATGTGATTTTTGGTGAAGCGAATTTTGTACATTGTCCCCACTTAGGTCAGGAATAACCCATTTGGTGTTTCCTGCGTTGTGTTCCGTCTGACTTCTCTCTCTCAAATCTGTAGATTTTGTGGGTCCTAATGGAGACCGAGATTTCTAATATTGTGAATACTCATACTACGGTCGTCTTTCTTGGGGTGATTGACCGTTAAAGGTGCAGGATTTGAATTTTGGATGTCGAAAATCAAAAGTGATCAGAATCGTGACGGTTTACCTCGGTTCCGTTAGGGTTGAGCTACAAAGAATTAGATACTGAATTGACGCTTGGGTTATGTCATTATGATTCTGAGAGGTTTATTGAATAGTCAACAAACACTTCTTGAATGAGTTAATTTATATTGCGCTGCCTTAAATGTAGACTCGAGGTACCATTACTGCGGGTTTCAGAAATCTGTCGCCTCTAAATGTCGCAGGGTTTGTGTTTTATTTTATAATGCCAAGTTCACGGACCCTACTACTGTGGGGCTTCGAGAGCAGGAAGGATGTTTCTCACAGTGTGTTTCTAGCAGGTGTTCAAGGCCTTGCTGCACTTCATTTATCGAGATTCTTTACCTGATACGAAAGAGCTGGTGGGATCACCATCAACATCAACGCTGTTAGCCCAACACCTGTTGGCGGCAGCTGATCGGTTTGGCCTGGACCGACTACGACTATTATGCGAGTCTAAGTTATGCGAGAATGTCAGTGTAGATACAGTGGCGACGACTCTTGCGCTTGCCGAGCAGCACCACGCTGCAGAGCTCAAGGCGGTGTGCTTGAAGTTTGCAGCCTCGAACCTGGCAGCCGTGATGCACTCCGAGGGATTCGAGTATCTCCGGGATAGTTGTCCCACTTTACAGTCCGAGCTTCTGAAAACAGTGGCGGGTGTGTATGAAGAAGGCGGGGGCACAGGGGTGGTTTCCAATCGAAACCGGAGCGTGTGGGGTCAGTTATCTGGGGATGGGACAGATGCTGTCGGTAGGCGAGTGAGACCCAGGACCTAGAACGGTTCGGCATAAGCAGAAGAATCAACTCTGGTATTATTTTCTTGTAAGAGAGAGCCGCATTGATTCACACTTGCAGTCGAAGGCTACGAAGGACGTTTCTCTGTGCCGAAGTGATTGATTTTGGTTATCTGGGTAGGGAACAACAACAACTACTAGAGACGGTTCATTGACTTGGCTTTTTACCTTCCTTCTTGTACTAGATGTGGAAGCTTCTACCAGCTTAGTGACCTGGGAGAGCACTGTCTTCGAGATCAAAAGATTGCTCGGGTTTTATTTGAAGTAAGCTGTTGTATCTTCACATGGGATTCAAGTTGATTTTGTCATTCTCATTAACATCTTTTTAGGTTTTGAAGTATATAATTCTACTCCTTACACATGCTTTTGTGTATCAGTAAGGACATGATTTTATTTTGCATGATACTCCCATCCTTCTGTTATTTGCAAAATCTCTCTTTTGAAAATTGGGGGGGGGGTACAGTTTCAAATTTGAGGTGTTCGCCTTAATTGTGACCCGCATTTAACGGTCGCTAAGAGGACTGTAGTTGATTGTGAGTTACAAAATCTCGGTGGATGATCTGCATTGATTTAGCTTGCTTGTCCGAGACTGTGAGGAGTAGTGCTTGTGTGCTCTTCTTTTGGGTACAGGTATGTCAATTTTAAGGATAATGCAGACCTTTGTTCACCTGTGGTTTTTATTTTTTTACGACGATGCTGTCTTGAATTTTCATAAACTTCCTAGTATAAAATTCAAGCCCTCTCACAGCTTAGACTTCTCCATTTCTGATGAGCTCTATTGTAGGTGACAGCTCATGTACAACATCTCCAAGAGGAGCAGCAGAAATGTCCAGGAGCCTTACAGTGAAAGCATAAAATGATCACAGTGCAAGGTTTGTCTATAGATTAAGAATGTGAAACAGAATCTTCTTGATAATTTTGTTTTTCAAAAGAGAAAATGTAAAAAATTATGATTCCTTAAATCTATTTCTCTAGATGGGAAATTTTTTTCCTCAACCTTCCCCATACCACAAACGATGCTGCGACCATTTTGTGCTCTTTGAATGAGAGAATCCTTTTGTATAGGACTTTGTACAGAAGTTTGACTTCCAATGAGTGCTTTTGGATTTTTTAATATCAACTATTCAAACAATGTCAAAAGAGATGATTTCTTTGGTCACAAGCCCATCTTTTAAGGGTTAAGTGGTTGAAAATCATTAGACTAGTTTTGGGGGTTTGGGAGGGCCCTTTCAGCCATGTTCCCCTAGCTGTAACGAACAGTCAGAATATTTTGAATAATATAAATAAATAAATATTTAAAATAATAATAAAATAGTATTTTCTGATATAGGAATCTTTCAGTCACATTAGGCTATTGCTGTGGTGCAATTCCCATGTTCCCAATAGTTTAGAAATTCATAGTTTAGAAATTCATAGCGATTCCCATGTTCCCAATAGTTTAGAAATTCATAGCCTTTTAGAAGCTCCATATCTCTTCTAATGAGATTGTCATCTCCATAATTAGAGCACTCACTTGTTAAATTAAATATTTTTGTGAAATGGTTTGAAAATGTTAATTACTCAACTTCAAGAGATAGAAATAAATTTTTGAATATAATCATCCAATGAATTGAGTAGGATTTACAAATATGAGCCAAATATCATCCTTTTATACATCATATATTGAATCTGGCAATAAAAGATTGGAGTAAGTTATACTATATTTTAGTGAAATAAGGTAGGAAGTCTATGAAGCACCCATTTAACCCTAGAAGGGCCTAAAAGCTCTTTGTGGTTGTATAGTATATTATGAAAAACATTGACCTAATATTGTTCAATGCAAAGTAAATTAATAATCATGATAGTATGTAAATAACAATGTGTCATAATTCAAGTAGTAAACCACAATTGAAGAGTTGTAAGGCTAATTACAAATCATATAGAGGGATCCCAAGGGCCTTTCAATGGTTAATTCCTTTGGAATGTTGCAACTATAATTGGTATGCATTTTTTGTATTTGTGGATTTAGTGTATGAAGATGAATTTTGTTTGAAAATTTTGTATGAAAATTGTATTCAAGGATTCAAGGATTAGGATTTCTACAATATTTGGGCATGGACTCCAAAAAGATTCTAAAATTTGGGAGGAATTGTCTTGAGTCATACTCAAAATTATTTGCTTGTTGGAGTGGTGCATTATACGTATTTTGGCATACATGAGCTTGCATGTTGTATTTTAGGCTTTTGCACAATGTATGTATCTTGTATGGGAAAAGTGACTTCTTGAAGACAGTGGTGACTTGGCCATGGTTGGGCCACGTCTTGATAACAACAAGGGTTCATTGAATTCACAACAATGTAGTAAAGCATTGCTCAATTTTTAGAAGTAGCAAAAAGTTCAATGAAAGTATTTTTTGGGAATGGATGTGTACTTGGCATTTAGCCTTCATAGCCTCCAACTTGGTCTCCAATAGGCTATGAAGGTATTAAGCACTTGGAGATAGTTTTTGGAACATCATATAACATCAAAATTGAAGAACATATATATTGTATTTTAAGTAGAAAAACAAATTTTCTAGTGCTTACATGTGAATGTTGTCAAATATCCTCTGTGTTCTTAGTATGTGAAGAGGCTTTATGGCTATCAATGCTTCTAGTCTTTGTAATGACTGACAATTGGTGCAAATACATCACGTCAAATGTGAGCAACCTTTTTTCATTAAATGCTTTTGGGGGCATTGGAGGGCCATTTTAAGCTCATTTTCCATAATGTGAATTAGTTAGTGCTAGCCAGATTAAATAATCATAATTAATTTTTTAAAATTCAAATTAAAAAATATATATTTTTATATTATTATCTAACATGGCAGTCGTTTTGCCACATCAAACTGCTAATGTGGCCCAATTCCTACAGTCTGGAAGTTTGAGTGAACTCATAGCCTTGTAGACTACTTGAATTTCATCTAATGCTTCCTTCTTTTCCAACTTGATACAATACAAACTTCATGAATTTGGAGCCTATCACACATCTTCTTTCACTAATTTTTGGCAAGAACACAAATTCCTTGTATCCACTTTTAATTGAGGAATTGTGTGGCACATTGCAAGCACTTGTTGTGCAATAATCCCACTTCAAAAAGATGTATTCTAGAGTTACCAATGGTGATTGTACAACATTGTCTCTTAGAATATGTGTTATGTGACTCTTATATGCCATTTTGAAAACATTCTAAAGGAGTTAAGAGCTAGAAATTCATTTGAAAAAGCTAATTTTTTTAAAATTGTTTTTAAAAATTTCCTTGAAAGACAAATGGAATTTGGGGGGCTTTGTGAATTTTTGAAGTTGAAATGCAATAGGCACTAAAAGCATCCACCTCTTAAAATGCATGCCATTTGTACATAGTTGGAACAATGAGAAAGTAAAATGTATAAATAGTGTACATTTCAAGAGGTGGACGCTTTTAGATCCCAAACACTTCATGGACCTACCTTAATTGATCTTGTTGGAAGATATATGCATGCATAATCATCACTACCTAATATCCAACAATCACATTTGGACCTAAAATTTAGATATTGATGTCATGGGATTTACATAGTCAAAACATAAGAGATTGGAAGAGTGTAAAGTTTATTATTGGTATATGAATAGATAATACTTCAAAATTTCATAACAAATTCATATTGTGTTGAAATAATGCATTTGAGTCTTTTTTCAATTGCAAATAAGATCCAATATATAGAAGATCCAATATATAGAATTTATTTTTAATAGTAGTAAATCTGCTTAGTTGCAATTAATGTCGATTATGGGTATATATACCTTAACCGTGAAAGGATGGGTCTTTGATTATAGAGCTAAATATCTAAATCCCTCTAGTCTTTATGATCTCATTTTGTGGCTATAATTGCTAGAAATTTGTACATTTATTTTTAAAGATAAAAATTATAGGTCACACAAATTTCAGATTTTTTTGTGGAAATTTGAAATTATTGATTATTTTTTTTAAATGTGAAAAAATCATATCATGTAAAAAATGTTCAAAGAATATAAAATTTTCTTTGTAAATATATATAATAGTTAATGATATCATGGGGAAAAATATTTGTGATGACTTTCTATAATTGAAAAAACAAAAGGTCATGGTCATAGTCCAAAAATTCAAATTTCAATATAAAATTCAATTTTTGGATTCATAATAATTTACTGATAGAAGAAATTGAACTTCATTGCTTTATTTGAGATTAAATTCAAAAATGAGCACTTTTATGGTTCAAATTCACATTAAAAGCAAGAAACTTGAAGTTGCCAAAATACATTACTTGGTAATCAATTGATTGAACATCTTTTTATGCTAAAAATTCAAAATATACAATAATGAGCGAATATCCTATTTCATTCACTAAAAATGCATTTGAATAACTTCCTCTAAGAAAATTGGATGATAAACAATTCTTTTCCATCCAATTGGTCTCCTTGAAAACACATCCTACGGGCACAACACCTATACAAATGTCCTCTAAGACATTTCAAGGTTAATATGATAAAACCTTTGAAATGGTGAAGACAAGCTTATAGTAATAATTATATTCAATCTTTTATAGGAAATTGGATTTTTGAAAAAGGCAAGAGCTTAATCCTAAAGGGCCAATTTCTTTGTTTTGTGGTCAAATATTTTTTTGAGCTCAATTTAACCTTTTGAATTATATTTGAATTTCAATCTTATATTTTTATTATGTTAGACTATGTATTTATCTATCACCTTGAAAAATCTCTATTGTTTTTGTAAAAATTGTCTTCATGATTATGATTTCTTTTGCCAAAAATGAGAATAAATTGGTAAATAAAATAAAATAAATCTAGTTACTATTTATCACATGGACTCCCTTAGGGGACTCTTAAAGGTTTGAGCAAGGTACTTATAATTTCAATAGTTGGTAAGATTTTTAAGAACTTTTTTTAAGAAAAAAATAATTAGCTTTTAGGGGGCATAATTTTTTTATTTCAGTCAATGCTTGGGAGCAAAAATTATGCCACAATAAGTCCAAAACAAGAGGGTGGGAAACAAAAAAAATCTACAAGAATTTGAAATATTAAATTTTCTTAATTTTTTATGAATTACATTTTTGTTTATGTAGAAGATTTGATTCATTCCATTTGAACTCTAAGTAATATGAAAGTTATGACATAATTGAGATTTCAATCATCATATTTTTTGAGGTTCTTAAGCCAAAGACAATATCATTTAGCTCAAAAAATTATTAGAAAAAGAATTAATAGAATATTTTTTTAATGAAAAGTAGCATAAATGTTGAATATTAGTTAAATTTTGAAGATTACATGACCACTTTGGTAGCATTTGATGTCACGATGGGTATACTTTTTTTCACTTCTAGGCACTTCAAATTATATGTATTTAAGTATGTCATATTGAATGATTCAATAGATAAATTAGAAAATATTTTTTTAATATTTATAGTCAAAATTGTATAGTTATCTATATTAGAAACTTGAAGTAATATTTTGCTTTGTTTATTTATAAAAGAACTTTAGATCTCTGTATAAAGGAGTTCAATGGAAAGCAAGCTAAGTACCTCCAAATAAAATCTTCAAAATAGAAGATTAACAAGTTTGTGGTTGACTTTACAAAATTCAAACATATATTATGGAAAATAAAGAATTTTAAAGTACATATTGTCATTATATGTTTATAAAATAGCTATGAAAGGAATTTAATAGTGGATGGGTTGTTATTATTCTTATAAGGATATAAATTGTGCTTTCACACAATTCCAATTTGTGTAATCTTAACTAAGGATATTAAACAAAGTATGAGAAAATTATGAACCTAGTTATAAACAATATAGATTTCATATGAGCTACACTGTAGGTTAGATGGTGGTGTTCCAAATGCCAAGAGAATTCTTTTAAGGAATTATTTAGTGCTAATGTTTTATAATTTAAAAAATTTAGATCTACAAAAATAGAAAACACTGGATTTAAGAAATCATTAGAAATTATAACTTAGATTACTTCCAAAAGATGAAATTTAAAAATGAATTAGATTTTCATAGTTGTGGTAATGACACAAAATATATTATTCTGCATATGAAGGATGCTTTTTGTTTAGTTTAGTGGTGCTAGTTCTAATCTCTGCTATTATTTTTGATAATACCCTTATTATTACAATAAAGACACTTTGGGTATTGTCAAAAAGTCTCAAGGAGGGGTTCTAAAGCATGATAATTTCATACCTTTCATGATCATGGAATAAAGATATTGAATTTCAAATAATGTATGATTTTTTAAATGAAAAAAAATATTCAAAGAAAGAATTAAGTTTGGATTCAAGTCTAGGGGATAAAGGTCTTTTTTTAGTAACTTTAGTATTCTTTCAATGAAGAAAACCAAACATGTTTGCAAAGTATTTTATCTTAAATTTTATCTTAAAAATATAAAACAAGCAATAAAAACAAACAATAAATAGAATTCACAAGTGTTTGTTTTTATGGTTGGGACAACATTGCAAGCTATATGTCCATACATTCATACATTCCAACTTGAACACTGTATTTGTAGTGCAGGGTTGGCAGAAAATAATCATTTTTCAGAATGCCAAAAAAGATGAAAAAGAAAAATTGCCGAATTTAGCAAGAATTAAATAACCAAGTTGTTGTAAAAAAATAAAATTTTCAATATAAATCAAAGTATCCATCAACCATCAAGTACATTTTAATGATAAAAGTGAAGGAAATTTTATATTGATATTTAGTTGACATTTAGTGCCTATGGAGGGTGGAGAGGTCATTTTATAATGAAATCTCTTGTTTATCATGAACCCTCAAAGGATATGGGATAGTTTGAAGATTAAGCTTCTACATAACCATTTACATATTTCACATGGGTTATTTTATCTCCTACCATTCAATTTGTATAAAGAGCTTATCTTCGGCAATTTTTCATGTAGCCAAGGATGTGACATTTGGAGCTTCATGCTAACATAATGGATTTAAAAAAAAAATTAAAATTAAAAGTGTTAGAGCTACTTTGGGAACTTTAATTAAGTATTTGACATCAACATGTTGCCCTTGTCCTATAGACACATTAAATGACAACCTTGAACTTCAAACTTAATTTCCTAAGGATCAAGCAATTGTTTAGATTTTGAAAACTAGTATAATGTATAATGTATAATGAAATGCAACTTTTGAAGGTTTGTAGATAACCAAGTAGGACTAAACTTTGTTAATTTTTGAACCATTTTGAGTGAAATATGAAGGCTTTTGGTATTAGTTTGTTGGTTTTATAATCCAATTGGTTGGTTTTGTTTGTTGGTTTCAGTCCAATTTGGAGTCTTTTTGCTTTCTAGCTGGAGTGTATTCTGTTAGATGTTTCAAGTTTGATAGCCAAGTCGTGGTTTGAGGTTAGGTCCCAATTTGGAGATGTTGCTTAATGCTAAGTTTTGGGAATGCCAAGTTGAGTGGATTTGGGTCTGATACCAAGTGGGAGGTTAAAGCTGAGTAGGATGTCAATTGAGTCTATGGAGTTCCAAGTGGGTAGTTGGAATCAGTTGGTCTTCCTTCCCGAGTTGGTAACCTCTCATTTGTGAATCCTATTAGTCTGATTTTGTTTTCATTTTGATTTTTACCCACTATTGAGCAAATATCCAATGCGTGTCCCAGTCGGTCAAGGCTGTGTATGTTTCGTTTTCGTTGTGTGGTTGTTGCATGTGATTTTCTAGTTGGGAAGTGTGTCTGTGTTGATCCAGGATCGGATCGGTGTGTCTAAGTGAGTTTGTGTCATGTCCAAGTTGGATTGTTGTTTGTGTTCTGATGGAATTGTCTGAGCGTGATTAATGTCCGTATATTGAGATGGAATGATGCCAAGTAGGATGTGCAGGGAATTTAATGAGTCTATGGAAGTGTGATTGTGCTATAGTGCTGGAAATTTTAGGTAATTAAGAAAAACTAATTGGGAGGATATTGAGTGCCGAAGTTAATTTTAAATTCCAATATTTAGGATATGTAGTTGCAAGTGGGATCTTACATGAAAATCAGAAGATATTGATAGTGAACTATTAGTGTTGGAATATTAAGTGTTTGCCATGAGGATGTGTTAAGAGATCAATATGCTTATTGAAATGGTGATTTGTCACCAAATTGGATTAATACGATGAATATTCTAAGCAAATGAATGTAATTGTGAATGTCGTTGTAATATTTTTGTAGAGTGTCCAAATTGTAAATCTATGTTTAAATTTTAGTCAGGACGTTGGAAGTTAATATTTATAATAGTCCAAGTTGGCATGTGAATAAAGTCTGAATGTTGTCTTGTGAATTCCGAGTCAGTTTACGATCTCTGAATGAATCTTGTGTTGAAATCAAATTGGAAAACATCTGTGATTGAATTAGAGTTGTGTATGTGAGTTATATGTAACACATATACCGAATAGGAATGGAAATTTAGTATGTAGGGATGGTCAAAAGCTTATAAAAATCAATTCCAAATTGGTTAACCCTTCACCGTCCAGCGCTCATTCGCATCTCGAGCACGTTGAGGAACACGTCAATGAAGAATTGGCCATCGCTGGCAATCTGCGCAACTTTATTATAATCCACCGTTCAATACGGAGGTGAGGTTCATGGCGACGGTTTTAGCAATTTCACATCTAGATTTCGGCCAACGGATGCAAAGATTATAGTACTAGATGGAGACCAATGTGCAGCTTAGAGGTCCTTTTTTCATGTGTTGCGACAGGATCGGAGTCGATTGCCAAGAACTCCGACTTCAATTTGGTATAAAATGACGAGTGATGGAATGAGACCTATGAAGCTAGATGGTGGTGAAAAAATTTCAACAAAATTGATAAAACCGGCCAAATGGAAAGAGATCAAAAAAGAAGAGCAATAGCGCTCAAGAAATGGGTGACTGGAAACAACCGGGAGGTCTTTGCATGGCGCATAGTCTGTAGCTGGTTACTCCAGAGCCTGCGTGTAGTTCCAGGTGATTGCATCAGTCCTCATAGAATTATACATGCATTCAAGCTCAAACACAACCGCAATTTCAAACAAGTGCGATGATTCCAAAACAACAATTGCCTTCCGAAAAAACGTTGCTTCAATTCACTTTGCTTCCACTCACAGAATGGCATGCACGTAGAGTCCAAAGATGCAAAATCTGAAGCGACCCAAAAAAGTACGCAAGCTCTGCCTTGCAAATCCTACGACTCCTACATTGTCCAGAAAGTGACACTACTGCCTAACAAGTGACTTGCCATTAGATCCAAATACAAGACCTAACCAAAAATTGGAATCCCAGAGAAGTAACAAGCGCATCAATCGGAGCTTGGGTTCTGGGGTGGCGACCCTGCCCAGAAGTCGGTGTCTTGACGCGGCTCAAAGTAAGGAGGTGTCACCCTTGAACGTCGACCGCTGCGATTCAAGGACCCAGGCTCCTCCAACTGAATTCCAGTGGCGATCCACACTACAACAGACAATACGAGCAAAGTCACGTTAGTTAGTTTCGGTTGTAATGACTTGCAAACTCGCACGCCCTCAGAGCCCACTTCTTCGATCCATGAACCTTCGGAAAGCAAGGATCACGACACATGAACACTCCACCACAAGCACGGCAGTAGTCTACCTGCTTGCGCTTACAGACACAACATCTGCGCCTAATGTCGCCGTGAGTTTGCCCGTAGTGCAAAGCGGAGGGTGCCCGGTTCCAGTTGCCACAAGTGCGAGGGTGGGCAATGTAAGGCATAACCAATCCAAAGGCAACCTTGTACATAAACTTCACTCGCCTCACTCAATGCTCTCCTCTTGCTCGGCGATCATGGCGGTATAAGATCCAAGCGTTGTGAAGTACACTATCCAATGTGAACATAAAATATTTATGCCACCACTTATTGCTATGAAACTGCACTGAGTAATCCTTCCTCATTTGATCTACTAAATCGACACCACGCATATTCAACTGGTATTCTACTTGTAAGGGTGTACTTGGAATATCTTCCCGCTTGCCCTTCAACTACCGTCGCGCAATGGCAAGTTCTATCGGATCAGCTGACGTGCTAAGGAAAGCAACTGGTTTGGCATCATACCAGACACATGCTGCCATTTTCCCACTAGCATGAGTAGCCTAGAACAAAGTGGACCGAGGATGTGCACCCTTCTTGAAACTGCAGAGTGAAGAAGGAAAACCAACTCGGTATCCCCTGACTGTACCCGTGGCAAATATGCCTCTCTGCAGCAAACCGTCAAACAAGGAAGGGGCTGTAAAATAATTATCAACACATACACTGTGTCCCAAATCCTGCAAACCAGCAGTGAGCTAGTGCACCATGTGCTCTCCCAAGTTAGCTTTGGATTCGTCCTGACGTTTGCCAAGATACGGAATGATGTTCCATATAAATCCGGACACTACAACAAAAGCAGTGTTTTATGACTACAAAATATGACTGCAGTGAGTCGTAAAATCAAAAAATACGATTCACGCAGAAATCACTGTAGATGACTCGGAATATGACTGACTCCAGTCGTTTAGAAGCAGTCGCTTCAGACATCAGTCATATTGGCAGTCATATTTTTTGAGGGGTATAAATATCCATTTTTAGCCATAGTATGCCAATATGGCGTATACTTTGACTTTCCTAGGGGAGTCTTGACTTTTTCTTGAGTTGCTCGGGTAAATAAAAAAATCCTACGTGGAATATAACTGCGGTCAATCATATTTTTTGATGACGTGGAATATGACTGCGGTCAGTCATATTTTTTGATGACGTGGAATATGACTGCGGTCAGTCATATTTTTGGATGACGTGGAATATGATTGCGGTTAGTCATATTTTTGAATGACATGGAATATGACTATAGTGAGTCATATTTTTTGATAACATGGAATATGATTGCAGTCAGTCATATTTTTGAATGACATGGAATATGACTGCGGTTAGTCATATTTTTGAATGACATGGAATATGATTGCAGTGAGTCATATTTTTTGATGACATGGAATATGACTGCAGTCAGTCATATTTTTGAATGACATGGAATATGACTGCAGTCAGTCATATTTTTTGATGGCATGGAATATGACTGAGATGAGTCATATTTTGTAGTAATGTAGAATACGACTCTTGTCAGTCATATTTTATGGAATATGACTTCTGTAAGTCATATTTTTGGCTTCATGAAGTTGCAAGTAGCTTTCAATGTCTTTGTTTCAACTTTTGATGCCTGCATATACAATCAAAGAAATGAGAGGTTAGTTTTTAGTGATTGAACAACAAAGCCTAACCTTCAAAGATTTACAATCAACACAAAATATGTAGCTCAAGTTTAGGATAGGAAGAATAAGATTGATGATGGAAGAAACAAGAAAAAAAATATAAGTACTAAGAGATAACAAGAATCAAAAGTTAAAATGCAATAAGGAATAAGTAGCAACAACTAAGCAACAACTAAGACACAATAAGAAACAAGAAGCAACACAAAACAAGAAACAACAACTAAGACACAATATGAGGCAACAATTAAGACATAAGAACAAATAAAAAGCAACAACTAAGATACAAGAAGAAACAAGAAGCACCAACTAAGACATGACAAGAAACAACAAGAAATGAGAGTATAGATGCAATAAGAAGAAATAAGAAGTAAGAACTACAAAACAAGAGGAAACAAAAAAACAGGAACTAGGAAGAAGAAAGAGTTCAAATGCAAGAGAAAGAAAGAATTTAGATGCAATAATAAGAAACAAGAAGCATAAACTAGAGAGCAACAAGAAACAAGAGTTAAGATGCAACAAAAAGCAATAACAAGTGAGAGCTAAGAGACAATAAAAAGTAAGGAAGAAGAGCCATAAGAAGTGATGGCTAGGGTTTCAAAACCCTAAAAAGTGGCGGCTAGGGTTTCAAAACCCTAAAAAAATGACGGCTAGGGTATCAAAAATCTAAAAAAATAGTGACTAGGATTCAAAATCCCAAAAAGTAGGTGACTAGGATTTCAAAATTTTAAATAATGACTTCTCTATATTTTTTTGGAATTGCCCAAATTTTTCTTGAATTGCCCAAAACAAAAAAAAAATCACTATTATATGAAAATATTAGTAATAATATGACTCAATGTTCCCAAACATGTTCCCAACGTTCCCAAACATGTTCCCTACGTTCCCTATGAAGTACTTTGATATTCATAATGGCCGTATAGTATACGCGTGTGAGTATAAGGCGTAAAAATAACTGGCAGTCATATTTTGCAGTCATATTTCTCCCCAAAGTGTTGGCCTTCAAGAATATGACTACAAGCAGTCGCCAGTCATCCTCAGTCATAATTTTGCAGTCATAAAACACTGCCATTGTTATAGTGGGACTCCACGCACACAGCTGCCCATATTTTGAATCCATACCGTGTGGGCTTTGCAGGCATATATTGACGGCAAGGAGACCTGAAGCCCCTATAAGCCACCATAATTTCATCACATGTAAGCCATTTCTCTAGATTGTAAACTTGTTTTGACACTCCCACAAAGTGGTCTACAAGCCATCGAACCTTGAAAAGTTTGTCGTACGATGGATTGTCTTTGTCCCTGCAAGCGGTAGTATTATCCACACAATGCATGCAACGGAGTAAAGACTCGAAACGATCTCGTGAGAAAACCAAAGGAATCACTCTACAACGCCAGAAGACATCCTGACGCCAATAGTCGCGAATGGATGGTGAGGTTTTCAGACCCATCAAAATGCATACTCCAAGAAATGTCCGCATTTCCACTCTACTTGTCGGAGTCCATCGGCTACCACCGTTCGTCCCTGGTGCTCTACCTCTTTGCCGCGGATCATTCAAATTCGTAGCTTCTTGCAATGCATACGCATTAGTTTCCTTCACAAGACGGTCTATAGTGTCGTCACTGTACCAGCGGTCAAAGAATGCACGTAGAGAGGGCTTGTTGCGGGTATTTCTCTAGCAGGGTCCCGGGAAAGGTCCTCTAAAGCTCGTTCGATCGCCAATGAGAATTGGTCGCGAGGTATCCCATTGAGAATCTCTATACAAGTGCCGGATTCACTCTAAAATGGGACCTTGAACTGAATCTACATACGTGTATTCCCTATAATCATCTACATCAAAAGGCGCATCTTGTTCATTTGTCAGCTCTTCCTCATCTAGCAAAATCCAATCCGAATTATTGTCGTCTGACGAATTTATACCTGTACAGTCTGTGTAGTTCGGCACCCAAGCGGTGTCTCTCGAATCAGTAGTCCAACCAGACCCCCCGTCGAACAAGCCTCCGTTGGAAGCACTTCGGCCATGCTGGCGCGGCGTGTTGTAGCCATCTTCACTTCGAGGAGATTGTGTGTCTGACACTGTGCCTTGCACCATCGCATGTTGGTTTTGTAAATGGCCAACACTACCAGAAAAATTATTCTATGGAGCCCCGCCCCCCTCTGTTGCAGTGATTGGCAATTCAGTCAGACCTTCCCGCAATGTTTCTGGGCGCCAATCCAATCGGAGACCCTCCCATGCAATTGGTGATTCGGGTGTTGTTTCTGTGGCGGCCAAGTCTGTCACCGACTCATCAAAGTCACCCGTTGTGGCGACATTGTCAAACAACACGGCCAAGTTCGTTCGCCCTCCAGGTCGGCTACTTGATGCTCTTTCCCGACTGGTACTCGACGGTGAGAAGTGATAGGTTGGAGGTGGCTGCCCTACATGCTCTCCTCTCACCTTGGCACCCCCGGTTGTGTTTGAACGTGCACCCCGCCTTGCACGACGTTGTCTATGTCCTCAACCCGAATTAGGCGACCTTGACGGTGACCTGGAGAAATATTGATCCCACAGAGCACAAGGATTGTCGACGTCATTGACATGGTGAGATCCGCCACAACCTGGACAATGCAAGGGTGCTCCACGGTTTGCTGTCACGGATCTCAGAACAACAGGAGATGTGCTCCCAATTACAATGTCGGGTGTTGTCCACCCTTGTGGCCTCCGTGGCTTTGAATTGCGCTTGCCACGACCTAGTCCACGCGCCCCTCCCTCAGCAATGACAAGTGCGGCAGTTGACTCATTCAGCACTGCTCTGATTCCATGAAAATCGACCCCTAAACTACGACCTTGTGACTGCAAACATTGTAATTGGGTTGGATTCTCGACATTTATGGTGACTTGTACCTCTGCCAATTCCGCAGTCGAAGCCCCCAAGACCGGTAACTGCAATTCAGACCCAATTTCCCGTGACTCTTCCTCATCTACGACTCCTAACGCTGAAATGGGGACCCCTAAATCCCGTTCAAAACCCGCAGACTCTATCCCGACCTCTCCCAATTCATCACCCAAAACCCTAACTTTGACACTAGCTAAGTCTACCCGCTCCCTTTGCTGACCACCAATGCTACGCCCAACACTCCTAGAGACACCTTGCCCGAATGTTGGGGCGTTGTCGGAGGCTGTGTTAGAAATGCCTGTCACTGATCCTACAACCGCTTGGTTTGGGCCCGTCCCTAGCAATCTGCTTGTCGCTTGTAATTGCGTGCGAGCTGCTGACATCACTCGTTGAATCCTCCCCTGTTCTCGAGCTGGTCTGGCCTCCAAGTCCACAGCTGCCTTTGTCCTTGCTTGGGTCTTCATTGTCTAGAAAAGTTGGCCAATGCTTCTCGCGAAGGAATTGATTCAGGAAGGCCGGAATCCCCCGTATATCCCCCTCGGGAAATTGTTCCGTCCACCCCAACAATCTAGCAATGTGTCTACGACACAAGTACCTCCAGTTTTGTGTTGAGGGATTGCTTGACCATTGATGTTTGTGCTGCGGTTGAGGCAAGGAAAGCAAGAAATCTTCCTACAAACAATTGACAACTTTTTGTGCAGTCCCCCTGATTGCACCCCTCTCTAGCACCCAATTGAACAGTTTGTCTTGCACCTCCCACACCTCGTCTTTTGTAACGCGACCCGACCACAAGGCAATCATCATGTTGTCAAAAATTGGAGTGGAATCAAACCTGTCGCTCCTACAAATCGTGAGTGAAACGAGTGCGCTGGTAGAAATGTCCCCACTCGCAAGTCACGGCCAACCGCCTTCCTCCTGCAATCGCTAAAATGATGAGCCTCTCCCCCACTCGCCACTCCTTCTCTCCCAAAACCCCAACGAGGTACTGCCGCGTCCTCGGATTCCAGGTATCACTTGCGACAATGCAACCTTCAACGACTCCCAATTTCTTGCCCATCATCGTCGCCATCGTTGTACAAAACTCAAGTACTGCTACTCCCACACTGCGAGAATTGATCTGAACGGCACCGAAAACCTTCAGTACATTTGTGTCCCTCCCTCCAAACGGAATCCAAGACCCAACGGTTTGTGACCGGCTTCATCCGGTCGTTTTTGGGACATTCAAGCCAAACCGTTGAGTCCCAAGTTTTACTGTTGATGAATCTCTAGCCCGCATTCAATGCATTCGTAGTCGTAGGTGTCCAGCAAAGCCACAATCACCCTAACTCGTGCTCGACTTGAGAATGCACATTTTGTCGCACGCCAGCGGATTTCAGGAAGAGCGTAGCAAGACCTTTTTAAATTTTGAGTGGACACAATCCGTCCCCTTGGGCGGTCAGGGGTTAAGAGAGGTTGAAATTTTGCAAGTGTCAAAATTATGATAAACCAAATTGTGAGGATGAGAGTAAGATTGTTTAATTGAAGAAATTAGATGCAGTGGTTCCTAAGTTGCAAACAAAAGAAGACAAAGTAAATTAATTCCAATTTGGTAGTACAAGGCCTCATTAGTTGGTTCCAATTCAAGTCCAATTCAGAAGTAGAAAAGACATGGCTGCCTCGCAACAGACCTGTGACAGCAATCTTTTCCAATTCGGAAATAAAGATTAAATACAACTTAGAAGTGAAAGAATAAAGAAACAAAAAGGAGAAAAAATTAAAGATAAAAATATTAAAAATAAAGGACAAAAGAGTGAAGAATATAAAAGATAAAAGAAGTCAAAAAGAAATTAAAGAATTAAAGAGAACCTATAGTGACGAGCGAAACTGAGTATTCAACTGAGAAATCCAACTTTGGCCAACAAACTATGGTGTTTGAAATCAAATATGACAAAAGTGATAAAGTAAATTATGCAAATAAGAAGTTCATATTATATATGTGAAAAAAAAATATGAAAAGAAAATAGGGTTTTGAAAATGGAGATGTTGAAGCGGCTAGGGTTGGAGTACTCAATTTTGTTTAAAGCCACCAAGTGAACTTCATTTTCCAATTGCACTCTGATCTACACTTGATTTTGTGAAATTTGTTTTGCATTGTGAAGCTTTGCATCTATAGATTGTATAGTAGTGAGGATTTTCAAAGTTGTTTGTGTATGCCTCGATCATCTACATTGCAAAAGCTCCAGGCGTTGAAGCTTTTCCAAAATGGTTATTCAACATGGAAAGTTGCAGTGACAGTCGGCATGAGCCAATCTTGGGTTGTTCATCTTAAAAGGGAGATTGATGGTGAGCTTGAAAAGCAAAGAGGCGGGCGCCCAAGGTAGCTTAGTGCAAGAGAGAGGTAGCATTGTATAACTTTGCTCACAGAGGGTCATCTTGGAGTGGCGTTAAAAGTAGTAGCAGAGATCTGAAACAAATCAGGTAAAAATGTAGCTGTGAGGCGTGCAATGATATGGAAAGGTTTGGCTGCACATGTGAAACAGAAGAAGCCGTTATTGGCACCTAGGCACGTTCTAGCTCGGTTGAGGTTTGCTCGACGTTATGCAAATTGGACTATACAGGATTGAAAACGTGTTATTTTTAGTGATGAAACAAAGATAAACAGATTCAACTCCGATGGTAGGTGGTGGTGTTGGATTACAGATGGCGAGCGTATTCAGTCGCAACATGTCCAACAAACAGTCAAGCACGGTAGTGGACATGTCATGATTTGGGGTTGTATTACTGCCTTTGGTCCTAGAGCCTGGTATAGGATTGAAGGTACTATGGATTGGCATCTGTACAAATTTATTTTGGAAAACTTTTTGTGGTGTACAATCCGGCATTACAATTTGGTTCCAAACAACGTGGTTTTTCAACAAGATAATGATCCAAAACATACTAGTAAGATGGTGCAGGAGTGGCTTAAGCCACAACCTTTTCAACTTCTCCAGTGGCCTCCTCAATCACCGGATTTGAATTCCATTGAGCACTTTTGGACTCTTTTGAAACGACGTTTGAACGAATTCTCTACACCTCTAAGAGGAATTGAAGAATTGTGGGAGCGTGTATGCAATGTTTCTTCTAATTTCACTGTGGAAGATTGCATGGCACTCTATGAGAGCATGCCACGATGAATTGCTATTGTATTGGCTGCTAGAGGCTACTGGACTGATTATTGAAGTTCATAGAGTTGCATCGAACAATACTGAGTACTTGTATAGAGTTGTTGATTTTCAGGTGTAAAAGATTTTCCACTTTTCAATTTGATGTACAACTCCACATATTTATACATGACTTTATTTGCTATTCATAGCAATTTTCCTCTTTGAAAAACAATATCCAGATTGTGCACATTGGATTGCCAAAGTTTGCTTCTTCAACTAAGTACTCAATTTCGTTTGTCACTGTAGTTGGGAGATTTTCTTAACCCTTGTGGCCTTTAAGAATGGAGTGGCAAATTTAGAAATTAGACATTATCGCGTGAGGAAAAACATTTGTATATGTGGTTAAAGAACTTTTCCTTTATGTTCTATAATTGCAATGACCTATTAAGAATTCAAAATAGAAGTAATCCTATTATATTAGCCTCCCTAGGAACGAACTTTCAATTATTGTTTGGGTATTAATTTTTCAATTAAGAACCTAAGTTAAACTACAAGGTTTTCAAACAAAAACTATAAAGTGGAGTCCATAGATCATATTTATATGGCTAGATCTACTATGATAATAACCAATAAATTTTAACAAATTTCAAACCATTAGTTGAAAATTTCTTTAAAAATTGATTATAGATTGGCTATGTGTAATCTATTTATTTATTCAAATTGTTTTTGATAAATTATTTTTTTAATTGAAAAAAGTTTCTTTTTGAGGTCAAACATCTCTATTATTCTGCATCCTTTGATTACATAATATTTGTAATGAAAAGTTTTGAGAACCTATGCCATAAAAATGTAAGAGAACCAACACAAGAATTTGCAAACATTCAAATGAATGACAAGACCAAGACTTCATGTGCGTTGGACAACATGTTGCATTTTCCTGCTGTTCAAAATTTGAACTTTTGATCTTTTAGGAATGGAATTGAGAAAATTAAAGAGAAAGTAGATTTAATATGGAAGATGCAAAAGGTTAAATGGTAGTTTTCATAAAGTTGGTAAAGATCAATTCCATATCTCAATAGTCAACCATCATTTTCTAAACTCAATTTAGAAATTTAAAATTAAATACAAATTTTAATTTTGTTTTTTATTACATGAAAACTATAAATTGTTTATAAATATCAAATATCTCAATAAATTTTATGGTTTTCAAAAGATTTTCTTTTGAGATAAATAAATCAAAACTCCATAAACTTAGTTCTCAATGTAGAGTTGCAATGAAAAACAATGTGGAAAATTCTCATGTGGTTATTCATTCATTATACCTTAAATACCCTTTATTCTAACCATTATGCCAAATTACTTCTATCAAGCTAAATTTATACTTTTATGTAATCTATTAGTATTAAAATTTTAATGCATTGAATATATAAAAATGCTTCAATAAATTTTTATTTTTCTCAAAATATTTGGTTGAAAATTCAAATTTTTGTAAAGTATATTGTATACAAATAACTTACAACTAAATATATAGTTTTCTTCAAGTTTTTTTTCTTTTTCTTAAAAGTTGCTTTTATGTTAATGACTATTTTTTCACAATAACCATCATTATTGGCAAAAATATTAGTTTATTCTAATATGCAATATATAATATAATAAATTATTAATTTATTCTAATATGCAATATAATTTGAATAAGTGTAATTTGAATTTGAATATGTAGAGCTACATTAGCAATTGCAATAAGTGATTAAATTCATGGAATTTTTAAACTTTTAAAATACAAGAAGAAACATAAGTCATATGTTTTAATTTTTATTATAAAAATTAATCAAATGCAAACAATATATGTTTTAAAGAAACATAAAATGAGGTAGCTACTGTATTTGTTACTTTGCAAACTTTGGATTAAAAAAAATTTAATTTATAACCACCTCTTTTTATTTATAGAGATGCTTAAATTTTTAGACACTCAAGAGATTAAGGTAATATGCTCTAAAAGTGCATAGGCTCTAAAACTGTCCATAGCCTCAAATGTACATGTACATTTTGTTTTTTTTATAGCCTTCAACAATGTACAAAAAATGTAAATTTTAGGAGGTGGGTGATTTCAGAGCCCTGTGCCATTTCAACTTCAAAATTTTATTACTAATTAACCCCTTGCATTGTGTTGTTCAACATGATTGTGTCAAAAACTATAACTAATTCTAGAAAACTCTAAAAAAATATGTAATGAATTGGGTTAGATGTCAATTCCACTTGTCTTTTATGAAAAAATTACTGAAAATTATATCAAGAAGCATTGCCTTCCCAAAATTGAGTTTCAACTCTTAGGTGGGCAATTTTTAGTCCCGATATCCTGGCTATTACCTTATATAGCAATTTGATTCTTGCAAAGGGAATTGAAATGCAACCTCTAACCAACCAAAGGCAAAGAATTCAACCTACAATTATATATAAATTGTAATTAATAAATCTCTTGTTGAGAATTTCCTAAACTTGAATTACAAGACATTGTCCAAATTCAAAATGTGCCACTTCATTGTTGACTTACATTCTTTCATGCCTTTAATAGAAGCTATAGTAATTACACAGTCCTTTGGAAATAGGAGCTATTCACGCACTACTCTAGCCATTTATAGGAAACTCCAAATTTATTTTGAGATGGAGGGTAGCAATTAAGTAGACCAAAATTCATTGAGGGAGCATTGGGAACATCAAATTTGCATGCAACAAATTTGGATTGAATTTCAACCCACTAAGATGCTTAATCCCTAAAGGACTGTTGTGCGTTTTAATTCCATCTTAGAGATATTAATAATTTAAATTTTCCTTCTATTTTGTTCTTCCTTCTACTTAACAATTTTTTTAAGTATAAAAATTAAGGTTTTTTGGAATTTTATTTTATTTCCTAAACTTTCAACTCAATTATCCACCATAAGGATTTATACCTGAAAACTTTATAGTGCAAAAAAGAAGGTTCAAAGTCAAGTAATCTAGTCCCACAATGTCCAAAAAAACCTTGTTTTCTTCACTTTTAATGTAGATATCTTGCAATTTATGAGGTCAAAATTTATGAAATTTATTTTACATATTCTTATATTATTTAGGTGTAAGATCCCATGGAACAAAGATGTAAATAGTTTTCAAATTTTTTACTCTTCGCAAAAGAAATGACCAAGTTTTGAGTGTTTATTTTTGGAATAGAAAGGCCTTGGTCTATTGAGGAGTTAATGTGGTGAATTTTTTTTAATTTTATATTAAAAAAAATTAGGACTTGGACTCTGAGTTGGATTTTTATTCAATATGCTAAATTCAATTCAACTTCTAACTCTTACTTCTTTGGTGCCAAAACTCTTAGAAAATATTGCCAAGTAGGCATTTTGGAATGATGTGAGACTTGGGACATGGGATGTAGTATGAAGTGGCCTTTAGTTACTATTGAAAATACATTAGTGTCAAGTTGCTTGATACTTAGTATATAAAATACATGTTATAAGATTTGGAGATTGGTTCTTTAAGAAGTACTTTACAAATTATCTCCATTCTTTCCTTTATAGGGAAAATCAGCCTTTCACTGCATGGGGGATAAAATGTAAAAATCTGCCCTATATTTTTTTTCTAAAATATTTAGAATTTCTCAATCTTTCCTAGCTAATTTGAAGTCTTGAATTCCAAATGGATCATTTGTAATAAAACCCAAATATTGGACACTAACCTAAAATATTTGGACTTGGACCCAACATTTAGAGCTCAAATATGAATTCAAAATTTCCATCCGCGGTAAATAACAAAATTTCAGCGTTTTTATTACTAGTTGGTTCTCCCTACCCGCCCAATTTAACCTTCTCCTGGGGTTTAGGGTTTTGTGTTTTTGGGATTTCGCAGAGCATTGCCTGGCTATGGCGGACGTTGTCATCCCTGCATGAGCTTGTTCCACCGGACCAGTAAAACTACCGGTAGTTCATCCTCTTCGCAGTTCGCTCGTCTTGCAAGGGATTTTGCTTCTGCAGATCATTGCATCTCTTACCTCTTAGGCATCGCGGACTTGAGCCTATTTTACGGTACGTGCAGGAATATTATACTGGTTTAGTTGGCGTTTAGGGTTTCTCAAGTTGTGCTCTAGTAAATTATGAACTCCGCCGGCAATGCATTGAGCTTGCGGTGCCTTTTCCAATTCGACATTGGTCTCAGTTTGTTTCTTTGATTTCTTCCCTTGGATTTGTATGGTCTGAATAGTGTTAAATGTGTAATGCACTGGAATCGGCTTACTTGGAATTTGTACACGAGTGTGGAAAAGCAAACCAATATTATGGGAGTTACTTCTTGCTCAACCGTTTCGTCATTCTCGATGAATTCTCGATGAATTCTAGGGTTTGGGAACCAATGGCTTCATGATCTATGAGGATGTTGAAAAATCAAACCCTAGAATTCATCAAGGCTTATGCGGATGTTGAAAAAACAAATTCATTGAGAGGGATGGAATGTTTGTGGTGAGTAACTGTGACTCCCCCTCCCTAGTGTGAGTTTGGAATTAGTTCAGGATTGACGTGCTCACTCCACTGATTTGTCATATTAGTGAGGGTGCAAAATTAGCTAAACCTGCAAATTATTGTCTCTACCAAATTTTGGGGAAATCGGTACTATACAGTAATATATCAGCCTTAAAAGACTGACTTTGGTATACTAGTGTCACTCGCACTTATAGGATAAATCAGTCTAGCTAAGGTAGAGGAAGAGATACCCAATATTCCCGAATCATGACATACGATCACCAATATGACCTGAAATTGGTATAATCTCTTCCAACTTTGCATGCTTATGTTTAGGTGAGGGGTTTTAGGTCGTTGATTGTTTCTAATTCTTTGTACAGGGTGTTTCGCGGGAGCGGAATTTGAACAACATTATTCGCATTTGCAAGCTTGTCTGAGTTTCTGTTTCCCAGAGAATTTGCAGCTTAGAGGATGAAGGTCGATGGAACTGAAGATGGTGAAATCGTCCCTGCTGCTGCAGTTGGCCCCAGCGGTGTCTCACCGTTTGTCTCCAAAGTGTTGGTTAGATTTTCCTCCATTTTTGTCATTCTGGATTATTGTGCCATTTGGAGATCATTATGTGTGGGTAAATGTCGTGGTGAAAATAAATGAATGTTTGTAGATTGATCATGTAAGGTAATGACACTTAAAAGCGACACTTTAATCGCTGAGTATAGTTCCTATTATTATTAGATTGACCAAATTTTTATTGATTCTTTTTAGCAAGTTCAAGGGGATTCCCGTGCACCAAAGTATGCCTTATTTGGATAACTGTATACACCCTTTATAATGGTTCAAATTGTATTCTTTGTGCAAGGTTTTGGGGCGTCGCATGTATTTGTGGTACCTCAGCCTTCACTTGATGAGCATAAGACATATTGGGGTTTTAGGGTTTAACGCTTTGTCGATCAGGTTTTCCGTGGTAAATAAGAACGTGCCTTAGCCTTTACATACTTTTGTCAACAGGCTCCAGGTGATATAGTACTGGATATTAGCAGCGTCGACAGGGTATTGCGAATTGGAAGCGGGTTGCGGCAGGTAATCAATCACATCAGTTATTAGTTTATGTTGTTTTTCCGAAACAGAGAGTGAATATGACCTTGCCTCTCGTGTTTTTATGAAATGCTTGTGCAACTATCTTGCGTTTTTCTGATGAGGAATATCCTCTGTTGGGTATGTATGTCAGGATGGCGACAGTATATTGGCAACAAAGGTGGGCAGGCTACGATTTCAGAAGCAAAGCAACAAATACTGGGTGGAAGGCTCTCAGAAACGGGTTCGTGCTCTGGAATTTAGTGATGCGCTAGATTTGGATTTGCACATGTTGACTTCATAGCCAGTAATTAGTTATCTAGGGCTTTGGAAGCTCTTCTCCACTGCCAGACAGGTTATTATCTAATAATACGATTGACACTTGCAGTATATACCTGACGTGGAGGACACAGTAGTAGGAATCATGGTGGATCGGCGTTCTGAGGTAAGATCCAGTGGTCCTGCATTTTTTCTGTTTCACTTCTATGTTCATCTATTGAATCGAATTGCTACTACTGCTAGAAAAGAGAATGGAGTTTTATATGCTGATTATAAATTCAGTTAGTAGATTGGAACTGACCTGGTATTACTGCAATGTATTCTTTGCCCTTGCGCAGATGTTTATACTAGACATAGGCGGTCCTGCGTTTGCATCACTTCCTATTTTGGCCTTTGAGGGTGCCACTCGGCGGAACGTTCCTAATCTTCAGGCATGTCAACGTAAACTTTGGAGGGCTGGTTTGTACCTTAAGTGCTGTTGCTTTTGCTTTCAAGTTAAGAAAAGAAATGTAATGTCTGAAATCTCATGTTTCCTTGCATGTTTGAATCATTGATGAGCTAGTAAGTCTGTAGAATGAAACGTAGCTTCTCTCAATGTTTTTCCGTCTCTGTCTGGTTGAGCACAGGTTGGAGCAGCTGTTTATGCACGCGTTGTGAATGCTCATAGAGACAGTGATCCAGAGCTTTCTTGTACTGATGGTGAGGCTAATTGTGAAGTTAATGTTGCCCTGGTCAAACTTCAAGCATTTTTCAATTTTCTTCTTCAAGCTCATTTCATTTATATCTGAACTGCAGATGCAAACATTTGAATCTAGGAAGATGTGAGGGCTGAAACAGCTGTAGATTATTTTGTTCTGCGGGGCTTGCTTCCTGCTGCAAAGATGACTTGTTCAGATCTGTTAATATTGTGGATTGTTGCTACAGCGAATCACTATAATGGAAGACTGTTCGCACACAACTTTAAAGATTGCTGGCCAGTAGCATTTTCCTTACCTTCTGTTCTAATTGTCTGTTGCAGCCTCTGGAAAATCTGCGGGCTTTGGGCCTTTGAAGGGAGGTTACATTTTTGATTGCAGCACTGGATTGGCACGTGGGTAAGACCTCTATTTATCATGTTGGTGATAAAGTGTTTATCATATCCTGTATAGGTTTATTTGATCTGCCCAAGTTTGCGCTGTGAGATTGCTTGTGCATTGCAGATATCTTCCCTCAAAGTTCAAGAAATCAAACTTAAATTTGATGTGGTCTAATGGTGTCAGATTGCTGAGTAAGCCGTCACCTCCAGTCTTGGAAGCATTAGGCAAGAACTTATCATTTGAGATTGCTGTAGGCTTGAACGGCCGTGTTTGGGTAATTACATTCCCCTTGTGTCTTTGCTCTAGTCATGAAATTTGTAACGATTTCCATGTTGCGGCTAGGAATAGGTATTTTGGTTTCACAAATTTCACAGTAGTCCCTCCCACTGATTATCAATTGTTTCAGTGCTGCCTCCATTAGTTGGTGACTTAATACTGAAATGACAAGGTGTACTCGTGCTTTTAGAGCCTTTTCAGTTTGTTGAAAGTTCAATGATCTGGAATAGTTCAGAAGACTCTGAAAAAACACTGAAATGGAACTTAAACAACGCCACTTCAGGATTAATCCGTTGATATTTTGAAGCAATACTGAAACCATTGATAATCATTAGGGAAGGGCTTTTGTGGTACTAGCTCTAGTCCTTATTACTTTTAGTTTGTCTTGTGAATCTTAATTGATTGGTTGAGGTTTCCTCTTTGGTCTCATGCGGTCAAATTTTGTTGCGTTGTGACGACCGAGTTTAGTCCACTGTCCTCATATGCTAAATTTTGGTTTTATGACGTTATCATTTTCCAGGTGTCTGCGCCGAAAGTAGCCACCACCATCACGGTTTCCAATGCGATTCAGAACTCTGAGTTTTTATCTCCCACTCAACAACATATCATGGTTAAGAAACTACTGGAGGATTTGTAATAAATAAAGTTGGAATTTCATCAGTCTGTTGCATGATTCCTAATCCATACCTTAAATTTGGCTGTTTGTTTTGTTTGTTACGTTGAGATCTCCCGCACCCCGTCCCCCGGTCGCCCGGTCGCGTGCTTGGTATCGTGCACCGCTTGGTTTTGTGGTGTTTCAACTTATGGTGTGAAAGTTATTGATTTTTGAAGTTTTTAGGAATTAAAAAATTAGAAAATTACTTTTACTTTTATTTGCAGGGCACACTAGTAGAGATGAAGTTCTGTTCTACGTAGACAGGTTCAATTTCAAGGCTTCGTTGCATAACTTCCGTCTTTTATCTGGTTGGTTATGCACTACTTTTGAAGCAGGGTGGCTGCGATGTTGTTCTGTATGACTGGCAAAATGGATTGTAGGGATGAGATTGAGAATGATTTTAGGGTGAGAACTGAAAAAAGTTTCCTGCAGCTCGCCTCGCTTCATCTCTTTCCATGTAAGGTGAAACTCATTGTCGTCCTTTTGGTTGGACATATTACATATTTAGACTTATTGGATTCACTTTTCTTTGTGCATGGCAAATGGGGGTAATAGTCCACATTAGTATGATGGGAGTTTTTGAGCTTTATTGTCGGCTAATACCATTTAATTGTTTTTCAAGTACTTACTTTGGTTCTTGCCTCTATTTATTATTATTATTTATGCTAAAGTCATAAATCTTCTTGAAAGTTTGATTGTTTTTAATCTTAAATTTTAAAAATCCATTTGGTTATTTACCCATTTTCAGAAACTTAGTTGTATTGACTTCCATTTTTTCCCATGCATATGTTTTTGTCAACTCACTTTTATAACAAAAACATAGCTATATTTCAAGTACATTGATTTGACATATTTGTTTGCTACATGCATTCATAGTACCATATTTCTTATACATCTATACATTAAATTAGGTTGTTTTGTTTGTTGGTTACGTTGAGATCTCTTGATTGTCGTCCCCTAGTTGTGTGTTTGGTACTGTCAGAAAGCCTTTAGTAAGGAAGGGTGCATTGACTTGGTTTTGTGGTGTTTGGACATATGGTATGAAAATTATTGAATTTTTGAGTTATTTTTTATTCTAAAAAATTAAAAAATTATTTTTATTTTTGTTTTGATTGTTGCAACGGCATACGACACACTAGTATATGTTTAAATTAGTGTATGTTGAAATATTGTTTTGTTGTACAAATTTTCTCTTATAATAATAATTTGTTGTGATCAATATTGCATTGCTATTAATTAGTCAAATTAATAGTGTTAGAATAATTTTAATATTATTTTGTACAAAATATGAATAATGATGAAATGGATAATTTTTTTTTAATCAACTTTAGCATGCTTTTTATTATAGCATTGAATTACTAAATGTTGATTGATGAATGTTTTGAATACAATCAAACATGATTAAAGGTTATGTGTTGGGAGTAAAAAAAATGCAATTAGTATATATGAGTTGATAAGAAGTTTTTATTCAAGTACAAGGTATATTTGCATCCTTCATAAATAAGTAACCAATATCCAAGCTAGGTGATTATAAACTAATTATTATAAAAGTAATCTATATAATTGACTAAAGATGGTAAATTTAGCAAAAGTATTGAGTCAAAGCGGATTGTAAGACACTTCATTCTAAAGAAGATTCAATAGAAATTCTTTAAAATAGCAATAGAAAGAAGAAAGAAAACTTTGAAGGAGTTTATGATATTGATATTGTAAAGGAATTATAATTATGTATTAAGATTTTAAAAAGGTTCTTCTCTATCTTCATTTTGAGCATGTAAGGGCTAATAAGATTTATAAGATGTTTATTTTAGAGAGTTTCATTTATTCCTATGACAAGAAGTCTTTATATACCTTTTATATTGATTCAAGTTTGCTTTTAGAGGCATCTATTTGTCGCCTTAATTTCTAAAAGGGATCAAAGATATCCTATTGATATTTGCATTGGTTTGTAAAACTCAATAATCAAGCACTACACCAACAACAAAATTTAGTGTCTATAATACTAATTACAAACTTTAATATCAAATGCCAACAATATTATTTATATTATCAACACTATATGTTAATAAAAACATTAATTATCAACTAAATGTTCACCAAAAAACTAAATTGAAACAAAATTGAAACCAAGATAGGTCAACTTGCACTAATTTCATAATTTTCTTTAACAATAGTTGTCAATTAAAATGAGGATTAAAGTAAGTTAAGTGATGATATAAGGAAATAGTCCTTATCTATGCCACTTCAATATATTAGTGGACACTTGAAAGTTCAAAATGTACACTATTAAAACATAGTGGTGCAAATAGGGTCTCCAATGTAACAAAACACTAAATTTCACTAAATTTTATTATTAGTGTCCCATTCTTGGATGAACATGGATGAAAAATTGTTCGTCGTGCGAGTCACGTTCCCCATCCATCCAATAGTCAGACGGTACTTCCCCCGCTCATTCCTCTCAGACGCACCTTCCTCACCGACTCACACCCGCACCACCATCTCGTTTTCCAATTCCACCAGCCTTTATATCCCCCGATTGCGAATTCTCGTTGTGTTTCATCTTATTACAATCGCAGTTGCAAATCCTTACGTTTCCTTCTCAAATTTCGGCTCAGTTTTTGGTGCAGTAGAACGCAATTTTGGTTCCTATGGAGCCCTCTGAGGGTTTAGGTTTTTTCAAGAAGCCTTCCCGCAACAAAAACATTCGCAAGCGTCCCACAGCCGACGAAGCCGACGCGGCGGCAGAAGAAGACGAGGACAACAACAAATCCGCTGTTTCAACAAGCAATCGCAACAAGCTTGCTCGGAAGGCCGACGGTCGGCTAGGGTTTAGTTCTGGGACGAAACAAGAGAGAACTCCCCTTGAGGATCCCGAATCCAAGCAACGGGATGTATTTGTATATGAGTCCACTCGCCAGGTACAGACACAAGATGATAGCCGCGCCACGGCTGTTTCCGAGATTGAGACGGCGTTCGACAGGGACAATCGGGCCATTCGAGAGAGGGTGTTGAAGCAAGCGAGTGAGGCGATTAAGTCGAGTGGCGGGGGAGAGTCGAGTAGTGCAAACCCTAAAGTGTATAAGGGGATCAATGGTTATGTGGATCATAAGGCGGGGTTTCGACAGGAGCATACGATTTCCAGGGAGAAGGCAGGGGGAGCGCATGGGCCGTTAAGAGCTTCAGCGCATATTCGAATGACAGTGAGATTTGATTATCAGCCGGATATTTGCAAGGATTACAAGGAGACGGGGTATTGCGGGTATGGAGATTCGTGCAAGTTTATGCATGATCGCGGAGACTATAAGTCTGGTGAGTGGTTGTTGCTTGGTCGATTTTGGTAGTAATGGAGTTTTGATGTTGTTCTTGCGATTCGTGGTTTAGGTAGCTACTTTGGCTTTGATTGCTGCTGGAGTGCTTGTTGTAGGGCTTGCCTGTGTAGTAGTGCTTTGGTTTGTGTCTGTTGCGTATTAGTGGATTTGCGGTTTAGGGTTTCCCTGTGTAGTGCTTTTGGTCTGTGTCTGTCGCATATCAGTGGATTTTGTGGTTTAGGGTTCAGATATCTGTACACACGTAACCCTCTTTATGACGTTATCTAATATGGCTTTCTAGAATATCCTGCTCACTTGGAACATTATCATTGACTGTTGCACAGTTTTCACTCATTCAAACTATGTCGTAGTGGAAAAATTGGAAACCCACCCCAGGTTGTAAGATTGAGTGTAGTTGATTTTGATTTCGAATACGGTAATCTGTGATTTTATCATGTAATTAGGTTAGTTTTGACTTACTCCGGGAGGTGTATTAAGCTATAATTTTGATTGCTGTGACAGGGTGGCAAATGGAGAGAGAGTGGGACCAAGAAGAAAAAGTTAGGAAACAGCGACTCGCTCGAGGAGAAGCCGATGCGGAAGAGGGCGAAGGAGCTGGGGTTGACAGTGACGATGAAGATGCACTTCCGTTTGCTTGCTTTATTTGTCGGGAGCCCTTCACTGATCCTGTAGTCACCCAATGCAAGCACTATTTTTGCGAACATTGTGCTCTGAAGGTGTGTCTCCTCCTTTCTTTTTAATTACCTGATTCTTCTATCAGATGTTGTCAGTGGTGATTCAATAGATGGCGTCTTGGATTGAAATAAAGAAGCCGGATGGTTCAATATCTCGTTGCAAGAAAAATAATAATTTTGGTTTTGGGGGTTGTGCAGCATCACTCGAGAAACAAACTTTGTTTTGTATGCAACAAGGCCACCAATGGAGTTTTCAATACAGCTCATGAGATTGTTCGGAGAATGAAGGAAGCCAAGAAAGCCGAGGAAGCGGGTGATTAGTGCTGCTGAGAATGGAAATTAAACTTCCTGTGTTTCAATAAGTGGTGAAGACATTGAGGGAGCGCTCCAACCGCAGCACCAGTTACGTGCAACATGTGGTTTTGTTCTTGGCTTTGTGAAAGACTCACTTTCAATTAAGCGATACAATTCTGATGGTTCATGGCATGGAACTTGGTTTTGGACGAGAAGTTGTCAGATACAAGACATTATATAACAGGCGCCGTCCGACCTACTGTTGCGGGTTGGGTCCAAAATGATTTTTCCTGGCGGGGTCTTGATTTTCTGGGAAAAAAGGGAGGTTCCTTGGTTTGGTATTGACTTTTATGTAATATCTCTCCCTTCCTTATCTGTCTGGGATCGACTTAGATCTGGACATGGAATCCAGGACCATCTTTGCTGCAGAATTGAAATTTAATATTTCTGGCAAACTGCCAGGCCACTGGGATGACGAGGTGTCAATCTTTTGCCTCATTTGCTGGCGTCTCTTGACGACTTGTCATGTTCAAAGACGAAAGTGGCTTTGAGCTGATATCTGCTAGGACTTTTAGGGGTAGAATCTCGGAAGTCGTAAACTAGTACTCCCTCTGTCCCAAAATGATCTTCTTGTTGGCCTCAATTTTTGTACCCAAATGATCCTTAGGACACTAAATCCTACTCATGAAGTGGGTCCAACAGGGTAATTTGGGGTTCTCCAAGGATAAAAGTAAAAACAAGCCCCCTATTTTGAGCTGTGTTTAGGGTATATTTTAAACCTTTTCTTGTTAATTTGGGGTCTCTGATTGCAAATACAGTAGAACCTCTTTTGACCAATAGGTCCAAGACCATCTGATAAGATTGCATTAGAGAGGTTTATTTGTTTACATAGGGTTGTTTTTAGTCATAACCTTTGTATAGGGACAAGTCTAGGATTGGTTTGACAAGAGGCTTATGGAGGGTGTACTTAGAGAGGTTTTATTGTATGAATTCAAAATTTGCCAAAAAAATTATGTGAAAAATAAAGAAACTCTTGCATTTTTTTTAAAGGTAAATCTAACCTATTGGATCCATTTTGTAGGTAGGGTTTTATGTCTCCCAATGATCTTCCTATTGTACTTTGTGACATTGAAAATTGGTCTAATTTGGCTTTTGATTGCTATATGGGACTACGCAAAACAATTTTGAGCAATAGTTTCCTTTCTATCTATGCAATCATCAATCAAAAGACAAAAGACAAATGAAATGATTAAAGGGGTTAATCAACAATGTTCATTCTTACTTTCTACACCTCTTTGAATGTTGCTTGATTGAAGAGGATGAAGCTTTTGGAGGCGGTATAGAGGTCCATAGAGGTGGCACAGAGGTCCACATATGGTCTTGGACCTATACTAACTTCTCACAAAATGACACCTCACAATCAACAATTAACCCCTAAAGTCTTAAAGTCCCTATGGAGGACTCTTTGGATCTCACAATCAACAATTAACCCCTAAAGTCTTAAAGTCCCTATGGAGGACTCTTTGGATTTTAGGCATGGACCTATACTAACTTCTCACAAAATGACACCTCACAATCAACAATTAACCCCTAAAGTCTTAAAATCCCTATGGAGGACTCTTCGGATTTTGGGCAGGTTCATGTGATCTCAATTTTTGATATAAGTTTTTGAAACCTTTTTTGAAGATAGGAAATCAGATTAGCTTTCTAGGAATATAATTTTTATTTCAATCGGTGCTCAGAAACAAAAATTATGCCACCATGAGTCCAAAAAGCAACTCAAGAGGCAACCTCTAAAAAATCACAAAACGTTAAATTTTTTTATTTTCAATTTTTTTCTCAAAGATTATATTTTGTCTACATGTGAAGCTTTAAATTCATTCCATTTGGACTAGTGATGAGAAAGTTATGGACAATCTTAATTTTCGGGCAATCTAAGCATCTTCCCCCAAAAAATCTTGATTTCGTCACTTTAAATGCAAATATCTTGCAATCTAGGGTAGAGCCACCTATCATCAACCAGCACCCCATTTGTATTCAATAGGGTGGAAAAAATGCAACGAAGGTTGGGACTAATTTCCAAATATAAGTTATTGATTTCCTACCATCAATTCCTCCATTCTGCTCTTTACACATTTGCTTTGGTTTAGAGTGCCAAAGTGAACAAGATGTAGTCTCTTAGAATAGTCTACAAATTGGACATGGGTTTGACACAACTTTTACCTTTCAAAATTCACAACAAATTCACTTCTATTGATAAAATTACAAAACTTTCAGCAATCTTCCTCATTTATATCTCTCCACCCTATGGAAATATTTCCTTCACCTTCCTGGACTCTACATCATGTGTGTAGTTGCTTAATGGGTGGCCCTAGTATAAAAGGTCAAAGTTCCTAAAAAATTTTCCACACATCCTTACACTAATGTAGTACAAGATCTTAAGGTTAGATGTATAAAAAAACAATTTTTAAAGTTTTTTTCTCTTTGCAATAAAAATGACAATTTTGAGTGCATTTTAATGGAAAAAGGCCTTGAGGCTTTAGGGGTTAAGTGTTCATTGATGCTCCTTAAAAATGTTCCAAAAATTCCACTTTTCAATATTCCAAAATTGTACTTTGAAAAGGGTTTTGAAACTCAAAATTTCTTGCATGCTAGGAGTGCATTGAATTCTACTTACAACACAAAATGGGTACAAAATGTTATTTTCAGCCTTAAAGATCATATTGGAACGGAATAGCCAACTTCTCTGGTCACTGATGTCTTAATTAGTGGTGTACACAATTTCAATTAAATGGTACTTGGTACAACTGAGGAGCCATTTTCATTTCCTAATGGAGAGCCTTATGGATTGTTTTTCTTGAGTGTTGGGTTAACCCTAAAATGCGAAAGGCCATTTTTCTCTCAAAAATTACTCAAAATTGTCATTTTTGCTACATTTGTTCAAAGAAACAATATTTTTTCAAGAATCTAACTATAGGATCTTGTACTTTACTTGTTTGAGATCATGTGGTAAAAATTTCAAGAAATTGACCGTATAGATTGAGAGATATTAGCATTCAAAGTTTATTTGTTTATTTTTTTGAACATTAACCTGTAATCACAAATGACTTTGACCACTATTTGTGAAAAAAATTTGAACTATAGACTTTGAATTTTGTTGTTGTTGTTGAAGAATTGAATTGAAAGTCTAGGAAAAAAAATAGTGAGATTGTTTTCACAAACAAATTTAACTTTACCAAATAATTTTTTTGGTGAAAATTGTGAAAATTGCATTAAAAAATGAATCCTATAAGTTATTTTTTCATGAAGATGCTCAAATTGCCCAAAAAACAAGATTGTTCATAACTTTCAAATCACTAATTCAAATGGAATGAATCAAAGCTTCACATATAACTTGAAAATTATGTTTAGAATGACATAACTTTTGCTCTTGGGCATCGATTGAAATAAAAATTATATTCCTACAAGGCTAATAAGTTTTTCTATCTTATGAAAAGGTTTCAAGGAATTTCATTAAAAATTGAGTTCATTGGAACTTGCCCAAAATCCAATTTGTGACAATGGGCATTTAGAGGTTAATTAATGACATGTTCTCTTTTAGCCTTGTAAAGTTGGAGGCCCAAAAAGTGGCTTATGAATAATCAAGCATGTCTCATCTATACTTTAAGTTAGGTGGTTTGTTTTGTTTGTTATGTTGAGATTTAACAAACCATGAGGCATTTGGTGGCATTCTTGGTGACAAAAACCTCTCACATTGTGGTGTGAAAATTATTGAATTTCATTACATGAAATTTGAGGCCTCAAGAAGACTATAAGTTCATGGGCTTTGGAAACTGTCTTGACTGTGTGGGAACATTGCTAGCTGCGTAGTTTGACATGGTCGAGACCGTGCCACGTCATTTTTTGAATTTTTTTTTTGTTTTCAACTTCTTTTTTGCATTCTAGAAGTTTAAAATTTTATTTTATTTTATTAGTTTTTGAAAAAAAATTCTGACAACCGGCTGCGTTCTTTTATTGATGCAAGAACATAATTGAGAACGGGCCTAAAGCAGCCGTGTTGAGGCTCCAAATTTCACGTAATGCAAAGTTTTAATGAATTTTAAAATTTTAAAAATTATTTTGATTTTGATTTTGACAACGGTCCAAGGCACACTAGTTCATACTAAAAAATAAATACTTTTTATTCACTTGGTTTTGTTAGAGGTATGTGCACATTGTTGCTTTAATAGGTCAACTTATACTGGTGATTTTTTGATTATATGTGGGGGACTTGTTTTAAAAAATATGGCATATTGTATAATATATTTTTTCTATCTCTTTATTTTTATTTCTCTTTTTATATACAAAAACAAAGAAGATAATCCTTAGTGGAATGATTTTCATTTTCATTTTCTAAAACAATTTTTTTGAACTATTCTTTTTTTAAACTATGGCAAGAGAAGCCAAACCAACCAACCAACCGAGAAAGGACACATAAACAAAGCCAAGCACAAGAGGAGCCAACATAGCTTTAGGCAAAGGCACCCATTTTTGGAAGACTTAGCTTTCAAATCATTTGAAGATTAGATTTTTCATTAGAAAAATCTATTTGAAGCTAAGTGCTATTGAAGCACTTTTGTTAGGGATACAAGGTACAAAGTTTTGTGGTTTCAAACTATACAACACAAGCATAATCAGTAATAGCCTTCCATAAAACTTGTTCCAACTTTTGAGTTGGTTAAGTATTGTTGTTGAAGTAAATAACATTATAATTAACCCTGAGCTCTTGTTGCTTTTCACTTTTTCCAAACCTCTTTTTAACTTTTTGAAGCATATTTTCACTAAAACAAAACTTTGGTAAAGTGGAAACACCTAAAATTGTCCCTATTCCCTTTACTATGCTTATTAAGAGTACTAAAAGAATAGTAGCCACCATTGAAACTGTTATTTGATGTTTGTTGTATGATGAGGGGGTGTTTGAGGCTATGTTTGGTGCACTAATACAAATGTGTTAGAGCCATCATTAAATTGATTTGGTGATAATTAAACGCATATTCTGGACAATGAAGTCATTGCCACCATATCATTAAGGTGACTTTTTTCATTTCATGATGTATGGATTATGTAGAAATAATTTTAGTTAAGAATACTTAAATGGACAAATTGGGAAAACTTCATAGAGGGTTTCATTGAGGATAGTGACATCATATTAGTGTGCCAATGACCAATGACCACCTCTTTTAGGTGCCTCTCTTATACTACAAATAAGTTCACTTGCATCAATTCATTTCATTGAAAATATAGTTTGCTTGCTCAACTTCTTCACTAAAAGTATAGGAATTCAATGACTTGTGCTACTAATGCTATGCATTAGTGACAATAGTTCTCACACCTAATTATTCATATTTGTTATAATAGAAATACAATCATAGGAGTTTCATTTTCATTGGGAAGTTTAAAATTTTTGTATTGTGAATATTTCTTTTGGCTACAACTTGTGAATGTTCTTCAAATAATTGTAAACATGGTAGGTGAAGAAAGAGATTTTCAGAGTTTTGGATATGGATCAAAATATGAGAAAGAGACATAAGATGAAACATAGGACAATAGCCATGGTAGCATTGACAATGAAATTGGAGATGCAACTAATATATCTTTTTTTCTAAACAAGTGAGTTATCAAAGACCAAGGCATTCTGTAGATAGAAGAACCAATCCTGCAAGACAAAGCATGTACTCTAGAAGAAGACCAACCCTTCAAGAAGAAGATACATTAACAACAAAAAAGTGAGATGAACAACATTCAAATAGAATGAAAGAAAAAGGTAGAAGTAAATCAATGAGGGAACATAGCAAGGGTGGCCCAAACCCAGCACAAAAGAATGTTGTTGGAGCTCTATCCAAAATTCAAGGTACATCTATTGGTTTTAATGAGATTAACATCAATTCCACCCCGTATGATGCTAAATTTGTAGAGAGAAGAGATCGATAATCAAGTACCATTAGAAAAAAAATGGTCCCTCAAAGGGGCTACTTTACAATGAAAGTTCCTTTCAATAGAACTCACAACCCCTTTGAAGGATAATGGCCACTATTTATCATCAATGATGTATAGTAGCCACATAAAAAATATTTAAATAATAATATTGATATTTTAATTTAAAATTTAAAAATAATAATTTTTAAAAATTCAAAAATATTAGTTTGATGTGGTCACACTAAGGTAAACCAGCCCATTGTGGTCAGAATGAGGAGTTTGGCATCATCTTGTTGCTGAAAATTTTCAATTTTCTTCTTACATTAGTACAAGTGTGAGAAATAGCAAGTGCAATTGAATTTTTTTTTTGACAAAGTATGAATTCGCTAGAAATTTCTGAAGCATTCAGCCCAAAGGAGTCTGTAGACTACCTTAAGACCACTAAAATCTGAATCTGTAATGCTCATCTCACTGCCTAGTGCAGTCAAAATATTTTCTATTATAGAAGGCAAAAAAGTCAATTTTTACAATGGACTTCACACTGAAAACTCAGAAGTTCCTAATGAGGTCAGTGTTCACTCCATTGTTGTCATGTAAGACATGCATTGTTGCCCACATCTCACATCCTGGAAAAAAACCACAATGGGTCATTTCTTAGGCACCACAATGGGTCATTTTGACCACAATGGGCTGTCTTACCTTAATATCATATTAGATTAAATTTTTTTTGTAATTTTGTAATTATTTTATTATTAAAATTTTAACATATTTTTAAATATTTTTAAAATTATTTAAGCAAATTGCTCCACATTGATTAGGCCCTCTAGTTTGTCAGTTAAAGATTGAATTTTTTGAATTTTTTTCAAAAAATCGGGTGGCTTGTTGTTCCCATTGTCCGTAGATTTACATCTCCTTTGAGGGCTCATTTTTTTCTTAATGATGGTTTAGATACCAATTACATTCACTATAACCCACCCCATTTGAAGACATCAATAATATATATGGAAAGCAAGACATTAGCCATGACATTTTCCAAAAGAAAGGAGTACACCCAAGAAAGAAAAATACATATTAAAAATAAAGAAGCATGGAGGTATGGAATGATGAACATTTATATGTAGCTCTCAAAGCAATAGACAATGGTATGAAGATCAAGACAACATCAAGAATTTTGGGAATACCTCACACATCTCTTTGGGACCACCTGTATAGTTGTACTCAAAGTCATAAACATGAAGCTTCAATTGTTTTGTCAAAGGAAAAAGAAGACGAGTTGTTCAACTTGTACTTTAGGTTGATTGGTTTAGGGCACCCCATTAGTATGTTGAACATGTACATGAAGGTTGGTAAAATCACTAAAAATCATTCTACACTATAGGATGAGAAAGGCATACCACATAGAAAATGGATTAAATGATTTAAGAAAAGGCATTGAGATTTTTCCTTAAAAGTGTTACAATGACTTGAAGTTAGCACAAGCAAAAGGATTGACAAAAACTAGAAATATTAGCATTGAATTCAAATTTGCAAAATACTTTCATTTGATTGTAAAATATCATTTTTCATATTTTTCAAAATGAAAAATTGGATTTGGCCCCACCTACAAATAAAATGCTAGATATCATGCTAAGATATTAAATTAGGGGTCCTTTTGCATCATAGTTCAATGAACAATCATGGTGCCAAATTGAATATTTTTTACAAAATACATAATTAGGCAAATGTTATTTTTCATGAATGTTCTTGAATATTCTCTTTTTTATCATCAATTCTTTTTGGAAAAATGATATTTTCACCTTATATTTTGGTATTTAATTCAAAATAATTTTATGCCCCAATCTCTTGGCAATCAAATTTATGGAACTATTCAAGTGACAGTTTAGCCACATGAGTTTAGCCACATGAGTTTAGGCACATGAGTTTAGCCAACATTACATTACAAGAAACCTAAACCCTCCAAATGCACCACTGACCTAAAATTGTCATCACTCTAGGTACATCTCCTAAATTCATATGTATCTATGTGAAAGAAATGATTTTAGAACACCTACCCAAAAAAATTTTGACCCTTCCTAACTTTGCATATGGTATTTAAATGCAATGTTCTATGGTGCATTGCAACCTCCTTTCATTTTCCAACAAAAAAATCAATGAAAATTTAACTAGTCTTATAATAGTAATTAGGCAAAATAGCAAAAAGTGGCACTCTTTGGGGTGTATCCACCTTAAAGCATAACATAACTTCTTTTAGTTGTAAATAAGCATACTGAACATCACAAGTATTAGATTTAAGATTTAAGATTCTTTTTCAAGGAACATCAATGAGTGGAAGCACAAGGACCCCTCCCTCTTGGAAGTGAGAGAAATGTGTAATAAACAAAGTGAAAAGAGTGAAAAGGGTCTATAGTAAACTTGCCAATCACCGTATAGACAAAATCCAAATCCTTCTCCACATAAATATAGAAACTTGCATATTTTGAAATTTGGCATGATTACTAAATGTCATGTTAAGATTCACCTTAAAAAATAGAATGCAAAAAGATTTCTACCTACAAATTTTATTGCAATTTAAAGGCGATGCACTTGAAATCTAGTTAAAAATTCCTTGTAATACTTCACCTCACAATGTTCGATTATTGGGCCATGATAAAAAAATTTGTTCCCATCACAATTGAATTGGTAGTTGAATTGTGTAGTTACTATGCGGTAATTGGCAATAGTGGTTGTTTAGTTTTTGGATGTGTGGTCAATGGCCAATTTATTGTATTGTAGTTTGTAGTCATTCTAATATTATTTGAACAAAACCATAGGAATGAAGACATGCACTGTTGTCCATACTCCCAACAACTAAAAAAAACATTTGATATGTTAATCCTTAAATGACAAGCTAGTTAATGTGAAAATCATTACTTGCAAGAAAACCCTAGTCGACTTGGATATCATGGCTTAACCCCTAAAGTCCCATTGTCCCTACAAGGGACAAAATGGATTTTGGGCAGGCTCCCATGATCTCAATTTTTACTGAAACTTTTTTAAACTTTCCCATAAGAAAGAAAAACTTATGAGCTTTGTGGGAATATAATTTTTATTTCAATCGATGCCCAGGAGCAAAAGTTATGCTACAATAACCTCAAAATGGGGGAGACCGGGCAGCCAAAAAATCCACAAAAAATTGAAATAAAAATTTTAGTATTTTTTTCTTTTAGATTATATTTTTGTAAATGGAAAACTTTTATTCATTCCTTTTGGATTAGAGATGTGAAAGTTATGAGCTTCTTGTTTTGTGGGCAATCATAGCAATTTCTTGAAAGAAATGAATTGCTTTCAATTTGAATGCTAATATCTTTCAATTTGTAAGGTCAAAAATCACAAAAAGATTATTACATGATCTAAGACAAGTGTAGAATAACATCCTATAGTTAGATTTTTTTTAAAATTTAAAAGTTATTTTGTAGGTGAATGTAGTAGAAGTGGTAGTTTAGAGTGATTTTGACACAAAAATGGCCTTGGGACTTTAGGGGTTAAAAAATGCACAAGCACTCATTGGAGCACAATTTACTATAGAAGACCTTTCCTTTTCCCACAAAATTTGGAGGATGAATAGTTGCACTTTTGTCCTACATAGAGAGATTCTTTGTCATTCATCAGCTAGAAAACATCCTCCATGTTGTTTATGTTGAAGTATGTAAGTTACAGACAAATTTTGTTTTGCAAATTGTTTTGAATCCTAGTATCCAAAAAAGAGAAGTATGTCCCAAAGATAATATAGAAGATAGATATATTAAAAATATAATATTAGAGATCTATTAGATTTACTTAATTTATAGTTCGGTATATATGATCAACTGAAAGCTCTTGCCACAAACAGATACTATAGCTGAGCAATTAATTAATGTCTGGTTGAACCCTTTGCCTCACTAAAGTAGGGACTTGTTACTCAATACATATGTCGATTATCAAATTTTCAATAACATCTGAATTACACCAAAACCAAAAATATGAATTCAAAAGGACCGTATATAGTAATTCCAAAAAATAGAGTCTATACATCAAACAAGCACTTTTAGAGCCACTTAACAAAGAGATTTAATGACATATTTAGTAAATGTAAAATATGGATGTAAAGAACTATAAGTTGATTTTGAGATGATGTCATGATGATGACATCGTCAACTTCAATAGGGTTTTTGGAAGACATCAAGAATGTAGACTTAATTTTTGTGGCATTCTTCACTACCTACCTTGGTGACTTGTTTATTCTTGTTTTTTCATCATATTTGGTCATTTTTTTCTTGAGGGCTTGTGTAAGATTGTCTTGAATATTTATTGTGGTTTGTAGCGGTTGTAAGGGAGGATGAGGCCAATTTCTTGAGACGAAGATTATAACATTGTAGCCTTCATAGAGAAGGGGAGGAGTGGTAGAGAGATTGCAAAGAGTGTGGGTTAGTTAATAGAGTGAAAAAGCAACTTTCTCACAAGTTAGAATTGTTTAAAGGAGATTGTCCTAAGGTCCTCATAGAGTGGGAGAAGTGGTATGTTTTATGCCTTGTTATTGTTGGCAATTTAGAAACTACAACAAAGGTAACAAAATTGCTTAGGAGAAAGATGGGTGTAGAGATGTGTGACAATATCTTGAGGAATGCATTGAGAGAATAGAGATCGTCTTCTTTTATAAAGATTGAAAAGAGTCTTTTTTTAGTAAGAAAAACATCAAAGAAAGATTTTGTTTTATTCAAATCTACAAAGATTAGATAGTGAGTGACTGAAAGCAAGTGGTGTTTAGTAATAAAACAAAAATAAGTTGTTTCAATCCAGATGGGAGGATGTGGTGTTGGATAGAGGGCAAAGAAAACATTCATGTAGATGTTGTAAACCAAGTTGTTAAACATGGTAGAGGTAGCATAATGCTTTGGAGTTGTTTGATTTATAGAGGATTCAGAGCATTGTATAATATACAAGGGCGTTTGAATGCTAAAGGCTACATTGACTCAAAAAAGGCTTTTCAACCTTTGTAAAACAAGATAATCCTTATTTTCTCAATGCATTCCTCAAGATATTGTGATTCATCTCCACATCCATCTCTTTCCTAAGCAATTTTGCTACCTTTGTTGTAGTTTCTAAATTGCCAACAATAACAAGGCATGAAGCATATTGCTTCTCCCACTCTATAAGGACCTTAAAACAACCTCCTTTAAACAATTTTAATTTGTGAGAAAGTTGCTTTTTCACTTTGTTAACTATAGATTGTGACAAACCCACACTCTCTGCGATCTCTCTACTCCTCCCCTTCTCTATGAAGGCTACAATGTTATAATCTTTGTCTCAAGAAATCGGCCTCATCCTCCTTTACAACCACCCTAAACCACAATAAATATTCAAAACAATCTTACACAAGCCTTCAAAAAAAATGATCAAATTTGATGAAGAAACAAGAACACACGAGTTGCCAAAGAAGGTAGCCAATAATGCTGTAAAAATTGAGTTTGCATTTTTGACGTCTTTTGTTTTCCTTAAAAAACCCTATTGAAGTTGCAAGACATCATCTCAAAGTCAACTTGTAGTTCTTTTACATCCACATTTTACATCTATTGAATATGTCATTAAATCTTTTTGTTAAGTGGCTCTAGAAGTACTTGTTTGATGTATACACTTAGTTTTTGGAATCATTGTATGAACTAAGTTACTACAAGGTTTTGACATATTGTATTGATCTACAATTGTGTTGAAAAAGCTTGCACCTACAATTATCAATGAAATTTACATTCCATACAAAAAAGGATTAAAGATTTAGAGTAGCATAGCATCAATCGATTTAGGAGTATTAATGATTACCTTCACAAGTTAAGTTACTCGATATGAAACTCAAAATGCACTAGCTAGTTGCTAGCATATCCTACAATGTACATAACCAACATCCATATAAACTAAACTTTGTTATAAATCGTTTTGCTCAGAATTGTAAACATTCAAACATTAATCAAATAGTAGTTAGGTTGGAGGGTTGTCACAAGGATTCTTGACTACTGAGACTCCAAATGGCTTCTTAGTGGTGTTTGTGGTATTGGTGGAGTTGATTGAATTGAAGCCTTAGCACAATGATTGACAAAGGAACAAATGGCTTTAGAGCATTGTCACCCATTCACTAGTAAGCTCCTTGGCTCGGGCTTGGGTGTGGCCAGTGAGGAAAAAGTGGTCCATTGTAGACCTAGAAAGGAAAAAAAAGTCCGGTCATGGTGCAAATGGCTCTCCAAATACTAGGAGAGCGTCCCCGCTATATTATTGACTCATGCTAGATCTTGTCACTTTGTTGGTTTGTGAATCATTTCTTATCTTTTTTTTATCAATTGACATTTTGGTTGGCTCTTGATTATGACTAGTTATTAATGCATGACACTCTCTGTTTTGGAGTGTTCACTTCTTTGAGAATGAATGGGGGATGGAAGCAACCTAGGAGCTACAAAGCTTGGGCTATCCCATTTTCTAGCCATGTTTCTTGAGAATGGTTGGCAATGCTCTTATGAATTTGTTGACTTGAAGAACTTGGTGTGACCTTCTTGAATTATTGTTAGGTGATGAAATTGTGTGTTTGGATTAGTTACTGATGGATTGTCTCAAAGTTGCTTATTTGTATTACTTAAACATATGACAATACTATCATAATGAATAGCAAAGCATTCTAAATTACACAAGTTGCAAAATCGATTACTTTACAACCTTTACAAACTAGAATGATTGTCACTAACTTAGCTACTACAATCTTGCATTGAGATGACTCACTTGACTAACAATGGATTTTCTTGTAGTCATTTTCTTAGTCTATACGGCTCAAATTTTTACTAGTGCAAATACTAAATGGTGCTAAAATTTGAGTGTTGATGCAACCTACAATCAATAAAGAAAAAATCATTTTTGATTGGTACGTTCCAACCTTGGCTCATTTGAATTGATGCCACCAATGTCATTGTACACCTAAGGTAGAAGTACTGATTTGGGATAATTTAAGCATTTCAACCTATAGGATATGGGAAATTTGTTGAGAAATTGAACTCAATGTGAGCAAACATAAGGATGAGGAAGAATGCCAAAAAAAAAATTCCAAGAATGTATATTTTATTCATTATAAATGTGGATTTTTCATTTAGACCCATCATAACATTGTTCACTAGGTTGATTCCCACTTCACAAGTCAAGGTATCATTCAGGGGAACAATTTAGTTAAAATCTAAAGCATCTGATTGGCACTTGGGGGGAGGCACTTGGAGGAGGTTGTCAATGCTAACCCATCCCCTCCTCCACGTTGATTTGTACATCAGATTTAGGATCTGTCAGCGCTAGGGGCTCCCCCTTTCTGTGGAAGCAAAAGAGATCCCCCCACTTGGTTAACAAATGTTACGATTCCTGTCTCATAGATTCATATATTCTTATTCACTTTGGCACTTCTCCCTAAGCAAGAAGGGAAGAGAGATGAGTGGATGAGAAGGTACAAACAAAGTATCTTTTAGAATGAATAGTGCATCCAACTATTGTCCACAATAGGTCAACCTAAAAAGCCATAGGGACTTCTACCATAATACTGTTACTACTGTAAAGTGGTTGCGTATGGGCCAAGGCTTCAATTCGGTACAAAGGATTCAAGCCTTGTCACAGTGAAAGTCATTGAGTATTACAGATTGAGTTTCCTCTACTTTAGAGGATGGCTAACCAGCAAGTAAAACGTGAGATTTTGCATAAATGCTAAGATTTTGAGCAATTTTTTTCAAGGGCTCTCTCCTCCACTTTCTCCATTTCCTCCATGTCTCTTATGATTTTTGTGATTGAAGTTTCCAGGGCATCAAAGCTTCAATTGTGATTTTTCATTTTAGAGCGACATGTGCCTAAATCAACATTTAAAAATGTAAATCAAATTCCACTTTGGTCATAAGACCATCATGAATACAGAGTCTACTGAGGGAAGTTCTGATGTGTCCCGTTTTGATGCTTAACCGTTAAAGAAGGGAACTGCTTCATAGCTTCAATCTTCGTTGAACCCCATGTTTGCAATTGGCAAGGCTCCATCTATCCGTGAACAACCGAGTAAAACTACAAGAGAAGTGGTTCCAGCAGGGGCAAAGCAATGAAAGGCAACACAGAAGACACAAGAATGCATACCTTGAACATATACGACCAATGTAGCAAGCTGATCAATTAGCTGGATTTATACAATACGGTGAAAGGAATACTGAACAGGTACAAAGCTTCGACAAGCACAAGTCTCTTCACTCTAGAGGGAAATGCGCACAGCATGTGCATTTCTGATAGTCTGGGAAATTGCCGGTGCACAAAAACACCAGAAAATATTGGACATGTATGTTTCATTGTCCAACTTTTATTGAAGATCGGTCACAAGATCAGGACAAGAAAGAAGTCCGAAGTCGAAGCTCTAATAGTTCTCTACACGCTTCTCTCTTTTTTTTCCAGTGACTCAGTAGTTTACTACCGTACTAATAGGCTATAGAGTTTGGAACTACCCCGTATAACAGTTTTGGATGAAGAAATCCTTCGCAACACTGCTATATCGGTTTCCAAAACTGTCGTAATTCAAACTGAAAAGATTGCAGATTCACTAGGAATGAGTGAAAAAACAATCGCTGCATCTGCACACCGCACCATTCTGGGATAATCTCGACTAAAACCACAAATCGCTACAAAAACTGAGGGGGTCCTCGTTACTTCGTAATCCCCACAAAGCCATAAATTACAGTGCCGACAGATGGTGAACTTTAAAGAACTTTAAAGAACACGAATGGCTTAAGACTGTACAAGACTGACCTCAAAAGAAAATCTTGATCTTCATCATGTATCGTTTTGTCTTGGTTGCTGTCTGTGAGGGGAAGTGTTGATATTTCCATAATCCAACGTAATTGTAGATGGTAAATGGATATATTTGTCAAAGACCGGTTACTCTAAAAATCATCAGTGGTGGAAGTCAAGCCCAGATCCATATTGCCACGCTTCGAAACGTCGTCTCCATACGAACTGCTTCTCTTTCGGTAGACCGTCTGCCCAATTCCTGCAGGTACATACTAGGTCAGAATAGAGGGCCGAGTTTCTATGAACTTTCTACCACTGACAGCATAATTTCTGGAAAGTTAATTCAAATGGTGTGAGGCAAACTAATCGTTTCGTATAGCATCTTTCTACTAGATTTTATTTTATTTTTTTAGTCTAGTGGCTACTGGGAGAACAAGAGAGTATTTTCTTTGTCTATAAGTCGTAAAAAATTTGGAAATCAATATTTCTCAGTAGAAGAATGCGATATAAAACAATTAGTGTATCTTGCATTAATGGAATTAACTTGAGTCAAAGAGAACCCTGCGCTTGAGGTGTTCTAGAAAACATAGCCGAGTTACAATTGGCAGCTGTTATGTTAGAAACTGCGTTACCCTTCGCAGGATTGACTGACATTAAAAATTGCTTGAAATGATGCTAAGTCAGCAATATGACTGCTATATTTTTTTAGAATATCTCAAGGGGGTGTTTCTACTAGTGAATAAAATGCAACGTCTGGATTTTCAAACCTGAGGTTTTGAGCCACAACCAACCAAAGAGCTGTATAAACCGCCAGGGCAGTAAAGTGTCGCAGCCAGTCGAATAGGGGGAAGAGGCCCACCTACAGAGCAGTATAGCCCAGAAAATGATCAATACATACTTGAATATTATGTGAACATATCCATCAGTATCAATGAAGCTAAATCATCATAAACATCGTATTCAATCAAAACCAGAAAGGAAATCCAGATCTAATATCCAAATTCTCATATACAAAAGCCTTGAAATGAAGCATATCTACACTGTTTGCAGCGAACAGGAGAACGTCGTTACCTGACGAAATATTTGAAGTATAAAGAGAGGTTTAGTCAGCATAACCAATGTCAATAACCGCACTTGAGGCCAAAATTGAACCACATCCTGCATTTCCCACAAAAAGGACAATCAAATCAGAAAGGTCACAAAAGTACGCGTTTGGATTCTATCACTACAAAACATGACTGAAGAAAAATAGAGACTCCGATCAGGAGAAAAAAAACTCACCTGTAAGAACGGCCTAACCACTGGGTCTCCCAGTCTCTGTAAAAAGAAATGAAATGGTTAGTTCTAGCTCGGATTAGATTGGCAAAAATCGCACGAATAAATAGTGTGCGAAGGTGTAACAAAACAATGCGGTCCCACACTGCTTCAACCCCATAATTTAACTTTGTGCCAACTAATGCCTTGCATTATAATTTACATTTATAACGCATGCCGAAAAATTATAATAGCAGCTCAAATGAAGTGTCTTACTATTCGCAAAAATAGAAAAGAAAGCTGGGAGACTGGCAACAACCTCCATGCACCGGAAGTTGAGGGAGAGAAGATTGTTGATAAAATCTGGGGGCGACTCAATATCAAGCCGCACCGACATAGCCCGTTGATACATCCAGACTCCGCTCAGATTGGGCTGGCCCAGGCACACAAACAAGACCTCTGTTAGCCTGCATGCGTTGGAAGTACATGAAAAGAACATGAAAATTATAGGAGCATAACAATTATCAGGCCCTCGTAAGCTTTTTCAATCCAAAAAACAAGGCGAACAGTCTGTAAAGATACCAGGTATGGATTCAACAAAGCTAGGCTTTTCTTGTCCAGTAAATCTGCTTGCAAAGCATCGTGCAACCCTACATGACGGTCATCACATTCACAAAACTTCAAATTGGAATCCTCTGGAATGAATTCAACAGAATGAAATCAATCAAGACCATGTTTCAATACATTTGATTTCAAAATAAATGCTAAATGTGATTCAAATTTTCCTACGCCGAAAGATATCAGCTTACTCCGGAGATCATTATTAGACATAACACAATAAAATTATTTTTTCCAAACTTAAACAATCGTGGTCGCAAAACCAATTCAAAGAGAAAGCTGAAAAGAGTTTCACACAGCAAGAATGGCCAACGGAAAAAAGGAAATGAACTGAAACACAAGAAATGAAATATGTGAAGAAATTTAGAACCGTTGGATAAGCGACCGAGGTGCCTGGTGACGGCACCAAATCCGCCGAAAGAAATAGGAGACTGAATTCCACTTGCGTCCCCCACCTGCAACCCCTCCATAGCCGGCTTTATTTCTATTTTTCATTCAATCACATCATACCACTAGGAAATTCTTGTGCTACTATAAATCAGGTTAACGTGAGTCATGCTTCTCGTCACGAGCCAAGTACCTGCAGAACCCGGTCGAACGTTGAAGGTAATGGACTGCACACAAAGACAAGAACACCATGCCTCACCGTTTGCATAAGTCATCCTTCGTAATTTCAAACATAACACGTTAGCCAGGGAGCTAGAAGTTAAGCATCAATGAGTCCTAGTTCTGAGAACTGAACCACACGCATGTGAATGAAAATGTTCATGTGGCAACAAACCTGGCTCGGTAAGTAGGAAAGCAACCAAAAAGCACTCTCAGCATTTCCAAATCCTCCAATTTAACGCCCTGTCAACAACGACAAAAAATTAGCAACTTCTTGGAAATGCAGTCACTACTCTTGCATTACGATGAGTCAGACCCCTAAAGGACACGGATTTCATGGTTTTAAATGCCCACGTTGATTGATCATATTGTGATAAATGTACTGCAGACGGACGAATCGTATATCACGACAGGCAGTGAAGAACATTACACACATTTGTCAAGAAATTAAAAAAAGTGTAAAAGAAAGAGTTGTCATATCACGCACTCAAAAGTAATAAAAACAAAACATGAGACTCACTTTGGACCTCTTGGTCCTTTGGGGGCTAATCCACTACTTGAAAAGACCTTGACTAGCAAAACGTTTGTTCTACAGACAGTGGGAAGAAACGCACTGCTAACCAGAAAGCGGAAGCTAAAAGCATCCTAATTAACTGAATTCTTTTTATCATACGCCTATGCAGAAAAACTGAGGATGAAGTTGAGAATAGAACCTGATACTCCGGCATGAGATCCCAATAATCCTCAAGCATCTCCTCAAGAGAGGGGCGAGTAGGAGTCGCGTCCAAATAACTAAACATGTATGTAGTGCGATCATTGGGTCCGGATCCAGCAGGGAAGGCCTACATACAGAAAAATTGGGACCTTGTGAATATCTTGCAACTTCATTCAAGACTCACATTCTTGATTCAAGACTTCCTTCAAAACTCACAATCAAGCCTTTCCCTTGCTCCTTACATGCCCCAGTGAATTTCACAAGACTTCCTTCAAGAATCACAATCAAGCCTTTCCCTTGCTCCTTAAATGCCCCAGTGAATTTCACAAGACTTCCTTCAAGAATCACATCCAAGCCTTTCCCATGAAGCTCACACGCTTGAGTGAGTTTTATGGGACTTCATTCAAAACTCGCACTCAAGCCTTTCCCTTGAAACTCACACTCTTGAATGAAGGCATTGCAACGTGACTTTGAAATGGACAAGACTGCAAGCATACCTCCCAAAAGTACTGAGTTTTGGAAGCTCCGACTTGAGACACATCAGTGTGAGTATAGATGAGATCACTTGTTGTGTTGTTCTCAAAGCCACGAGCACAGGCGCCTACCACCAGGCAAACTCCATCCGGATGCTGCCCCCACCGGATCTGTCGCACAATGGGTGATTGATTGCCCATGACATCCAAAAGGAGACGTCCAACAAGCGCTTTGCCATTGTCAAGAGACACAACCTGCACATTACAGGACGTGTTACTATGAAAACCACGTTCTAGACATTTCTACGAGAGCTCTGACCATTTATCTAAAACCAGAAAAAATCAGGAAAACTAACGGAGCTACACTTATGTATCCTATTAGTGAGGGTGCAAAATTAGAGTCAATAACAAAAGTTTGTTAGCTCTGGACCAATGGGGAGGAGGTTTTGTGTCGACAGAAGCTATCATGAGGAAGTTTGAGTAGCTAACTTACTCAAAAAGCGAGACAATGTTATAGGGACAGAGCCTCTTGTAGTATAGCTGATTGTTTTTTTTGGATATTAGTACAATACGGTAGTATCTCAACCTGCATTAATTTCAAATAGCGTGACTGTGACTTCGGTAATTCGTGTCACATGCACTAATAGGATAAGGCATTGAGACTTACAGCGGCATCATCAAACACGTCCACTTTCGTCAAGCCTGTGAACTCCAGCACCTCACCCCCGACGCTCTCAAACCTATTCTTGGAAACCTCAACCAGCTTGGCCGGACTGCCACAAAACAAGTAGAAAATGTCAAGAGACTCTGCAAATTCCAATGCATGCAAATTAAACCTAATCATTATAAACTAAAATCAGAATTATCAAACAATGAGTGAAAACTTACGACACTCCGAGATTGAGAATGTCCTTCACCCAAAGCTCCATACCTCCCGCAAAACCAACGCGGCTCTGAAAACAAACAAAACTATACCTGTCAAACCTCACATGAACGAAAGGTAGGAATACTATTTAGGTCACTCTAAGCATTTTAACATACGAAGGCATGTGATTGTTAGGAGATCGGTGTAGTGCTACGGAGAGATAATCTTCGGTACAGGAGCCAAATGTGTTGAGATCAAATTTTTATCACTGTATATGAATATCGTAAGCAATTTCAAATGTGAAGTTGGATACCATTATAGGTTACAGTAGACAACCCCATTTCCATCCAAACATGAGCCATATCATTTTTCCAAATGAAGGTCAATCGAATGTATTGGAAGAGATGAGTTCATGTGGATAATAAGAGTCATTGTTGATGATGAGATCAGGTCCTTAATAGTTTCACATGCTCTAAATGTAAGTTTCAAAAGAAAGGCTTGAAATGAAGGAGAGATTCATATAATCACCAAGTCACTTACAGGATTAAACTCAATGGAGATGACTTTCTCAACCTCATCCTGAGTCAAGACGCCCGCATTCACAAGCTCCTGCAGTTCCTTCCTCGAAACATTCCAATCTTGTACGCGCTGTAATCCGATCCCACACCAACAAAGCTTAAAACATGTAAAAGCATTTTGAACATGAGGAAGCTTTGGAAATATGAAAAAGCTTGAAAAACATGATGAGGCTTTTGCAAGAGCTCAGATCTTGGCATACATGCCATTGCTGTAAACTTACCCCTCGAAGCGGACCCCTTTCAACAATGGCCACCTTCAAGCCGCGAAGAGCAAGAGCCGTGGCCAGAAACACACCCAAAGTTCCACCACAGACCACGACATCCACCACAGCTTGGCTTTTCTCAGCAAGATCCGAGTCCCTCCACTTGCCTTGACGCCGGGTCACTACCTCCGGCGCTGGCCAAGACACTGCCACATACAAAAACTCAGCCAAAAAACGTCATTCGTCATCAAACTACATCACAATTTCTGGTAACAGTCATATTCTACATGCTTGAACAAACACTTCAATCGCAACACATCCTCATAAGAACGCTTGTAGGCTCCTCCACAATAAAAAAAACCCAAAAAACATACAAAGATAAACTATCATATGGAGTATGATATATATTTTTTGCTTTCGGGTGATGGTGAAGTAAATGTATTTGATTCTTGAAGATCATCAATTCTGTCGTGTACTACATGGATTAGATCATTTATAACCATTTTATACCATAATTTATACTTTATTTCATAACGTTTGGGGCTTACCCGGAATCCTGGATCTCATTTTGAGCCACTGCTCGTCCAACCGTTTCAAAGCATTGTACGATGATGCTCCTCCAGCACCTCCAGCCTCCGCACCCCCCGGAATACTCTCCATGATCCTCTACACATCAAACCAAACATCACAAATTCTGTAAAAATGTGACACAAGTAAATCATGCATAAATCAGGTACAAATCATATACACAAACATGAGATTGTATTGTAAACTATCATTTTCTTCATCTGAGGACATGATCAAGAGTACTATACTTCCACACAACATACTTAGCAGAATCCTAAAAAAAGGATTCAGAACGAAGAATTGTTCTACAAAATTCTGAAATGCTAGGTTTGTCAATGCCAATGCTAATGATACATCAAACTCAAGCCTGAAGCATAAATAGAAAGGTAACAAGAAATTTGCAAGAAGGATACCTGAGTGCGTGATTTGAGACTAATAGGGGGAGAAGAAGTGGGGTTGCCGGTGACGGGAGCTGCGCAAGAAACAACGAGAAAACTCGTATTACGACCCCGTCTACAAGAGCTCCTCCATTGGATCTGCGGTGCCCTCAACAAGCTTTTGGAAAGCTTCGAATGGCGGAATGCAAACAAGCCCCTCGCCGAAGGGGCACTACAATGCAACTCAGGCGCCTTCTTCACACCGCCTATCATCGCACCTGCTGCTTCTGGAATCCTGCAAAACATACACAACTACTTAATCCCAAAGAAAATGCTATGGCGTCCTTGAATCTCCTGCCAAAGTGCTGCTTCAGGAGCCCTGCAACTCACATGCAACCACTTCAACCAAAAGAAAATGCCATGGTTTCCTTGAATCTCCTGTCAACGTGCTGCTTCTGGAACTCACATACCAATCACTTCAACCAAAAGAACATGCTACGTCTTAAAATGCTCCTTAAATACCATCAACATGCAATTGCAAGAAAACCACAAGACAGGGAACCCAATCTCCAGAGCACCTCCAGAAGCAGCTTATCGGTGCCCCATGTCTGTTTGAGTGGCAGCCCCAGACTGGAGCTCAAGAAGAGGCTGTCATCGTCGCAGTAGGCCCATGTATTGAGAGCCCCAGCAGGACGGCTGACGTTCTTGTTTCCGATTGCACCATGTATCAGGATCCTTCTTTTCCCCCTTTCTTGGACACTTTTAGGCCAATTTTAGCAATTTCGTAGCAAGTTTTTTCGAAATTGTTTGGGAAATTTTTTTGCTCTCACCCTCACTCAAGTAAGTGTTTCGCAGAGTTTCGGGGTTTCCTCTCCTTATCCCCGCGCAGTTAACTTACTCTCCTTTTGGAGATCTTGGACCAATAAGTTCCCGGCTTCCTGTCAAAAGGGCAATAGTGATAGTACGGCAGGCAGGGGCACCTTTTTCTTTTTTCTTTCATGATGCATCGCAGTGCATGTACTGCGGTTCAGTTCATCCACGATCATGTGGAGTTAGGGCTCCAACAGGTGGAAACCAGGAAGAATATGATAATGGGAATAGTTGCCAACTGCCAGGGCTGCAGGCTTTTGCTCACTTTTTACTTCAGCAACTGAACAAATGTCAGAGATGGGGAGAAAGGGGCACGGACATATGGCAGGTGAGAGCTCTGGCAACAATGCCTCAGAAGCTATGGCCCCAAATGGCCTAAACCCTAAAACCCCTCAGAAACCGAACCGCTCTCAGGTTGCGAGAAACAATGCTAACTGACATGTGTAAATATGCACAGTTAACGCTGGTAGTACAGTATTCACATTCTTGTAGCTGCAACTTTTTACGGTGAAAGCTTTGCTAAATTTAGCCACAAGTGCGAACACTGCCTGGTCCCACGAGTTGCGAAAAACACTGCTACAGGCACGTGCAGAACATTCGAATTTACGCCGATAATGTTCAGGTTCAGTGTTTGGGGGCTTTAGTTTATTTTGCTAAATTTTGACACATTTCTTCTAACACTGGGCAGAATGCGATTTTTATAAGTAGCTCAAGTTTTCTAAATACGCTGCTAATTGTGCTGAGCAATCAAATTTTACACGGATATTGTCCACATTCTTCGTAAATGTGATTTTTTTGGTTAGAAGTTTTTGCAATATTTAGCCACATTTGTGAATACCGATCCCAATGTGGTTTTCATGACTTGCTGCATGTGCTGAACATTTACTCGGATGATTTTCACTTTTCCTGTAGCTATAAGTTTTTAAGGGTACAGTAAAGTTTTGCTAAATTAGCGACATTTGTGGGGGCTCGATTTTCAAGGCAAGTGTGTGAAGCTCGCCGCACGGTCGTCTTTATGGCTATGTACCCTCCATGTTGCTCTTTCTCATCCTTGCCTTGACTACCTCCCACTGACTTTCCTTCCTGTTCACATAACTGGATTCATTGTTCCGATTCTTTTTTTATATTATTATTTAATACTATTCTTTTCCTTTTCCAGCTTTCTCGCCGACCGAGTTGCAAGCACTGACGGACGGTGACCACTTCGTCAGTCGATTTTTTATTGTTGTTTTTTCTTGTCAGGATTAGGTTTCTGATTCCTTAGGGCTTAGGGTTTAAGGCTCAGGGTTTGGGGTGATGAGATTGATTCCGCAAGGATTTGATCGATGTCGGTATTGTTCCAGGTCTGTTGCTGCAAGAAGAAACGGTTTTCAAAAGTTAAGAATTCTACTCGGTTCTGGGGTTTTGGATATTAGTTTTTAGTTTGGGATTTGGGATTTCTGGGGAAGTTAGGGTTTCCGATTTTGCTTGTTGTGTGGGAACGCATTGCAATGGGATTGGGGCTTGCGACTTTGCGTCAGTACTGAAGTAGAGTAGAAGAAGAAGACGAGGAAGCGCTTTCTGCATTGGCGAGTAGAAGCTCTGTTTTGCTGAAATTGTTGCGCATTGGATATGACAGTCAAGTGGTACAATACTCACCTTCATTGATTCTACTGTTTTTTTCATTTTTTTCATTGGCGTTTCTGGTGAAGAAGATAGCCTTCCAACCGGATTCCGTCCGAGAATTAGGGTTTAGGGTTTAGGGAGCTTCTTAGTTTTGGAAGATCTTGGAAAACAGGCGCTTCTTATGATGTCTCTACTTTTTCAATTCGTTTCATCTGTAGTCAAAGTCGAACGGTGGTTGTGCCATTTGAAATTGTAGGCAGCAAATTCCCATCGGTTGCTGTAACCTGAATACTGGAAATTACGACATGGCGAATGGTTTGTTAGAATTGCGTTGTTCATAGCCATCATTTTCTGATTTCAACTTCGTTAGGGTGCATCCCATGCGGGAGAGAGCTTGACAATGTCCTGCGATGAATGATGGCAGGCTTTACTACTGGCAGCCCACTGTAGGCGGAACAGTGAGCAGCCAAACGTTGTTCGACGCCTTCAAGCGCATCGAAGCCTTGCATGGTTTGAAGACGTTTCGATGGCAGATTACAGCTTCGCAGTTCCGTCCCAACCAACGAGGTATATTCCTCCTTCACAAGATTTTTTGCACCTGATTTGTTCAGAATTTTGCTAGACATCATATGTCTTGTTCCCCACGTCAATATTATTAGTATGATGGTATTGACGTGGAAAACATCATCTTGTGCATAACGAAGCAAGCATATGATGATTTTCGCCACCGTAAACCCTAAATCTTGATTAAATGCGTTGTTCTGAAAGGCACAAGATACTCAAACCGTGTGGGACCTGATCCTCCTTCCTCTTGACTGACCCCTGATAGCATCAGCAATTCATATGTTTATACACTTGGTTGAATTCGTTAGCGTGTTCTGTAAGTATGCTAATTGGCTATGGGCACTTATGTTTTGGGGTTGTCTAATCTCACTTCCAATGGCGTAAAACCTCCCACTTTGAATGATTACGTAAGAAATCCAGATGTAGTGTTAAAATTCCAGTCTATTCATCTTCCAAGAACCACTCTCCTACATATTGAAAATGCTTATCGTGACGTAAATAGTATCGTCTACCATCTTGCAGAGCCAGTGCTTCCGGTGGAGTGTGCAAGGGAGCTATGGGGGGTGTCGTTTTCGGAGGTGCCTGATAAATACTATTTTGCATTGAGGCAAGAGCATATGGTGGTGGAGGCTGATGCCACCATGCAAGGCATCATGGAGAAACTGCAAGTGTATCGGAACAGACTCACTATTCTTTTCGAAGTGAGTTCCCGGACGTTCCTCGCATGTTCTTCCTCTTGTTGACCAGTGCTTGAAACTGTTTATAGAAAAACGATGCTGAGTTTCAGAGCTTTTTATGTAGGGATTTCAGTACGAATTGGGAGACTTCCACATCAAAGCAGGCAGGGCAATTCTGGCTCCTACCGAAAATCTGCGGGGCATCATTTTAGAGGTCTCTGACGTTTTATTTCTATTCTTTTTGCTTTTTTTTTATTTACTTCGTTCTGGTTTCGGTATCCTGACGGTCATTGCATTCCATTTCATTGTTGTTCCTACCTCGAGGTAAGAGATTAACCCATTAAGGACCAGGTCGATGTCATTAGTTACAACTGAGCATAATTATTATTATTAAACATAGATTTTTTTAGCAGATCTTATTGGCAATTGAAAGAGGATTCCAACACACTCTAGCATGCATTATTGGGACACTAAATGAATAAGTTCTGAATTTTCAAAGTATTGTCTCTTGTTGTACCAAAAACCAACAATAGGCTCTCAAAGACTCTCATGTTTTGATTATGTACAACTTGTGTAATCAATATCTAGGTTTCTATGACACTTTTCGGTCCAATTGTAGGTGTGGGGCAATGCTGATTATGGATGTACATGTCATAGGAATAGTGGTATTGTAAGGTTGTCAAATAGAGTTTTAAAAAAATTTCAATCAGTGAGGAATACATTGAGGATTGCATTGGGGATTGTACCAAGGATTGCATTGGGGATCGTACTAAGAATTGTATTGGGGATCGTACTTAGGATTGTAGTAAGGATTGTACTTCGAGGATTCCATTGAAAGAGACATGAACTTTATACATTTCTATTGGGGTTAGAGACACGTGCGATTAGCTGCTTGTTGACTTTGGTTTGTACTTAGACGTTTTGCTCACAGGCATTTTTTAAATACACGCAGGTGGACTATAAGCCGTTGTCATCTGTGGCGCAATCTCGAAGAGTAGTGCAGGACTTCATGGAGGCGTTGCATAAAGGCATTACCACGGGTCAATTTGTGCCTTTAGAACCGCACTTTGCTGATTTCTCACTCCCAGATCTATACTCTTGGCAGCACACTTCTCTCCAGTATGTTACCCTCATGGCGTTTCTTCTCTCCCAACAAAGAGTATGACATTGATGAAGATTTGGCTGTCCCTGTTGCATGCTGTAAGATCTCTCCAGTCTGATTGATGTTCCATCAACTTTGGCTCAAATGATGGGAAGCATCTGCATTGTTTCTAAAGCCTAGACCATCTTTCTGCTATGACAGAAAACATGCTGTAGAGGGGAAAGCTTTTGTCAGCTTTGTTTGTACAGAACACAGGATTGTGCTTATTGGTGAATCCTCCGTTTGTTGATTTAGAGTGATTTGGGGGCCAATATTTTAAGGCCTATCGTGTAGCATGGCGACTTTACTGACAGTTTTTGATGTTGCATTATTTGGTAGCGTTCATTCATGTGAATCCCACGAGATGATTGGCTCTTTTTCGTGAAGTTGTTGGTAGTTTTCACCGCGGGAGTTGGGCCAAGTTGCCCACTCTCATCGCAGGTACTGCTCTGCTGACCTTGAGAATTGGCGAAGGTGTGTACACCCATGATCATCACTGCTCTAAATGCAACACCTAACCTACATTTGTACCTAAAAGCATCACTTTTTCCTAGATATTGATTACATAAAATGTACACTACCAAAACATGAAAAAGTCTTTTTAGAGCCTATTGTTAATTTTCGGGTACACCTAGAGACAATACTTTGAATATTCATAACTTATTCATATAGTGTCCTAATGATGCATGCTAAAGTGTGTTGGAATCCCCTTTCAGCTATCAATAAGATTTAACAAAAATAATAAATGTTTAATTATAGTAATTCTGCTCAATTGTAACTATTGTTGATTGTATGTGTGCATATATTAATCTTGAGAGAGATGCAATCAATTATTGAGCTTTTTTTTTTTATCTTACTGAATTATTAATTTCGGTTCACACTGACTGTACACTCTACCAGGTCGATCAGGAATAAGTCTTGTATCAAGTGACACAAGTCTTTGATTTTTTATTTGCAAACTACACAACTAGCATAGGATTTGTTTCGTTTGTGTGAAGTTTATTGTTTTAGACAACAAGCACAGAAAACATATTACCGTACTGGAAGTTTAAGAAAGCTTGAGAAAATGTGCTGTACTATTAAGCCTGCGCCGACAGATACTTTGCAGCAATCTTCCCGTTGGCGCCCTGTGGGAAGAACAGGCCTGGAATGGAGGCATTGCCGGTTCCATACAGTACTTGCAGAATCTGTGCACACACACATCATCAGTCCTTTTCTTTGCAAATGTGTGTCAGGTTAAGATAAGTATACGGAAAAGCAAGAAACTCAAGAAGACAAACAATATGTACAATAGAGTTAATTGTAAAGTTCGTCCTGTGTTTGTAAATGGGTGTCAGAGGAAGGTTTAGCTAAGAATAGTACAAAAAAAATGCGGCACCAAACTCCATCAGACTTTAGTTTTGGTGCTCCAAGGAGTTTTGTCCTGTGTTTTTCTTTAACTTTGGCTCTTGGTTTAGCATTGCACATGCTTCACAATTTATTATGATGTGTAGTGTTGGTTTGGGTATACTTATTTTATTTAGGGTCAAGAAATCTTGAACAAAGTTTGGGGCTTTTATTTCCCAATGAACCATCTTCCTAATAAAAATTGAGATTTTCACCTCTAATCCCATTTGGAATGGTCATCAATGGATCAATCCTTTTAGTTAGTGGTAACTAAACATTGGAATGGAGGGGGATGGTTGCATCTCATCACCTTGTCATTTTCTTTGACATTGTGGTGTCATTATGAGTTGATCATAATGTCATTAAATGAGATCCTACTATTGTGGTAATGTCCATTGTTGTACTAGTATGGGATAATCTTAGAAGAAGAGAAAAGAAAATCTTGGATAGTAGTTCATTTCAAATGTTTATTTGATATCTATTATTGTTTATTATATCTTTGATTCTATGATGTTGGTGAAACATGAATATTATCGATCCACTTCTATATACATTCAATAAATATGAGAATAGGGTTTTATTGCAACAAACATCCTTCTTATTACTTCCTATATTAAGGATCTATTTTCATTTTATCAAGTCCATGTTCTTGCAACACTACTTTGATGCTTTAGTTTATTTTTTTTTTTATACAAAAAGATCATTCATAACATTCTACAACCTAGAGATCTCTTCCCTAAAACATTCTATGACACTTCACAAAATGATGGAATATTGGTGCTTAAAGTTATGGAAAGGAATCTTGAAAGGAAGGTGTTAAGTGGTATAAAGACTATGCTAGAATTGGGTAATCCCTAAAGAACCAAAAAATCCAAATTAGGTCTCACATTTTTTTCACATATTGCAAAAAACATCTTTATTACTTAACTCCCATCTTAGTTTGTTTGATTAAATGTTATTGAAATAATTTGGGTACATTGATTTGGTCTAATAGTTGGGAAGGGAAATCGATGTCACCTACCAAACTAGTGTCACTACATGAATTTATTTTTGTGGAAATCAGAATTAAAAAATCATATTTGGTATTCAAGGTCAACAAATGCAAGTGTTGGAATTTGTAGGATTTTTTTAATTTATGGAAAAAAATTAACCTTTCTATATATAAGGCATATATTGATCACATTTGTCAACTTTTATTTAAGAGGGAAATGGCAATTTTGATTATTAGAGACCGTAATACTATTTGACTTTGAACTAATTAAAAATCTCATGATTTTACTATATACACTATTAAAACAAATCACTATAGCATTTTAAAGGTTCTAAATAGGCACCTGTTCAGGGCTTCGTCCCACAGATAAAGAGTTGGCATTGACAGTGATGATGTTGCCGGTGAGCAAATTCTCAGGAGTGTCACTACTTGGCACAAGCACACCTTCATCAATAGTGATAGGCAAAGTGAAGGTATTGCCTAGCTTTTGGGGGTCTTTCACCGTGCGGTTGTCTGCGTCCAACTTCTCTCGCAATGCAGACAATACAGTCGTGAATTCACCCACTGTCATGTTGTATCGCTCAACCACTTGCCTTCTCCGCTGGTACAATACTGTTCGAATTGATGCATCCTCCGCTCCTTTCACTCCCACTAGCCTTCCCACTAACTGCCATCCATTGCTTCCATATAAAAAATCAATTAGTTAATTTTTTAAATATCACATTTTAGTGTATATCAAACAAGCAACTTTGCTACAAAGGTCTCTATCTTTGTTGTATTGATTTGCTTTTCAAGTAAGGTCCTACTCAAACTTTTTCATATATAGCTTCTATCAATTATTAATCAAAGTCTCCTCTTCTCATCTAGAAGCAACAAATTTAACATAAGAAAATAATAGCATTATTAAGCTATGAATCATAGCCACTTGGAGCCACTTCTGTTTTACTTCATTTTTTAGTCAAATCTTCATGCTACCAATTTTTGGCTTCTTCTCTCCTTCCAACTTAGTCCAATTTCATAATCTTCAAGAGCTAATTTTCCTAACTTGGTAGAATTTATTTGGATTGAATATTTAGCCAAAATAAAAAAATTTACCTCCACACTTTGAAACTTGAAAACAAATAGTCCATATAAGTAACATCATGAGTATGGTTATCTTGTCAAACACTAGGACATGATGTCTTATACGACATCTAGGACTTTGTGTAGACCTTATCATCCATCTAATAGGTAGATTTTTAGAATGTACAAAGAATGTATTTGAGAATATTCAAAAATATTCAAAAATATTCAAAAATATTGAAGAATATTGAAGAATATTGAAGAATATTGAAGAATATTCTACGAGCATGTCTAACATACTAGACACATACTCAATACAACATTAGTCAATAGACATCCTACACGTGGACCAAAACATGTTGGATAATACAACCTTGGACATAAATTCTATAATTTTAGTAGAACCAAAATTCTTACATCAAAAAGTTTGCCCGATTTTTATGCAACTTTTGTTTCAAGAGTTTGAATGGCTTGAATATATACTTACATTGCGAGCGCATTTGCCTTCTGTATGGCCATTTAGGGCTACATAACCTGTGTAGGTAGTATAGGACAACATATATGCAGCCAATAAGAAGTGGTTGCTAGTAGTGTAGGGATCAAATGCTGGCTTCAACTTCCTCCCAAATGCTTCATTGAAGAGGCCCCCCCACACATGTCTACTAATGTCTATAGTGGGTCTTGCAATTGCCTTGTCTCCTAATTTGTTTGAAATCTCCCTACCATACCCAACCATCAACAACTATAAGCAAACACAATAGCAATTGAAATTATTATATTTAGATAAAATATAAATTTGTTGTGAATTTTTGAATTAGACTACTCAAATAGCCCAAAAGAGTCTTTAGGTCATCCAAAAGCAATTAACATGTCAATAATAGTTATCTCACTTGCTTGAAATGGTAATGATATTCTCCTAAATGGATATAACATTTATGCCAGTTGAATCTTAAGCATTATTTAAAGCTATAGTAGACAATCTCATTTCCTATTTAGAGGGGGGGGGATCTACTAGACATTCTAGACGTCATGCTATGGTACTTGATAGAACAACCTTGATTATGGGTTGTATTCATTGTGTACAAAGAAAAAGAGGGTATGCCACATTTGCTTCTAAAAAATGAAGGTGTTTATGATCAAAATTGAGTATTGCATGAGGTACCTACAACTTGTTGTATAGTGTGTGCATGTCATATAGAGATTCTTAGAACATATTTAAAATATTTGAAAATATTCAAGAATATACTTAAACTATTTGAGGATATTCTACAAGCACGTTTAACATGCTAGACACATGTCCAAGACCACACCATTTGACAAACATTCTACAAGACAGACATTGATAAGATGTGTCTGACAAGACAACCCTATCTATAATCCACTTATTTGCATATATTTGTAGCATCTATGACTATGCAAAATTGAATGTTACATACAATGAACTACAACTTGTGGTAGCCATTGTTACAATCTTGTTGCTTGTTGACATAATATGACACGAACCCAATAGAATACTCAATTAAGATCACTAATACGGATACACACTTTCAAAACACACTATTTCTTTTCCAAAAATTGTTCCTTTTGTGCATTAGAAAGTATGAACAAAGAGAGACCTGATGTGTCCCAAAGATTGGAGCCCAAACTCTTTGGCCAAATGCTCAATAAACCGTCCTGTATGCGCTTTTTGTGCACCGTGAGGAGCCGGGCCTGTGACATTAAGGGACGTGCCATTGAATTTATCAAGCCCAAATCCATAAGCCGCATGCAGAAAAAACTCTGCCTCCAAATACTCTGCATTCAAAATCACATTCAATTCATCAATGTCTCGACTCGTGAATGCTGGGCGTGTGCGGTTCCTATGTTTGTGGTGTCTCTTGCACTTGCACAACTTCTTCGGCAACTTCTCTTCCTCCACCTCTATGCCTTCCGTGTCAATCTCATCTTCAAGGTTGTAATGTAACGCAACGTTATCTTCCAAATTTGTATGTTGCTCTTCTTTAGCTATGGCAATTGTTGACAATACGAAAACAACAAGAGCAAACCATACTAAGATGAATCTCACCATCATCAAAGAATTTTACACACAAAAAAAAAAAATTTAAATAAAAAGTGAAATGCTTTTCAATTTTAGGTGTGTTGTATGATATCAATCTTTCAAGTAACTCATCATTTAAGGAGAGAGTTTCTTTTTCTTTTTCCTTATGATTGTTTTGTCTATTGTTATTATAACAACGGTAAGGAAATAAATATATTTCCCACTTTAAAATCAATTGAAGAAGAATATTCTACATCTATCAAATTCTTCACTTTTGTACACATAGAGACTAACAAGATGCACATGTCTTAGATACACTATTCACCAAAGACATTTTTTTTAAGAAAACAAAGTTACAATGAATCTCACTATGTCATCATAGAGAATTCAACCAAAAAAAATTGCGGATTCTATATAGGTGTTGGTACTAATCTTCTGAGCAATATATCATTTTGGATTACAAATTTTTATTCTTAAGCTCATGATTATTTTGTTTGTTGTTGTCATTACAATATTTAGAAAATCAAAATGTTTCCTACATGAAATAGTTTGAGGAAAAGTATTCTACAATTTTTGTCGGACCCCTAAAACTTTCATGCAATTAGAAACTACTACCACAATTATAAATCTAATATATCAACTACATTGTGCACGAACTCCACCCGCACTTGCAAGGGTTAATGATGTAAGGATTGTTGTTTTATTGATAAGTTTTGATTGGCAACGTATTGGAAGGTGAATCACTGGATTTTTGTGAAGGAGTTTGTGGAAGCAGTTGACTAGTTCGTGGGGATGGAGCCATGGAAGTCTCGGCAGTTATCAGTTGAAGCGGTTACATTCTGGCTATTGTGCCTAGTTACTATTATTTGACTGGTCAAATTTTCTCATTTTCTTTTTGGCAAGTGAAAGGAGGTTGAAACACACCAAAGAACGCGATATTTGGATACCGTATGCAAAAGTTATGAAGGTTCAAAGTTTTTATTGGTAGAGGTTCTGAAATCGTTTCTTCAACAATGATACATATTGATTTTGGAGATGCACTGTACATGGAGTGATGATGGCAGTTATAGGCACAATGCAATTTTGGGTGTACCCACCTTTAGTTAGTGTTATCAAAATACATTGTTATAAATACAATAACTTTAGAAGTAAAGTAGTATAGTTGGTTGAAGTTTTTAGAAACTATTTTTAAAATAACTTGTAGTTGGAAGGATAAAGTCTAGTGACCATAGTAGTCACTCAAAAATGACTTGATTTTTGAACCAATAGGTGCATTCCTCATTTCTACCAAAAAAATAAGCTCAAAATCATCCATCAAATATTTTTACGCTATCTCGTTGTTACAGGGTTAAGAAACTATTTGTATTATGAGTAGTCTCAAAAAATACAAAAAATTAATAATAATAAATATTTCATCTCAATTGACTTACAATTTTACAAATGATCAAACTTGCCCATTTACATTTTTTTTATAAACCACAGTTCAATGAATAGTTGAAATTTAGGTAGGTGATGATGAAGTCAAAATGAAAAAGATGTTTCTTTAATTTGATACAAGATGGTGGTATTCTCTCACTTTGTGAGAATATTAAAAAATTTGGTTGGGTGCTTATATTAAAAGTTATGCTACCTCAAAGAATTTGGGCAAGTGTACTAAATAACTCATTCACTTAAGCAATTTGGCATGTGTGAAACTAGCATTTATAATGCAATTTTCTCCAAATATCATGTTTAGTGAAAAAATCTCATTCCAAGAAGAATCAAACTTTAGTAACCCTATCAATCAAAGTAAAAATAAACATCATTTTCTTTTGACTCCAAATTCTATAATCTTAAAACCTATGTGTCAAAAAAAATTTAAAACTTTTTCCACATATTCTAATTATCTGATTCAATATTCACACTATTTGGATTTGAAAAATAATAATTCCTCGATGCATAAAAAATCATCAAAAGATGACTTGTGTATTATTTATTGGTTTACTTAACCTCACATTGCATGGTGATTTTGACTAAGGAAGTATCCTTATTGCTTCTAAAATTTTGCAAGTATGTACTTAATAAGGCGTGGTATTCAATGATGTAGATGCTCAATTATGAGTAGAGCAAAAATAATTTCATTGGAATGGGGCTCAAAGTCTTTTTACCTCTTTTGCAAGGTTGGATAAAACATTTTCTTACTTCAAACATTATAATCTTGCAATGTATTTGACCAAATGGACTAGAATTTTCTTTGCACATTTCCATAACTGTTGACTATATTTTTGTGTGGTTGAAATTTATTTTAAGTTTTAATTTTCAATGATGCAACAAAATGGCAATTTCTTAAAATACACTCCCTAATCTTTTGGGGGCTAATTTTTTATGTTTTCTCACTTTTATAAATTTAAAATTTGAATAGCATCATAATTTTATATTTTCATAATATCCTATAATAGAACATTTTAAAAAGTCACACCAAGACCTATTTGACACATTATATTAGAGAGGTTATTGCATTAGGAAGGGTCATTTGCATTCATGACATTTGTATGTAGTTCTAGCTAAAACCAACAATCAATATTAAAGATTGTTGCTTCATAGAAGTTTTGCTATATATAGGGCATTGCTTCACTTGACACTACTTATGACATCCAACTAACACTTTTGGACTATGTCACTTATAATGAACTTTAGTTAGGTCTTCAAGTGGCAAAAGAACAGGTGTCTACAATCTTCAAATATTTAAAGATGGCATTATTCTAAGGAAAGAATATTTTGGTCATTCAAATTTGGATTTTCTTGCATCCATTTATATGATTTGGTGATGCACTTCCAAAGACGGTATCCTTGGGTTCTAATTTTATTTGAGTAATTTGAGTATAAAGCTAGGTTCTCAAATTCTCATCAAGTGTTATGATGCTCTAATTCAACATTTTCCTATGCCAAGAGAAGAGAAAGGGAATAGGAAAAAAGTTCAAAACAAAGACTCATTTATGAAGGTAATTGGTTGCATGATAATCATATCAACAAATTTAACTATTACAATAGAACCTCTTTAAAGTAATAACCTCTCTAAAGTAACATTAATTCCTAGTTCCACCCTAAGCCACATACAATCATCATTAAAGCAATGACCTTCTCTAATGTACTATTATAGTCAACCCAATCTCAACCAAATTATAGTATGGTCTGTTCCCACTTGGTGTTACAGGCGCTCTTATCTGTTGGTCCTATGTCAAAAATTCTTTCACTGTTCCTACTCACATTGTTTAGCAAATGCCAATCCTAACTAGAATATGATGTGTCTAGGTGTAAGGGCTAGATTGTTATGTAGTTTTTGCAGAAATCATAAAGAACTTGTCATTGTTTTTGTACTATTCAAATCTTTTGAAATTTGTACATTTCTAATGAATCCATGTGGGGTTGTGTATTGTTGCGTCTTTGTGTCCATTAACTAAAACCACCATTGCTATGGCATCTGATACATCGCTTTGCTTCTGCACAACTTGCACCTTGCAAAACTTGCCAACTGAGACATGCACAACTTAAGATCCTCGCGGCTTGCAAAAATTTGGCGACTAAGACTTGCGCAATTGAACAGTTGAACAAGTTTTTTATTTTATGCCGAACCAAGTTGCTACAGAGCCTAATGGAACAGCGACAAAACTTCACAAAGAAAAGAAACTAAACGCTTGCAGAAATCACTCAAGCAATCGAGAACGCCCCCACACACGAACCCCAGCACAAACCCAGAGTTGGTGGTAGAATCACCCCATGACCCCAGCACCTCCCACCTCCCACGACAGAGTTCTGGAGATACGAGCCACTTGTGAACTGTACACAGCTCAGAAGCTCAGAAACAAGTACAGCAGTTCCGAACCTGAATTCTAGTAAAAAGGTTATTTCCTACTTATACGGAGGTTTTATCTCTTTAACACACAGAATTTGCAAACACCAGGTGAGAACGTACCCTTAGAGAGGATCAACTAAAACAAGCTTCAATGACTTCCAAGACCCCTGGTTGATGGCTGAATAATGTTTCGCTAATTTTGCAGGTGACGCTAATTTTGCACATCACTAATAGGATCACTAATCTGTGAAGCACAGTAGTGATGACGTTCGGCTGTAGAGTGTCAACCGAGGTCTCACGTGAAAACAGTGGCCCCTGGACATGTCCAGAACTGCACACAGAAAATCATGATAATCAACTGAAGGAAAGTTACCAGTTTACAGAACATTTACAACTCTGATGATACACTCTGTAGTTGCACATTTCCTGGATATCCCAAGAATCTGCTATGTTCTGTACAAATCTGAAAGGAATCCACATGTCAGGAAGCATTTCGAAGTCCATTACTCTTATCCAGCCAACGCAAGCAAAGCTAAGAAAATGGTGAGGCACATGATAATTGTATTAAAGAATCAGAAACAGACAAATACAGAACGGTGGACAGCGTCCGGTACTCGTCACTAAATTATAAGAACGCCGGCCTCTTTTGAGGTCGGAGTGAATCAAGAGTCAGCTCCTGCTAAACCCCTAGCCTATGCCCACAGGACACACAATATAGTAGAATAATTTAACTGACTGACAAACCGTGACTGAGGTTGTGTCGCCAGTTGGGCGACTCTTGTAATCTATTTCCCTTCAATAACGTCGTCAATAATAACACAATAATAACACCAACGTTTCCGTGAACTCATTTCTCATCCTTCACAAGAGGAGAGTTCAGTTCAACCCTCACCATGAGCTAACAGTCGCTTATATTTGCTTGTGCACGATCCACTGTAGATTTAGCCAGTGGGGGTACCTTGGACAGGTAGCGCTGAAGTACACAGGTACCTTGAGTGCAGAAAGCTTGATGAATTTGTCGATGGATGGTGATACGGAAACGAAGCTTTGAGGTTATAATTGACCGCTGTCTGAGATAACGATTTTCATTTTAGGGCTTTCATCTTCCTCAAAAACGCTGTTGTTGATGCGTTCAACAACTTCCATTCCCTCAATGACTTCACCGAACACCACGTACTGGCCGTCTATCTCAGGAATGGAGTCCACCGTGATGAAAAAAACCGACCCTTGCTTGTCGGGGCCCATGCTGTCCATAGCCAGGAGACCTCTCTGCAACAGGAGCACTCAGATGGTTTAGACCTTAGCAAAACTTCAACATTCAATAAGACTTAAAAAAAACCCAGCAAGAAGCCTCAGTGTGACCACAGGGAGACCTCATGAATCATGGTAAAAGATTCTCTTTATGATTACGTCGAAGAATTTCTGAAACTGTATAATATTAAATAAAACCATGTTGTGTCTTCGCAATACGGAAGTTCACTTAAACATGAAATCTATGCTCAAAATCGAATGTAGAAGGGCAATATCACTAGTACCTGATCAAACTTATCGTTCCGTCTCTCTGTCGGGAACGTACCGCCATAAATGGAGGCAACTTCGCCTTCCTTACCCGCACCCCCTGCAGTCACAACATTTGGAACTGTCACATACTGAAAATGCAAGAGAATATGTCATCACGGGATTGCCAAGAGAGTAAATTTTCTTGCATTCAGGAAGAGAAGACGTACTCATTACATCACCGCCAAAGACCAGCAACCCATGCACCACACGATGGAAGGTAGTGTTTTTATAGTGAAGGTTGATCCCCTTGTCACTGATCCCCTTCTCCCCTGTTGCCAGCGCCCTGAAATTTTCCACCGACTTCGGTGCCTGCAAATACAACCACCTCCGTCTAAAGTCTGCATCTTCGAGAAAGAATGCACTCTAACCCAAACCCTAAATTCTCCGAACAGCGCCAATCACTTTCAGTCGAAGCAATTTCAACTGTCATTTCAATGAATAGCTCTACCATAACCCCAAGCAATAACGTAATACTTTAGTAGAAATGGTCAGAAGAATCTCACCTTCATCTAAATTGCAACATAATACTGAACCTCAAACCCCTAACTCCTCCGAACAGAATCCAGTCAATCATTTACAAGCTACGCCAAAATTATCAATCGAAGCAACATTTCCACGAAAACGGCTCTATCTTAACCCCCAACCTAACAATTTACTCAAAATAGTCAGAAACTCTCACCCTAACCTAAATTGCAATGTAATATTAAATCTCAAACCCTAAATACTCCAAACAGAATCCAGACACGCCAACCGCATACATACTACACCAAACTTTCGATTGAAGACAACTTCGCCTAACACCTCAACAGAAATTTGAAAAAACAAGCACAAACATAATTTCTAAAAGAAGTCAGCAGAATCTCACATTTGACTTAAGTTGCATCGTTGCAACACACTACTAACACCTAAGTTGCAACACATTACTAAACCCAAACCCTAAATCCTCCTGAGAGCATCAAACTGCGTCAAAAACTTCAATCGAAGCAGCTTCGCCTAACATCTCAATGAACAGATCTGTCTCCACCCAAACATTAACATGGCAATTTATTTTTTAAGAAAAGAACAACACCGTGACAGCAATTGCGACATGAGGGTAAAATACCTTCTCATCGTAAAGCAGGAAGATGATGCGTCCCGCGAAGTGCCCCGAGAATGTGACATCGAAGAAGACACAGATATGGCTGATGCAAGCTCGACCCTCTGGAATGGGCATGGTCTTGAGCGGCCACCCACCAGCACGACCACTAGATGGCGACGGCCCGTGCATCACTCTTCCGTAGCCTGTCATCTGAAGGAATGTCACCACCACCAGAAACGTGGCGATCGTGATAACTGCATTTCGCTTATCCCGGTTCAACGCCATAGCAATAGCATCCACTGAGACAGTCCTCCTCAAAATCTCTTTCTGTTACAGAAAGATCGCCCTACTCTCCAGCATAAAACTTTCTACAAGTTCTTTCTTCATTTCGGGAGCCACTCCGTTCCAATCTGAACTACATTTGCCGAGGACCAGATCTGAGACACTCCCTCCGAAAACTACAATCCGCAGCTCACACAGCGGTAGTCTTGCACACTCATGAATCTGCGAATAGCATTAATTTCGTTCTAGCTCCTGGTCATCCGTTTTTTGCACCAAACAAGGATCTCCGTCATCGCAGAGCATCAACGCTCCCACTCAAATACGACCAAATCCACTAAACAGAACTAAATCCAACTAAATGCAACTGATCACCTCTCCAACACCGGAGATTCGAAACTCCAGATCCGCCGTCTACACTACACTCGCCATCACCGCAATTCAAACACCCCGGTCGTCTCTCTCGAACACAAAACACGAACGAATCCGCACTAAACCCTAAAAGTTTAGTTCTCACAGAGAGCACCTCTACAATCTCCCCTTTCAGCAATCTCCTACGAGATCAATCACAAACTCTCACTCACACATTGACGGCAGATCCAGATGCAAACATCCGCACACCTGATCTCGAATTCCAAAAAGCTCAAAGAAAACCGGATCTTCGCGACTTCAGTTCAAACACAGGCCATTCGAACCACACAAAACCCTGAGCACTTTTCATAAACCGTTCCTGAACTGTTTGAAACACAACCAGCTAGAGGCGAGCAATCAGCGCGGCAGCAAACTTTTGCCAATTTTAGTATCATCACAATTCAAGCCAGGCACTGGAATTTCTTTTCCGATTCTCCGTCGCCCAGAAATCTAAACTTACTGAACGAGAGGGATAAGAAATGGCGTTCTTCTGCAATTTTCGGGCTCTGCAGCATTGACAGAGCGCATGTGGGGGTTTCTGCAAATCTCGGATCGTGAGCAATCGGCGAGTAGGAGCAGAGCTCAGTCGCCTGCCTGGCCTGGCTACCTGCAGGAGACGGAGAGGACGACTGGTGATCCTCTTTTCTTTTTTCTCTTTTTCTTTTTCTTTCGGGGGTGCGGATCGGACGGTGGCGAAGGGCACGTGGCGATCGGACGGTGGATCTGGGGGAGTGCTTGCACTGTGGGCATTATTGAGGCTAAGCTTAGAGAGGGTGTCAGTTTATGTTGAATGAGATTCCTGGGCTTGGTCAAACTAAGTTAAGCTTCAATATTTTTTTGTTGTGAACTTGGGAAAAGTTATCCTTTTTGAGTCAGTTTAAAAAGTAGAACGATGGGCTGGTCACCATGGAAATTATTCTTTTGGATACCAAGTGAATCATTGGCTTAAAAAAATGAAAAAGCATTCATTGGGATACAAGCTACTATAGAAGACGTTCCCTTTTTCCACAAAATCTGGAGGATGAATAGTTGCACTTTTGTCATATATGGAGAGATTCTTTGTCATTCATCAGCTAGAAACATCCTCAGCGTCATTTAAGGGGTAAAAAGAAAACAAGAGCATTCATTCATTGGTCTCTTTTCATACAAAATTTTAAGGATGAACATTTGCACTTTTGCCTTGATATATAGAAGGATTATCTGTCATTCATCAAATACTTTTAGGCCATTGCATCATTACAAGGTAAAATGTAGGAGTATTGATTAACCAAGGTTGAATGAACTCTTCTCCTTGTCCCTATTGAGATGCATGAAGTCCATCTTTCCTATTCTTGTAGCTCCATTCTTGTTACTTTTATTTATATTTTCTTCAATCAAGATGGGAATTGCCTATGCTCACAAAGAGGGACAATGACTTATTTCTAAAATTTAGTTTAGGGTAATAGATACTGCCTATTGCCACAAAAAAGACAACGACTTTTTTCGACAATTTTTATTCCCGTGATAAATATTGTTAGTGCATAGTCAGACCAACACTTCAAGTACACTCGAAGGACATTTAATATTTAGTCTTGACATTTTTGTTTTTTGAGATGTAAGTGGGGACATTGCTTCTCTTCTCTTCACTTATTCCATGTTGTTTTTCGTTTGTTTTGTTCTTCCCCAAAATTATATACAACTCTTATTACCAAAAATGTATTCATTCTATAGATATGGTGAAGACTAGTATGGACGTTGCTATGGATGGAAAGGATTGGAAGCAAGAACTTAGAACAAACAAACATCACTAACCATTTCAATCTTTGATTATAAATTGTGAGCAAGGACCTTTTTAAAACCACCACCACCTAGGTTCTCACTTATGTGAAAAATACAAGATGATATTGCCTGCACTTGTCCTTGGTTGCCCTAAAAATTTTGACTTGAGAATTTGTAACATTAACACAAAGGTTTTAACTAAGCCTTTCAAGAGGCAAACAAAGCAACTTTAGAAGAAAATGAAGTCATAGATGAAGGTTGCTAAGGAATCATGGAAAAAATTGGAGAAAATGGCCACTAACATTGGAGGTAATGATGACAAACCATTCCTTGTTATAGTGATGGAAAAAAAACTCGGTGACTTTTTAAAGTGAAGATATATGGGATTGGACAACTTAATGCTATGAAGACCGACTACTTCTACACAATTCAAACTTTGTACAAGCCATCACAAAGTTGGTATAAAAAAATGTAGATGATGTAGTCATTGCCAAGATGAAAGAGAAGGTGCTTATTTTCAATGCAAGTAAGGATTGGAACAAAAAATTTAAGAAGAGAATTCAGGTTGTGAAGGAGCTCATTGATTAGCACCACCAACATTTCTTCTAATCAATGATTGTTCATTTTTTTTCTATCCATAGTATGTTTATTTTATATATTTTTTCTTCTTAAAGGTTACTTATAATTAAGAACAAAGAATCCCTTTCAAAATACTTTGTGGTTAAGGTAAAATAAGATTAAATCAAAGCTACTTGATTGATGTTTTGTTAACCCCCACACATGTTAGAAAAGCCCCCACTTCTTGAAAGTTATGAATGCTACGCAAGTTTTCATTCAGCTTGCTAATTGAAGGTCAACCAAATACATTGGAAGTTTAAGATAATAATTATTGTTTGAATCAATATTTTTCTATTCTTTCCTTTGGTACAACAATACAAATTCTAGAATTCAAGAAAAATCATCCAATATTAATCCATCTATCAATATTTACTTTCATCCATATATATTATTATTAAAAAATTAGTAAAATTCATCAAAAAAAATGGCAAATCTTTCATTTCTTGGAAATATTTTTGGCAAGTTCATCTATTTTTTTGTCAACTTTTCTAGTTGAAAAGTAGCCAACATTGTTATCAAAATAAGACATTGGCAAAAATTCATCAAGAAAAAATAACTACATAATTATACCTAAGAAACAAGATTAAGTCCCTAATATTTTTAGTTTTTTTGTACTTCTAGTGTATCTTTCTTGGCACCATCAATTGCTGATTATCTCATTTTCCTACATCAAATCAAATCAATGGGAAATTCTAGAGTGAATGGGAATCATGTCCCTAATAGTTTTAGTTAAATGTTATTGTAAAGAAGCTAAATCTCTCTAATAGTTTTTGTATGTCATTGTAAAGAAGACAAATCTCAAACAATCTCCACAATTTAATTTTCAATTAACCTTGAAAAGACAATATTTATCAGTGATGTAGTCAACTAAAAAATGATTTAATTTATATATAAATAGGTGCATTTTTTATTTCTTTCAAAGAGAAAGGGGTGTTTTAAATAAATTTTAAAGTACATTTTTAGACATATAGTTATAAATGACCTTTAAGAAGAGTTTTAGTAAAAATTTACTAAAAATACATGTATTTCTAATAAAATTCTACTAAAAATCTCCTAAAAGGATATTACTTGTAATCTTATATTTAGGACTATACTTAAAAACTCACTTAAAACATCCCTTTCTCTTGAGGTGTTTTGTTTTTTGAAAGTCATGCATTAGACACTTTTAGTCTTTTACATCCTTAACAAGGTAACTTTTTATTTCTTTTATCTTTAATAAAGAGTATTAAAGTATCCATTCTTCCTCCCCTATTTTTTTTTTCATTTTATTATTATAAGGTAGTTTGCTCTAAAAGCAATTGCGTTTTAAAAGCCATCATGACACAAATGTACATTTTTTCTTTCTTTAATGTACCACCACGATTCATTTCAGGAGGTGATCACTTTTAGTGATCACAGTGTTACAACTTCAAAAATTCATAACTAATTCCACAAAGATCCAAAAAATATGAAACGACTTAGGTTAGATGCCAATTCCATTTTTCTTCAAGGAGTTTATTCCCAAAAGGGAAATAGCTCTTTAAATGGTCGCTTTAAGAGCAGACTACCTTAGGCCTACTGTAGTACTGTACCAGAGACTGGTTACTGGAGTTGGTGGTGTCAGACTTACAAACAGAACAGGTGAACATCGTCGATCATGACACGGCGAAACAACTGAAGGTTTTGGGTTACTTTCATTTTTTATCTTGTTTCGTTTCTTTTCGACATTTTTCTTTGGGGCAATCCAGATTGGAGGGCGACTATCTGCATTGAAGTCGTCAGGTATGCATGATTACGTGTTCAATCTTCCATCAGCAAGCTCAAGTTGTCGTAGACTCAGATCGACAGCAATCCCAAACAGATAACTTAAATTATGCAAAATTAGTTCCATTGCACAATGAGAGAGTGCCTTTCCGATCTATCCACTTGGGTCAAGCAAGAATCCTGCTGCCTGCTGCCGAGGAGTTTTTCTGTCTTGAGCATGGTGGCCGTACGTATCCAGGTAGTACACGCATCTGCTGAAACTTAAGTTCAGTGCTTCCAAACAAATTCAATAATGTACGTCTGGCCGCTGAACCATGATGATAAATTAAGTAAGTCAACTACTGTGAAACGCCTGCTCGCACTACTACAGAATGTACAGTTTGCAACAGTTTCTACAATGGTTTTGCAATGCCCACAATTTTGGTTTGAATAGGTTTGCAATGGTTTTTATTAGAGTATTTCACAGTATTTGCAATGCTTTTGGACTTACAACAGTTTTGGAATACAATAGCATGGATTCTTTGTCCAAGACTTTTACAGTTTATTGATTACAAGTTTGCAATGCTTTTGCAATGCATTATTTCTGAATGCATTGCAAAAGCATTGCAAAGTAAGTTCCGTTACACATCAATCCACTGCAGAACCATTGCTAATATGTTGCAACGGAGTTGCAATCACTGCTTTCTGTAGTACTGTCGTCGATACAAAATTGTGTGAATAGAATTGAACATTGTGAGTCCAATTTTCGTGTCCAATGCAAGGTCCAACTACGATAATCTGTGAAGGCCACAAAGAAGCTTGATGTATCGATCTTACCGTGACATGAGCTTCAGATCCAGCTTTGACGGAGGATCCGCAAGACTGAAGCAGCTCCCCTCGTTACCAACAAAACGCAGTCTGTAATCAAGCTTTGGAGTTCTCGCAGTAGTAGATTGGTGCTTTCCAGGTCCAACTTTCACGGAGCTTCGATTCAGATCCAGTTCTCGCAGCTAGCTTGATGGGTGACGAGCAGCATTCGGGGCTTTCCTTCAATCCTAAGTTGGAAGTAGCTAGTCCGACCGTTCTCATACAGCCATTAATCTCTCTGTCTATTATGTTGCAATCTCTGTTTTTTGGCCCAACACAACACGGTTTCTCCGGATCACTCAAAAACTCTTGAGGTTCGATCATCAACTGCCGGAACATAAACGTAACCATCGGCTAAAGTCTTCTCCTCAATTTGACTCAGGATACGAGTAGCACGGCACTGTCTCCCGCACAGTAGACATAATGTGAACTCGTATTTCTTCAAAATCTGGAGCGATACGAGCCAGATCTCGAAGGATTCAGATGCGGTTTCGGAGGGAAGCGGGAGCCTGTCGGAGGGGAGGAGGTCAGACGGGAGCAGGTCGGGGCATGCCTCTTTCAATACCTCAAGCATTCACGTTTGGTGCCCTCTTTTTGCAAAGGTGAGACTGAAACCGAAGTGATTAAGATTGCATGCAACATGCCTTGTTGACACTCCAAAAAAAATTCAAGTGAAGTAGAGCAAAGCGCCATGCCTTGTTGTCATTCCTAAAAATTTTCAAGCTAGTAGTGTAAGAATTCAAATGCTTTCTAGAATAAGTATTGAACGAGTTTTTCAATACGACTTTACAATTAACTCTTCTGAACAAGAATATTGATTATCTATTTTAGATTGAAGCCACCTCCTCATTCTGGATACAAAACAAGGAGCAATGCTATAAGAGACTTTGTCCTTGTAGCAAACTGTAGTACACTGACATAGCTTACATTTTGCGTATCAAGCTCGTCAAACTCCCTGTCATTCAGAGAGAGATTTAAGTTTGGGCTTGCGCTCATCCCTTCCGTCCTGCCAGCATCTTTCTTTACAAAGCAAATCATCAGTCCTCATATTACAAATTATATTCAAAAATTCCAAGTTCTTTGTACTTAAGAATCTCCGTCAGTTACACAGTCATGAATAAAATCATTATAAGAAGCACATCAGTCTAGGATAAGTTAGTATTGTATCCAATGCAGGGGAAGTCAGATCTTGAAGTTTCTTCACCTCGTTCTTAACTCTTTAACTTGTTTTAGAATGTGGTGTATTTTGCAGGATTTTAGTGAGCTGGACTTCATTTTGTTTGGGCTACGCTCAAGATTCCTCTGAAGAATCCAAACAAGTTGAAGATTGACTGTCTAGTAATTTGAACAAAGATCGATTTCAAACGTCTATGGCCACAAATTCCATCTCCTAGTACCAATCATTCTTCATTTCATAGGTCGATGAAGGTGTCTGATGATTTGGTGTTCAATCTTGGCAGAAGCACAATAAGCTTCTGCCAAGGCATGTGCAAATCATCTAAATTTGAGTGACAGTGGCTCTATATTCGGGATGAGCTAGACAATCAGGCTAAATTAGATTGAAATGTAAAATCTGATTCAAACGAAAGCTTGAAAAACAATGGAGTGATTCACAAGCTACTATACTTGCACTGATCATAAATATGAAAAATTATTTTAACCAAGTATATTAGCCAGTGGCAGGAGAGCGTTTTGCATCTTCTGGAAATTTCAGGTTATTGGTGTTAAGGTTTTTTGTGTGCAGGTTAGTTCTTGTAAACGAGGTATTGCTCAGTTACAAACTGGGAATAAGTTATATCAATTGGAAAAGATTAGTCGAGGTTTTGGTAACTATCCCATGGAACCACTGCAGATCGAATCTGGTCAAGTTCTGCACATTGCGACCAAGCTCTCGATCGCTCATCAAGGGCTTTGTAACTTGGAATCGGTTCGCAACAAGCTTGCGTCTACTGCCCATGCCATTGCCGTCTCTTTGTTTCAAAGCCCCTAGCAGTGTAGTAGGGTACTAATTAATGAATTGGATGCACGGGACTTTGCTAAGAGGGAGCAAGGAGATCGACGTGCAGGTGGGTTTTTGAGATGTCTGTGCGGCCTTCGATTCAGGTTTACCCTAAACCCTAAACCATGAAAAACATGAAAAAACATGAAACCATGAGTTTAGAAACAGGGTTAGATGGTGAATTAGATGGTGAATTTGCTTAATTTAACCATTGTATGTAAAATTAGCAAATGGTGTAAGCTAGCATGATTTGGGCTAAACTACTGTCACAGTATATATAGTGGACTTGCTTCACGCTAGATCGTTGTCATTGTCGGAGGCGCTAACTCAGGTACAGAACGTCTGCATGTTTAATTTCGTGTTCTGTGTGCAGCAAAAACTTAGAATTTTACTACTACAACTAAGTTATAACATATTCTAAAGACTGGGAAGTTCAGTCACTTCCAATTAACTTTCCTGTGCTCATGGGTCTTGAATATATATCCTCGAGAGTAAAGCTGTTTTTGCCCTGTTTCAAGCAGGGGTGTTAGACTTCCAGTACCGACTGGGTTTGCTAAGAAAGTCTTGCGTTTGAAAGTTTGGGACCAAAAAAAAAGATCAGGCCACTTAACTTGGAGCGGCTCAGATTTCATTGTACAGCAAATAACAGTCCTACAAGTTCTCTCACTAGATCGGTCGAGGAGTACATTGTGGAATACTGTGAAGAGGTACATCATTCAACATGATTTTTCATTTTCTAAGTTTCTCATATTGCATAACCTCAATGGAACCCAATTTCCAGGTAGAGGTGGTAATTCATTAACCATGTTTTGGACACGCAAAGCATGGTTGTATCTCATAACAAATCCTGTCGTTTTTCTCTGTTATGTTGTATAGTTTTCTAGTTAGTAGACATAGGATTGAATATACAGGATCCAACCACTGCACCGTTACGTACAGTGGTAGTGTGAAAGTAGAGCCTTGTCGTAAGCTTACAACAAAGAATGGCCTTAAGTTTACCACTCTTGTGGCTTGGCAAAAATAATTCTCATAGCAATACTTTTGACTTCAGTTCTTTCATATTAGGCTTAAGCTTACCTAGTCCATTAGACAATCAAAATATTCTACACAGGTGACCGTAACATGGTTGTCATACTGGACAAGTTATTATTCATTTCTTGTCCTGTTAGATGAGTTACTATTTATCAAATGTTCTCAAGTACATTTGATGAATGATAACTCGTCCTATAGGACATAAAATGAATAGTAACTTGTCCAGTATGACAACCATGCTAACGCACTGGTTTTCAAACTGTCTTCAGGAGTGTGATCTCACACTAAGTTTAGGTACTCCAGTAATAACATTGATTTTTATTCGGGAAGGGATACATTCAAATTTATAGATGTGATTTGATGAAAAATGTGTAATGCCCAATTATGTGGGCAAAGTCGTGTAATCACGCTAAAAAACATAATTATGGCAAAAAATCCATTTGGGTAAATGAATGGGACATTTCCCACCAGCAGTTTATGTTGTGTGATCATTAAGTTTGATGTTTTGGTATGACCTAGAAGTTTTTTTTAGAATTGAACAAACAAGCAATACGTCTTAGAGCATTGTCACTCCAACACTCTAATTTTAAAATTTTAAAATTATTATTTTTCTATTCATGTAAATTAGAATGTGTGATTACTAATTATTTGATTGGAAGGATATAAAGGATGTTTTGAAATTATAGACTGAATAATAAATTTGGATTTGAAGATTGGATAACCTAAATAGAACAATGTACAAAACAAGCTAAAAGACTAAGAAAATTATGTTCCATGGTAAATCATGCAAAAAAGTTGGTGTACTTTTTCCTTTATTAAAAAAAATTGGAACTTGAAATCTTATATAATTGGATTACATCCACACAAAGACACCCCCATTTTAGTATGTATAGAAAAATTAATTTATAGAAAAGACAAATGCATGGTACAATCTACCTCTTTAGTGCAAATGATTCTTCAAATATTATTGCGCTATGGGCACATTGTTCACTTTATTAAAACACTAGTTTTTAAACCAATTAAAAAAATGCATAGCATTAGCACATTATAAAAAGATTTAACTACCTATGACTATCAACTGTAAATTAGCCACTGAGTTAAATTTTGGTTTTCTAAAATTAATCTACCTTGAAGATTTTTGAATTTGAAAAAACCCTTTTTGTATTAAATTAATAATATTTGTTCCAAACTTTGATTGTAAGAAATTCCTATTTTAATCTTAGATCTAAAAATTCATTGAGATCATCAAACTTTCTACTTCTTTTCAAACACATTTAGAAAAAAAAATTCCACAAATTTTAAAAAAAAGATGAACAATTGAAATAAACAATGATGACATATTAATTTACTTAATAAACAAAAAGATGTCTAAAAGATCTAATCTTTTTTGAGGTTGTTTATTTTCACAAATTTGAATGTGTAAACTATGTAAGTCAATCCAATTTCCTAAAATCTATACTGTAGATGCCTAAAAACATCTCATTTGCCCGCTTTGAAGTATTTTTGCAAAAGTTATAAGCCTCTGAAGTTTGCAGCCTGTCAACCCTAATCGGTCCGATTCTGTCCATGAACAATGAGATTCCGTCCGATATGACAACCGTGATATTTATATTGTCAACACATTGGCAAACAAATAAAATTTAATAGAAAATCTATTTCTTTTCAATTAACTTAAAGTTTGATAAAATTTTAAAACATTACATATTAAAAAAATGTGATGTAATTTATTAATTGGTAAATGATCAAATTTTCAAAATTCTAAATTCTAAATGTTCAACTATATTATTTATGAACTAAAAATTTAGGAGTTTAGGAATTTTAAAATCCACAAATTCATAGATTTTGAGGCTTGTCTTTTTAAAAAATTTAACATTTAAAATTTCATAATTATAAATTGATCATAGTTGTTTGTTCATTTCAAGATTTTATAGTTTCAAAAAATTAGATGCCATTGATAATAGTATATATGAAGAATATTGAAGCCTTAATATTAATAAAATTATATTAAGCCTTCTATCCATGCAAAACTTATAGAAATCGCTTGTTATTGTGGTCTTTGAGGTTCAAGATAACCTTTCATGCCTTTTTGTACAACTCAACCTCAACTAATTCTTTCTTTTCATCTTTAGGTAGCCAACTTTTGTTGTATCTTGTAGTTGTCTTGATAAAAAAATTTATAGCTCAAGGTCCACCAATAAAACTCATTTTCATAAAATTTGAGTTGCACTTCTACACTAGGACATAAAATGCCTTAAAGAATCTAATATATTTTTGAAAATACAATCACCATTTTTGGGATTTTTTGGTAATAATATCTCAAGACAAATATTCATGAACGTCTTAAAATTTCATTTTTTCTAAAATCAATCTTCAACTTTCATCCATGATTTTTGGAAATTCTCAAAAGTTGCCCATCTAGTGCACTAGAATATACAAAGAGGTTGATTGTATTGTGTATACACCCCAAAAAGAATTATTTGCCACCCAAAAATATTGCTAAAAGCTAGACAAAGACCATAAAAGTATTTATTGAACTGTTAACTAAATTTTTTGGGACACGTGCAACCAATTTGAAAAGCTATGAGAGCCTTTAGAAAGACACTTTATATACATGCCCCCTAATATGACCAAGATAAAGTTGTTTGTCACTCTACCACTTTGAATTGCATACGCCAGCAAAAGCAAGCTTGAAATGCTCACAAACTTAGTGGGTAACCTCATCCACTATGGTTGTATCCCAACTACATCTCCTATCCATATTTGTCTAAAATTTGAACCTACAAGTCTAAAGTAGGGACTCAATTTGAAGAGGGGCCACACTGAGTATGTTTACCTTAATATGAAACAAGCAAATAATTGATTTTAGAGCAACTCATTATATTTATAACATCAATATTAAGTGATGCACTTGAGGTAGAAAATGTTCACTATCCATCTCAAAAATTGAAATTAGAGTAATTTAGTCACCTAAGTACTTGAAACCTCAAATATATTCAATGTCTAGTTTGCTAAGTTCTTGCCACTTAAAAACTCCTATTTTCTACATCTCTAATTACTTGAAGGTTGCAATTTCAAGATTTGAATATAACATAATAACACATATAGTATGTACACACATAATCAATATTGTCCAAAATACAACACCTATGTTTGGACCCAAAAAACTCACAAAAAAAATTAGATGTTTTTTATACAAATATACACAATCAGAACATGAGAATCTATAGATCCCTTGTATTGGCTTGGTGTAGATAGTCCAATTGGTTAGAAATTTTGTGAATCTTCGAGTGATTTTGTGTGTTTTAAAATAGTATTGGTAATATATTTTTCGTATTTTTGTTCCAAGTTGGTGTTTTTGAGTGTATAGTTAACCAATTTGGAGGTCAAGATTAGTGGTCTAGAGATTTCAAGTAGGAAGGCATGCGATTTTGGATGTAGGATGAAAGTGAAGGATTCAATTTTCTTTGTGGTTAATTCCAAGTTGGAATCCAATGACTTGTAGGTAGTTGTGTAAATCCCAATTAGATAGTTTGGGGTAGTTTGTCATCCTCTCCAAATTGGTAACCGTCAGGTTTTGGTTGCCTATTAGGTTGGTTTTCCATTTCATTTTCTTTTACCCACTGTTGAGAGTGCTAATGCGAGTCCCAGCCCCAAGTTGGCTGCATATTTTTAGTTTTTTTATGATGGATGTGTAGGTGAGATGGTGTTATGAAGTTAGTGATGGAAGCTAGTAGGAAGATTGAGTATGCTAAGTGGTTGTGAAATTTGATGATAAATTGAGTAAAAGACTAATTAATGTGGTGATTGAAATATGATTGAAAAATATTTTAAAAACTTAAAAACTTGTAATTGGTGATGTGCTCACCATCTAAATTAATATGATAAAATTTTAGGCCTAACTAGCGGTTGGCGCTTGCTATTCTACGCATTCATCATTAGAATTTTATAAGAATTTTTATGTAGTAGATAGAATGCAGAACAAAAATTTCAATAAATCTTCAAATAAAAATGACTAAAATCTTTGTATGATTTTTTTTATAAGTAATCATATATTGAAATGTACAATAGAAATTTATTGAATGATGAATGATACGTACGCAATGGTAAATATCATAAAAGATACACATACATTAGAATGCATTAGAAATTTCACTCTATTGTTACAAAAAATGTCAATCCAAATTGAAGAATTGAAAAGAAAAACTTATAAATCTCAAAAACTTTGTGAACAACTTAATTGTTGTGGAATCCAAAATTGCTTCAATTGAATAAATTTCTCAAAATCATTTGGTAGTAGCAATAGAAAATTGAAATCATGAAAGCTCAAAGCTCACAAAAGCACAAAATCATAGAAGTGCAAGAAGTATAAAGCCAAGAGAAGTAATGGATTTGCTACCTCTATAATATCATCCTATGGATACTCTATAATATCACCTTAATTGCAACAATTATATTATTTCTATAATATCACCTTTTGTAAAAAGTGATATTATAGAAGTGAATGCAAATTACTACTCTATTTCTATTATATCACATTGTGTGAAAATACGATTTCTATGTATGCATGATTGAAAATATTTTTACAAAATATTTAAAATAATTATTTTAAAGACTTATTGAAATCATTCTCATGCATTCTATTCAAATATATCAAAATTTTACTTATATGTGATACAATGAATGCATAGTGTAGTAAGCACGAGCCCCTAGTATTAATGGTAGCATTTGTGATATTACAGAGGGAGTTATGATTTTAGTAGTATGAAGACTAACAATTGACACTTGCTATGCTATGCATTCACCATTAGAATTTCATTAGAATTTTTATGTATTAGATAGAATGCAGAGCAAGAATTTCAAAAAATCTTCAAATAAAAATTCAATCTAATAAATTTCTCAAATCATTTGGTAGTAGCAATAGAAAATTGAAATCAAGAGCTCAAAGCTCACAAAAGCACAAAATCATAGAAATGCAAAAGAAGTATAAAACCAAGAAAGCAATGGAATTGCTACCTTTATAATATCACCATATCGATCCTCTTTAATATCACCTCAATTGCAACGACTATATTATTTCTATAATATCACCCTTTGTAAAAAGTGATATTACAAAAGTGATTGCAAACTGCTACTCTATTTCTGTAATATCACATTGTATGAAAATACGATTTCTGTGTATGCATGATTGAAAATATTTTTACAAAATATTTAAAATAATTATTTTAAAGACTTATTGAAATCATTATCATGCATTCTATTCAAATATATCAAAATTTTACTAATATGTGATACAATGAATGCGTAGCATAGCAAACACAAGCACCTAGTATTAATGGTAGCATTTGTGATATTACAGAGGGACTTATGATTTTAGTAGTATGATTGGTTGCAATGTGTGTGAGTGAATTCAAGTTGGAATAAGTGTGTATGAGAAGTGCATGTTGAATGGTGAAATTTGGAGTAAAAGTCTAAGTTTGAGTTTGAAGTGTCATTGTAGTGATGATTGTCATTATTTTCCAAATTGGAGTGTTGAGCAATTGAATTGGAAATAGATCCTTAATCAGAATTAGAAGTCAAAGATCATTTCTTTGTTGATATAAAATTCCCATTCACAAGCCTCCCTTGGAACAAACTTATTATACTAATAGGGTAATTTCCAATTCGGTAATTATCCTTTTTCAACACTTGGCATATTATTTTTCATTAGGAGTCTCCATTGTCACTTATCTAGTATGTAAACTAATGAGTAAATTATAGCATCTATATAGCTTGCATTTGAGCAAGAACTTACAACCAAGTTTTCATTTATAAATATTTTTTTTGCTTAAATATGATATAAAATTAGTTGAGGGATATACTTTGATATATTAAATTTTCTCAATAAAATTCCCTAATTGCTACAAAATCTTGAGATGCTATTACTCTTTTGGGATGAATGTACACAATTTTGGATGAATAAATGTATTCATAGTATTTTTATTTCATCCACATTCATTGATATAAATAGACTTTTCACTTGAATAAAGATCATTGTTTGCAAAGCCTAAATAAATTTTTAAAAATCCTAAGACTATTCTTGCATTTAAATTTATAAATAATTGTATTGCATTTTGTATCGTCTATCAAATTATTTTGAATATAGTAGAAAAACCGTGAAAGGATGAAACTACTTTCTACCATTTTTCTCAAAAATACAAGACAACAAATACAAATGAAAAATGGGAGTGTCAGTTGGCTATTAAATTTGGGTAGTCATGAACAATTGATGGTGTTTGAGTGTTTAAGGTCCTTAGATCAAATTTTGTGTCACAATGCATTATTTTTTTTTATAATTTTCTAGAATTTCGGAATCTACAATTTGCCAAAAAAATTTACATAGGTAGTATGTCATATCATTTGTTGAGGAAAGATTGATTAAATTTTGTAAATAATACTTTTTTTAAAGAGTTAAAATAAGCCCATTTGATAAAAGATCACTACTTGTTACATTGCATCAATGCACTCCATTTCAACATCTCAACCATATCATGCTTAAATAATAAAATTCATGGCTATTAAATTTGGGTAGTCATGAACAATTGATGGTGTTTGAGTGTTTAAGGTCCTTAGATCAAATTTTGTGTCACAATGCATTATTTTTTTTATAGTTTTCTAGAATTTCGGAATCTACAATTTGCCAAAAAAATTTACATAGGTAGTATGTTATATCATTTGTTGAGGAAAGATTGATTAAATTTTGTAAATAATACTTTTTTTAAAGAGTTAAAATAAGCCCATTTGATAAAAGATCACTACTTGTTACATTGCATCAATGCACTCCATTTCAACATCTCAACCATATCATGCTTAAATAATAAAATTCATGACCATTTTAAAACTATAAAGATATGTAAGAGGTGCAATAATTATTCAAATTAGAAGTACCATGTGTCATTGGATCCAACTCAATACAGGATAACTTTAGTCACCAATATACATACCTCGATTCGGATAAGGTAGGAGGTCTATAAAGCACTTGGATTCTAAAATGGCATCCTCTCATATAGAAGGACCAATATTTTATATGAGCAATGTATAAATCATGTACATTTCAAGAGGTGGGTGTTCTTTAATAACCATCTTCTAAAAATCATAATTGATTCCATAGAGCTCAAAAAATATGAAACGACTTGGATTGGATACCAATTCCATTTGTCTTTCAAGAAAAATTTATTGAATTTAAAAAAAAAAATCTAACCTCCTCAAATTAATTATCAAGTCTTAAATGCACACTTAAAAGACCTACCTTATCTTCCATGTCAAATACACAAAAAAAACACTTTAGTGCATTGGAAATTGGACTTCTTAGATCTTTTCAATAATTGCCATGACTAAGGTAAGGTAAATCAACCTATAACAAGTAGAATGACTAGTTTGCCTTGTTCACATTATTGAAAAATTTTAAATTTTTTTCATATAAGACATATGTGAAAAACAGAGAAAGCAGTTGAATTTTTTTGGTCAAAATATGAATTTGTCATGAATTTTTTAACTATGTTACTTGATTGTCTCAAAAGAACCTCTAGACTATTTCTAAACCACCCCAAAGCATATCCATGATGGTCATCTTATCACCTAAAGCAATTAGAGTATTTCCTAACTTAGCCACAATATTTTATATCCTGGCTATGACATGAAGGAATAAAAACTTACTTCTTGTGATGAATTCAATAAAAAGGTTGGATGTTCCTATTGCAATCACTCATAACTCCTTTAGCATCATCCATGTCACTGATTGTAGCCACCAATTCAACCTAATCAACTCAAATCTCATTTGTTGCAAAAATTCTTATCACAAATTGACGGTACCGGTCATTTTGAGGTGTTTGTATTGGACAATTTACATATCATGGGTTCATTTACCTTAGTGGCCACGACCAAGGTAGTGGCCATGACCAAAAGTAGTCCCCATGATCAAGGTAGTTGCCAAAATGCTCCCATAGATGCCATTCTTTATGAACAATGAGGTCATCCATCCATTGGACACTTTGGATCCTCAATGTTATCAAAGCTTCTTTTTCTTTCTTTTTTTTCTTTTCTACTAGTTGTCTGTAAGAAATCCAAGAGTATTTCTCACACGAGCAAACTTTCATGCTGACTTTCAGAATGGAAATTAAAGAGGAATTGTAGAATTTGTGGCAGCAGCACATCATTCACAGATGCTGGTAACTTATGCGCAACTTTAATTTGTGTCAGACAATGAATGATGGTGTCAGGATTCGACGACGACAGACGCAGTTGCTGGTAGCTTTTATCCTAACTTACAAACAAACAAAGCAGCTTTCAAGTTTTGCACAACTTTACAAGCAATGAATTCCCCAACATCTGGCTTTTCTTTTGCAGTTGTTCCGAAAAGCAACTAAGGCCCATTGTGGTCAAATGACCCATTGCGGGTCGTCTAAGAAATGGCCCATTGCGGGTTGTCCAAGAAATGACCCATTGTGGTCGTCTAAGAAATGACCCATTGTGTTTTTTTCAGGATGTGGGATGTGTCTTACATGACAGCAATGGAGTGAACACTGACCTCATTAGGAACTTCTGAGTTTTCAGTGTGAAGCCCATTGTAAAAATTGACTTTTTTGGCCTTCTGTAATAGAAAATATTTTGACTGCATTAGGCAGTAAGATGAGCATTACAGATTCAGATTTTGTTGGTCTTAAGGTAGTCTACAGACTCTTTTGGGTTCAATGCTTCAGAAATTCTTAGCAAATTCATACTTTGTCAAAAAAATTTAATTTCAATTGCACTTGCTGTTTTTCACACTTGTACTAATGTGGGGAAAAAATTGAAAAATTTCAGCAACAAGATGATGTCAAACTCCTCATTCTGACCACAATGGGTTGGTTTACCTTAAAGGTTTGTCCACACTTGGTCTTAGCAGGGTTCTTAGGCAAAAATATTACGTGAACAATTTACAGCGCTGTCGCACTGTAAATGCGTACATAGTGTAAAAAAGTGTGGTAATGTTTTATTTCTATTGATTTGGTTTTCACGAATATGAGGAGAATAATGACATCATCTTTAGTGGCTTCAAGGTGACGCCTTCTTACGATGGCTTGAGTCATCTATATAAGAATAGGTTGCCATCTTAGAATTCCATCAAACTTGAAGTAGTTTTCTTCATTATTTGTTATAGATTCAGTATGTCGAATTGGAGGGTTTTTTCTGAGTCCCAAGATGAAATTGGAATTCTAGTTTTTTACCTCTAATAGGTGTACGTTGAGTTTTAGTTCTTCATTCCATATTTGGAGTGAATTTCTATAATAATTTTGTGTTTGTGAAGTAGTTGTAAGGAAATATTCAAATGGTTTGCCTTCTAGGTGAACTTGAAGTAAATTTCCTTCAAAGATAAAGATAAGGAGATAGTAGTGGGCCAAATAAGTGCTCAATTATTGTTAGAGGAGTTTTAAGAGTGAGTTAGAGGCGGACCCCACTTGTTTGTGTGGTTGAGAGTAGATAAGGTAGAGGAAAAGTTGGATAGGATTCATCTTCTCTCCCATTGTGAGTTTAGGGAAAGACCCGAATGTTTGGAGGGCCATTGTGTTGTGTGTTTTTGGAATTTTGAAATGAAAATTGGTGGAGTTATGTATCATGGTGTCTTCTTTCTAAATTGATCTCACTTGCTTGATTTGGAGTTGTGAATCAAAAGTTGTGCTAGTTTGAGTGGAGGGAGGTTTGTTGCCTTCGAAATTAAGAGGCAGAGACTTCGACCGACCATAAAAGACGGACAAGTTCTTGGTTTGCATTGATATTTGGAGGAAGTGTAGGAAATTAAGTTAGCTTTCTAGGAAGATCTCACTCATTCTATTTGGAGCTTGTATGAGTGAGTTACGAGTGTAGAAGTGAAGGAGTGTCTGCTGCCTATCATTTCTAGAGGCCGAAACTTTGAGTGGCCATGAAAGGTGGACAGAGTGTTAATTTGATTTGAGTTTTGGAGAGGATGTGTAAAGTTTTGTTAGCTTTCTAAGAAGCTATCATTCGAAGTAATTGGAGCATTTATGAGTAAGTTGTGAGTGTAGGAGTGAAGGAAGGTCTGTTGCCCTCACTTGTAGAGGCCGAAACTTTGGATGACCATAGTTTTGGGTCAGAGTATTGGAATGAGTTGAGATTTGGAGGAAATGGAGAGAATTGTGTTAGCTTTCCAGAGAGTTATCATGCAACCCATTTGAAGTTGTGAAGCAACGGTGGTGATCATTCAAAGTTTAGCTTTGAAGATGGAGTTGGGGTAGAGATTTGAAGTTGGAGTTTGAGTGAAAATTTGAAGTTGAAGTTGAGGTGGAGCTTTGAGTGATGATTTGAAGTTGAAATTTGAAGACACAAAAATTGAAGACTCGTGTGTTGTGGCTTGTGGCTTGTTATTCCTAGCCGGATTTGGGGGCTCGTTGTCTTTCTATGGTTATTCCCAGCCGGTTTTGGAGGCTAGTTGCAATTTTCAATTTCAGCATTGTGAAACTGTTGCGAGCCGTGGTTATCCAGTAAGCACTCCATTTTGTGTTTGTGGAGACTATTTGGGATTTAATCACCCACTTGGTTGCTCTTTTATGTTGTTCCCATTGGTGAAAGGCGCTTCCTGGTCACCGTGGGTTTGAAAGTTTAGGGTCCCATCATCCGGACGGTCACTCGTGTTGGCTGTCCCGTTTTACCCGTCCGAGGCCGTGGGATCTTATCACCTTACCCTTACCCTTACCCTTATAGAGCCACCACAAGATAGGCCAACGGGGAGGAGTTTGAAGATTGAAGATTGAAGATTGAAGATTGATGATTCGACGACCGTATACGAGATTTGAAGACCAAGATTAGAGATTCACGAGAGACAACAAATTTTGTTGTTGTACAATATCATTTTGTATTTGACTGGTGAATTTGTGGGTGACAAGTTCACTCACCTTCATCATTCTAGTTAGAAGACTGGGTTTGCAAGTGACAAGTCCACTTGCCTTTATTCTCCTATCATATTTTTATTCCTTAGCCATTTCTAGTTGCAGCCAGAATCTTCGTGATTTCCCAAGGCAAACCGCTCTCAACACGACAGCGCATTCGCACCTACGTTGCTTGGTATTCACCAAACGTGGCATGTGATGTGGCATCGAGGTAAGAGCAGTACGAAGACTATTGTGAACTGCCAAAATCACTTGTAATTAAAGCTTTTGAATCTCCTAAAAATGTGGATTTCAGAAATTGCACACTCGTCTTAGTTAAAGGGACCTCAGATGGGCGATTAGGAAAGATTGGTGGCTTTCATCCAAAGAGCACCACAGCTTGAATTGAAGAGACATACCCAAATATTGAACTTAGGGATGAATATAAGCTTTTTATATACATATGGGGTGGTAGTAAGTAAAACAAACCATGTGGGATATTTGAATGAGAATCAGGAGAAACTGCTTATAGTTAAGTAAAAAATAAAAGCACTAATTATGTTTGAAGTAGAATTTCAGACCTCATTTAGGCATAGTAGAATAATTTTTTTCAAAAAAAACTAAACTAATAGAAGTTGATAAATCAAGTTAACTTCCATCTCCAAAAATTAGTTTGTAATTTTGATCCTCTAATCAAATGTTAAGCACAAAAATAAGAGAGGATGTTTGAAAATGTCCAAGAAAATGTCCCTTTCAACCCTGCTCAAAATTTTTATCATAACTTTTGATTGGAGACTCAAAATTACAAACTAATTTTTGGAAATGGAATTTAACTTGATTTATCAACTTCCATTAGTTCAAGTTTTTTTGAAAAAATTAATAATACTATGCCTAAAAGAGGTCTGAAATTCTACTTCAAACATAATTCCTACATTTTGATAATGAGCGATAAAGCTCTCATTTTCAAATTATCCCATAATCTTTGAAGTTTCATGATGGTCAATTGATTTCAATATAAAAATGGCATTCCGTCTCCACAATCTGACAAATGTTTCTGAAGCAATCCCTTCAATTTGCCATTAATTTTTTTGTGGAAGATGCTCAAAGGACATTGATATTAAAGTATTCTTCATTTTCCAAAGATAGATGGAAGAGGACTTTGGAGAGGAGAAGGTGATTTCTGTGAAGGTTGTTGAATGTTATGGTTTCATATCTGAATGCTGGATAAATTCTTTAGAATCAATTTTCACCGAACCAATGCAATAAATGCGTCTCCATAAAATATAGGCATGTTGGTCTTTGTGTAGAGTATTATCTTTTAAGAACCAATGTTACCAAACGCCAAGTGGGGACATACCTTAAGATAAGGTTGAGGCACGAATTGTCAACCACATCCAGTACCCAAGCGGTAACGGTGCAGTGTTTCCAACCAAGGCTGGAACAAATTTCCAAATGAAGCTTGGAATGTGTGTTCTGATGAAGGTACCCATAACTGATCAAATAAGCAATTCTGGACATGGTCTGGAGTGTTGCAAGGGAAATCAAATATTTCCAGAGGTACATTGATAGAAATGGACGGGATTGCAATTTTTTGGGTAATTTTATCAATTAAATTGAAATTACTATGAATTTTGGGAGGCAAAAAGCGTTGTCAACCTATAGACAATCACTAGACGCTTCTAATTCCAATCATAGCCAAACTACTTTCCTTGCTCACTACTTCCTACTTTTTTGCTCACCAATTTGGGACATGTCTTATGCCCTTGTTAGTTAAAACGCATTCCAAGGTTTGCTTGGATATTGAACCCAGCCTTGGTGGGAAATAGAACACCCTATAGGTTGTATATAGGTACTTGATTGGAAATGAGTACCTCTACTATACTAGTCTTTTACAAGGTTGGGACTAATAAGATTATGACACATGTCCTAAAGTAGTGAGCAAGATAGTAGGAAATAGTGAGCGGGAAAGTAGTTCTTAAATGATCGGACTTGGAGGACTCTAAACATTGGCTACCAGTGAGGTGCACTTTTTAGCCCCCAAAATTCACAATAATTTCAATTCTAGGAATAAAATTCTGAAAAATTTACTATCCCCCTACTTCCTATCTTCTTACATGGGAAAAATTTCCATAGCCTCATATCGTACACAATTCGCTCCAAAATTGCTCAAATAATCAGCTACTGGTGCCTCAACCTTTGTATGCTTTAAAAGCGACCATTTTAGGATTGGTCCACCTTTTTCATAGGTTTTCGTGGACAAAAATATTTTTAGATCATTTTTCAAAGAAAGAACAATAGATGTGGGACTTAACACAAGTGTTTTTGTATTTTTTCAAGCATTTTTGAATTACTTATAAATTTTCAAAGATTTGGAGCATAGGCACCTATTTGTGACCATAGGTCTTCCCAAATCCATCCACTTGCAATTTGTAAAGAGATGTGAAGAAATCAAAGACAACAACTAGCTCTTACAATTAAAATACAACTTTTCTTCAATTCATTCAATGGCTAAAGTGGTCCATTTAAAGATCACGTCATTTCTATTTTTTAGCTACTAATAGAGATGATTTGAAGGAGAGGGGCAGTTATAAAGTAGATTACCTTAACCTTTATAGGACCAAACTGCGTTTCTTGGCAACATAGCGATTTTGGACAGTTTACTATGAATGGAACTTTTTTGTCTTTGAAACTTTCATATAACATGTGCATGAACAGTAGAAAAGTTATTGCATGATATATAATATTTAGCGTTTGGCAAGTAGCATGGGTAGCAAAAAAAATCTTTAAAAATCACTTTTAAAAAATAAAAATTTGAAATTGGTTCTCTCTCTATATGGAAAGCTTTGAATCATGTCAATTTGATTAATGAAATGAAAGTTATGAGGAGTTCTAGTTGTGGATAGTTTATGGGTAGTTATTAAATCTCTACTCTAAAATAAACTTTGAAGTCTTTTATTTTACTCAATTTTCAATTTTCTGGAATTTTATTTTTAAAAACATTAGGTGTAGATTGTTTATCATAACATTACAACCATTGGAATTGACATTTTTCAATTCCATAAAGAGATTGTTAACAATTTAGTATTTTGAATCATTCTCTACATCTTTCAACTTACTATTTTGTTCTTATATGTTGTACAATTCCAAATGATGGGAAAAATTTCAAGCATGTAGTCAACTTGCCTTAAATAATGAATTCAAAGAGTAGCCACCATTTTGAACATTTTTTCATACAAGTGTGACCTTGTGAAGTGTAGCTACCCAATTTTTTGTATGGCCCAAAACAAGATTTTTGTCACTTCAATCACTAATATCTTGCAATCTATAGAGTGGAAATTTCTGAAATTTTTTCTACATCTTCTCAAACCAACTTACTACAAGATCCTATAATTCCATGTGTCCAAAAGTGTTTGTTTTTTCTAAAATTTTCTACATGTATTAGAAATGGCAGTTTGAGAGTGTTTTTGGTGAAAACATAATCAAAAACCTTTAGGGATTAAGGTAGAACCACCCATTCCTGGCCATACTCAACAAGTAGGGTGCAACTCACTATAAGAAAACTGCGTTTTTGACGATGTTTTGACAAAAACACGTGACGTCCAGAAAAACGTCACATGTTTTCAAAAACATCCGACGTTTGCCAAAAAACAAGTGCTGGGTAATGAGATTTCAATTGATATCAACGACAACAAGGCAACAAAATTCAGAGAATAAATGAATGTCACTTGCAACGTCACATGTCTTCCATGACGTCAAACACAACAGAATATGTTTTTTTTGACATCACGAAAAACATGAGAAATCCACGTCAGCAAGTAAACTTATTTTGATTATGGCTAAATTAGTAAAAATTGTTTTGAAATGTTGACCACATATAAAAATTTAAGGATAGGGCAGCCACGTGGCATACCTTGCAAAAAAAAGGACATGGATGGATGTGCACCATGGATGAGAAGAGCTGGTTTTTATACTAGTGGGGTGATAGGAAGAGAAACAATCCATATGGGATAAGTACAACAAAACTTGTGTTCAATATAAAATGTGTAAAAAAACAAGACTCGTTGATTCTGATGTCTAAATCAACATGTCACATGTCTGAAACAACATCTACATGTCTAAAACAACGTCAAAATGGACAATGTTCAAATTCCCATTTTCCATTTATCCCATATCTTTTGTCTCATCATGGAAAGAGAATGAATATAAATAGGACCCCTTTACCTTCATTTTTAATAAATTTTAATGACTTATTTCCTTCATTTTGCCATCAAAAATCCTTTTGATCGTACATGGTAAGTTTTCTTTACATTTTTTTGAATTAAAATTTTTTATATGTTTATTTTATTTTATTTTTTCAATAGTTTTTTTTGTACTGACCTTGTTTAGGGGTTTTTGTACTGACCTTTGCATGACATAAAGGTTGTTCACAATGATGTCAAAATGGACACGTCTACGTTTTATGAGATGTCATGAACAACATGACTTTAGAATTTCAACTCACCCAATATTGCTGACATGGCATGTCCACGTCAAAAAATTCCACGTCAGATTTGAAAGGGGTCCACGTCACTGCCCCGGGCAGGAAGGGGTTGGGGGAAAAAAAGTACACGTGGCAAAAACTACCCAAACAAAAGTTGAGTTGGCATTTTGGACCCCTCCACATGTCACACTTAGAGAAGTTTGGAGGCCTTGAATTTTTTTGACATCACAAAAAATCGTCATGTTATTGGTGACGTTCACAAAAATTTTAACATGTTTTGGACGTTTCTTTTTTGACGGATTTCGGAGGACATCAACGTCGATGTCAAACCCATTTTTAAAAACACAGATGCTTGTTTTTTGTGACATCCAAAAAAACTACGTTTTCTTATAGTGACTATTTCCAACCAAGGCTCAAATAGATTTACAACCGAATCTTGAAATGTGTTTTTTCCTCATTTTTGAGGTTGGGACTAATAAGGCCATGACACATGTTCCAAATTACCATAAAGTATGTGGAAAGTACTGATTGAGAAAATTATAGTCTCTTGACTTATTGGAATTAGAATACTCTAGACTTTGGCTATAGATTTAGAACACTTTTTGGCTCCTAAAATTTGTAGTTATTTCAATTTAGAAATATAATTACGAAAAATGATGAGTCCCAATATTTCTTATCAAGAAAAATTTAGATTGCCTCACATTGCTCTTCATTTCTTAACCCTTAAATGTTGACGAGGACGTTTGGTATCCGATGGATGACAAAGAATCCTTCTAGTAGGACAAAAGTGCAACTATTCATCCTCAAAGTTTTGTTGTGGAAAGGAAAGAAATATTTTAGACTAGTTTGACTTCAAGTCAAAAAATCTAAACCCTACAGGGGCTGTGAATTTCCATAGCAATAGTGCAATTATAGTAATTAATTATTTAGAAAAATTGAAATATGATGGGGCACCAATAGTGCCATGTCAGATTGGTGATTTCAAAAAAAAAAAAATAATTAATTTTTTTAAAATATAATATTATTTTAATTACTTTATTTTAATTTTTTCCTATACTTGCACCATGGCCAAAAATCCAACAAAAGCTCTGCAATGTTCACATTTTTTTCTAATGCCATTAAGTGCTTTTGGAATTTTGTAAGCAAATGATTCACACGATAACCAAAAGGACAATGCGGATATGGGTAGTTGTACCTGAAGAGCCAGCCAGAAAAAAAAGTGCCAACTGAATTGATAAGCTGGTTGAAATTATTGGCAAGTGGGCCATTTGGATTTTTTTCAAACTTAATTTAATAATGTATTGTTGACACTAGGTGATCCTACTGAAAAGGCAGACATAACTTTATCCAACTGGGTTCAAAGGCCAGAGGGGAATCCAAGAGAGGCAGATTATTGTAATATGCTCTAAAAGTGACCATATAATAAGGGCTGGTCCGCCTTTTTCATAGGTTGTCGTGGATTAAAATATTTTTAGATCATTTTTCAGAGAAAGAAAAATGTATGTGGAACTTAATACAAGTGGTTTTGTATTTTTCCAAGCATTTTTGAATTCTTATACATTTTCAAAGATTTGGGACATAGGCACCTATTTGTAACCATAGGTCTTCCAAAATTCGTCCACTTGCAACAATCAAAAACAATGATTGGCTCTTGCAATAGAAAAAGCAATTTTTTCTTGATTCAATCAGTGGCTAAAGTGGTCCATTTAAAGAACACCTTTTCTCCATTTTCTAACTAATAATAGGGGCGATTTGAAGGAGAGGGGTGCTTTTAGAGCATATTGCCTTAGAGCATCTTCAATTTAGGCCTGATGAAAGAGCATTGCCACTCCACATTGCGAGCATATTCCTATAGAAGCTTTATATAACGAGGTAGATCCCGACTGCGGCAATCCAACCCTTCTAGGTTATCTTGAACTCTAAAGCACTTGACGTCCTACATGTTGACACTGTTCATGATGCTAGTGTCAGAGACAAAGATGGACTATTGTTTAGAGGAGCTCTACGTTTGGTGGTTGTAGTTATGATTCCCTTTGACCAAAGTTGTTGTTTTGTTTGTTGCGCTCTACATAAAACCAAAATCTATCATGTGAGAGCCAAAATTTAATGTGCCCTTGAGTGTGTCCTTCGAAATGATGAGCTTGATAGAGCACATATTGGGGCATATTTTTTTGTTTGACACAAACTATTCTTAGTGTTGTTGTGTCAATCTATTGCTTACATTGAGGATGCTCTTATGAAGTTGTCAAATGTGTGAAGAATCCAACAAACACGGCAAATAGGAAGAAGAGGAAGAAACTGGCATTGATAAGTTGATGCAATGAAGATTGAAGTAAGTAGAGAGAATAACTTGAATCAAACCAACAAGTTAAACTAGATTTTTACTTGGTTTTTGACCAAAGGAAAGGAGGCTATGCATCGACAAAAGCTATAATTAAATGAGGAAGTTGGAGCAATTAGTCACTATGGTAATCTTGCTTGCAAAAAGTCTTGTAGAGTATGGAGGAGCTTGTTTGTGTTGAAATATGAATGAATTTAAATTACCTTTTGCTTTCTAGTGTATCGTTAGGACTAAGGATGCTCTTACATACTATATACACATGGAGAAATACTCCACTCACATGGTATGAACCTTGTGTTTTTGTATAGGGGGCTTTTCTCAGTTTCCTTTTTGTTTCACTCTAGTGGAGATTTCAAGGTATGAACTTTACAAGTGTTTTTTTGCACTCCCAAAAATAAATGAAATAAAAAACCTAGTTGCAATTCAAAAATATTGTGACCCAAATCAAATTGAAGCAAGTTCAAATTCCTAGGAATAAAAACGGTCAATAGTGTTTTTTAGCAAAAAAACAATATGCTATTGTGGATTATATGTGAATAATCATCACAATTCATCTACATTATACATACAACACCTACATTTTATTGGTGTAAATGCTTCATTACTCCAACAAGGATCAATAGACCATAATTGACTATGTCTAATTAGCTTCAAATTTAGATTCCCCTACCTAGCTACCAAGGACTTTTAGGAATTACCTCATAAAGGACCTCAAACAAGGATTGAAAGTGACTAATGAATGACTTCCAAAGATATTGTCAAAATCCAAAGTACAAGTAATCATCCAAAAATCTAAGGTTTTTGACTAAACTGATGTGTCCTAACAATGCATGTGACGTCTCATTTCCCCAAACCATATAAATTTAAATTAGTGCAAGTTGAATTGTTGAAACATGCCTTGTCACAAGATTCTAGCCTAAAGTAAACAAGCCTATTACGACTATGATTTGCAATTTGAATATCTTGGGGCCAACTCCAAAAGAGGCACATATTTTCAAAAGTGGGCACTTGTTTCATGAATCAAATCCAGGTGATTAAGTTATAATTTTTCAAATAAAATTATAATTTTTGTGAATTTTTGAAGTGGTCTGCCTTGAAATTACAAAACCACCCATAGAGTGAAGTCATATACATCCCATAAATAAACCATAACCACCTCGAGTACTCACCAATAAAGGATTTGACATGTTCCCCCTTTGTTGGCATTAATTTATTGATATTGTCAAAAAAATGAACTTGATTTGCATGTTTATTACAAACAAAATTGGGGCTGAAAGTGGGGGACAACATTTGGGCAGTGAAGGGAATTGGGTTGGTCTACCTTTTCTAACTTAATCCCTCTATAACTAAGGTAGTTAAGCCTATTACCATTTTGATTTGCAATCTGATGGGGGAAAGTCCAAGAGTGGTACATATTTTTCATAGGTGTGTACTTATTTCACAAATCAAAACCAAGTGAAATTATAATTTTTTGATTAAATTTGTAATTTTTGTGAATTTTTGAAGCGCTCTTCTCTAAAACTACAAAACCACCTATAGAATGGAGTCATAAACATCCCATAAACAACCTATAATCGACTTTCTATGTATTTATAGGCACTTAAGTACTCACCAACTTTCACAGAATTCGCTCCATTGCTAATTTAAAATTTTCAATAGCAAAATGTACATTGGAGAAAATCCTTGAAAAATTAGATTTTAGCCAAGATTGCAACAAACAATAGAATTTGATGGCCAATTTGCAACTTCCTCCACATCGGAATTAGCATCTATTTTTTTAGTTTTGTGTTATAGAACTCCCAACAATCCTTTACAACTTGCAAAATCCATAATTTTTCTTTTCTTTTAATACTACTCATTATCAAGGTAGCCCCAATTGATGCATATTTGTCTTAAAGGTAGCATATTGCACTAAATTCCATAAACTAGTTCTAGAATCACTAGTATTCAACAATCAAGGATTGACGTGTTACTCCTCATTGGCATTAATGCACTGATTTTTGTCATAAAATGAATAGGTTTGGATAGTTTTTGTGGTGGAAAATAAGGATGACAGAAGTAGATACTTGGCAGAGATGGGTTACTCTAAGTTCGCCCATGCAAACCTTGAGTTCCCTGTTCCAAACTAAAAACGCTGACACCGAAGCTTCCGCTCTGACTCTCAGATCTTTGAAAATAGAATCCATGACCGATGGAAAAAACAGGACACAACCGAAACTCTGCACTCTGCACGGAAGTCAGCCGTCCATGAAAGTTAACCTTGAAATTTCTCATCCCTCCCCGGCCGGCCACCTTTTCCCATCCCTCCCCGGCCGGCGAGCTTCTCCACCCCAAAACCCACCCAACCATCCAACGTTTGCGAGATATCTGTGCGATATCCAGGGCATTCATACCCAGCGTTTTTTGGGGTAAGGTACCGTAACTGTCAAGTGGTGTTACGCTGCTTAAAGTGGGAGAGACTCTGCCTATATTGGCCCAAACCTGTCATGTCAGACAGAGCGATAGATCGCTCATGACGTAACAGAAACGCGCCGATTCATATACTACTTGAATTTACAGTCCAGTGGCGTACTGTACTTCAATTCGCAAGCAGGTAGTTAAAAGTACTTAGATCATAACTTATATATCCCTGCAGCAGGCTCCCGGGCACTTGAGAAACTTCAGAGATCGAGTGTGTTTCATTTTGACTGTAACTAACGTCAGTTCACTCGATTCCAAGCTAGCATCATGTCCACTTCAGAGGTTGTTGCACAAAGTCTGAATGGACTGCAGATAAACCAGGACGCGACGGAGGATCCTTACAGGACCCATCTCTCCGGGGACGGGGAGCTTCACACGGTCTGGCGCCATGGAAGCGCTCCGACGTACGAGATGGTTAATGCTTTGTTTGAGAAGGGGCGCACTCAGGTAATTAAGTAAAGTCACTTTGTTTTGTTGTGATTGGGTCTTGTTTGGATATGTGAATGGAGAGCGAGCTTGGTTAATTTATAATTGTGGAGATTTGTGCTCGTTAAGGTGTGAAGGATCGTGATGCACTTGCATCGTTGACCTTGTTTTGATATATATGCACATCTGGAGCTTGGTTGTGAAGTTTTGTTGAGAATGATGCGAAGGATGGACTTGGTTTGGTCTTGTTTTGTGCAAATGTAGAGCTTGGTTGTGGGATTAGTGTGGAATTGTGCTGTGAAGGATGGACTTCCCTTGGTCTTCTTTTGATATGCAAATCGAGAGCTTGGTCGTGGAGTTTTGTGCGGTTATGGGTGCGAAGGGTGGACTTGACTTGGTCTTGGTTAATGCTAATCTAGAGCCTGGTTGTGGAGAAATCAGCTAGCACATGTGGGTTGCACTGTGAAGGAGCCGGACATGTGGCTTGGTCTTGTTTACAGATTTATGCAAATCTAGTAAGAGTTTGGTTGTGGAAAAGATATGGGGATGCCGTGGTGGTCTGTTTTATGCAAATCGAGAGCCTGGTTGTGAAGTTTCGATTGTATTTCACTGTGAAGGATGCACTTGCCTTGGTCTTGTTGACTATTTCATGCAAATCTAGAGTCTGATGGAGGAAAATAGTGCGATTTGCGTCGTGAAGCCGCACTTTTTTTTCAGGGGTGGGGGTGGGGGTGGGGGGTCCCAATCCTAGCTCAACGAGAATGCTGCAACCTCACACCCACCTCCAGTTTCCTTAGCTGCAGCACACGCTCATTCGCTTCATTTCAACAAACACAACCCATAGATAGACCTACACTTGTGTATCTACACTAGTTTCGCTATTTTCATTCACTAGATTCATTGAGTACCGTCAGCGGTGAGCTAGCTCCAGCTTGAAGTGGTCACGTGCAACACACAACCTAGATCATTAAAATTACGTACACAATCACGAACAATCAATCCGTCAAATTTATATCTAACTCACGTAAGCGACCTTTGCATGCAGGTATGGCCAAAAGGATCTCTCGAAGAAGTGGTGCAAAATCTCGTGAAAACATGGGAAATGGAGCTTTCACACAAAACCAGAGTATCCGACTTCAAGAGCATCGACCACGAGAAGTTCTGCATCTCAGTCAACGGTAAGCTAAAGCTTCCTTCCGACCCTCGATTCCATTACCAAAATTTCCATTGAAAACCGCTCAAGGTTTTGCGCAATTGTCAACGGTAAGAGCGAGAGCTTCCACAACTCTGGATTCCATTGTCAAATTTACATTGAAAGTCGCACAAGCTTTTACACAATTGCGAGCTCATCCACAACCCTCGCCTCTCATTTTCATTGTATCCCGATTTCCATAGAGAACATGGCAAGGCTTTGCACTGCAATTGCAACACTCCAATGTTATGAACACTGGATCTCATGTTGTGTGAATGCTGGATCGATGATGTTTAAGGTGGCCCGAAGCTTTCCGCCGCGGAGACGCTGGAAGTGGGCAGCTACAACGCTTTGATGGCCACGAGCAGCTTCCAAGGAGATGAGGCCAAGTACCAATCGAAGAAAGAGACGTTCGAGTCTTCGCATGAGATTTTCAGGAGTGTGTTCCCTGGAGGTTTTGCTTGGGAGGTGCAGGCCGTGTACTCGCCTCCGCCGGTGGTGGTGATGAAGTATCGGCATTGGGGGGTGATGGAAGGCGGGTTCAAAGGACATGCGGCTACTGGGGAGGTGGTGGAGTCTATTGGGATTGTGGTTGCTAAGGTATATTGTTTCTTGCGAAAAACCCAAATTCATTTGCCAATTTCATGGACGTGAATGTTAAGGAACTCTTTTGCTTCCTATTTTATGTAAGTTTTCGCAAAGTTCTGCGAAGCTCAATAGTGACGGAGGGTCAGAGTGTGCTCATTCCTTCACCGATTTTGATTCCGTTTGTAACATTCAGGCATTTGGCTCCCCGTTGCTGAATGAAACCCATTTCGCCCTCTAATGCCGTAGGATTTTTCGCGAGACTCTGAATCTGACTGAATTCTGACAATAGGATTGATCTGTGATGCCATCACATGATCTGTCATCCGTGCAGGTCGACGAGAACTTGAAAATCTTGGAGCTGGAAGTGTACTACGACACGGCAGCGTTTCTCGGAGGCTTGACAAAAGGACCGAAATCGGACAGTTACAGAGCGTACCTGAAAGGAATGGAAGGTTGTCCATACTCAAGCATCGGCCGTCCTCAGTGATGATAGTACACCAAAGTACGATAGGAGCGACGTACTTTCTGAAATACGGAATAGTATATACGGTTGGCATACCTGAATTGTGAGAGTTGTTTTGGTTTTGAGGTTACATTGGGAAAAAAATAATGGCTCAACCAGTACTGCTGTAGTATACATTTAATCCATAAACAACATGGAGGACATATTTTGGCCAAAGAATGACAAAGAATCTCTCCATGTAGGACAAAAGTGCAACTATTCATCCTCCAAATAGTAGCGAGAGTTGTTTTAGTTTTGAGGTTACATTGGAAAAATAATAATGGCTCAAATAGTACTGCTGTAGTATACATTTAATCCATAAACAACATAGAGGACATTTTCTGGCTGAGGAATGACAAAGAATCTCTCCATGTAGGACAAAAGTGCAACTATTCATCCTCCAAATAGTAGTGAGAGTTGTTTTGGTTTTGAGGTTACATTGGAAAAAAAATAATGACTCAAACAGTACTGCTGTAATATATATTTAATCCATAAACAACACAGGCCAAAGAATGACAAAGAATCTCTCCATGTAGGACAAAAGTGCAACTATTCATCCTCCAAACAATAGTGTCAATGTGTTCATAGTCCAACTCTAAATTAACCCCTAAATACCCGAGGCACCAAATTTTGGTGCCCACAATCCTTTGAAGTTAAATAAAACCTAACCAAGTTGCTATTTTTAATAGTTTATATATTTTTTTTAAATCTTTTTCAAGTCTAGTTTTAGCATCAAAAATCTGATTTTGAAAATGATCGACTATGATTTTTCTATTCAAAATTTTGTGCAAAAGTGTTTATTGCAATCTTGACTTTCTGTAGTGTTGAGGTCTCTTGGAAATGAGCCTCAAATATATTAGATTTAGGAGGAAAATCACATTACAAATTCATTTAAAAGAATTTAAGAAGCCATAAATTGATTGGGGTTATGCATGATAGTCCCTTTATCCTCATATTTTTTTGGTGACCAACTTTTTAGATTTGACATGTGGAAAGAGGATTGAAAGACTTCACGTGAAAGACTTTGAATCATTTTTGCAGTTTAACACCCTAACAATCAAACATTATAATCTTTCAATCTATAAGAGATATTGTTGTGTTTTCTTTTCCTATGTGATCTCTAATATGTCTAGATTGAATTTGTATGGTTACAATTTAAAAAAATTGATATAACTTATCAAAATGTTGGCTTTTTGTTCAATTTAGAGCAAATTCTAGAAGCCCAAAAGAGGCCTTGGGCATTTAGGGGTTAATACTGTTGTAATACAAATGAAACCTGAAATAAAGACATTATTGCATGCAATACCGATGTGATACCAAATTAATATTTTGTAGGACTTTGTTATTTAGTATTGTTGTATTGCTTGCATCGTATTGTTTCAAAATTAAAAATTGTTTGCTAGTCAATATTAAAAAAATATGTCAAATGAACTTTTCCATTATTATTATTGTGCATATTTATTGTATAGCAACAACCCTCTTTCAATACTTAAAAAATGAATGCTTTTATGATTAATTTGTTCACTATATATATTGTTGCAATATTGCAATTTCAAAGTTGTTTTTTACAACAATATTGTAATTATATTGCATTTGTGTGCGTTTCACATTACAAAACTGTCGAAATGATTATTTGGTTCAATCAATCAATCAATATATTTTAGTACAAGATTCAAAAAAGTACAATTTCACATTCATATAAGTAACCTTCATGAATCTACATTAGCAAATATAAATGCAAACATTAATTTGCATTATACTTCAGTTTCTACAAACACTATGATCCAATCAAACTACTATATTCCACTACCTATGATTGCTCCAAAACAGTACTTCATATCAACTTAGGAGATAAATACATAATTAAGGGGAAACAATTGTTGTAATGAAGCAACTCCCTGAAAATCCTATAACTTTGAAATTGTTGTCTTCAAACATAGCTTTCTTGCATTACCTTGTCATTTTCTTGCATCATCAATTAAAAATTTGAATTAGTCATCAAATTAAAAATAATTATCATAAAAATATATTATTGCAATGCTAATGAAGTGATGGAAGACAAAAACATATTTAGGAATTAAAACATGGTAATAAATTTTAGAAATTCAAAGTCATCTATATTTGCAAGGTTTCTATAGTAAGCATGTGGATTGAAGCAATAGAAAGAACCCAAGTTTGAATTTTAAAATCATGTATTATAGTATTGATTTAATTTTAATTTTTTCTTATCAATAAATACAATATTAGTCAATACTCATAGGAGTTAGGAACAAACATGTAGTGAGTCAATTCAAATCCAAGTTAAAAAAACAAAAGGTTGCAACTCATTAATGACCAAATAGAGAAATTCCAAACCTGTAAATACTTTACAAGGCATCATCCTTGTCTTGCCATAGGTGCTTTGTGAGTTGTGCCTTACATTTTCTAAACTCTAGACACTAATATTATTGTAGATTAGTCTATCACAAGACCCAAGTCCTATCAAAATTCTCCAAATCAAAATTCTTCAATGACAAATCATTCCAAAGTGTAAAAGCAAAAATATTTGATTTTAACATTCAAGGGATTCAAATTCCATTGAAATCCAAAGACTCTTTCCCATTCTCTTCAATTGTTAACAAAATCTTCAAATCATTCAAACTTCAATGTTAAGAAAGCTTAGTACCCCCCTAATAAGTATTATTTTGACTTCCTAGCCCTAGAAATGTACCAACTAAACCAAGTCACATTACCTTTGTAAAGAGCTACTTATATGCCTTCCATTACATAATACTCATCCCACTCTTTGTTTGACTTGCTGAACATTGTAATGAATATAGATCCATAGCCATCCACTAGTAGAAAACGTAGGAATTTCAACAGAATTCTGTTGTTTTGGTCATGTTGTTTTGGTCACTGAACAACATATTTCTGTTGAAATTAACAGATTAATTTCAACAGAAATCTGTTGCTTAGTGACCAAAACAACATGACCAAAACAACAGAATTCTGTTGAAATTCCTGCGTTTTCTACTAGTGATTGTACTTTGCCATGTAATATTCTAGCGCATGACCTAATGGATTCAAATGGATCTCAACTTTAAACCTCAACAACATTTGTTCAAATTCTATCATAGATTGAACACTCTTAGAAACAAATGAGGATATTTAGATTTTAATATACTACTATACTAAAATAAGTCAGGACGTTTAAAATTATGAATGACTTTAGGTAGATTGTATTGTACTTGGAGAAAAAGTTGAATAGTAACTTGTTCTTCTAGACCACTTACTGGCCAACTCCTTGCCAACTACATATGAAATTGAAGATGTGCTTTAGGATCAGCCAAGAATTTGAAATTGAGATCCAAGTGCACAATCCATGAATTAACAATACATGTATCAAGTAGAAAATGGAAGAAACAATGCCACCACTTGTAGCTTTGTATCAATGTTGAATAATTCCCTCATAGTTGACCTGTACTATCTACTCTATGCATATTTATCTTGCTACGCTAAATTAGTCTAGTCAACTTATGGATGAATCAACTTAACTTTCTAGAAGATCTAGAGTCTAGATCACCTCTTTGTTACACTCAAAGATTCACAAATATAAGTTTTGTCATCCTGTACTTCTTATTATAAATATATATTAAAAACATATTCTTTACACGTCATGTGTGTATTCGATGTATGCACTATTTGTCACATTTTAGAACTATTATTCAAAAACTATCATTAAACTATTTTTTCAAGTTTTTTTTTGTAATATATCATACAACTTATAACATGGTATCAAAGCATATAGGGATCTAACCATGTATTTAAATTTTACTCTCAAAGTTACATGTTCTAGCGAAGATGCTTTTGACTTATTAATTGTCAAAGAAGACTGCACAAAAATTGAAAACAACCTATATATGATAGACGGGTTCTTTCAGCTTCCTATTACACTAATTGAACCAAAAATTGTAGAAGAGTAGCAAACGATGGAGCAGCAATTGGAAGTTGTGAACCTCACATATGGGGTTGAAGATGCACTAGCTAGTTACATTGAAATATTAGTTCAATTCAATGAATTGAATCCTCTCTTTTTCATTAATCACACAAGTTTTCTTGAATCTCCAATGCTCTATTAAGAACTTTAAAAGAATGGTTTCTTCTGTTTCAAACTCAGCTCCCCGAGCCTTGCGGGGTGCACTCCCCCTTTTTCTGATGTTAGCATGCGAACAAAATTTGGGACCCCTATATACTTTTTGAATTTTAAATAAAATTAAATGAAAAAATATGAATAGATTTTTCTGAAAGTTTATGTTTTGAATTATTGATATTTTATTTATTAATAATAATTAGTTACAAATTTTTGAAGTAAAAAGATACATTGTAGAACTAAAAAATAACTTTCACACCCTTATATTATATAAAAAAAATTGTTTAAAAAATGAACAAAAAATTCCTAAACATAATTTTCTATTGAAATCTCATTTTGAGTTGAATATTGATGCAATAGTTATCTAAATGTATTCTCTAAAAATATTTGAGTTAAAAAAACATGCCATTTTAGTGCATTTTAAACTTCTTCTAGAAATCATTCCATATTTTATTTGAGTTTGAAATTTTGAGAGTAAAATCCTATAGTCATTAGTAAACAATGCTGAAAATTTGAAGTTAAAATTATAGTTTATTATAACCATTTGTTTGCATGTGGTTTGTTGCAGTAGAACTAAATGCACCCCCGAGCCTTAAGCTTATTCCATACCAGCTCTTGATGCAAGGAATTATGCCATATAGAGTATCAAACTTGAGATGCTTTTAATCCGCTTTGAATTATAGAGTGTTGTAGATGGCACTAAAGTTGCTCCACCTTCTACCGATCCTATAGGCCTAATAACCTAGAAACTAAAGGATTCTAAAGCTTGATTGGATATTTTACTTCATTGTGATGTCGAGTAGAGAGGCCTTGCCTTGAGAAATTGCAGGGATTCTAGCTGCAACTAGATTTGACCCGGAATAATGAAAGAACACCAATCAAATACTCCCATCATATATATATACTCACAAATGTCCCATATAATGATATATAGGCCAAATAGAGTAACCTATTCTCATATAACTCCCATAATATGCTATAAAATGTAAGAAAGTTTCACATGTTTGTAGAAAATGGTAGAAAATACACCCAAACCTCTATAACTTCTCTTAAACGAGTACCCGACACTAAAATGAGTGCCACAGAAGCTTTACAACTCCAAATCAAGAATGTGATATTTCTCTGAAAAGCTAACAAAAATATATACAAACCCTGAAAATCTCAAGTAAAATTAAGATATTGTCCGAATTCTATATTCGTTCAAAGTTCACTATTCACAATTCAAAGGCAGCTCTTCACTACTTTGCTTCCAAGCCTATAACGTTTGCATGCTAAATCCAAAATGAGTGAGAGATGTCTCTTTGAAAAGCTAAAAAAAATATCTACAAATTTTGAAAATCTCAAGTAAAACTAAGGTATTTTTCGAATTTTACAGTCGTTCAAAGTTCACTATTCACAATTCAAAGGCAGCTCCTCATTACTTTGCTTCCAAGTTCATAACTTCCTCATGCTAACTTCAAATTGAACAAATGATATCTCTATGGGAAGCTAACATTTCAATAAACAACTTCATCAAGTATCATGAGAAAAATACTTCCTCACCATATAGTTATGAGCCTTCAAAAGTTCAGCCTCCATTCTCTATGACAAACATCACTCCCTCACTTCCTCAAGCATAATTTTTGAACAAAAACTCCAAATAGAGCGAATGATAGGGTTTTGGAAAGACAAAAGTATGAAAAACAACCTCCCAAATTTCATAGCCAAAAATCCTCCTGTACAAAACACAATGATCCTCTAAAGTCACAATTTCCCTCAAGCAAACCTTGAGGAGGTGGAAGAAGACCTTCCACCTTATCCTCCACCTCACCCTCCATACTTTCCACCTAAGCTAGTGGATTAAACCCCTACAAGTGCCATATGGACTACAATTTGTCCATTGGTCACTTTTTTTTTTCCATAACCCTATCCTTATCTCCTACGTGGCCTTCTAATCTTCTAAAAGTCAATAGAAAGGTTAAACAAGCTTCACCTTTTCATTTAAACAACTTTAAATACAAACTAAAAAATACCAAATGACTTCAAGTGTAAAAACAAACATTATAAACCCAAATAATTGTTTAATGGAGGTAAAAAAAGTTGAGTCCAATCCGTATGGATGGATTAGGCTCCCCCCTAAACCCTCTATTTAAACAAGAAGTATTTATTTCTACATAATGTACGTATAAACAACACGACAGCGGTGAAAAGCAATTAATCACCCTTCAACCACTCACTACTTCTAAAGTTATTTAACATCAAACATCAAAGAACTTTACGAAAAATCAAACAAAGCCTCTCAAGTACATCTCCATAAACAACTTTGCCGTTTGCAAATGAATGACTTTAATGATGTAATTGGTTTAATTGAAGAATAGCAATCTACACTGCAAAAGGCTGCAACTCTAGGATGTTCATTTACGGATTTACAACAAGTTAACTTAATTACTTGGCACATTACCTGAGTCTTGGAGTACCTTTATAACCACTCAAAGTGGAATTTCAAATTTGTCATTCATTGATTTGATTTCCAATATCCTACAACAAAACTCTATCAACTTATCTAAGTTTACTATTGCACAATCAAGTGCCTTTAAAGGGAAATCTGTTAAAACTATTAAAGTTTTCCCTTTTGAATTGGCCGATTTTAGAAGTTTAGTCATTCTCAAAATTCTTTAATGAGTTCATCCTCTCAGCATCCCTCATCTTCGAATCACCAATCTAAGATGCGTGTAATTTTAAGCCTCATGTTAAATATATTACAATCAATGATCTAATTTATCAATTTTCTGTAATGGATATTGTAGCTTTTTCTCAATCTTGGTACTTGGATTCGGGCACCAGTCAACACATGTCGCCCATGAAGAGTCTATTTCGTGATTACTAAGTTTTGAATCCTCCACGACTTATTTTGTTGGGC